>OY728146.1:2030794618-2032044618 GCA_963277665.1 Viscum album | reverse complement strand
AAAGTTAATTAAAATACTCATTTTAAATATGAAATGTTTTTCCTTATCATGGTAATTAGTTTTAAATTTTTAGTAAATAAATAATTACCTTAACGGTTTATACATTAATGATATATAAATTATTTAATTAATGAAAAATCAATAAACTAATTTTTATTAAAATAATAATAACTCTTAAAAGACCCAAACACTTGAAAAATCTTATTGTTTAAGTATATATCGACCACAATCACAAAATGGTCGAGTTATTGACCATTTGGATCCATATGGAAAAGATTATGACACTTATATTATTTTATTTAAAGTGATGTTAAAGTCGTCACATTCATGTTTTCAAAATTATAACATTTTTAATGTAAGATTTTCTAGAAGATAAATTCGACGAAAAGTATTCTTATAAAATCTAGTTGATTTATATTAATCATAGTATTTTATTTTTAATTTTTATTCAAAAAATAAGTATATTAAATAATTACACAAAATTGTTCTAGTAGTTATTTTTTAAGGAAAAAATAAAATAAATGTTATTAAAAATATTAAAATAAATATAATTTGAGTTAATTAATATGTTTAATTAATCTATTAGATGACATTTAACTCTTATTAATATGATAAAAAAAAATTGAAATTAAATAGTTATCTTAAGATTTTTAAAAATCAATGAATTAAATAGTGGCAAAATTGACATTATTGTTTGTTTATCAAAATAATGTTTTATTAAATTATTTAAAAATTATAAATATTTTTTAAAAATATAGAATAATTATTATGTGGTATAAAATAATCTAAGTTATTTATTTATGGTCTAACTGACATCAAATAAGTAAATATTTCACCATTTTTATATTTAAATATTTGTTACCCTAGTTAAAAATTAAATAGAATAACTAAGTGTTAATTAAAATGATAAGGTTTAAATTGAAAGAAAAACTTGCCTGAAATTTATTTTTTTTTATGATATTAAAACCCTATATAATCTCATGTTCAAAATTGGGACATTTTGGAAGTTTTTGGATGGATTTTTATTTTATTATAAATTAATATTTTTGAGGTTTTCAAAAGTGCCCCTCACTTCAATTATAAAAAGGCACCTCCTACCTCACCTATTCACTTCACTTTGAGACTTAAAGCTCATCCATAACCTTCCCATTTCCCTTATCAATGTCCCTATCTACATTCTAGAAGTTCTATTCTTCTTTAAAGACCAACTCTTGTCCTTTAAGAGGGGATCTAGAGGAAGCATGTTGAAGAAGAGATAATCTCCTCTACTGATTCTTTCAAAATTCTTTCTTATTCTACTTCCACTTCATGAGTTATTTCATTATAAATTAATAAATACAGTCTCAATTATATACTAATATTTTTTTTAATTATGAAACAATCATATTCCACCTTCAATCCATCCTACAAAAAAGCGAAATCACCACGCGTGTATACGTATGGCTTATCGTCCCCGCACCGTGGTGTAATCTAATTTTCACCACCACCTTGCTTGGATGGGTATAATTATAGAAATAATAACTATATATGATTATTATAACATTATATTAATTCTGAAATATTATACACCATCTAATTCAATACCATTCAACAATTATGGGAATGAGATCGTCACTCGTGCGTATGTGCGGCCTACCGTCTCCACGATGCGATGTGATTCATTCTACATGATCTTCATTAAAGAGTGATTACATAAATTTATAGAATGAATAAATATGGTATATATTATGATTAATATCATTTTTTAATGATATAAATATGAGCTAATAAGGAGAACCGAAACTTATTCAACAAAACATGCATAAGAACATAAAGCAGTTAACACCTGAATAATGAATAACAATGAAATGTTACTAACAAACAGATGAGAATATGATCATATATTATATCATAAAAATGACTAATGTTCTGGAATAATTTAATTACATTATTTAAATTATTATACAAGAGGTTCAGATATATACAGAGGATATCGGACCTAAGGTAAGGGATAATTTTTTTATCTTATTATTATCCGAGATTGTTTATACATAAGTATTTACAGTGGTATATTTATTATCCACATCTATGTTTCCTAAATATGTATTCCAAAATATTCTTTGTATCCTTAAAAAATGGTTTAAAGTCAATTTTACCCTTTTGTGATTTTTTACTAAATGGTATGAAAGGAATATTTTGTCTTTTTTGGTATAATGTACTTTTTGACTTTCCGACAAGAGTATGAAAAGAATGTTTTCTTTTAACTTATAAAGAATTGACATATTTTTAAATTTTCATAATTCTTTATTTTCATGTAGCTTTAATTACATTATTTCATGTTTATTTTAAAATTAATTCTTTTATTTTAAAATTGTGCGGCATTTTGAGAAAAGAAAACATTTTTTAAGAAGAAAGGATATTTTCCTCAAGAATTAATTTCAAGTGTTACATAAAAATTATTTTCTATCTAAGATTGAATTATATAATATAGTTATGTTTCAAGTATAATATACTTATTGTTCCTATGGTTTGATTGTTTTTATGATGGAATGATATTTATGAAATCCATTTGTTTTACATGGATTATGTTATGGTGGAATTATGTTTGAAGAAACCCATTTTATTCCTTGGGTTATGATGAATGGTTTATGTTATTATGGAACTCATAATAAATATTTCAATATTAGATGTGTGGGAGATATATATCCCTCCAATTAATTGGGTAAAGATTTATATCTCATGAGATATACATGGATGGAATGGGAAATTATCTCAGTTCAGTAGTATGGGGCTGGAACGAGGAGTGAACTCGGTTCAATAATAGACTTCATCCACTATGATGGTATTGTAAATGAGATTTTACTAATATGAAATGATTTTCTATACTTATGTGTATTCCAAAAAAATCATGTCCTATGTTATGACTTCTGGGATTATGTTCATTTATTCTTATGAACTTTTATGATTTATCCCATGGCATGATATCACGATCTTTTATATGCAGGATAAGATTTTTAAATGTTATGTTCTTATGTATTATGATTATAATGTAATTGATATATACCTTGTTTACACTTACTAAGCATCTGAGCTTGTCCTTTCTTATGCTTATTTTCCCTAGGTTGTAAAGAAGAGTGTTAAGTAAGATATGTCAAAAAGGAGTCTAGTTATGAAGGAATAAGAGGGAGACAGTGTAGATGTCTTATGAACTGGTTTTTTATGTTTCCTAGTTTATAAATACATTATACCTATACAGCCCTATTGTGGTTTTGTTATATTTTTTAGTAAATATTCTTTAATTTTGAAGTAATATCAATGTATGTAAAGTATGGTTCGTTATAGTACATAACTAGCCAGGACCCGACAGGCATGTAAAGGTGGGGTGTTTGTGTTGTTAGTGGGGCCTGGTTGTTATAGGTCATGTAGTTATGATCATGTGGTATCAACCGACATGAACCATGGGAAATTGCCACCTACCTTTGCATTAGAACACAACCAAGCCTAGCTTATAATGTATTGCAGAACACCGCATACTCTACACCCTCATCTAGAAATATCAATATGGGAGTAATTTTAAATCTCTTCCTTAACTGCTAAAAATATTATTGGAACCTCTTTGTCCATATAAAAGGTTTCCCCTTTCAGTTCAAAGATTTCATGGGAGCTGATATTCTGGATAAGTTAAGTATGAATCTTCGGTAATAGCCTACCAACCCAGGGAATCTATGCACCTCTATCATGATCTTGGGTGGATATCATGATAACACCACCTCAAACTTGTTCGGGTCCACTACCACTCCATCTACTTAGATTATGTGTCCCAAAAATTGGACCGCCTATATCCATAATTTTCACTTTTAGAGCTTCCCATAAATCTAGTGCTCTTTGAGAGTGTCCAAAACCATCCTCAAGTGTCTTGCATACTTCTCCTTGGACACCAAGTACACAAGGATATCATCGATGAAGACTTCCATGAACTAGTTTAAGAAAAGCTAAAAGATTTGGTTCATGGTTCCCATGAACACTATTAGGGAATTTGTCACACTAAAGGGAATCACCAAGTACTCATAGTGACTATAGCGACATCTGAATTTCATCTTCGATATATCCCTATCTTGTACTCGCAACTGGTTATAGCCTAACCTGAGTTTAACCTTTGATAACAAATGTCCCCCTCTCAACTAATAAAATAGGTCATTGATCCTTGGTATTGGATAATTTTTCTTCATGGTCACCTAATTCAATCACTAATAGTCCAAACATAACCTTAAACTCTCATCTGCCTTCTTAGTGAACAAAACTGGGGCTTCCCAAGGTGACACACTAGGTATAACAAAGCCCTTCCTCTATAAGTCTTCCAACTACACCCCCAACTCATGAAGCTCTACAGGAGCCATCCTATATGTTGTCATATATATTGGTGTAATCTTAGGGTGTAGATAAATACATAAATCTATCTCTTAGAAAGGAGGTAAACTTGGAACATCCTCAGGGAAGACGTCCTCATACTTCATCACCACTGCAAGAAACTAAGAACTCATAACATCCACTACACCAAGGTTTATGCTAACCAACTGGTGAGTAATCAGTTGCACCCTCCAATGCATGAGTCCAACCTACACTGCATGGGTTTCCTTTTCACCAAAAAAATAGAACTTAGTTTCATCGTTGCGTACACACTGCATCCTCTGCCTAAAACAGTCGATATAGGAATGAAATATGGATAACCAATACATACCTAAGATGATGTTTTAAGGATTCATTATTTCTACAAAGATATCCCAATAAAAAATCTCACCTCCAAGATTTAGGTCATACTATTGGAACAACTGTGATATCATTTAGTCATCTCCAGTAGAAGTCTCCAAACATAAGGGTTGATCTAAAGGTGCAACTGGAATATCTAAGTCTCAAACAAGATATGTTGAAAGAAAGGAATGACTATAATTTGTGTCTATCAATAGTATATCTAAGTTTGAAAAGATGTAGATCATACCTTGTATCATTCCTAGAGCCTATAGGTTGTATGTCTCGACTGCATGCAGTTGTCCCTACCCCTTCCCTCCAACTCCCTAAGCCTATCATAGACCACCTGGTGGTGGTGGTGGTAATAAGTCAAAGAATCTAACACCTATTTCTTCTCTCACATCTCTTCTTCCACATACACCACCCTACGGAACTATCTTCTCCTACCTTTTCCTCTACCTATGCAGTCCATCCAAGATCTCTTTGTCACTTGTATGGTGGTTCAGACAATATCGGGTAAGATGCACCCTTCCGTCACATGAGTAGAAAAACCTTTCCCTGGGATGACAGGACCCATCCTGAGAGCCTTGAACCATATACCCTCTATCATGGGACCTCCTCCTAAAATGTCTCACACGTACAGGTCCCTGATACTGACATCAGATCCTTATTATTGAGGTCTCTACTCCTACTTGCCCACTATCAGCAACCACTGGTTGTGTCTGCTCAGCCAAGAAACTCTCAACCACTAAAGCTCACTCTAGCACTCCAATATATGTAGGAATGCATATAGGGATAAAACCAGCTCATATGTCTCTACACGGTCCTCGCTCAAAGGTCTGAGCCTTGAAGAACTGATCTTGAAGCGTGTCTATCAAGTACCTAGAGAGTTTGGTAAACCTCGATGAATACTCAACTACTATCATGTTGCCCTACTGGAGTTGTATAAGCTCCTAAATACATACATCTATTATTGTAGATAGAGATAAATCCTCTCTAAAAGGTTCTTAAACTCTGAACATGCTATATTTTCCTCATTGTAAGACTAGTTCACTAACCCCCTCCATCGTTTCGATGATCTATGGAGAAGGCTCACCACCAGGACCACCATTGGATCCATTGGTGTCCTGACCAAATGGAAAAATCAGGTCACCACCTCAATCAAATCCTTATTTTCCTATGGTTCAGCCTCACCTTAGAACCAGCGGAGCCTCTGTCACTAAAACTCATGAAGTTCACTCAACTTGCATACCTCATCTGCTGGTACTACGGATATTGTCTTCTACTCAATAGGTGGTGGTATAGCTGTTGCACCACTTGAAGGTATCACCTATGGAACCAGTCCTTGTATTGATGCCTAATCAGTAAGGAGATCATACTCATGATCCTAATACTTAATCCTAGCTATCATACGTTATAGATTCATCATCAAAGTAAATAAGATTTACCATGGTCAATGAGTATATCTAGAGTGCTGACTCGAAAAGGAAATGGAAACTACAACTCATTCCTATATGATTCATGTATCGTTACTTTCCATGAAACCAATGTTCTCATGTAATGAGTTGAAAAGCAGGTGATTAGAGTCCTAGTGTATAGATACGTCGGTCGCTACACCATCACTGGAGTCTCTGACCTAAAAGATGAACTCGAAACACTTAACTCTGCATCCCCAAACCAATATCATGGAATATGGTCCTAAGGTAGAACTGACTCCTCTAATAACACTCTTTCATGACTCATCCCAATGGGTCCCATGTTATGACTCCCCAAGACTGCCTCTAATAGGCCATGGGTTAGAGACTAGCACCGAGTAAGCATATCACTAACATAGGAGGCCTTGGCCTATGTACTTATATACACACAAACATCTTCAAACCCATAAAATGATGAAATGTAAAAACAACCAAACAACTATACATGCATACATATAAATACCAAAACAAGAGTATGATGGGAAGAAAAGGAGAGTAAGCAGATTTAAATAAAATCTCTCCACAAAGAGTCTGAAAATAATTCTAACCTAAAAGTGGTATTGGGGGTTTCTATCAAGATGCCTTAGGAGCACGCCTCAGTCTATCCAGTCTCACTAAGCACTGTCTGGTCCTAGTCCATATAGGACTCTATAAAAAGGTTAGTCTTATGTACAAGAAACAACACATGTGGGAAAATCCCATATAAGGGTGATTATAACAATACTCATTAGGACACCACAAAACAACAAATCATACAACAAGGAATAACAGACATCTCTACACAAGTATATGTCTATAGCATATATAATAATAATAATACTATAATACCAGCCTAGGATTCTAGATCAAAGGTTCCAGAAAGAACTCGTCTAGAAGAATACACTCTATGAGTCTGATAGTACTGATGGCGTTCATCTGAGAGGTAGTGCTCATTGGCTCTCACCATTATAAGTACATGCTGAAAGTATAAAGAGATACGATACACGTATGAGGATTACTCACAAGTCCATGGGGTATACCAACAACTTAATCTAGATTAACCCGCTAAGTAGAGGATTGGAACTGGCATAGTTTTGATCATAAAGATACTAAGAACTCCACCTAGGGGACGAAGATGAATAGAGGATCTCACTTCGGGCCTCATAAAGGGATTTCAATAACTTTATCCAAGAAGTCCTTCTAAAGGTATAATTATCCTATATGTAGGAGGTGATTCTATACTAACCCTCAGGGAATGGATGTGGGGAATTCACCCTAAAGAAACTTGTTCAAGATATATAAGATAGGGGCTTCATTCCATGATTTAAGGAGTACATAGTGTGTAGTAGGGTAACACATAGTTTCCCTTCCACCTCAAGTTTTTCTTGTGTAAAATGAAACATGTCTATGTAAAATTATATGGTGTGATACTACCCGTCTACCTCACTCAGTGTCCCAGTACATTGCTTATCCCGTGTATTCCCGGCTTGGCCATGTCCATGTGAGAGTACACGGTATACCTATGCCTATATACCCCAGCCTATGTCTATGTACCCTCCAAGGTACATGTTGATCTCACCAAATAGAACCACATTCCATGTGATACTTATCTTCTTCCTGAAACCCTAGATGTCACTAAGAGGGGCCCACACAATGTGTGGATCTGCATGACACGCTGTGTAGTGTGGGATTTTATAGATTTCCAAATCTAGCTCCTACATCGTCAGCCACTCCTCCAGCTGCCATTCTAGCCTCTCCCTTTACTAGAAAACCAAGGATCCATGTCAATCGATCCTTGTCATTTATGAACAACACATTTTTTCCATCAAATCCATTATGAAAACACCATCAAACTTCGTTCTTCATTGTGTGTCGAAGAACATGAAATCAGGTATCCAAAACCATATGATTCACTTCCACTTTCATCATCACACCACCATCATGTCATGTTTATCCCAGATCTATGATATCAAATTATTGTTCCAAGAAACAGGTGTGAAATGATCGATTTCTTGGTGGATGTCGAACCATAGGCCAAACGAAGAATGTATGCGATGAACAAAGAAAAATGGGAGAAATACACAACAAAAAACACGATGAATGAACCTCAGTTAATGTTTGTGTTGGCCTTGATCTGTCACCATTAGAATGAAAACAAAGAATCAAAAATAAATTCTCCCAAAAATCCTTTCAATAAATCTCATCCCACAAACGACCGATCTGTAGATCAATTTGTTGGTTGATTGATCTTTGTTCATCATAGAAATATAAAATTGGGAAAGAAACCAAATCAAACAATGACCTACCTCAATTTGGATCGATCGCTAGTGAAAAATGATCATTCTTTATTGTTGTTGTTGAGATCCTGAATCTTATTGTCTTTCGATCACCGATCTACAATCTGGTTGTCATTCATCTGAGAGAGATCCTCTAATGCTCTCTTCAACGGATCTCCAACGACTTTAGGGTTATATGGATAACCCTGAAATTTCATCATAACAGTCTATTTAAAGACATGTATGTCACTGCATCAATTAAATAAAAATAAAATAATTTATTTAATTATTTTATTCATTTCATACCCATGATGACTTTTCCATAAACACCCTGCACCGACCAAGGTTATATTGCACCTTGGGTAAACCCTACTTTCTAAGCTTAATAGTGCCCTCGAATTTCTGATTCTGACCCCTGTTTAGAGTTTATTCCACTTTTTCAGTAAAGCTATGTGTGCGTGCTATTTAATATATATAATATGTTTCAAACCTTTATTTCAGGCACACCTGATCTCAAAATCACACATCATCTCAGCACTTGGTCTCATAAATAATCCATAGAATATCGAAAAATAATGCATGGAAAAATATGAGTCATTACATCATCACCTATTAGAAATTGAGATTGGGATTAGATTTTTCTCAGAGTTTCACCTCACTTGGGACATCATTTACTGGGTAAGCAGGGTAAATTGGCACTGAGGTTTGTTATCCCTTTCGAGATCATTGAGCATCATTGAAAGTTTCCTTATCAGTTGGACTTTTTATCTCGCTTAAGGTTGATTCATGAAATGTTTCAAGTTTCCCCACTAAGGAGGTATCAAATGAACCCTTCCCATGTGATTGAATGTGAAGATATTGATCTTTATCCTAACACCTCTATGGTTGAGAATCTAGTTCGAATTATGGATCGTTGGGACAAGGTGTTACATGTTAAAAAAATACATTGATCCATGTTCTGTGACAATGATAATGGGATATCCACGATATGTGGGAGTTAGAATCATTGATGAGGCAGTAGTGACCTTATCTTTTTTTTTATTCCAAAATCTTGAGTGCTTTCTTAGAGAAGAATGTTTCATGGTGGGGAGAATTGTGGCACCCTTTGGGTCATAGGTATGTCTAATTTTGAGACTGGTTTGTCTCTTTGGATTTTTTAAAGGATTTCGAGACCCGTGGGTTGGAATTTTAGAGATTTGGGATAAATAGGCCAGGCGCACAGTCGGCACACAATTTGTCTAATCGTGTGGTAACTGTGTGGAATGGCTATATTGGTTTCAGTGTTGGTTTTCATGGTTTGAGCACAATTTTTCTAACCATGTGAGTCGCCATATAAACCATGTGGGTGAATGAGGTTTGGTCCAGAGGCTCTCACACGGTTTGAGCATGGTTTTTATAACCATACATATATCCCTAGGTAACAATGCAGTTTGGTTTCTAAGGGGTAATGGCTACTATGCACCATGAGGCCTAACCGTGTGCCTCATATGGATTTCTTAAATTTGGAAAATTACTCTGATTCCCTTGGTCATTTTTAGGTCTAATATCCTTATAATATCTATTTATCTTGACCTAACCCCTCATTAATGCTCTATATGGTACTCTCTTTGTATTTGTGGTGATCATCCTTCATTTTTAGTGGATATCTCCAAGGTATGTTCTAATTTCCACCTGTTTTATCCTCCTCTTTATAGATCTTCTCTTGATCTCTCTTCCCCTTGTTCAGCTGGAACCTAATTGGGCTATGATTATTGGATATATAGGTTTTGATAGAAAATTAATAATGTTTCTTATGAATATAGGCTTGTGAGGACTATATTTCCTCATTTCCAATCTCTGTTCTCTAAGATAATTAGTTTTCCTCCATTGGAGAGGTTGGTGTCTCAATATAATGGTTTTATATCATGAGTTACTTGATGTTCTTATAAATTCATTTAGTTTGGTTTATGAAATTAGTTTATTTGAAATGTAGTAGATACTTTTATGAAATTGCATCATGTGTGGCATGAAAAGGGAGTTTTAAAAGGAATTATAATTAAAAACAGTTGTATACACTTCATGTGTTTAATTAAATTCATCAAAGATTTTTTTTTACTCTAAAATGGATTTTCAAGAATGGGAGTGGTGATTCTTTTCTTGTGGGAATGTTTTATGAAATTATGAGCATGGTTTACTTAAATTTTTTGGAAAACATAGCACATTGGGAACCATGGGTGCATCAGATTATGGACATATGCAAACCTTAGTGAGTATAGATCCACCAAGGGTATGATTGTGATGTCAATAGAATATTAAAGGAATTGATGTTGGTAGGATTCATGGTAAGCCTAGATTAGTGTTCCTTCAAATGTCCTAGTATGTATTCACATGGTTTAGATCCCAACTTGTTCTTGGTTTATTATATGATGGTTTTTCTTCATGTTTGGTTGCTCGCATGTTTATATTTTGATGTATGGATGTTTTGACAACTACCCTTTACATTTTCATTCATTTTTATACACATATACTTGTGGATTTTAATATGGTGTATTTTAAAAGAAAAAACCAAAGGATGTTTTATATAAAATGATTTCAAAGGAAATAGATTTATGAAACTTGTTTTGTTTAAAATATAAAACTAACAGTTTCATGGTTATAGACATTGTATAGATTCATAGTGGTATCCTACTGGGTGTTTTCCTTACACCCTACATGTGCCTTTGGTTGTATGCAGATATGGTTTTGTGGGACGCATGAAAAGGGAAGGGTGTCATGTAGCTCGCTAGCTTCTCATGGTTGATGTCTTCTTCATAATGAGTTGGGCGGGTGGTGATGGATGGTCATAATGAGATGTGGTTTTTTTATTTTTTCTTACAGGTTTATGCTTTTTGGATTTCCCTTATATGTCTCATGGATTTATACATTTCTTTCATTTTGTAATCTATTGTTTATCTCTTTCCAATTACACCTGATACATGTTTTAGGTTTTATGCTAAATCTATACCTTGTGGTGGGTCATCTTGGGTGATATGTCATGTCAACCCAGGTTGGTTCCTTGTAAAAAGTAGTTGCTTCTAGAGCACCAACTCCAACAACTCTTCCTACCCTATATAATCTTGACCTCATTATTAGTATGTTCACTCTTAAATTATCTTATGATGATGATCTAATTGGTATTTCACTTATCTTTTCCTTAATCCAAATCATTAAATGGTTACTTAGCCCACAAACACTAATTTATGTATTTTAGAAAGTAAGTAAAGCATGCATGTAACACCCCGACCAAGAGGCTACTCGACTGGTGCTCAAAGCTGGTGTGCCACATGGCCTTAGGTGCACCTCCCCATACTCTAAAGGCTCTTGAATAGCATCTAAGTTCTATTAGGTGATATTGGGGAGACTATACACTCTGGTGATAATAATAATAATAAAGGTCATAAATAACCACGTTGTGGAAGCACTCAAAAAAACTCAGCAGAATCATAGTAAAACAATGGTAATAACAGGCCAAAATCATCAATTATATATATCAGATAATGTATATACATGTTATGATAGTCATATAAACACATACAAGATTGATCATGGGTTGATTATATGAATACGTATGAAAAAACTCAAAAAGGAACTACATCTTAGCACAAAGAAACCACCTAGTCCATCTTCCCAAGAAAAACCACCCATCCTATACACCTTGGAACATACCATCTCACTAAGGTATAGTCCACAAGCCTGATCCTTTTACTGCACTTAAGGCTATAAATTTTGAACACATCCTGAGGGGCCCATGAAGAGTGTGAGTATGAACTCAGTAAGACACCACCAACATGTGTATGTCTTACATCTAAATTTTTTAAAGTGTGTGAAAAATTTAAATAAATAGAAATTACACATATATCACATAACCCACTTAACTTATGCTAAATAGACACAAGGGAGAATTTTCCTTCTTTGACCAATGCTGGAATGGAATGATGCATCCATAGTCAGTCATACCGGGAGAACCCTCAGGTTCCCAACCATTTACATACCACACGAAACCACATTATAACAAATTTAACATTCACAACCTATCAATTCAAACTAACCTCCCATCAATGGACCCATAATATATCACAAGTCCATTGGATTCCATAATTTAAAATCATCTTCGACTCAGTAGACCGACGTCCCAAGGCATGATGATATTCATTCTTCCATAGTCCTATCCAATCTTCCACAGCATCCCAGCGACCATCATCCCCCAATCGATGGTCTCACACCATCCACCATGTATTTATATGGAGTTAACCTCTTCTATAACTGATGGTCATCACCATCCCCTATGTCGTTATGTCTATAGAGGCCTCCACCCACATCGATGATCAAAACCACCTCATTGGGCCCTGATTCTATGTGCACATGACCTTGACGATGCTTTCTTCCAACAATAGTGAGTGGAAAGTCACCAATATCACCCAAAGTATCATGGTTCATTCCCAACATGTTCCCATTGAACCAATATAATCATAGTCACAATATTAAATAAACTAAACAACTGACGCGTCCTTCCAAACAATGTGCACTAGTTCAAAAATAGGATTTAACGTTGGTTTTTTTATTCTTGATGTTAGTTTTTAATTGAAATTTATAAAGGTGATGTAGAAAAATATCATTTTTAGTGTCATTTTTTTGGATAACCGATGCTGAAAATGATCTTGGTTAAGGGTTTCGGCATTGGTTTTGGGAAAACCGATGCCGAAAGTTAAAAAAATAAAAAATTGAAAATATTACATTTACAAAATAATCGAGACCCCTATAATAAAAACACAATATACAATAATCAAACAGTATTTATCATTGACTAAAAATATTTAACTTACATGATTTTATCTAATTAATCAAAAAACTATCTACACATTTGTATTATAAAGTAGAATTAAAATACACATACTTGAAATTTACAACATGCTCATTTTTGGCTATTATTGAAGCATTCATTTGATTATCAGTATGTTCAAACACTTATTATATCAAAAGATTTAGTTTTTTGAACCTATATGTAATATTATTCATAAATATTAGAATATACATAACTCAAATCCTAATCAAACTTAACAAATAGTTTGAAAAAAATAGATTGAATAAGGGTAAGATCAGATTGAGAATAAGACCGTGAATCATTGAATGCCTATAATAACATTGAATGATATGAGATAAAAAATAGAATAATATGGCAGAAAATATAAAAAAAATAATACAAATAACCTTATCAAATTCAGTAGTTTCCCCAGTTGTGATTATCTCATACATGAATCATAGAATATAATAACCACATTCAACGTGTCCTTTTTGAAGATGACACTACAGTTATAAAACATTAAACTGATAATAAAAATCAATATATAAAAAATCAAAATAAAATCTAATATAAAAACTAATTACTTATACTTCCACATATTTGATTTTATTTAGTGTCTTTATCGACATGTATTCCTTGTTAAATTTTTTCCATGAAGTGCATTTTCATATTTATAAACTAATAATACAAGTCTAAGCACTGAGAATGAAACATAATGAGCTTATAAAAAACAAAAAAAAACTTACCTGTCTAATAAGGTAGAAAATATTTTATGAAAATTCCCTAATAAAGAGAAAAAACAATATAAGGTGCATTTACTTGGGCACAATATGCCTAACATCCAATGCCCCCTACATTACAAAAAGTTCACAATTAATGACATTATAATGATCATTAGTTCATAATTATATTTATGTTCTTACTTATCAAGAAATGGCAGAAACTAAAACTTAATCTTCATATGTGATAATCTCTCACATATATATATAACTCTATCAGGATTATTCACATGTTGCACTTCCATGGAAATGAATTCTGGATCTATAAAACCGTAAATACCTATACTTTCATTTTGTAGAAGAAGCATGTGTAGATACCTAATTTAAAAAAAAATGTATAGTTATTCAATTAAAAAACATATTTTATTAAATAAATACAAATTCAAATGTCAATTTACTTACATAGAAAACAATTGCACCACATTCAGGATGAGCTCTTCAAAATCAACTAGATGCATGATATCTTATTTGATTAATCTCAATAGATATTATATTCTACATATATCGGTCGTCATATGAAACTTATAGATATAATTCAATGAAGAATAATCCTAAGATAATCTTTGCAACCCATAAGAAATATCTAAAGTATCTATAGTCGATTGATCCTGAACATTTTGTTTCATTTATGTAGCTTCTTTTGCTTTCAGATAATCCTATATAAGTTAAATGTTAGAAAACATTATAAGTAATTTTGAATCATTTTTAATTAATATTTAAAAAAATGCATACCTCATATGAAATATAACAAAGAAAACCAGTTGGCCAAAGTAAAAAAATGACCCAGACAATCCCCAACTCTGGTGATATCTTCAATAGGAAATGGTAGTAGATAATTGGGATCTATAATATTGAGTAATGATACTCTAACTTGACCCATCTGAATAGGCTGGTGATGTACAGAATCCCCCAAAATGCATGAATCCTAACACAACAATATGTATATGAGGATCTCCAGCAAACAACACACAATATACATTTTGGTCCGAACGAGGTGGTGAAGGATCAAAGTAAGCAGATGGGGCAGGGTAGTCTGGGTGAGAAGGTTGGGAAGGCTGAAAAATAAAAAAAATATGTAACGTCCTGAGTCTGGAGCCCCTCCACTGGTTCCCCATACCCGATTCGCCACATGACCTCAAGCGCGTTTCCCCGAACGCCAGAGGCTGCCGACTAGCAGCGAGGGCCTTGGTGAGTCAGTGGGGAAACTATGCCCTCATTCGATAAGGTATACAAGGTATTAAAACAATAATAAACTGTAGAAGTAGTAATCAACATGCATAACAAAAGAAACCAGACAGCGGAAGCAATGCAGATATCTAACAATGATGACAATAATGAAGCAGGTACAAGTATCTATGGAAAGAAAAAAACACAACAACGTGCTGGGATACAACTGAAACCAAGTGCAAAATAAAAACAAAGAAAGCTCCTCAGCATCGCGAGCCACGGCTCGGTCCCATGCTCCCCAGCTCCTGATGCAGTCAAGATCCTGAAGTTGAAGGGCGCTTTCCCTTGTCTATACCTGCAGTAACATAGTCTGCTTGGGCCCAAAAGCATGGACCAAACAGGGTGTGAGATACAATCCCAGTAGGCAATCACCCAAAGATTTGTGACTAACAGTCAATGAATACATGGAAGTACTAAAACAAGAAGCAGTAAATAGAAAATCACAAACAGCGACAATCCACAGTTCTAACAAGTATAGCACACAAGTAGCAGTCAACAAGAAGAAGAAAACAGGTAACCCTCTAGGTATCTCTCACAGTCTAACCCCTATGGTTCAACCTCTAAGTACTAGCAACCCTCTGGGAGGCACACACAGTCTCACCCCTCTGGTTCAGCTACATAAATTAAGCAGACTCTCTGGGGAAGCACTCAACTTCAATTCCCCCTATGGCCCGCATCGTAGTTAAAGACACTCTGTAGAAGCTCTTCCGTCAATTCCCCCCTTGGTCCCGCATCATGATTAAAAAGACACTCTGGAGAAGCCCTCCCGTCAATTCTTCTTATGGTCTACTACTCTAGGTTCTCACAATCCTGAGTATAACTAAACATACTCAGCATGCGTATATCGTCCAAGTAAACCTCAAGAACTACTTGGCTATCAACTAAGGCTCAACAGCAATAATAAAACAACAGTCCACAATCCTACAACTAGTCATTGTAAAGAAAACTGAGCACAAACAAAATACTCTAATCACAAGCAATAACCTCTACTAAAGCAATCAAGCAAAGAAGGCAAGTAACAAGGGAAAAACAGGAAACACGCAATACCCCGTTCAAGGGTATTGGTGGAAATTGCACAAAATATTCATCAACATTCTACAGAAAGGCACAAACCACATGCCTTGATCCTAGGAGATCGATATACGTGAACCTCGATGACAGATTCCCCTTAGAAACGACGTAGATCTGAGAAAAAGCACAAAATGTTCATCCCACGATAACTTGGAAACGATGAGGAATCAAGAAACAAGGCTAAAGCAGAAGGAAGAACTCACTGTTGCGGTTCCAACGCAACTGACCATGCTCGAATCGGAGAATGGACGGCAAGGCGGGAGTTCGTCAAAGATCCGGCCGTACGGGTTGCCCCAGATGGACGAAAACTGAAGAAGAAGATAGTTTTTGGGGTTAGACGTGACCCCGGTCCGTTTCATGAAAAAAAATAAAGTACACAGCGTGTACTTCTTGAGTACACAGCGTGTACTTCAATTTTTCCGTACTCCAAAAAACCGGCCTCCACCTCAGCCTTACACACCGTGTGTGTGGCCCGGGCACGGCCAACACACGGCTTCGAGCCGGGAAGAGTACACGGCGTGTACTCAGAAGTACACGGTGTGTACTTCTGAAATTTCTAGAAAATTCATTTTTCTCAAAAACTCCAGAAAAAGGAAAACATACCTGAAAAGAGATCCAGGTTCTTACAAACTTCCCCCCTTAAAGAAATTTGTCCCTGAATTTCCCTAACAAGGTGGAGAAGAAAAAAAATCCCTGAATAGCTCCAGCCACTGCGATCGTACATTGGCCTCCCTCTCCCAGGTCTCATCCTGTACTCGCCCGTGCTGCCATAGCACCTGTACCAGAGGAACAGACCGCCCGCGGAGAACCTTCGTACTACGATCGACAATCTGGATAGGATGCTCCTCGAATGACGCATCCACTTCAAGCTCGACTTCCTCAGGCTGAAAGACGTGAGATGGGTCTGAAAAGTAACGTCGTAGTTGAGAGACGTGGAAGACGTCATGAATGGCCCAATACCTCTGAGGTAGCTTCAACCGATAGGCGACCGGACCCACTCTCTCCAAGACCTCAAACGGCCCGACGTACCGCGGTGAAATCTTACCCAGTCTCTGAATCCAATTGTGTCCCAACCTTGGTGAAACACGTAGGAAAACCCGATCACCGACCTCAAACTCCAGAGGTCATCTCCACTGATCAACATAAGACTTCTGCTGAGACTGCGCTGTAGCCATCCTCTCCCGAATCAGCTCTATCTTCTCTGAAGTCTCCTGAACAAGACGAGGTCCCAGCAAAGTTTCCTATCCTACCTCCAGCTAGCATAAGGGTGATCAGCATGGACTACCGTACAAAGCCTCGTATGGCACCATCTGAATGGTCTCCTAGAAACTGTTGTTGTAGGTGAACTCCACCAGAGTAATATTCTTATCCCAAGAACTGCCAAAGTCAAGGATGCAAGCTCGGAGCATATCCTCAATCACCTGGATCGTGCACTCGGACTGGCCATCAGTCTGGAGATGGTATGCTGTACTCAAGAGTACCTGCGTACCCAAGGCCTTCTGAAGTCCCTGCCAGAACCAAGAGGTAAAGCACACATCTCTGTCTGAAACAATAGAGCGTGGAACTCCATGTAGATGAACGATCTCTCTGATGTAAAGTCGTCCCAGATCATCGACACTGAAGGTCTCCTTGATCAGAAAGAAGTGAGAAACCTTTGTAAGTCTGTCAACGACAACCCAAATAGCATCGTTCCCTCGGGGTGATCTCGGCAACCCAGTCACGAATTCCATCGCAACATCGTTCCACTTCCACTCCGGAATGGGTAATTGCTGTAAAAGCCCCGCTGGTCATTAATGATCTACTTTCACTTGCTGAAAAGTAGAACATCTCATGACAAAACCAGCAACATCCTTCTTCATACTTGGCCACCAGTATTGGCGATGAAGGTCCCGATACATCTTGGTGACGCCAGGATGAACTGCCCGAACAGAGGAATGGAAATCCTACATCAGCTCCTCGCGTATGTCTGCTGGCACTCATACGCGTCCTTGGAAACGCAAGATCTCATCCTCACCCATTGTCCATCCAGGAAGAGGGTCCCCTCCTGACACACTCTCCCGCAGGACTAAGCCTTCTGAGTCTGATAGCTGCCTCATCCGTACCTGATCAAGTAGCGTGGAGGTAACAGCTACAGAAGATAGAAAAGTCTATCCCCATCTATCATGAACCTCCAGATGTATCTCAGAGAACAGAGACATCAGCTTCTACTCCCTACTAGCCTCCTGAACTGCATGAATCTGAGTTCTCCTGCTCAACGCATTAGCCATGGTGTTGCCCTTTCCCGGCATATAGGCAAGCTCGAAATAAAAAGACTGAAGATACTCGACCCACCTGCGCTGCCTCAGATTCAGATCACGCTGAGTGAAGATATACTTGATACTCTTGTGGTCGGTGAAGACCATAAAGTGCTCTCCCAGAAGATAGTGTCTCCAACAGCGCAAGTCATGAACAACAGTTGCCAACTCCAGATCGTGCGTAGGGTAGTTCCTCTCATGTGGCCTCAACTGCCGAGACACGTACGCAATGACTCCATCTCCCTGCATAAGCACAGCTCCCAGCCCGATACCCGAAGCATCACAGTAAACGGTGTAGCTCTTGCCTGGCTCTGGCAAGACTAGTATCGGTGCAGACGTCAACCTCCATTTCAGCTCCTGAAAGGCTGACTCACAAGAATCTGACCATAAGAACTTCACCCCCTTCTTGGTCAGACCTGTCAAAGGTGCTGCTAGACAAGAAAAGTCCTGAATGAAATGTCTGTAGTATCCAGCCATCCCTAGGAAGCTTCATACCTCAAAAACGTTCTTCATCTGCTCCTAGGAAACTACAGCTCTCACTTTCTCTGGGTCCACAGATACTCCTGCCTCTGAAATTACATGACCCAAGAAGTGAATCTGATCCATCCAGAAGTGGCACTTTGAGAGTTTGGCATAAAGCCGATGATCTCTCAGTGTACTCAGAACGATCTCAAGATATGTGGCATGGTCGTGTCGAGTGTGAGAGTACACCAAGATATCATCCACGAAGACCATGAAGAAGGAATCCAAGTAAGGATGGAACACTCGGTTCATCAATGCCATGAAAACTGCAGGTGCGTTCGTGAGACCGAACGGCATGACCGTATACTCGTATAGACCATACCTGCTCTTGAAGGCTATCAGAGGTATATCTGATGGTCTAATGCGCAACTGATGATAATCGGACCTCAAGTCGATCTTCGAGAACACCCGGGCTCCTCGAAGCTGATCGAAAAGGTCATCAATCTACGGCAAGGGATATCGGTTCTTGACCGTCAACTGGTTCAGCTTCCGATAATCCACACAAAGCCGAAGGGTACCGTCTGCCTTCTTCGCAAATAGAACAGGTGAACCCCAAGGAGAAGTATTGGGTCGAATGAAACCCTTATCCTGTAGCTCCTCCAACTGCTTCTTGAGCTCCTACAACTCAGGTGTGGCTATCCTATAGGGAGGAATGGACACCGGTGCCGCTCCTGACACGAGATCAATAGAGAAGTCTACCTCACGCTCCGGAGGCAAACCCAAAAATTCCTCTGGAAAGAAATCCCTGAAGTGATCCACCACTGGAGGAAAGTCCATCTGTGGAGTCCCTTGATCATCCAGATAAAGACTAGCAATCTGGGTTGTCACCCCTCTTAGCCCAAGATGCTCGAGTCCTGCCCGACTTTCCTGAACGTCCCATTCGCCTCTATGAAGGAAGGATTCACCCTCCGGTGAAACAAAACTCACTCTACGGTGATAGCAGTCGACGACTGCCTGGAAGGGAATCAAACAGTCCATGCCAAGGATGACATCATAGCCTGCCATCTCTAGTACATAGATATCCCATAAGAAGTGATACCCTGTAATCTCGAGAGGGAACTCTCTAAACTGGCGTACACTAGATGTCCTCGTTCCCAAAGGTGTGTCTAGTGTCAACGAGTCAGCAGAAGAAAATATGTAGAGTCCAAGGCTCTCCACAATGGCAAAAGAGATAAAAATATGCATAGCACCAATATCGAAAAGAGATGAAGATAAAATTGAGGCTACTAAAATTGTACCTCAAACAGTAGAAGGGCCAGGATCCTGATCATGATAAGTCTGCTCCACGGCGAAAGACTGGCCCGTGTCGCGGCCCTGCGCCCCTAGCTGACCACTCTGAGTTGAACCTCCCTGCTAGTGTTGAGGAGCTGGTGGTTGACTGCCACAGCCTCAACCTCCACCTCGGCCTAAATGGTCGGAAGAACTCCAGTTCCCCGACTGGTGAGAAGCTGGCGGTGCTTCTCCTGAACGAGGAGTCGTAGAAGAACCCCGGTCACCAGCCACTGGTTAGAAAACCTGGCAGAACTGCTAAAGGTGACCCATCTTGCCGCAAGATCGGCACTCCATGGGGTCTCTCTGGCACTGCGGCCTCGTGTGCCCTGTTCGGCCACACTGATAGCACGTCACCTAGCTGCCTGATGATGCGTCCCGCTTCCTCGAATCACCGCGCGTAGGCTCCCTACAGCGCTTCTTGCTGTCATATGAAGGAAAGCTAGCTCTGGAAGCAGAACCGCCCTGGCTCGCAGCTCTAGAGTCTCTCAGATTGTGCTCCGCAATCAGTGCCTGGTTAACGATGGAAGTAATGGAAGTCAGCTGGAAGATGTTCACCTGCGAGCGGATCTCCCGCCTGAGTCCATCCTCAAACTTCCTCACCAAGAACACCCCAATCCCATCCCGAAGGGGTCTAAATCACTGCAGATCAGTGAAAAGAGAGGAATACTCCATGACAGATAGAGTACTCTGCTCTAAGCTCATGAAATCCTAGGCTCGATCGGCCCTCAGGGTCTCTGGGTAGAAGTATTCGTAGAACACGTGCTGGAACTCCTCCCAAGTCATAGCCTGCTGCTGACCTGCCTATGAGATCACGTCCCACCACCTCTTGGCGGAGTCTCGGAGCATGTAGGTGGCGAGCTTGACCCTCCTTTCTGGAGGCGTCTCTAGATGCTCGAATATAGTCAGCATGGCTTCCAGCCATGACTCTACAGCCTGAGGTCCTCCCTCCCCTGAGAACGTGGGAGGATGCTGCTGCTGGAAAACCCACGGCAAGTCTGCCATAGACGAGGCAGGAGGTGGTGCTCCCTAGAAGGCCTGCATCATCCTCATGAAACCCTCCCTGAAATGCGCATCAGTGCCCGCAACTGGTACAACAACCGGTGCCAAGGCTGGCTCGCTGGGGGATCAACAGGAAGTCCCTGATCAGCCCTATCTGGCATCTGATCACTGCCTGAAGACAGACGTACGGCCGGAGGACGTCTCGAAGGCATAGCTATGAAGATCAAAAGCACTCCTTGTATTAGGAAAACAAGTACAGAGAA
Source organism: Viscum album (assembly GCA_963277665.1). Lineage (NCBI taxonomy): Eukaryota > Viridiplantae > Streptophyta > Magnoliopsida > Santalales > Viscaceae > Viscum > Viscum album. The sequence goes on along the minus strand of OY728146.1, from coordinate 2,032,022,917 downwards.
CAAAAGAGTACAAAATGGGAACAGGGGAAGAAAAACACACAAGATTGCAAAATCACGACTACACAGCGTGTATAAAACTACACGGCGTGTCTTCTTAAACCACTGACATGGGTGTGTACTCCAGCCCTACAAGTCGTGTACACTTCAAACTACACGGCATGTTGACCCCTACACACGGCGTGTACTTGAAACTATTCCCCTGCCCAAGTCTCCTTACACGGCTAACCCACACGGTCCGACTCAACCCAAGACTACACGGCGTGTTCGAAACAAACACGTTGTGCACTAGACAAGGCTTTGGCAGCTCATGTTGTTAAGCACATGGCCGTCTACATGGATGAACCTTACATGGCGTGCTGTGAACAAACACAACATGTATAGTCGATGGTGACATCGTCCCGTGTTGTTCGTGACACGACTGGGTACCTGGCAAGACTACACGGCATGTTCCGAACAAACACGGCGTGTGGAAAAGAAGGTCACATCGGCCCGTGTTGTTCATGACATGGTCGGGTACCTGGATCGGACCACACGGCGTGTTCCCTACGGACAAGGCGTGTTCTACCCAAGCTTCCACGGCCCGTGTTGTTAGTGACACGGCCGGGTACACGGCTCTGAAATCACACGGCGTGTACCAATGGTACACGGCGTGTTCCTGAAGTTACTCCCACAACACTGTGTTCTGCTCACACGGTCAGTGACACGGCCTGAAAACTACACGGCGTGTATCTAAAAAGTACACATCATGTATTCTGGGTTTTTCTGGGAAGTAGCTCAAAAACTGCGTAGAATTCCAGAAACACTAAAAACAAGTGAAAAGATTCCAATTTCCGATCCGTGAGGGCCCATAACGCCTCAAGAACCACAATTTGGCATTCATTTTAAACAAAGAACAAAACAAATAGTTTTCTAACATAACAGCAGAGAATATATCAAGCAACTATCACAACAGCATGCATCATCTACACAAAGTCTATCACGACAGCATGCAATCTCTAATGCACCCTAGATGGAATGGAAAGAATGCATGGCATGTGATTCCTACAAGTGTCTATATGATGCATGAGACGGAATACCCTCATCTCATCGGGTTGCGACAGAAATAGAACCGCAATATCAAAACAGTAATAGCACAAGCCATGTGAATCACTCTCGGTGAAATCAGATCAACTATAAAATCTCAAAACCAGCAACTGCAATAAACGAGGTAGTATGGCTTTTTCCTGTACACGGGTTAGCTACTCCCGAGCACAACTTAATGCCAAGTACCGAATCCATCTTATCCCTGGATAAGGTCTACAAACAGTAAAGCAAGAGAAAAGAACTCCTCTGATACCACTTTGTAACGTCCCGAGTCCGGAGCCCCTCCACTAGTGCCCTGTACCCGGTTCACCACATGACCTCAAGCACGTTTCCCCGAACGCCAGAGGCTTCCGACTAGCAGCGAGGGCCTTGGTGAGTCGGTGGGGAAACTATGACCTCATTCAGTAAGGTATACAAGGTATGAAAACAGCAATAAACAACGGAATCAGTAATCAACATGCATAACAAAAGAAACCAGACAACGGAAGCAATGCAGATATCTAACAATGATGACAATAATGCAGCAGGTACAAGTATCTATGGAAAGCATAAAACACAACAATGTGCTGGAATACAACTGAAACCAAGTGCAAAATAAAAACAAAGAAAGCTCCTCAGCATCGCGAGCTGAAGTTCCCAATCAGGATCTAAGTATCACTGAGAGGGGGAGGGGGTGAATCAGTGATATCTTTTTCTTTTTAAGTTTACCCTTTTTGAAACAACCTTCGCCTCCTGTTAAAGAGTTTCTTCCCTGCTGAACACACACAACCACAGGAACACAAGATTTACAAGGTTCAATACTCAACAAGAGTAGCTACGTCCTTGGTATGGTACGGAAACAATCCAGTACCACACAATCCACTAGAAAACAATCCTTTGATGTGGAATACAACGAGTAGGATATACCCTTACACTCGTGCAGCACTTTAAAAACAATATAATAGTGCATGTGCTCCCTCTTAGCACAAATAGGGTAACACAATGTTTCAGTGCTTCTTTATAATTGAACAGATGTATTCTCTGAAGTACAAATCTTCACTTTCTTACCCAGAAGCTGGTAAGAACCCTCTTACGCAAAACTGAATACGTGCGAAGACCCCAAATATTTTGCGCAGCCTTTAGGGTGACTTGTGCGCAATTCAAATGACTTGCGCGTAAAAACTCCTTTTGGCGCGAAAAACGTTTTCGCGCAAATTTCCTTTTGCGCGCAACTTTCTCTCTTTTCGCGCAACTCACTTAGCATCAAATTTACGCGCACCAGAGCTCGAGATTTCTTCTAAGTGTCGAGCATAAACAAATAACAAGGATTAGCCTCATATTTATAGGCTTTTTTGAACCCGCGCGAAAAACACTAATCCGCGCGTAAAACCTCCTCCATGCGCGTAAAAACTCTTTTATGCAACTTCATATTTCGCGCCATGCTTCAAGTTTTCGCGCACCTCATGCCTTTTCCATTTTTCATCCTTCTAAGCATGAAGCACCAATTGCGCGCAAAATTCCGCACCGCGTTCCATATTGTGCGCAAACCCAATCTTTCCTGCAACATCAGATTTCGCGCATTGCTTCAATATTTCGCGCATTTTATGCCTTTGCCAATTTTTGATCTTCTGATCTCGAACCATCATTTGCGCGAAAACTTCATTCCTCAATTTCGCGCACCATGCCTATATTTCGCGCATCCCGCGGATTTTTCGCGCAACCCGCTACTATTTCGCGCATCCCGCAGATATTGCGTGCACCACTTTATTTTTGCGCGAAACATGCCTAAATTTCCGCGCACTCCATTCCTTTGTCATTTTTCAACGTTCTGACCTTGAATAACTCTTTTGCACGTATAAACCATCTTCAATCTTATGCGCAACATCCATTTCCAAGCACATTTCTTCATCTCCCGATTTTCAGGCCCTAAAATTTGGCAAACACTGGAAAACGGCGCCACCTTAAACTGTGCTTTTCTGCCATCCCCAGATTGTCTATTGCTTTTCCATTTTATCTCTTTACTGCTTCCCATAACCATTCTTCTGCTCTTATCACAAATCCCACTATCGTGATATTTATCCTTTGATAGATCAGCTTAATCATCGTCAGAGTTGCAATGAGAACTGAATCTTTCCTATCTTCCAGCAGCATCATTCCTTCCAATCAAAACATTATATGACTAGCATCATCATTTCTCCCCCTTTCCTTCATAAGGCTTGCATCACAAGTTCTCCTAACTCATGATTTGTGTGAAATACATACCAGCAAAGCATCGTCTGATTTATGATCCTTCTACAAAGTGAATTGATTTATCGCCTTTGACAACAAAATACAACACTCTGCAAAAGCTAATTCTTCAAACTGTCATCTTCATTCAACTTGGTCCCAACAATCTCCCCCTTTGGATTTTGTTGTCAACAAAGATTCATAAATCACTTAATTTTGAAACCTTTTGCAATGGATTACTTATCAATAATTCTAAGCCTACGTGAGCTAACTCATTGTAGGAAACAAGATTTATTGACAGCCAAAACCATGCTGTCCAAAAGCAGTGACTGTAAAATCTCATGAACATACCTCCTCATCCTTCTTCAGAACATCTTGCAATCTTTTACTTCATCATTCTTCACTCTTGCAATAGCATTCTTCACTTCTTCAACTTTCCTGTAAAACAACTTTGTTTCCTACAACCACTCCAACAAATAGTTAGAATAGTTCACTCACATACATGCTGAATTCACAGCTTACCCACAACTCTCCCTTAATACATTCTTCCTTATGGATAGATTTATGAAACAATTCTCCCCCTTGACAACACTATCCAAAGCTAAGACGAGAGAGGGGACAGAAACATGTACCTTAACCTTGATGAGAAGGAGGTTGTACACCCATGTTCAACCTCAACTTTGCAAATGGTTCCTTCGGTAATGGTTTTGTAAATATATCAGCAATTTGTTCAGATGTAGGAACATACTCCAGCCTCAGTTCATTCTTTTCAACCTGCTCTTTGATGAAGTGATACTTTATATCAATGTGTTTTGAACGAAAATGTTGTACTGGATTTCTTGTAAGATTGATTGCACTCTGATTATCACAACCCAAGAGCAATGGTAGCTTTACTTCAACAAGTAGATCTTCTAGCTGAGTCTTCATCCACATTAGTTGAGTTGCAGCTTGAGTAGCAGCAACATACTCAGCCTCATCTGTGCTAAGAGTTACTGAATTCTGTTTCTTGGAATTCCAACTAACACAGCTTTTTCCTAGAAAGAATACTCCACCAGATGTGGATCTTCGATCATCAACATTTCCTTCCCAATAAGCATCAGAATACCCAAATAGATCAATATTTTCAGAGCCGTCATACCGGATTCCAAAGTTTTTTGTGCCTTTGATATATCTGAGAATTCTTTTTCCAGCAATTAAATGTGATTCTTTAGGAGCACTCTGAAATCTTGCACATAAAGTAACAGCATAGACGATGTCGGGTCTTGAGGCAGTCAAATATAGCAGACTTCCAATCAGTTTTCGAAACTCTTTCTGATCAACTTCCTTGCCTTCTCCATCTTTAGACAACTTGGTTCCCACTGAAATTGGTGTGGAAACTGGTTTCGAATTTTCCATGCCAAACTTCTTCAAAAGTTCCTTAGCATACTTTTCTTGAGACAGAAAAACATGATTCTTTTTCTGTGAAATTTGTAACCCAAGAAAGTACTTCATTTCACCTAGCATGGACATCTCAAATAGCTTCTTCATCTCCTCAGAAAATTTTTCACATGATCTTTCATTATTTCCAGCAAATATAATATCATCGACATAAACAATAATGATTAGTGAAAACTCCTGACATTTCTTGATGTAGAGATTGTTGTCAACTCTCCCTTTCTTAAAGTTCATCTTCTTCAAGCAAGTATCTAATTTAGAATACCATGCTCTCGGAGCCTGTTTTAGCCCATACAGAGCCTTCTTCAACCTGCACACATAGCTTTCATCTTTCCCAATAACAAATCCACAAGGTTGATCAATGTAAACTTCCTCGTCAAGATCACCATTCAAGAATGCAGATTTTACATCCATTTGAAAGATTTTGTAACCTCGTTGTGCAGCAATGGCAAGAAATATTCTGATTGTTTCTAATCGAGCTACTGGAGCAAAGGTTTCATCAAATTCAATGCCTTCAATTTGTGAATACCCTTTGCAGACCAATCTTGCCTTGTTTCTTATTACATTACCTTCTTCATTCAGCTTGTTTCGAAAAACCCACTTTGTACCAATGATGTTCTTGTTGTCCAGCTTGGGTACAAGATCCCAAGTATTGTTCTTCTCTATCTGATCAAGCTCTTCATTCATAGCATGAACCCATTCTGGATGCTCAAATGCTTCATTTACATCATTCGGTTCAACTTTCGAATAAAGAGAAGTATGTGATATAGCATTTGTTGTTCTTCTTGTTTGAACCCTCTGATTTTTATCTCCAATAATGTTCTGAGCCTCCACTTGTTTCCTCAACCTAGGATGAGTTGTTTGAACTTCATCCTCATCACTTGATATTTCTGAGTCAGATTCCTCTTCTTGAGTAGGATGAACAAATTCTGCAACATTATCAGAATTGTTAACAAAATCTTCTCTATCCCGCTCGACTTCCACATCAACATATGACTGCTTTTCTTTCTCAGCATTTTCAACAACTTTTACATCTGAAGAATAAATAATTCTTCCTGTTTCTTTGTTGAGGCATCTATATCCTCTTCCTTCTGGAGCATAGCCAAGAAAAATTCCGTCATCTCCTCTTTGCTCGAACTTTCCCAGATTTCCACCTTTCTTCTTTATAATACATGGACTCCCAAAGACTCTCAAGTGTTTCAGACTTGGAGTTTTTCCATAGAACATTTCATATGGAGTCATATCTGAGTTTGCCCTATAGAAACACCGGTTCTGAATATACACAGCAGTGCTCATGGCTTGCCTCCAATAATAATGAGAGAGACTATGTTCAAGTAACATAGTTCTCCCCATTTCCACCAGACTTTGATTCTTTCTTTCAGCCACCCCATTTTGTTGAGGTGTGTATGGTGAACTAAACTCATGTCGAATTCCATGTTTCTCAAGATAATTTTCAAACTCTTCATTCTTATACTCACCACCATTATCAGTTCTCAACTTCTTCACTGAATACTCACATTCTTTCTCTGCTTTCCTTCTGAAACTTTTAAACATTGTTAGAGCATCAGACTTATGTCTCATGTACATAACACAAGTAATGCGAGTAAAGTAATCAATAAAAGTAATGAAGTACTTATCTCCATTTGAATATTTCTTGCTCATTGGCCCACATATATCTGAGTGTATGAGTTCTAATAGTCTTTTTGAGCGAATTTCAACTCTCTTGTTCATAGAATTAGCAATCTTCCCTTTCTCACAAATAGTGCAGCACCAATCTCTTTCTCTTGATAAATCAGGCATATCCCGAACACTTTCTCGCTTTGATAACTTGCACATATTTCTCTGACACATATGCCCCAGCCTTTTATGCCATAATTTATTTTCATCCACCACACTCATGTAACAAGAGTTCTGTCCATCCCCAACTTGGAACAAATTCCCTCTTGTACGTTGGCCCCTTGTAACTATGTTTCCATCATTTTCACTTTTTACAAAAAATCCATCTTTTCTGAATATCACTTTGTTTCCCTCATCACAAAGTTGTGACACACTGAGCAGGTTGTGTTTCAGTCCATCAACATATAGTGTTTTTCTGGATTTCATCTTTTCTTTTCCAATGATAGTCGATCCAACACCTTTGATCCTAAGAGATTCATCATTTCCAAATGTCACAGTTCCTTCTTTAAAGTCTTTCACATTCTTCAGCAGCTTTAAGTCTCCTGTCATATGAGATGAACATCCACTATCAAGAATCCATGGACGTTCTCCTTTGGTAGCCTTCAAAGCTGTTTCAACAACAAGTGCTTTTTGTTCTTCCTTTTCCTTCACTTTCTGTTTTGCTTCTTCCAATTTCCTAGCCAAATCAATGTGTTCTGGCCAGAGAACCATGCATTCTTTCTTTTCAGACTTATCATACTTGTCCCTTTTGTATTTTAAAAACTCTGTCTTCTGAGGATTATTAACAAACTTTTGTTGCTCTGGTAACACACTAAGGCAGCCCTTAGCAAGATGTCCAGGTTGATCACATCTTTCACAATAAGTTTCCAGTGGTTGGAATCTATTCCCAACTTTCACACCAGTCTTCTCAGATATCTTCTGAAACTTATTTGTAGATCTTCTATTTTGAAAGCGTTGACTCCCCCTCAATCCTTGTCCTTCAAAACTTTTGGAATAGTTGTAATGTTGTTGGTTAAACCAACACATACTTTCCATGTGTCCGAATCCACCACAATACCAGCAGTAACCATAGAAAGAATATTTACCTCTGAAACTTTTATATTGAATGGAGTTGTGAACACGCTTCTCAAAAACCATCATATTTTCATTTGTAACTCTCTTCTTCAGATCAGATTCAACACTACCAGAAGTATTGGAAGCTTTTCTTGACTCAAGATTTTTATGCACTTCTGATTTTTCTGCATTGCTGATTTTGACCACATACTTTGTATTTCCAGCCTTGTTCTTATCAGAACCAGTTTTGTCTTTCATTTCAACCTTTGAAGGTAAGTTTTGTAGATCCCTTTTTGGTTCATTCTTACTGGAACATTCCCCTACTTCTGAGATAGAATTTTTGGAACTGATATTCATTTCTTTAGCTTTATGCAGTTTTTGTTGGACAAGTTCCAACTCTTCTTCTTTTGCCTTCAACTTCACTTCAAGATGATCATTACGATTCTTTGTATTCTCAAGAGAATTTTTCAGATCATCAATCTCTTTTTCCATCATGATTTTATCATCTGTAAAACCTTCTTGATTGTTTACTGTGAAATTTTCTTTTATTAACTTGTTGTTTTCTTTCTCAAGTTTTCTGATCTTCCTCGAACATTCCTTCAGCTCTTCTTTCAGATACTGTTCAAGTTGAGTCTCTTCTTCTTCAGTACTACTACTCTCATAATCATCATTATTCACTGTTGCAAAAAAGGTACTCTCTCTAGTCTTTTCAGTAGCAGATTTTTCTGATTCAGTCTCGCTATCATCATCTTCCTTATCTTTTGACAAAAAGCTTCTTCTTTTTGATTTAAAGAACTTTTTATTCTGACTTCTACCAGAATATTTATCTTTTCGATCCTGTTTCTTCCATGACCTTCTTGGTCCTCTGTCTTCTTCATCACTGACGGCATCTTTCCTCTTTTGAGGGCAATTAGCCGCAAAGTGGCCAACTGCTCCACATTCAAAAAATTTCAAAGGGAGTTTCCCTTTGTATTTCCCTGTGCCTCTTTTAACATTTTTAGAAAACAAGGATAGAATTTCATCAAAATTTTGACATACCTCATTTTCAGAGTTGTATTCACCAGCTTCTTCATTAATAAGAATTTTCTTCGACTTCTCTTTCTTTTCTGCCCTGAAATACATTTCTCTATCAGTTTTTTCTTTGCTCTTCATGGTCTTCTCTCTTCTCATCTCATAAGTGATGAGAGTACTGTGCAAATCATCAAGAGATAATGTTTCCGGATCTCTGTCTTCTAGTGAAGAAACTTTAGCATCAAATTTGTCAGGCAGAATTCTCAGGATCTTTTCAACAACTGTATCATCTTCTAACTTTTCACCAAGGCATCTGATTGTACTGACAATGTCATTAACTCTGGTAAATAATTCCCCAACAGAATCAGATTCTCCCATTTTCAAGTCTTCATACTTCAGCCTCCAGATTTGTAGTTTTGCCTTCTTCACTTTTGTATTTCCTTCATAGATATTCATTAGCTTATCCCAGATGCCTTTAGCAGTAGTGACACCTTTCACTCTTAAAAAATCACTCTCAGAAAGTGATGAGAGTAATGCATTTTTAGCTCTTCCATCATTCTCGAGATTCTTCTTATCGACAGGAGTAAGAGGGACCTTGTCATCAATATTAGGAAATCCATCTGTTGTAGTCTCAAGAACTTCATATCCAAGAGACATAAGATACGGCAACATTCTGTCCTTCCAGATGTGATAGTTCTTTCCATCGAAGATTGGAATCCCCTTACTGTCCACGCAATTTAGATTTTCCATCACAACTTCTCTTCAAACACTTCAGCAAAGAGTAAACGAAGGCAACCTGCCTCTGATACCAATTGAAGTTCCCAATCAGGATCTAAGTATCACTGAGAGGGGGAGGGGGTGAATCAGTGATATCTTTTTCTTTTTAAGTTTCCCCTTTTTGAAACAACCTTCACCTCATGTTAAAGAGTTTCTTCCCTGCTAAACACACACAACCACAGGAACACAAGATTTACAAGTTTCACTACTCAACAAGAGTAGCTACGTCCTTGGTATGGTACGGAAACAATCCAGTACCACACAATCCACTAGAAAACAATCCTTTGATGTGGAATACAACGAGTAGGATATACCCTTACACTCGTGAAGCACTTTAAAAACAATCTAATAGTGCATGTGCTCCCTCTTAGCACAAATAGGGTAACACAATGTTTCAGTGCTTCTTTATAATTGAACAGATGTATTCTCTGAAGTACAAATCTTCACTTTCTTACCCAGAAGCCGGTAAGAACCCTCTTACGCAAAACTGAATACGTGCGAAGACCCCAAATATTTCGCGCAGCCTTTAGGGTGACTTGTGCGCAATTCAAATGACTTGCGCGTAAAAACTCCTTTTGGCGCGAAAAACGTTTTCGCGCAACTTTCCTTTTGCGCGCAACTTTCTCTCTTTTCGCGCAACTCACTTAGCGTCAAATTTACGCGCACCAGAGCTCGAGATTTCTTCTAAGTGTCGAGCATAAACAAATAACAAGGATTAGCCTCATATTTATAGGCATTTTTGAACCCGCGCGTAAAACCTCCTCCATGCGCGTAAAAAATCTTTTATGCAACTTCATATTTCGCGCCATGCTTCAAGTTTTCGCGCACCTCATGCCTTTGCCATTTTTCATCCTTCTAAGCATGAAGCACCAATTGCGCACAAAATTCCGCACCGCGTTCCATATTACGTGCAAACCCAATCTTTCCTGCAACATCAGATTTCGCGCATTGCTTCAATATTTCGCGCATTTTATGCCTTTGCCAATTTTTGATCTTCTGATCTCGAACCATCATTTGCGCGAAAACTTCATTCCTCAATTTCGCGCACCATGCCAATATTTCACGCATCCCGTAGATTTTTCGCGCAACCCGCTACTATTTCGCGCATCCCGCAGATATTGCGCGCACCACTTTATTTTTGCGCGAAACATGCCTAAATTTCCGCGCACTCCATTCCTTTGTCATTTTTCAACGTTCTGACCTTGAATAACTCTTTTGCACGTATAAACCATCTTCAATCTTATGCGCAACATCCATTGCCAAGCACATTTCTTCATCTCCCGATTTTCAGGCCCTAAAATTTGGCAAACACTGGAAAACGGCGCCACCTTAAACTGTGCTTTTCTGCCATCCCCAGATTGTCTATTGCTTTGCCATTTTATCTCTTTACTGCTTCCCATAACCATTCTTCTACTCTTATCACAAATCCCACTATCATGATATTTATCCTTTGATAGATCAGCTTAAGCATCGTCAGAGTTGCAATGAGAACTGAATCTTTCCTATCTTCCAGCAGCATCATTCCTTCCAATCAAAACATTATATGACTGGCATCATCATTTCTCCCCCTTTCCTTCATAAGGCTTGCATCACAAGTTCTCCTAACTCATGATTTGTGTGAAATACATACCAGCAAAGCATCGTCTGATTTATGATCCTTCTACAAAGTGAATTGATTTATCGCCTTTGACAACAAAATACAACACTCTGCAAAAGCTAATTCTTCAAACTGTCATCTTCATTCAACTTGGTCCCAACACGAGCCACGGCTCAGTCCCATGCTCCCCAGCTCCTGATGTAGTCAAGATCCTGAAGTAGAAGGGCACTTTCCCTTGTCTATACCTGCAGAAACATAGTCTTCTTGGGCCCAAAAGCATGGCCCAAACAGGGTGTGAGATACAATCCCAGTAGGAAATCACCCAAATATTTTTGCCTAACAATCAATGAATACATGGCAGTACTAAAACAAGAAGCAGTAAACAGAAAAGCAAAAACAGCGACAATCCACAGTTCTAACAAGTAGAGCACACAAGTAGCAGTCAACAACAAGAAGAAAATAGGTAACCCTCTGGGTAGCTCTCACAGTCTAACCCCTATGGTTCAACCTCTAAGTACTAGCAACCCTCTAGGAGGCACACACAGTCTCACCCCTCTGGTTCAGATACGTAAATTAAGAAGACTCTCTGGGGAAGCACTCACCGCCAATTCTCCCTATAGTCTCGTATCGTGCTAAAGGATCTTTGGGTAAGCACTCAACGTCAATTCCCCATGTGGCCCGCGTCGTAGTTAAAGACACTCTGGAGAATCCCTTCTTTCAATTCTCCCCTTGGTCCAACATCGTGATTAAAAAGACACTCTAGAGAAGCCCTTCCGTCAATTCTCCATTTGGTCTACTACTCTAGGTTCTCACAGTCCTAAGTATAACTAAACATTCTCAGCGTGCGTATATCGTCCAAGTAAACCTCAAGAACTACTTGGCTATCAACTAAGGCTCAATAGCAATAATAAAACAACAGTCCACAATCCTACAACTAGGCATGGAAAATCAAACTGAGCACAAACAAAATACTCTAATCACAAGCAATAACCTCTATTAAAGAAATCAATCAAAGAAGGCAAGTAACAAGGGAAAAATAGGAAACATGCAATACCCCGTTCAAGGGTATTGGTGGAAATTGCACAAAATATTCATCAAATTTCTACGTAAAGGCACAAACCACCTACCTCGATCCTAGGAGATCGATATACGTGAACCTCGATGACAGATTCCCCTTAGAATGACGTAGATCTGAGAAAACGTACAAAAAGTTCATCCCACGATAACTTGGAAACGAGGAGGAATCAAGAAACAAGACTAAAGCAGAAGGAAGAACTCACCGTTGTGGTTCCAGCACAACTGACCGTGCTCGAATCGGAGAACGGACGGTGAGGCAGGAGTTCGTCAAAGATCCGTCCATACGGGTCGCCTCGGATGGACGAAAACTAAAGAAGAAGATAGTTTTGGGGGTTAGACGCGACAACGGTCCGTTTCATGAAAAAAAAGAAAGTACACGGCGTGTACTTCTTGAGTACACAGCGTATACTTCAATTTTTCCATACTCTGAAAAATTGGCCTCCACCTCAGCCTTACACACCGTGTGTGTGGCCCGGGCATGGCCAACACACGGCTTCGATCCGGGAATAGTACACGGTGTGTACTCAGAAAGTACACGGCGTGTACTTCTGAAATTTCCAGAAAATTCATTTTTCTCAAAAACTCCAGAAAAAGGAAAAACATACCTGAAAAGAGATCTGGGTTCTTACAGAATATATTAGTGTTAATAATTTATAAAATATAAAAATTGATGACAAATAAATAATATATTGATTAGTCCGAGTGAGGAGGTGGAGGATTGAAGTAGGTAGATGGGGCAGGGTAGTCTGGGTGATCAGGCTGGGAAGGCTGAAAAATGAAAATGTTAAATTAATGTTTATAATTTATAAAATATAAAAATTGATGAAAAATAAATAATATAACTGGGAGGACTACTCATGCAGGGCAGGGTAGGCAGATGGGGCGGGGTAGTTTGGGTGAGCAAGCTCGAAAGGATGAAAAATTAAAAAGTTATATTAGTGTTTGTAATTTATAAAATAGAAAAAATGATGACAATTAAATAAAATACCTGGGAAGGCTACTCATACGGGGTAGGGTATGTAGATGGGGCAGAGTAGTCTAGGTGAGCAGGCTCAGAAGGCTGAAAATGAAAAAGTTATATTAGTGTTTATAATTTATAAAATAGAAAAATTAATGACAAATAAATAATATACCTGGGAAGGCTTCGGAGATTGTGACTATATTTCCAATTGTTATAACAAAACCTTCTACACTACTACTTTAATTTAATCACCCATAGACTGTTTCATATTTTTCATCTCATCTTTTAATAATTCTATTTCCGAGTCTCTTGATTTCTTACTCTGACCAAAAATCGTCTGAATACTAACACATGCATAATATCCTCTAACATGTCCAAGCTGTTATGCCTTTCCCAAAGTAGTGGCTAGGATATCCATCATACCCTTGGGGATAAAAGATCCATGTGTCTCTTGCTCCTGAAGTTCATCCTGAAATGAAAATGAAAATGTTATATTAGTGTTTAAAATTTATAAAATATAAAAAATGATGACAAATAAATGATATTTACTTACAATTTTATTAGTTACTTTCTTAGCTTCCTCTGTAAGATACTATTCATTTTTCCTTCTTCTTTCTCGTTTCCATTTTTCATGGCGAGTGGGAGGATATGGAGGACCATGTTGAACCTCTTCTGAACCACTACTAGATCAAGCTCTTAATACTTAGAATTTTTCTTCAATCGTTTTTTGCTCTAAATACGGATACCCTCCACATGATAAAGTATGAGGGTATACATTTCTCAACTGAATCTCTTGATGAGATATCTTGGAGGCCTATTATATAAAAATAAACTACTAAGTAATTATAAAAATATATAATAAACTTTACAATATAAAATAATTATTATACCTAAAACTTTTCTTCATGACGACTGACAACAAATCGCTTCCATTTATCTTTATTTATAAATTGATACTTGAGGCATGGGTTTTCAAACCTTCTATTTCCAAAAAAATAATTTTTTCATTTTTGTTTTAAAATCACTCCCTCAAACTGGCACTAAAGAGAGATGTATTTTCTTAATTTTTTTGGTTTCCTAAAAATTGAATGTCGTCTGTAATTGAATAAATTAAATATGTCATTTAAAATATTTAATATTCAAAAAATGAGATAAAAGAAATCAATTAAGATATTTTACCGTCACAGCCTCCCAAAGTTGTTGTTTCTCCATCCCATCCACTGACTTCCAATGAGGATATAAAATATTAATCATGCAATGGATCTGCATCGATATATAATTGATAAACTGAACTTCATTTGGACTAGTTGCATTATTATTATCATCAAAACGGATGTGTAATCTGTCATCATCACGAGCAAGTGATAGTTTTGGTAAATGTGTAATACCAAGTTTACCATCTTGAGAACTTAATTTTTTATTAGTAACAAGAGAAATCTTCTCTGCTAAGGACGCATCAATAGTCCTGCAAAAAAATTGCAAATTAACAGATTTCTTTCATTAAATAAGTATATTATTGAATACTTAATAATATGAAAAAATAGATATACCACGGTAACTGCTCCTCTCTATCTATATCTGACATTACTACTAGAAAGAGTAATAAAAATTTTTGTACCCTCATATCATTAGAAAACTGAATATTTATAAACAAGAAAGAAAATAAATAAGTAAGTAAAAAAGAGTCATTCATTTGTAAGTTTCAAAAAAAGAAACAAAATATAAATATTTTCCAAAAAGATTAGGAGACTAATTTAGTATTTTAACACATGCCTTTATCATGATTATTACATATTTCATGCACTATGTCGGTCTTATACTCATTGTAATCATCCGGAAATTGTGTAATAGATGAATAAGGCTCATGTAAATCAATAACATCGTCAGCATCATCCTCATCATCCAAATGGTATCTTTTTCCTTGAAAAACTATAGACCACTAATCATTTGATGGATCAATGACATAAAATACTTGTTTTTCATGTGTCGTCATGATAAATGGTTCCTCATTATAATTAAATATTTTCAAATCAACCAGTTTAAACCCATTTTCATCATGTTTTACACCACTCTTACTATCAACCCAATTATACTTAAAAATGGTGACTCGAAATTTAATATAATCAATTTCCCATATGTCTTCAAGAACTCGAAAATATGGCATTGATGCAGAAATTGTTTTTTTATCTTTGGCACTCAAAAAATGCACTACTTCATCGAAAACTATCACACCACTATTTTAAATGATACTCTTTTCATCTAGATTTTTTGCGTAATATGTGTAACCATTAATATCAAAACAAGACCATGTGATCACATTAAGAGATGGCCCCCATACTAACCACTTTAATGTTTCTGATGCAGATATATCTGTGGTGAATTTCTCTTTAAACCATAAAAAAAAATTCTTTTTATTCTCAATCATCAACCACTTTTCATTTCTTTTCTGATATCATAACTTTAATTCAGCAATATGTGAGGATATATATGATTTAACCTCATATGTGTTGTTCAAAATATATAAATGTGCCGGTGTCACTTCATCACATGGAATGAACTTTACCTTTATGCCTCGAACCCCTCTACCTTCACTATCAACTGTTATATGTCGAGATATAGGGTAACCAATAAGCTCCACCTCATACAAATAATCAGAACAGAACTCAATCACCACTTCTGATATACATTTTTGAACAATAGAGGCCTCTGGTCAATAAGGATTTTTAACATATCCCTTCGAAATTTTCATATATCTTTCAAAAGGATACATCCATTGTAAATAAATAGGCCCATATATTCTTATCTCATGCACCAAATGAATCAGTAGATGAACCATTATATCAAAAAATGTAGGTGGGAAATACATTTCTAGTTGAAAAAGAATAAGATTTACTTCATTCTCCAACACATCTAACAAATTTGGATCAACGACTTTGCTACAAATGGATTTGAAAAAATTACATAACCAGATGATAGTCTTTCTGACAGTTATCGGAAATATACCATGCACTGCTATAAGTAGAAGTTGTTGCATCAATACATGGCTATCATGAGATTTCATACCTATTAATTTACAATACTTCAATGACACCAAATTATTCACATTTGAAGAAAAACCATTGGGTACTTTAATACCATGAATACACTAACAAAAAAATTATCTTTTCAATCTTGCTTAATGTGTGACAAGACAGAGGTAAATATGTTCTGTTTCCTTTCACAGTGGGAGCTAACTCCAAACGTATTCTCAATAATATCAAGTCTAATATAGCATGAAATCCATCTTTTGTATTTCCTTTTATGTCTAACAAAGTTCCAATCAAACTGTCATGTATGTTTTTCTCAACATGCATAACATCGATGTTATGTTTTATCTCTAAAAATCTCCAATAAGGTAGTTCAAAAAAATAGATTGCTTCTTCCAAATATTTCTTTGAAGACCAGAACTTCTTTTCTTTCCAAATGTCGAATAAATATTTTTCACTCTATCATAATATTCTTCAGTTGACAATGGATGAGGGGGAAGGTTGTATTATTGTAAACCATTAAATGCTTTTTTCAATCTATGATAAGTATTCGATGTCCCGTGTACATTGTCTTTATTCCATTCTGTAATTGATAATATAAAGTTTGTTCTTCACAAATTGGGCATGCTTTATGTCCCTTAACACTATATCCAGATAATTTTCTATATGTAGTAAATTCGTTTATAGTGAACATTATCATAGCACGCAAAAGAAAATACTCTTTCTTGTATGCATCGAAAACTTTAACACCTTCCTCTCATAGTATTTTCAAATCATCAATCAATGGTGAAAGATACACATCAATATAATTTTCCAGTTGTTTTTATCTAGAAATCATCAAGCTCGTCATAAAATATTTTTTCTTCATACATAGATGCGGGGAAAAGTTGTAAACTACCAGAAAAATAGGCCATGAACTATGTTGGCTACTGAGGCTCTGATATAGATTCATTCCATAAGTACATAATCCCATTCTGATATTTCTAAATTCACTTCCAAAATCATGAAATTTTTTTATCAAAACTCTTCCACTATGGTGAATCGGTAGGGTGACGTAAGTTACCATCAGAGATGCGCTCATATGAATGTCATATTAACCTTTTTACATCAATTGAATTTGAAAATAGATGCTTCAAACGAGGAATTATTGGAAGGTACCAAATTTCTTTAGTAGTAGTTTTGATTCTAGTACCTAAGAATGAATCATAGTTGAATTATCAGAATTGTATGAAAACAATATTGGATGATATCATTAGAAAGTTCAAAATTGATTTTTCATGATGTTAGATGATAGTACCTGAGAATGAATCTGAGTTGATTTTATCATCTATCTTATAGTGTGATGTCCCACATGTAGTACAACTTGATAAATATTCATATTCTTTCCTATACAGTACACAATCATTTGGGTAAGCATGTATCTTTTTATACCCCAATCTCATTGGGCATAATATTTTCTTTGCCTCATAATTGAAATCTAGAATCATGTTTCCTTTTAGAAGTAGCTCTTTTAAAGTCTCAAGTAATTTGGAGAAACTTTTATCACTCCACCCATTTTTTTCTTTTAAGTTAACTAATCTCAAAACTGCTAATAAAACTGTATATTTACTACAACCTGGATATTATGGTTTCTCATAATCTCCAAACAATCATTTAATAGTTGCTGTTTTTTTATGGTTTCAACACCTAAATCATGAATTAATTCTTTAATATGATCCTCTACCTCATTATGAATATTATCATCAACATTGGATATTGAATTTTCAGTTCTTTCACCATGCTAGATCCAACGTGTATAATTAAGGCTAAAACCATAACAAATGAGATGATCCTTGATTTACCTAGAGTTTAACTTTCTCATTTTAAAACACTTTATGCATGGATAGAAAATCAAATCAATGTTTTAAAGATTTCATTTATCAAATTCCAAGAATTCATCAACTCGTTTTTCATATTCACTAGTGGTTCTTTGTAAATGTATCCAATTACGATCCATTCAATACATGATATCACAATATAATTGGTGAATATATTAAAGCATATAAAAATTTATATATATATATATATATATTTATAGATAAATTGTAAACAAAAACACATTTAATAAAAACTATTGATAATCAGATAGAAAACATCAGATATGAAACACATTTACAAATAGTAAACTTTTTATTTTCATATTATATACATGTGTTATATTGATATTATAATTTAATTATAATATAAATCTTCTAAAATTTATTAGTTCATTTTACATATTTGTTGCATTATTTTGATATTTCATGTGTCAAAAGTGTTGAAAATTGCATTAATTTAATAGGAAAATTACTAATTATTAGTAATATGAAATAATAATTAGAGTAAATGTTCATATTATAAGTGAAATCAATAATAATACTCCCAAAATTATGACAGATGAAATTAAATACATAACTAAATTGGTATATCTGAGAGCATGTTCATTTTTTTGGTACTGTAAGAGATTTGAATTTTTTATAATTTTGAGTCTTCATGATCTTCTCCGGATCACGAAAGGCAGAGTTTTGTACAAGTTTGTTGGCACGAAGGAGTAGAAACTATTGTGAGCAAAATATATGTGTTTATCACACTATTTTAGCTTCACGATGAACTGAGTTATGTGAAGCAATTTAGAAATTCAATATTCTTATGAATAGTCACTGGTTTATGTGATGATTTTTTTAGAAACTGCAAATCAGTGAAAATGTTCATTGTGTATTGCGATGATCATTAAAAATAGAGAACCAAATATTTGTGCAATGGTTTTAACAATGAGTATATTATTGTGTAAATAATGGTGACTATGTGCTTGTGCAGATAGATTGTTTTAATTACATGCACATACTATGAGTCCAAGAGGTAGTGTGAGATTCTATCACGCAAAGGAAGAACACACAGTAACATTGTGTCTTGCATGAGAGAATAATGCGTGCAAGGGTCTGTATGAAGAAATAAGTGGATAATTTCATGCATACATAAATGAATAATCATTCGAGATTATATTCATAAGCTCATGCAAGTAAAACTGTGTGAAATCTCATGTCAAATATGCAAAAAAGCATGATGTATACAATATTCATTCATAAAGATTATGTGAATATTGAACGTGAGTGATCATTGCACAAAAGACATTATTTGTGATTGGGTTTGCATGAGAGAAGCATGGATAGTGAGTGTGTGCTTCCAAAAGTGTATGTGATGTTGAGAAACTGTTATGTATCTGCATGCATCATACAACAATAGAGATATAGTATTGTGGGAAGTGGGCATCTTGTGTATTGAAGGAAGCAGAATAGTGTGAATTCATCCAATTGAGTGAGTACACTATTAATAATTTTAGCAGTGTTAAAATACACAAAATAATAGTGAAGAGACAGTATGTGATATACGTGCATGAAGCCAGTACAATGAAAAAATATGATTTGCATTTATACACATGAAATATTGAATAAAAATAAAAAGTCAATGCATTTGATTTTAAATGCATGAGGTACATGCAATATAAATTTAATGACAAGTGTGAATTGAGTTTTTGATAGTTAAGACGAAGCATTATATTAGAATTCAATTTGCAGAGCATTGATATATCATGTTATGAATTAGTCATATGAACTTTCATATGAGTCATTCTAGACATAAAAAAATTATGATTTATATATATTAAAAAGATGAAGCAGCAGTAGTTGTAGTTCCACAAGTTATTGCATGTTGTGAGCAAGAGCATAAAAAAAATATTTAGTTTTTTTAACTCCAGGAATGACTCTACTATTTTTATCCATTGTATACATACCAAGTAATAATTTCTAGGTTGTGTTATTAGATAATTTTATAAAATTTATTTCACTATAATTGAAAAAGTGGATCAAAATTTGTTGGTTTAAGCGACACCCTTAGATAGATTTTCAATCTACATTAACGATTGGATGGAATCTAAACAAATAAAGATAAATTGAATTGAACCAAATCAAACTAACTTGGCCTAAATAGACTCAACCAGATTTGAACCAAATTAAACAATCTTAGACTAAACTAAATTAAACATAAATAAAGTAAATTTATATGTGATGATCGCTTTTAGGGATAATTATTAACCATGTTCAAAAAATTATAATAAACTATAAACTAATAATTGAAGAAAATCAAAAACATAATTAAATGATAACTAATTTATCTTTAAAATTAAAAACAAAACTTACAAAAATTCAGATTTTAACAAAAAAAATAGATCCAAATTTGAACTTTGCTCCGTAGAATGCTTTGGAATATTAAAAATTGTAAGATCTATACAAAAAATGATTGTAAAAAAGAAAAATAAATATGAACAACAAACTAAAATAAAATCACGGTTAAATCATCAAAAATAAGCTTTGTAAGAAAACATAACCCGTAGATAATGAAAAATAGTGAGATAATAAAGAAATCGGACCATAGAATGTGAAAATAAAAGAAAATCGACAAGAACGGTGGTTCAAGATCACAAATACACCTTCGAATTCATCGCGATTCGAGAGGAGTTGTCATGTTTTAGCTTTTGAAGATCCAAAAACATGAGTGTTTCCCAATCCTGACTAATTTTAAATGATTTTTGGTGTCGGTTTTTACAAAAACCAATGTCGAAGAGTTCGAAAAATATTTATGGTGTCGGTTTTTGAGAAAACCGATGCTGAAAATATAATTTTTTAACATAGGGAATCGGTTTTCCGAAAAACCAATGCCGTAAATATTTTTTATATATATGGTGTCGGTTTTTATAAGAAATGACACTGAAAGATCCCGAGTTTGAGATTAATGGCATCGGTTTTTGTGAAAACCGATGCCAAAACTTTTTTTTATTTTCGGCATCGGTTTTTTGAAAAACTGGTGCCATATATCAAACCTTTTGAGGTTTTTTATGTCGGTTCTACTAAAAACCAATGCCAAAAAACACGCTTAAAAATTTTTAGTGTCGATTTTTAGTAAAACCAATGCCAAAATTTTCTCTCACATATTATTGGCGTCAATTTAGAAAAAACCAAATTCATTACATCGATGTTAAATACTGTATTTCCACTAGTGGTGAAACCTCATTTCACCTTATCCATGCCCTTTGAGGCTCGTACATATTCAAACAGGCATGGGATTACCCTTTTTCATTTGCCAATAATAATAGAAAAAATTGTTGTACTCGTACCACCCCACTTGTGTCTATTTATTCCATTATATAAACACACATGTAAAATAAGATAAAGTTAGGAACCACCTCCCTTATACTCATAGATGTCCACTCGTCGAAGACCAACCTCTGATTTGAGCCTAAATGAAGGTAAAATGGGAAGTTAGATAAACACCTTGGAAATAAGGAATATAAGCTCGCATAGAAATAGCATTTCCAATGGAAAGATATAAGAAGAAATGAAGTAAGAGGACTAGTAGACTTGTTGTTATCTATCCAATGTGATGAACATCGATAAAAATAGACACCATATGAAGAAGTTTCAAAGAAACCTAGAAGAGGGAGGAGGGGATCTCTATGGCTAGAGGTGTTGTGCGAAATGGGAGAAGAAATAAATTGGGGAAGAGTTAAAGAGAGGAGGGGTAAAAAAAGTAATTCCATCCCCTTCAATGAGTTGAATAGTTTGGTTGCACATTTTGGCTAACCATGCACTAGCTCTGTAGTGCCACTAACCAAAGGATCACCCCCCCTGGATAGCTAGATGCATGGAAAACCGTGCGCTACCCATGCAGTTACCTATGCAATTTATTGTAGGTGCTTTGCATGTTCATGCACCCCCAAATGCATGATTTCTCAAGCCTAGAGTTAAATTTATATTGCATGTACCCCCAACACACTGGTTTATGCGGGGATTTTTTTAGAAACTGCAAATCAGTGAAAATGTTCGTTGTGTATTGCGATGAGCATTAAAAACAAAGAAGAAAATATTTGTGAAATGGTTTTAAAAGTGAGTATATTATTGTGTAAAGAATGGTGACTATTTGTGCAGAGAGATTGTTTTAATTACGTGCACAAACTGTGAGTCCAAGAGGTAGTGTGATATTCTATCACGCAATGGAAGAACACACAGTGACATTGTGTCTTGCATGATAGAATAATGCGTGCAATGGTCTGCATGAAGCAATAAGTGGATAATTTCATGCATACATAAATTAATAATCATTCTAGATTATATTCATAAGCTCATGCAAGTAAAAATGTGTGAAATCTCATGTCAAATATGAAAAATAGAATGATGTATACAATATTCATTCATAAAGATTATGTGAATATTGAATGTGAGTGAGCATTGCACAAAAGACATTATGTGTGATTGGGTTTTCATGAGAGAAGCATGGATAGTGAGTGTGTGCTTCCAAAAGTGTATGTGATGTTGAGAAACTATTATGTGTTTGCATGAATCATACAACAATAGAGAGATAGTATTGTGGTAAGTGTGAATCTTTTGTATTGAAGGAAGTAGAATAGTGTGAATTCATCCAATTGAGTGAGTACACTATTAATAATTTCGGTAGTGTTAAAATACACAAAAGAATTGTTGGGACCACTTTGTGTATGAATATTGTATTTGTTGTCAACAGTTGTCAATGCTTGTCAAAATGAAGAAGGAGATGAAGCAGGACTCCAAAGTTAATGGAGATCGACTGAAGTGAGGATTCCTAGAGAATTGTTATGTAATCATAGCATTGAATGTCATGCTTGGGAAATTCTCCATGAAGTAAATTCAGGCGATTGTTGAGCTGATCCTAAGTTCAAATAACTTGTGTCAATGGTGACACATTATTTACAACAATGAAGAATGGAGAAGTATCATTCATCTGAGGATGATTAAAGAAGAATGAGGATTTGAAGAAGACCATGAAATTCTTCATGATAGAAATCCATGCAAGCGATTACTTGAAGAATAAAATAATATGATTTGCATGAAGTGTAGAATGATGGTTGAAGAAGAAGAGAGAATGTGGAAGGGCTTGGCATTATGAGGTAGCCATGCATTTTGCATTATATCCAAATCAGACGATGCATTGCTGGTATGTATTTCACACATATCATAATTTAGGAGAACTTGTGATTCAATCCTTATGAAGGAAAGGGGGAGAAATGATGATGCCAGTTATATAAAGTTTTGATTGGAAGGAATGATGCTATTGGAGGATAGGGAAGTTTCAGTTCCCATTGCAACTCTGACGATGCTAAAGCTAATCTGTCAAAGGATAAATATCATGATAGTGGGATTTGTGATAAGAGAAGAATAATGGTTATGGAAAGCAGTGAAGAGAGAAAATGACAAAGCAATGGACAATCTGGGGACGGCATAAAAGCATAGTTTAAGGTGGTGTCGTTTTCCAGTGTTTTCCAAATTTTAGGGCCTGAAAATCGGGAGATGAAGAAATGTGTTTGGCAATGGATGGAGCATGCAAGATTGAAGATGGTTTAGAATTTTGCATGCAAGGCATGATTCAAGGTCAGAACATCAAAAAATGACAAAGGCATGGAGTGCGTGGAAATTTAGGCAGGTTGTGCGAAAAAATAAAGTGGTGCACGAAATATTGGCGTGGTGCACGAAATATAAGAATGAAGTTTTCGCGAAAAAGGTGGTTCGAGATCAGAAGCTCGAAAATTGGCAAAGGCATGAAATGCGCGAAAGATTGGAGCAGTGTGTGAAATATTATGTCGCAGGAAAAATTGGTTTTGCGTGCAATATGGACTGCGGTGTGGAATTTTGCGGGCAATTGGTGCTTAATGATTAGAAGAATGAAAAATGGCAAATTCATGAGGTGTGCGCAATATTGAAGCATGGCGCGAAATATGAAGTTGCATGAAAGAGTTTTTGCGCGCTTGAAGGATGTTTTACGCGCGGATTAGTGTTTTTCGCGTGGGTTCAAAAATGTCTATAAATATTTGGCTAACCCTTCTCATTTTTTTAGACTTGACACATAGAAAAATACCGAGCTCTGACGCACAGAAAAAATTGAAGTATAGAGTATTGCGCGAAAAGAATAAGTGTTGCGTGAAAAAGAAACTGCTGCGCGAAATAGTAAGTTCTACGCGAAAAAGAAGAGTTGCGCGAAAAAGGTTTTTCGTGCCAAAATGTGTTTTTACGTGCAAGGCTTGAATTTTACATGCAAGTCTCCTAGAAGGGTGTGCGAAAAATTTGGGGGTCCCGCGGGCATTCTATAGGTGCATAGCACTCTCAAAGCAGCTTTGCGATGAAGAAAGAACTGTGAACCATTCAGTTTCACAAAGAGAAGTTGTACCACACTCACACGACTGGTGTTCATCACTCTCATTGTGATTTGCAAAGTGAAGAAGAACTAGACGTGCAATTGAACTCATATCTGCACAAAGGAAGAATTCAGTATACCAATACACTCAGGTGTTGGTATTGAGAAGAGAAGGAAGAGAGGAAGAAGAACAGAGTATTCAGGGCAGTTTAATCCAGATGATGCTATGTGAGTTGATCCTCAGTGTTTGAATAATCACATTGGTGTATGTGATTCTAGATGAATAAAGAAGAAGTTTTAGTGCAGTTGGTTGTTGCACTGAGAAGAAGAAAGAAGAAGTCTAGTGTAGTTAGTGTTGCACTAGAGAAGAAGAGAAAGAAAAAAAGGAAGAATTGCTTGCCAACTGATTTGCAAGTAATCAGGTGAAGAGAACTGAATAAGATCAAGAGAAGAACCTACCTTACTAAAGAAGGAAGAAGACTGTCTCCTTAGGCAGTATAAAGAACCAGCTAGAGGCTGTAAGTTGGACTAGTCTTTCACCAGTCCAGGGAAGAGGATTGTTTCCCACCACCCTCCAAAGTGTAGGGACTCACACTGGATAGAGGATTGTTTTCCTAGCCACTCCATTGTAACAGCATTTTACATTATAGTGGAGAATCCATGCACTGGTCATCCCCATGCATGGAAAGGATGTAGCTACTCTTATTGAGTGGTGAAACTTGTAAAAATATCGTGTGCATATCTTTATCGCTTTCTATTATTGCATGTGACAGAGAAAAGAGAATAGGAGAATCAAGATCCTAACAGGTCTAGAGGTACAGGGATAAAAGTTGGAATTGGTTTAAAAAGTCCCCAACACTGATTCACCCCCCTCTTAGTGTTAGGTATATCCCAAACTGGTCCTCTCAATTGGTATCAGAGGGACAGGTTGACCTCTTTTGGATTCTCTAAAGTGAAGTTATTCTCTTTTGAAGACTTGAGTTTGTTTCCTGAGTCAAAAATGAAGAGCAGTGTTGGAAAAGATTCAGTTACGTCTGATCAGAAGGCTATATCTACCAAGACCATGATGAACAGGAAAAATAAAGAGAAGAGAAAGTTGAAGAATAATTCCCTCTTACCTAAAGAAGAGGATGTATCTGGTTATCCATATCTGGCTAATATTGAAGACACACCATACATGGAAAGTTATGAGAAGGTGGGTCAAGTCCCCACCAAGAAGATGGACAACCTTCCTACCTCAACTGATCAAGTGTTATGTGTTAGTACATTTGGAAATTATTCTCATGACGAATATTCTAGCACAAGTGGTGATGAACAATCTACAACATCTCAAGAAATATCAGTTGATAGATTAAGAATGATTCTGCATGGTATACCTGAAGAGAGTGCATCCCTGGTTTGTGGAGTATTTCAATGCATGCAGGAAAATATCACTCAGCTGGAAGAAGAGACTGATGTGTTGGAGAAAGTCTTACAAGCAAAAATTGTTGAATGTTTAAAGCTCTCCAGACAGGTTGGAGCCTTTGAAGCAACCAAGAGGGGATTTGAAGTAAGCTCTTCAAAGTGGCTCAAAGATGTTGAAGAAAAGGAGGGAGTCAAAAAAAACTCTGGAAGAGAAGATCCATGTACTTGAAGATGAGCTAAAGAGGGTCAATGAAGTCAAGAAGTTATATTTGGAAGATAACTCCAAGAAGATCAATGAACTTGAATCTTTGTTACAAAACAACATAAAGATTCATGAAGCTAAAGTTGAAATATTGAAGAAGGCTTGTGAAGATAAGATGACTATGATTGAAGACCAAAAGGTCATCCTCAATGCGAGATGTCTAGAATTTGAAGCTCAGTTGATCAATCTTGAGAAGACACATATTGCATCTCCACAAAAGATGGAAACAATTGCTGCCAGTACCCAATGTTCACTAGAGGATTCTATTCTCAAAAGTCCTCCAACATGTGATAAGAAGATCATGGATTCACTCATTGATCTATCACAAGATGCTAAGAAAGTAAAGGTACCATCCATACCAACTGGTACTAATATTTCTAAAATTGTTTCCACAAAAAGTACAAGTTGGAAGAAAAATTCTAAACAATTATGGATGAAGAAAGGTGAGAAGAAACCTACCACCATGGCAATAGTGGATAAGGGAAAGAGTGTGGAAGATATTTCCCCACAAAAATCACAACATACCAAGAAGAAGATTCAGCAACCTTATCAAGAAGATAACAATAATTCAAGGTTTGTTGGTCAATGCTGGTGCTGCAATAGGTTTGGGCATTGTGCACTGGATTGTTGGTACAATCCCTTAAATGTAAAAGTACAGAGAAAGCCCATATCAAGGGTGAGAAATCTAGAGAAGGAAAAGAAACATCCACAGATCCAGAAACATCTGTATACTGCAAACAAATTTGGAATGTTAGATAACATCTGTGATGTATGCAATATGAGTGGTCATATGAATAGTGCATGTTCATATAAGAAAAGAAGACCACAGAAGCTGGGCAAGAATGAAGAAGCATCCTTGGGAAGAAATCAGATGAACAATGTGAAAACAAATTCTCCCAAGAAGATTTCAAGAAGGAAAGTTGAGAAGACCTTGGATTCTAAATCCAAGAAGTTGAAGATTGGTGCATCCAAAATAACTACTAAGAAAGAAGCCACTCAGAAGAATCCATGTAGAAGATCCAATCTTAATTTCTCAGTCCCTAATGATATACCGGTGGTTTGGCTAGAAGATTTGGAAATAATGAGAAAGATGGAAGATGAACAGGCTAAGAATTGTGCTAAAAACAAAAAGAATATTCTGCATGAATACAAAGATATTCTGTGTGTGAGGTTCAACAAGTCTGGTCATACTGTCAGAAAGTGCTATGAATTTATTCCAGCCCAACAAGAATTCCTGAAGAGGATGAAAGTTGCACCGGGGTATTCTAGTGCTTGGAAATCTCTTGAGGAAAGAAGATTCACACACAAAGAGATAGAAGAATTATTGAGATACACACATCCACATTCAAAATTAAAGATCAAATGTGAAAGTGTGAGGAGTGGAGCAAATGGAGCTTCTTGGTTGAGAAAATCATCTCAGCCATCCTGTTCACATTGAAGAATCATGGAGGATCCACCCTATTCCCTTAAATCTTTGAGTATTGTATTTGTTCTTTAAATGCAGGGAATTGAAGGTGAAGCAATATCTCGGGGGGAGTACCTGAGATTCAGTGATGAGAAGTGTTCCCTTGAGGGGGAGATACATGAAGAAGCTACTAGATTCATTATCCCAATCGGTATCAACATCAGTTGGTATAAAATTCAATTACTCTAAAGATTGTTTGAAGATCATGTCATTGGAAAAGGTATGTCGTTTCTTAATCTCTCATCCATGGTTACTCAAAATAAATATATTTTTACAAAGGGGGAGTAATCAGGTCAATCAGTGACATAAGAAGAATGAAAGTGCCCCAAGGCCACTTATCCTACTAATTGCACTTGAATTTTTTTTATCATTTTGTTGAAGTGAGTGTAGGAATTTCAGGATTGATTATTTCCTATCACATTCAATATCTTTTTCCTGGAATGAAAGTGGAAAATCCTTGAAGACAATTGTAGGATATTTCATCTCATGCGGTATCATGATCAGGGGATAATGGACAGCTTTGTTGTCTAAATCAAAT
Source organism: Viscum album (assembly GCA_963277665.1). Classification (NCBI taxonomy): domain Eukaryota; kingdom Viridiplantae; phylum Streptophyta; class Magnoliopsida; order Santalales; family Viscaceae; genus Viscum; species Viscum album. The sequence continues at coordinate 2,031,995,112 of OY728146.1, read as the reverse complement.
CCTCTTGTTTTCTACACCGAGCATTGCTCAAGTAGACTTAGAGTGAAATGATTGATGTAACATTTCTTAAGTATGGAATGATACCCTCTCTACCATGAACTTTGTATTTCTTTTCAATACGGGGGAGAGAAATGAAATGAATGTTTAGGGGAGAGAAAGAAGTAAATGGGAGATATAAGATTTTCATTTTGACATTGACACATTCATTTGAGGAGACTTTAAGGTATTGACAACAAAATACAAAGGGGAAGATTTTTGGGACTACTTTGTGTATGAAGATTGTATTTGTTGTCAACAATTGTCAATGATGGTCAAAATAAAGAAGGAGATGAAGCAGGACTCCAAAGTTAATGGAGATCGACTGAAGTGAGGATGCCTACAGAATTGTTATGTAATCATAGCATTGAATGTCATGCTTGGTAAATTCTCCATGAAGTAAATTCAGGCGATTGTTGAGATGATCCTAAGTTCAAAGAACTTGTGTCAATGGTGACACATTGTTTACAACAATGAAGAATGGAGAAGTATCATCCATCTGAGGATGATTGAAGAAGAATGAGGATTTGAAGAAGACCATGAAATTCTTCATGATAGAAATCCATGCAAGCGATTACTTGGAGAATAAAATCATATGATTTTCATGAAGTCTAGAATGGTGGATGAAGAAGAAGAGAGAATGTGGAAGGGCTTGGCATTCTGAGGTAGCCATGCATTTCGCATTATATCCAAATCAGACGATGCATTGCTGGTATGTATTTCACACATATCATGAGTTAGGAGAACTTGTGATGCAAGCCTTATAAAGGAAATGGGGAGAAATTATGATTCCAGTCATATAAAGTTTTGATTGGAAGGAATGATGATACTGGAGGATAGGGAAGTTTCAGTTCCCATTGCAACTCTGACGATGCTAAAGCTGGTCTGTCAAAGGATAAATATCACGATAGTGGGATTCGTGATAAGAGCAGAAGAATGGTTATGGAAAGCAGTGAAGAGAGAAATTGAAAAAGAAATAGACAATCTGGGGACGGCATAAAAGTGCAGTTTAAGGTGGCGTCGTTTTCCAGTGTTTTCCAAATTTTAGGGCCTGAAAATCAGGAGATGAAGAAATGTGTTTGGAAATGGATGGAGCATGCAAGATTGAATATGGTTTATATTTTTTCATGCAAGGCATGATTCAAGGTCAGAACATCGAAAAATGACAAAGGCATGGAGTGCGCAGAAATTTAGGCAGGTTGCGTGAAAAAATAAAGCGGTGCGTGAAATATTGATGTGGTGCGCAAAATATAATAATGAAGTTTTCACGAAAAAGGTGGTTTGAGATTAGAAGCTCAAAAATTGGCAAAGGCATGAAATGCGCAAAATATTGGAGCAGTGCGCGAAATATGATGTCGCGGGAAAAATTGGGTTTGCGCGCAACATGGACCGCGGTGTGGAATTTTGCGCGCAATTGGAGCTTCATGATTAGAAGAATTAAAAATGGAAAAGGCATGAGGTGCGCGCAATATTGAAGCATGGCACGAAATATGAAGTTGCATGAAAGAGTTTTTGCGCGCATGAAGGATGTTTTACGCGCGGATTAGTGTTTTTCGCGCGGGGTCAAAAATGTCTATAAATATGAGGCTAACCCTTCTCATTTTTTTATACTCAACACATAGAAAAATCCCGAGCTCTGATGTGCAGAAAAAATTGAAGTATAGAGTATTGCGCGAAAAGAAGAAGTGTTGCGCAAAAAAGGAACTACTGCGTGAAATAGGAAGTTCTGCGCGAAAAATAAGAGTTGCGCGAAAAAGGTTTTTTGCGCCAAAAGGTGTTTTTACACGCAAGGCTTAAATTTTATCCGCAAGTCGCCTAGAAGGGTGTGCGAAAAATATGGGGGTCCCGCGGGCATTCGATAGGTGCATAGCACTCTCGAATCAGCTTTGCGATGAAGAAAGAACTGTGAACCATTCGGTTTCACAAAGAGAAGTTGTACCGCACTCACACGACTGGTGTTCATCACTCTCATTGTGCTTTGTGAAGTGAAGAATAATTAGACGTGCAATTGAACTCATATCTGCACAAAGGAAGAATTTAGTATACCAATACACTCAGGTTTTGGTATTGAGAAGAGAAGGAAGAGAAGAAGAAGAACAGAGTATTCAGGACAGTTTAATCCAGATGATGCTATGTGAGATGATCCTCAATGTTTGAATAATCACATTGGTGTATGTGATTCTTGCTAAATAAAGAAGAAGTTTTAGTGCAGTTGGTTGTTTCACTGAGAAGAAGAAAGAAGAAGTCTAGTGCAGTTAGTGTTGCACTAGAGAAGAAGAGAAAGGAAAAAAGGAAGAATTTCTTTCCAGCTGCTTTGCAAGTAATCAAGTGAAGAGAACTGAATAAGATCAAGAGTAGAACCTACCTTACTGAAGAAGGAAGAAGACTATCTCCTTAGGCAGTATAAAGAACCAGCTAGAGGCTGCAAGTTGGACTAGGCTTTCACCAGTCCAAGGAAGAGGATTGTTTTTCACCACCCTCCAAAGTGTAGGGACTCACACTGGCTAGAGGATTGTTTTCCTAGACACTCCATTGTAACATCATTTTACATTATAGTGGAGAATCTAGGCACTGGTCATCCCCATGCATGGCAAGGACGTAGCTACTCTTATTGAGTGGTGAACCTTGTAAAAATATCGTGTGCATATCTTTACCACTTTCTATTATTGCATGCGATAGGGAAAAGAGAATAAGAGAATCAAGATCCTAACAGGTCTAGAGGTACAGGGATAAAAGTTGGAATTGGTTTAAAAAGTCCCCAACACTGATTCACCCCCCTCTCAGTGTTAGGTATATCCCAAACTGGTCCTCTCAAGAATAGTGAAGAGACAGTATGTGATATATGTGCATGAAGGAAGTACAATGAAAAAATATGATTTTCATTTATACACATGAAATATTTCATAAAAGTAAAAAGTCAATGCATTTGATTTTACATGCATGAGGTACATGAAATATAAATTTAATGACAAGTGTGAATTGAGTTTTTGAGAGTTAAGACGAAGCATTATATTAGAATTCAATTTGCAGAGCATTGATATATCATGTTATGAATGAGTCACATGAACTTTCATATGAGTCATTCTAGACATAAAAAAATTATGATTTATATATATTAAAAAGATGAAGCAGTAGTAGTAGTAGTTCCATGAGTTATTGCATGTTGTGAGTAAGAGAATAAAAAAATATTTAGTGTTTTTAACTACAGGAATGACTCTACTATTTTTTATTCATTGTATACATACCGGGTAATAATTTTTAGGTTGTGTTATTAGATAATTTTAAGAATTTTATTTCACTGTAATTGAGGAAGTGGGTCAAAAAATTTTGGTTTAAGCGACACCCTTAAATAGATTTTCAATATACATTAATGAGTGGATGGAATCTAAACAAATAAAGATAAATTGAATTGAACCAAATCAAACTAACTTGGACCAAATAGACTCAACCAGATTTGAACCAAATTATACAATCTTAAACTAAAATAAATTAAACAAAAATAAAGTAAATTTATATGGGATGATCACTATTAGGGATAACTATTAACCATGTTCAAAAAATTATAATAAACTATAAACTAATAATTGAAGAAAAGAAAAAACATAATTAAATGATAACTAATTTATCTTCAAAATTAAAAAAAACTTACAAAAATTCGGATTTTAACAAAAAAAATAGATCAAAATCCGAACTTTTCTCCGTATAATGCTTTGGAATATTAAACACTGCAAGATCTATACAAAAAATGATTGTAAAAACAAAAAATAAAGATGAACAATAAACTAAAATCAAATCGCGGTTGAATTGTTGGAAATAAGCTTCAGAAGAAAACATAACCCGTAGATAATGAAAAATAGTGATATAATCAAGAAATCAGACTGTAGATAGTGAAAATTGAAGAAAATCGACAAGAACGGTGGTTCAAGATCACAAATACACCTTCAAAGTCTTCACGAGTTGAGAGGATTCGTCGTGGTTTAGATTTTGAAGATCTAAAAACATGAGTGTTTTCTGATCCTGACTAATTTTAAATGACTTTTGGTGTGGGTTTTTACAGAAATCGACGCCGAAGAGTTCGAAAAATATTTATGGTGTTGGTTTTTTAGAAAACTGACGCCGAAAATATAATTTTTTAATATATGGCATCGGTTTTCCGAAAAACCGATGCCATAAATATTTTTTATATATATGGCATGGGTTTTTATAAGAAATGATGCCGAAAGATTCCTAGTTTGAGATATATGGCGTCGGTTTTTGCAAAAACCGACGCCAAAACTTTTTTTTTATTTTCGGTGTCAGTTTTTTGAAAAATTGACACCATATATCATACCTTTCGAGGTTTTTCATGTCAGTTCTACTAAAAACCGACACCAAAAACCACTCTTAAAAATTTTTGGCGTCGGTTTTTAGTAAAATCGATGCCAAAATTTTCTCTCACGTACTATTGGCGTCGATTTAGAAAAAATTGACATCATTACTTCGATGTTAAATCCCGTATTTCCACTAGTGGTGAAACCTCATTTCACCTTATCCATGCCCTTTGAGGCTCATACATATTCAAACAGGCATGGGATTACCCTTTTTCATCTCCCAATAATAATAGAAAAAAATTGGTGTACTCGTACCACCCCACTTGTGCCTATTTATTCCATTATAGAAACACACATATAAAATAAAAGAAAGTTAGGCAGCACCTACCTTATACTCATAATTGTCCACTCATCGAAGACCGGCCTCTGATTTGAGTTTAAACGAAGGTAAAATAGGAATTTAGATAAACACCTTGGAAATGGGGAATATAATATCATATAGAAATAACATTCCCAATGGAAAGATATAAGAAGAAATGAAGTACGAGGACTGGTAGACTTGTTGTTAGCTATCCAATGTGATGAATGGCGATCGAAACAGACACCGTATAAAGGTGTTTCAAAGAAACCTAGAAGAGGGAGGAGGGGAGCTCAATGGCTAGAGGTGTTGTGCAAAATGGGAGAAGAAAGAAATAGGGGAACAGTTAAAGAGATGAGGGGTAAAATAGTAATTTCATCCCCTTCAATGAGTCGCACGGTTTGGTTGCACATTTTGGCTAACCAAGCACCAACTCTATAGTGCCACTAACCAAAGGATCACCCCCCCCCCCCGAATATCTAGGCACATGGAAAACTGTGCGAATCCCATGTAGCTACCTATGCAATTTACTGTAGGGGCTTTGCATTGTCACGACCCATCCTCGGGGCCCGTGTCGTGACTACCCCAAGCCCGCCTTCCATAGGCCAGGGGCTGGCGACTAGCACCAAGGCATAATTCCCGGTAAAAAGGGAAGTCATTTCCTTTGTAAAGTAAAAAAACACCACAGAGCAAGCAAGAAGTAGAAGTAAACACTAAGTAAAACTGAGTACAACAGTATGTGCGGAAGAGTAAGTGGGCCAGTATACAAACCCAAACTGAAAGTAAAGTACAACTGGAAGGGAAAAGAGCAACTGAAAAGTAAAGTCGCAACGTCGAGCTGTCCGCTGGAAATCCCACCTGAAGGGTGGGTACAGATAGACTCCACTGCTCCTCGGGTCCAGCCGACCGCTCCGAGTACGTCCCGCCCAGTGGTCCACCTCTAGGTACCGTCCTGCTCCGCAAGCCTCAACCACAATCAGCGCTATCCGTCGTCTGCAACCAACACAACGTAGTGCGGGAATAGCCCGTGCAGGGGTGAGTATAAGCTACTCAGTAGGGACCCCGAGACCCCCGAAGGTCTCCCAAAATCCACAAAGGATAATCCACAAAGGAAAGATACAATCACGAAGTAACATACGACACCGCTTAGGTATATGCCCATACATATACCTAAGTCATCAATTCTCGTTCGGCTCCAACATCCGAGCCCAAGTACAACCCAGTCCACACAGGAAAGCAAAACATAAATCCACACAGGATATCACAACACAATCCACATAGGAAAGCAAAACGTAAATCCACACAGGATAGCACAACACAATCCACATAGGAAAGCAAAACAGGATTCATCTCACACAGGTATACTTCTTCGTATGACGATGGAGATGATCAGATATTTCCACTGATTCATCTAAGTCATTGGACCCACAAAGAATCGATAGGTACTAACCCCCGAAATGACCCACAAAGGATCTGACCCACATAGGATCGATAGGAAACTAAACCCCACAATGACCCACATAGGATCTGACCCGCAAAGGATCGATAGGTAACTAACCCCTGCAAAGACTCACATAGGATCGGACCCACACAGGATCTGTAGGCGCTAGCTCACACAGAATCGCTGAGCACTGACCCATACAGGATCGGACCCACACAGGATCGGTAGCACTGATCCATGTAGGATCGCTGAGTGTTTTAGTCGTCGCCATCAAATCCACTGAGGATCTCTGTACAGTCATCGTCGTCGTCACAGCCGCAAACGCAGCCAGCTCTAGGGTTCCCGCACACAGCAAGCTGGTTTGGGAGGGTCCACTCCACGAGCCAATAGGCTAATACATCAACTAACACATAGTCCAGAGTTGATGTATCCAAAAGTTCTGTATCGTCAACAGGAACTCAACGTTGCATACGGCACGTCAATTGGACGCCCGGTCTGAGAGTTATTGGCTCTTTCGTCCCAGGGGTCCGGTTAGTTTTTAAGTCAAAACCAACCCGAATGTACTCCACCTGCATCCAAACCTCAGGCGAAGTAAGCCAAAAGATCCGTCTCACCTAGAAAAATCCATCAAAGTCAACGGTACGTCAATCGGACGTCTGGAGCTCAAGATACGAGCGTTTCCGCTCCGAGGGCCCGGTTGGTTTCGTGTACGAACCAACTCGGCCGAACCCAAAGTCGTCGCCGCGCATTCATTGCCGCAAGATCCCGTGTGGTGCGACGGCACCGCGTCACTTCCCTTCGTACCGCAACAACAAGAAAAATAAATAAGGGAGGGGGCGGCCGTGTTTGTGCGGTCCGGCCTCCTCCTGTAAATCGATAGCATGCGGTCCAAATATACGTGGATAATGAATGGGAGTAAAACACGAAAAGAATAAACACATAAACCCCTACCTCATAGAACAAGTTGGGTGAGGATTCGTCGCGGAGATAACTGTCGCGGGAAGAGGTGTCGTGGAAGGAGACGTCGCGGAAGGGGACGTCGACCTCTGAGGAATCCGGCATTCTTCACGTTCTTCGCGTTCTTCATGTTCTTCGACGAAGAGGATGAAGAAACTCAAGACTCCCTTATCTTTTCTCCCAAAGCTCCCAAGGCAACAAGACTCCAACAAAAATAAAATAATTCCCTTACTTATTTTATTAACTCAACATAAGGTTTGAAATTCAAACACTCACATTAAACTCACTTCATTAATATCATAAGTTATTAAAAATTAAGTTATCAAATTTAATTGTGAGTTGAGGGAGTTAAGGAATGTGAAGGGGTGGGGTTCGTGTGGGCCCCAACACCCTCATAACCTCCCATGGGAAGTTGGGTAGTTACCAAACTTCCACCCAAAGCTTAAATCCACTTAGAGAAAATAAAAATTGTAGTTAAATTTTTATTTTAACTTCCACAATTTTTATCAACTCCTCTCGTGAAAACGCAACTCTGGAAAAGGAGTTCCTAATCAATTATCGGCGCTGCGAATCCATCGGTTCCCTCAGAATTCGATTCTGAGCACCGGTTCAAAAGTTAGAAATTCCCACTCGTTCGTTCACTGAACGTACCCGAGCTAAACTTCGGATAGAAATTCCAGGCACACCGGGCCTCAGAATCAAGTGCCGTCAGAAACTGCGTTCTTGTAAAATCTCAAAGAAAATTAAGAAAAAATTTACCTTGAATTTTACGAATCTTTACATTACTCCCACCTCAGGGCTTTACGTCCCCGTAAAGTTATATCATAAACTAGGGAAACAAATGTGGGTACTGAGCAAGCATCTGAGCCTCTCGCTCTCAAGTGCTCTCCTAGAGATTCCCGTGCTGCCATCTGATGCGCATAAGAGGAATCGACCATCCACGTAGGACCCGCACCTGTCGATCCTCGATCTCCATTGGGACCTCCGTAAAAGTCACCCCATCATTAAAGTCCATCTCCCCATGGTCATTGATATGCGTCGGGCCGTGCACGTATCTCCTCAACTGAGATATGTGGAAGACGTTGTGCACTCGGTGCAACTGAGGTGGTAGAGCCAGGTGATAAGTCACCTCGTCAATCCTGCTAAGAACCTGGAATGGTCCGATGAAGCATGGAGACAACTTGCCGCCTCGGCCAATTCTCCGTAATCCACATCGTGGTGAGACACGCAAGAAGACGTGGTCACCATCCTCAAAATATAGTGTCCTCCGCCTTCTGTCAGCATAAGATTTCTGCCGGCTCTAAGCTGTCCTCATCCGCTCTTGGATGACCTGGACCTTCTCTATCATTGCCTGGACCATCTTCGGTCCCACAAGTGCTGACTCCCCAGGGTCTGTCCAGCACAAAAGAGATTTGTAAGGTTGGACGTACAATGCCTCGTATGGTGCCATCCCGATGGTGGAGTGGTAGCTGTTGTTGTAAGCGAACTCCACCAAGGATAGGTGGTCCTCCCAGCTGCGACCAAAGTCGAAGACACATGCGCGGAGTATGTCCTCGAGAGTCTGAATGGTCCTCTCTGTCTGACCATCCTTCTGAGGGTGAAAGGTTGTGCTCAGACGTAGCTACGTCCCGAACGCCTCCTGAAACCCCTTCCAAAGCCGGAAAGTAAATCGAGCATCTCGGTCGGAGACGATAGACGATGTCACACCGTGAAGCCGTACAATCTCCTGAATGTAGAGACATCCCAAGCTCTCCACTTAGCCCTACTCTCTGATGGGTAAGAAGTGAGCCGACTTGGTGAGTCGGTCGACAATCACCCAAATGGAGTCGTGACCTCTGGAAGTGCGTGGAAGTCCAGTCACGAAGTCCATAGATATCCCGTCCCACTTCCACTCTGGTACCTCCAAGGGTTGTACCAAGCCTGCTGGTACCTGATGCCCTACCTTCACCTGCTGGCAGGTGAGGCATCGAGAAACGAACTCCACCACAGCCTTCTTCATGCCCATCCACCAGTGCTATCATCTGAGGTCCTGGTACATCTTCTCCACTCCGGGATGTACCGCCAAGGGAGAAGGGTGAAACTCTCTTAGCACCTCCTTCAGTAATGCAACTGGTACCAAGGTACGTCCTCTGAAAAGGATGTTGTGCTCTGCTCCAAAGGAGAAACCATCAGGTGCCTGTCCTGAGGATATCTGTGCACGCCACGTCTCACAGTCTGTGTCCCCACGTTGTGTATCTCTGACCCGCTGCAGTAGCAGAGGACTGACTATGAGCAACTTAAGGAAGACTGCTCCATCTCTATCCACGAAGGATATCTGAAAAGCGGCTAGCTGCTCTGTCGCCTCCTCAAGTAGCTGAATGTCCGTCCTCCTGCTGAGATCATCGGCTAATACGTTCCCCTTCCCAGGAGTATAGACTATCTCAAATTCATAGTCCTGGAGGAACTCGAGTCATTGCCGCTGTCTCAGGTTCACGTCCTTCTGAGAGAAGATGTACCTGAGACTCTGATGGTCATAAAAGACTGTAAAGCGCTCGCCCATCAGATAGTGTTGCCATGTCTTCAGAGCGAAGACCACAACTACTAAATCCAGTTCATGGGTAGCGTAGTTCTGCTCATGCGGCCTCAACTGACGTGATCCATAGGCGATCACGGCCCGCTCCTGCAACAGGACACATCCGAGTCTGGTCCCTGATGCATCGTAGTAGACTACGTACCCTACTCCCTCCTCTAGAAACCTCAAGATAGGGGCGCTCCCCCCCCCCCCCCCCGGTATGTAACTGCAGCCCACCTTAATGGGGTCCGCTTAGCTGGCCGATCGGGGGTTTGAACCCCCGGCTTTCCCTTGTCCGGCCGGCCCGCCCCGGCCGGCTGGTTTCTGCTGTCACGGGACCGGCGACGGCCGGCCCACTCCCTGCTCCGACACCGGCAGCCTGTTTCCGGCTGTCGGTTCCCACGCTCCGCCGTGGCCCAGTATCAGCCGCGGCCTTCATTCATCTGGTGCGGCGCAACGGCGCCGCACCCCTCTGTCGCGGCCTCGCTCCAGCTGCGGTGCTATTGCGGTTCTCCGGTGCGGTGCGACGGCGCCGCGACTTGGTTCAATTTCACGGAGCGGCGCGACGACGCCGCGCATTCCTTGTCGCAAGATCCCGCGTGGTGCGATGGCACCGCGTCACTTCCCTTCGTACCGCAACAACAAGAAAAATAAATAAGGGAGGGGGGTGGCCGTGTTTGTTCGGTCCGGCCTCCTCCTGTAAATTGATAGCATGTGGTCCAAATATACGTGGATAATGAACGGGAGTAAAACACGAAAATAATAAACACATAAACCCCTACCTCATCGAATAAGTTGGGTGAGGATTCGTCGCGGAGATAACTATCGCGGGAAGAGGCGTCGCGGAAGGAGACGTCGCGGAAGGGGACGTCGACCTCTGAGGAATCCGGCGTTCTTCGTGTTCTTCGTGTTCTTCGTGTTCTTCGACGAAGAGGATGAAGAAACTCAAGACTCCCTTAGCTTTTCTCCCAAAGCTCCCAAGGCAACAAGACTCCAACAAAAATAAAATAAGTCCCTTACTTATTTTATTAACTCAACATAAGGTTTGAAATTCAAACACTCACATTAAACTCACTTCATTAATATCATAAGTTATTAAAACTTAAGTTATCAAAATTAATTGTGAGTTGAGAGAGTTAAGGAATGTGAAGGGGTGGGGTTCGTGTGGGCCCCACCACCCTCATAACCTCCCATGGGAAGTTGGGTAGTTACCCAACTTCCACCCAAAGCTTAAATCCACTTAGAGAAAATAAAAATTGTAGTTAAATTTTTATTTTAACTTCCACAATTTTTATCAAATCCTCTCATGAAAATGCAACTCCGAAAAAGGAGTTCCTAAGCAATTAGCGGTGCTGTGAATCCATCGGTTCCCTCGGAATTCGATTCCGAGCACCGGTTCAAAAGTTAGAAATTCCCTCTCGTTCGTTCACTGAACGTACCCGAGCTGAACTTCGGATAGAAATTCTGGGCACACCGGGCCTCAGAATCAAGTGCCGTTAGAAACTGCATTCTTGTAAAATCCCAAAGAAAATTAAGAAAAAAAATTCATTGAATTTTACGGGTCTTTACATTACTCCCACCTCAGGGCTTTACATCCCTGTAAAGTTACATCATAAACTAGGGAAACAAATGTGGGTACTGAGCAAGCATCTGATCCTCCCACTCCCAAGTGCTCTCTTGGAGATTCCCGTGCTGCCATCTGATGCGCACAGGAGGAATCGACTGTCCACGTAGGACCCACTCCTGTCGATCCTCGATCTCCACTGGGACCTCCGTAAAAGTCACCCCATCATTAAATTACAGCTCCACATGGTCAATGATATGCGTCGGGTCGTGCATGTATCTCCTCAGCTGAGATACGTGGAAGACCTCATGCACTCGGTGCAACTGAGGTGGTAGAGCCAGGCGATAAGCCACCTCGCCAATCCTGCTGAGGACCTGGAACGGTCCAATGAAGCGTGGAGACAACTTGCCGACTCGGTCAAATCTCTGTAATCCACGTTGAGGTGAGACACGCAAGAAGACGTGGTCGCCATCCTCGAACTCTAGTGGCCTCCGCCTTCTGTCAGCATAAGATTTCTGCCGGCTCTGAGCTGTCCTCATCCGCTCTTGGATGACCTGGACCTTCTCTGTCATGGCCTAGACCATCTCCGGTCCCACAAGTGCTAACTCCCCAGGGTCTGTCCAGCACAAAGGAGATCTGCAAGGTTGGTCGTACAACGCCTCATATGGTGCCATCCCGATGGTGGAGTGGTAGCTGTTGTTGTACGTGAACTCCACCAAGGATAGGTGGTCCTCCCAGTTGCGACCAAAGTCGAGGACACATGCGCGGAGCATGTCCTCGAGAGTCTGAATGGTCCTCTCTGTCTGACCATCCGTCTGAGGGTGAAAGGCTGTGCTCAGACGTAGCTTTGTCCCGAACGCCTCCTGCAACCCCTTCCAAATCCGGAAAGTAAAGCGAGCATCTCGATCGGAGACGATAGACGATGTCACACCGTGAATCCATACAATCTCCTAAACGTAGAGACGTCCCAAGCTCTCCACTAATCCCTGCTCTCTGATGGGTAAGAAGTGAGCCGACTTGGTGAGTCGGTCGACAATCACCCAAATGGAGTCATGACCTCTGGAAGTGCGTGGAAGTCCAGTCACGAAGTCCATAGATATCTCATCCCACTTCCACTCCAGGACCTCCAAGGGTTGTACCAATCCTGCTGGTACCTGATGCCATGCCTTCACCTTATGGAAGGTGAGGCATCAAGAAACGAACTCTTCCACAGCCTTCTTCATGCCCGGCCACCAGTGCTATCGTCTGAGGTCCTGGTACATCTTTGCCACTCCAGGATGTACCGCCAAGGGAGAAGTGTGAAACTCTCTCAGCACCTCCTTCCGTAATGAAACCGGTACCAAGGTATGTCCTCTGGAAAGGACGTCGTTCTCTGCTCCAAAGGAGAAACCATTAGGTGCCTGTCCTGAGGATATCTGTGCACGCCATGTCTCACAGTCTGCATCCCCATGCTGTGTCTCTCTGACCCGCTGCAGTAGCGGAGGAGTAACTGTGAGCGACTGAAGGAAGACTGCTCCATCTCTATCCATGAAGGATATCTGCAAAGCGGCTAGTCGCTCTATCGCCTCCTCAAGTAGCTGAATGCACGTCCTCCTGCTGAGAGCATCGGCTACAACGTTCCCCTTACCAGGAGTATAGACTATCTCAAATTCATAGTCCTGGAGGAACTCGAGCCATCGCCGCTGTCTCAGGTTCAGGTCCTTCTAAGAGAAGATGTACCTAAGACTCTGATGGTCAGAAAAGACTATAAAGCGCTCTCCCATCAGATAGTGTCGCCATGTCTTCAGAGCGAAGACCACTGCTGCTAACTCCAGGTCATGGGTAGCGTAGTTCTGCTCATGCAGCCTCAACTGACGTGATCCATAGGCGATCACTGCCCGCTCCTGCATCAGGACACATCCGAGTCTGGTCCCTGATGCATCATAGCAGACTACGTACCCTACTCCCTCCTCTGGAAACCTCAAGATAGGGGCGCTGCCCCCCCCCCCCCCCCCCCGCGGTTTGTAACCGCGGCCCCCCTTAATGGGGTCTGCTTAGCTAGCTGGCCGGGGGTTTGAACCCCTGGCTTTCCCTTGTCCGGCAGGCCCGCCCCGGCCGCCCGGTTTCTACCGCCACAGAACCAGCGACGGCCGGTCCCCTCCCTGCTCCAACACTGGAAGCCCGTTTCCGGATGTCGGTTCCCATGCTCCGCCGTGGCCTGGTATCGGTCACGGCCTTCATTCATCCGGTGGGGCGCGACGACGCTGCACCCCTCCGCCACGGCCTCGCTCCGGTCGCGGTACTTTTGCGGTTCTCCGGTGTGGCGCGACGGCGCCGCGACTTGGTTCAATTTCACGGCGCGGCACGACGGCACTGCGTATTCCTTGCCGCAAGATCCCGCGCGGTGCGACGGCACCACGTCACTTCCCTTCATACTGCAACAACAAGAAAAATAAATAAGGGAGGGGGGCGGCCGTGTTTGTGCGGTCCGGCCTCCTCCTGTAAATCGATAGCATGCGGTCTAAATATACGTGGATAATGAACGGGAGTAAAACACGAAAAGAATAAACACATAAACCCCTACCTCGTCGAACAAGTTGGGTGAGGATTCGTCGCAGAGATAACTGTCGCAGGAAGAGGCATCGCGGAAGGAGACGTCGCGGAAGGGGACGTCGACCTCTGAAGAATCCGGCGTTCTTCACGTTCTTCGCGTTCTTCGTGTTCTTCGACGAAGAGGATGAAGAAACTCAAGACTCCCTTAGCTTTTCTCCCAAAGCTCCCAAGGCAACAAGACTCCAAAAAAAATAAAATAAGTCCCTTACTTATTTTATTAACTCATCATAAGGTTTGAAATTCAAACACTCACATTAAACTCGCTTCATTAATATCATAAGTTATTAAAACTTAAGTTATCAAATTTAATTGTGAGTTGAGGGAGTTAAGGAATGTGAAGGGGTTGGGTTCATGTGGGCCCCACCACCCTCATAACCTCCCATGGGAAGTTGGGTAGTTGTCCAACTTCCACCCAAAGCTTAAATCCACTTAGAGAAAATAAAAATTGTAGTTAAATTTTTATTTTAACTTCCACAATTTTTATCAACTCCTCTCATGAAAACGCAACTCCGGAAAAGGAGTTCCTAAGCAATTACCGGTGCTGCGAATCCATCGGTTCCCTCAGAATTCGATTCCGAGCACCGGTTCAAAAGTTAGAAATTCCCGCTCGTTCGTTCACTGAACATACCTGAGCTAAACTTCGGATAGAAATTCTGGGCACACCGGGCCTCGGAATCAAGTGCCGTCAGAAACTGCGTTCTTGTAAAATCCCAAAGAAAATGAAGAAAAAATTTTCCTTGAATTTTACGGGTCTTTACATTACTCCCACCCCAGGGCTTTACATCCCCGTAAAGTTACATCATAAACTAGGGAAACAAATGTGGGTACTGAGCAAGCATCTGAGCCTCCCGCTCCCAAGTGTTCTCCTGGAGATTCACGTGCTGCCATCTGATGCGCACAGTAGGAATCGACCGTCCACGTAGGACCCGCTCCTGTCAATCCTCGATCTCCACTGGGACCTCCGTAAAAGTTACCCCATCATTAAAGTCCATCTCCCCATGGTCAATGATATGCGTCGGGTCGTGCACGTATCTCCTCAGTTGAGATATGTGGAAGACGTCGTGCCTTCGGTGCAACTGAGGTGGTAGAGCCAGGCGATAAGCCACCTCGCCAATCCTGTTAAGGACCTGGAATGGTCCGATGAAGCACGGAGACAAATTTCCGCCTCGGCCAAATCTCCGTAATCCTCGTCAAGGTGAGACACGCAAGAAGACGTGATCGCCATCCTTGAACTCTAGTGACCTCCGCCTTCTGTCAGCATAAGATTTCTGCCGTCTTTGAGCTGTCCTCATCCACTCTTGGATGACCTGGACCTTCTCTGTCGTGGCCTGGACCATCTCCGGTCCCACAAGTGTTGACTCCCCAAGGTCTGTCTAACACAAAGGAGATCTTCAAGGTTGGTCGTACAACGCCTCGTATGGTGCCATCCCGATGGTGGAGTGGTAGCTATTTTTGTACGCAAACTCCACCAAGGATAGGTGGTCCTCCCAGTTGTGACCAAAGTCGAGGACACATGCACGGAGCATGTCCTCGAGAGTCTGAATGGTCCTCTCTGTCTGACCATTTGTCTGAGGGTGAAAGGCAGTGCTCAGACGTAACTGCGTCCCGAACGCCTCCTGCAACCCCTTCCAAAGCCGGAAAGTAAAGAGAACATCTCAATCGGATATGATAGACGATGGTACACCGTGAAGCCATACAATCTCCTGAACGTAGAGACGTCCCAAGCTCTCCACTGAGCCCTGCTCTCTAATGGGTAAGAAGTGAGCCAACTTGGTGAGTCCGTCAACAATCACCCAAATGGAGTCGTGACCTCTGGAAGTGTGTGGAAGTCTAGTCACGAATTCCATAGATATCCCGTCCCACTTCCACTCCGGGACCTACAAGGGTTGTACCAAGCCTGCTGGTACCTGATGCCCTTCCTTCACCTGCTGGCAGGTGAGGCATCGAGAAACGAACTCCGCCACAGCCTTCTTCATGCCCAGCCACCAGTGCTGTCGTCTGAGGTCCTGGTACATCTTCGCCACTCCGAGATGTACCGCCAAGTGAGAAGTGTGAAACTCTCTCATCACCTCCTTCCGTAATGCAACTAGTACCAAGGTACGTCCTCTAAAAAGGACGTTGTGCTCTGCTCCAAAGGAGAAACCATCAGGTGCCTGTCCTGAGGATATCTGTGCACGCCGCGTCTCACAGTCTGCGTCCCCACGCTGTGTCTCTCTGACCCGCTGCATTAGCGGATGAGTGACTGTGAGCGACTGAAGGAATATTTATCCATCTCTATCCACGAAGGATATCTGCAAAGCAGCTAGCTGCTCTGTCATCTCCTCAAGTAGCTGAATGCCCATCCTCCTGCTGAGAGCATCGGCTACTACGTTCCCCTTCCCAGGAGTATAGACTATCTCAAAGTCATAGTCCTAGAGGAACTCGAGCCATTGCCGTTGTGTCAGGTTTAGGTCCTTCTGAGAGAAGATGTACCTGAGACTCTGATGGTCAGAAAAGACTGTAAAGCGCTCGCCCATCAGATAGTGTCGCCATGTCTTCAGAGTGAAGACCACTGCTGCTAACTCCAGGTCATGGGTAGCGTAGTTCTGCTCATGCGGCCTCAACTGACGTGATCCATAGGTGATCACTGCCCTCTCCTACATCAGGAAACATCTGAGTCTGGTCCCTGATGCATCGTAGTAGACTACGTACCCTACTCCCTCCTCTGGCAACCTCAAGATAGGGGTGTTGCCCCCCCCCCCCCCCCGCGGTTTGTAACCGCGGCCCCCCTTAATGGGGTCCGCTTAGCTGGCCGGCTGGGGGTTTAAACCCCCAGCTTTCCCTTGTCCGGCCGGCCCACCCCGGCCAGCCAGTTTCTTCCGCCACGAGACCGGCGACGGCCGGTCCCCTCCCTGCTCCGACACCGGAAGCCCGTTTCCAGCTGCCGGTTCCCACGCTCCGCCGCGGCCCGGTATCAGTCACGACCTTCATTCATCCGGTGCGGCGCGACGGTGCCGCACCCCTCCGCTGCGGCCTCGCTCTGTCCATGGTGCTTTTGTGTTTCTCCGGCGCGGTGCGACGGCGCCGCAACTTGGTTCAATTTCACGGCGTGGCGCGACGGCGCCGCGCATTCCTTGCCGCAAGATCTCGCGCGGTGTGGCGGCACCGCGTCACTTCCCTTCGTACCGCAACAACAAGAAAAATAAATAAGGGAGGGGGGTGGCCGTGTTTGTGCGGTCCGTCCTCCTCCTGTAAATCGATAGCATGCGGTCCAAATATACATGGATAATGAACGGGAGTAAAACACGAAAAGAATAAAAACATAAACCCATACCTCGTCGAACAAGTTGGGTGAGGATTCATCGCGGAGATAACTGTCGCGGGAAGAGGCATCGTGGAAGGAGACGTCACAGAAGTGGACGTCGACCTCTGAGGAATCCGGCGTTTTTCGCGTTCTTCGCGTTGTTCGTGTTCTTCGACGAAGAGGGTGAAGAAACTCAAAACTTCCTTAGCTTTTCTCCCAAAGCTCCCAAGGCAACAAGACTCCAAAAAAAAATAAGTCCCTTACTTATTTTATTAACTCAACATAAGGTTTGAAATTCAAACACTCACATTAAAATCGCTTCATTAATATCATAAGTTATTAAAACTTAAGTTATCAAATTTAATTGTGAGTTGAGGGAGTTAAGGAATATGAAGGGGTGGGGTTCGTGTGGGCCCCACCACCCCCATAACCTCCCAGTGGAAGTTGGGTAGTTACCCAACTTCCACCCAAAGATTAAATCCACTTAGAGAAAATAAAAATTGTAGTTAAATTTTTATTTTAACTTCCACAATTTTTATCAACTCCTCTCGTGAAAACGCAACTCCGGAAAAGGAGTTCCTAAGAAATTATTGGTGTTGTGAATCCATCGGTTCCCTCGGAATTTGATTCCGAGCACCGGTTCAAAATTTAGAAATTCCCGCTCCTTCGTTCACTGAACGTACCCGATCTAAACTTCGGATAGAAATTCCGGGCACATCGGGCCTCGGAATCAAGTGTCGTTAGAAACTGCGTTCTTGTAAAATCCCAAAGAAAATTAAGAAAAAATTTCCCTTGAATTTTATGGGTCTTTACATTACTCTCACCTCAGGGATTTACATCCCCGTAAAGTTACATCATGAACTAGGGAAACAAATGTGGGTACTGAGCAAGAATCTGAGCCTCCCACTCCCAAGTGCTCTCCTGGAGATTCCCATGCTGCCATCTGATGCGCAAAGGAGGAATCGACCATCCACGTAGGACCCGCTCATGTCGATCCTCGATCTCCACTGGGACCTCCGTAAAAGTCACCCCATCATTAAAGTCCAGCTCTCCATGGTCAATGTTATGCGTCGGGTCGTGCACGTATCTCCTCAACTGAGATACGTGGAAGACGTCGTCCACTCGGTGCAACTGAGGTGGTAGAGCCAGGCGATAAGCCACCTCGCCAATCCTGCTGAGGACCTGGAACGGTCCGATGAAGCGTGGAGACAACTTGTCACCTCGTCCAAATCTCCATAATCCACGTCGAGGTGAGACATGCAAGAAGACGTGGTCGTCATCCTCGAACTCTAGTAGCCTTCGCCTTCTGTCAGCATAAGATTTCTGTCGGCTCTGAGCTGTCCTCATCCGCTCTTGGATGACCTGGACCTTCTCTGGCGTGGCCTGGACCATCTCCAGTCCCACAAGTGTTGACTCCCCAGGGTCTATCCAGCACAAAGGAGATCTGCAAGGTTGGTCGTACAACGCCTCGTATGGTGCCATCCCGATGGTGGAGTGGTAGCTGTTGCTATACGGGAACTCCACCAAGGATAGGTGGTCCTTCGAGCTACGACCAAAGTCGAGGACACATGCGCGGAGCATGTCCTCGAGAGTCTGAATGGTCCTCTCTGTCTGACCATCCGTCTGAGGGTGAAAGGCTATTCTTAGACGTAGATGCGTCCCGAACGCCTCCTGAAACCCCTTCCAAAGCCAGAAAGTAAAGCGAGGATCTCGATCGGAGATGATAGATAATGTCACACCGTGAAGCCGTACAATCTCCTGAATGTAGAGACGTCCCAAGCTCTCCACTAAGCCCTGCTCTCTGATGGGTAAGAAGTGATCCAACTTGGTGAGTCGGTCGACAATCACCCAAATGGATTCGTGACCTCTGGAAGTGCGTGGAAGTCCAGTCACGAAGTACATAGATATCCCATCCCACTTCCACTCCGGGACCTCCAAGGGCTGTACCAAGACTGCTGGTACCTGATGCCCTGCCTTCACCTGCTGGCAGGTGAGGCATCGAGAAACGAACTCTACCACAGCCTTCTTCATGCCCGGCCACCAGTGTTGTCGTCTGAGGTCCTGGTATATCTTTGCCACTCTGGGATGTACCGTCAAGGGAGAAGTGTGAAACTCTCTCAGCACCTCCTTCCGTAATGCAACTGGTACCAAGGTACGTCCTCTGAAAAGGACGTCATGCTCTTCTCCAAAGGAGAAACCATCAAGTGCCTGTCCTGAGGATATCTATGCATGCCGCGTCTCACAGTCTGCATCCCCACGCTGTGTCTCTCTGACCCGCTGCAGTAGCGGAGGAGTGACTGTGAGCGACTAAAGGAAGATTGCTCCATCTCTATCCACGAAGGATATCTGTAAAGCGGCTAGCTGCTCTGTCGTCTCCTCAAGTAGTTGAATGCTCGTCCTCCTGCTGAGAGCATCGGCTAATACGTTCCCCTTCCCAGGAGTATAGACTATCTCAAAGTCATATTCCTGGAGGAACTCGAGCCATCGCCGCTGTCTCAGGTTCAGGTCCTTCTGAGAGAAGATGTACCTGAGACTCTGATGGTCAGAAAAGACTGTAAAGCGCTCACCCATCAGATAGTGTCTCTATGTCTTCAGAGCGAAGACCACTGCTGCTAACTCCAGGTCATGGGTAGCATAGTTCTGATCATGCGGCCTCAACTGACGTGATCCATAGAAGATCACTGCCCGCTCCTGCATTAGGACACATCCGAGTTCGGTCCCTGATGCATCACAATAGACTACGTACCCTACTCCCTCCTCTGGAAACCTCAAGATAGGGGCGCTGGTCAATCTCTGTCTTAGCTCCTGGAAGCTCTGCTGACATCTGTCTGACCACACGAAGGGTTTCCCCTTCCTCCTTAACGTTCTGCAAAGCTACAAAGATTTATCCTTTGCCGAAAAGGGAAATTCAGTCTCATCCCCTGGATGAACCATGTTCCTTGCCTAATATAGTCAATACCATCATGATTAGTTAATTCATGGCATGGATGATGTCGTAAGGCCTCGACGCTGCTACCAAGAGATCCAACCGTTACTCTCGCCTCCAAGGGTTGAGTCACATTGTCGGCATCAGTGTGTGGTCACTGGGTCTCCTCCAGTAAGAATCTCGCAAGTGAGGGTCAAGTCAACTGTTTTAAATCGGCACCTCTTAGTAATAACAAACAAAAGACAAGAAATCAAATGTCACCATTGCAAGTGTCTTTTATTACTTCAACTCAAAGTACAAGGACACAAGGCAACACAAACTACGAAGCTAGAGGCATTATGGGCAAAGGCCTCTATGCCTGGAGCTAGTCCCGCACTATTCCACCCACTTTCAGAGCTCCATGATCATAAGCTTCAGCTGCCTGAAGCTGTGCTCTCCCCTGAGGTCGGGGTGGACCTCCTGGTGGTGGTGGTGGTAGAGCCTCAAAACGTCGTCCACCACCTGCCGCTCGACTAGATCCTCGGCCTCGTCCACCTGCTCCTTACGGACCGCCACGGTCGAACCTCTGTCTCTGCCTAGGTGGTTCCTCAACCGTCTGCTGCTCCTCTGCATGGCGGGTCGGGCAGTCACGAGCCATGTGGCCCTGCCCGCTGCATGCATAGCACTGTCTTCCACTCGTAAGACTGGTTCTGCTGCTTGTGCCTCGCACCTCCAAGCCAGTATCCTGAGGTCATCTGCCTGAGGGTCTGATCTGCTTGGACCTCTGCGACATCTTTCTACTGCCGGCTGCAGAAGACTTCGCCATGTGTTGCCCTGCGGTAGGTCTCGTCGCTGGTGTAGACTCAGCAAGAAAACTCTCAATGAGAAGATCTCGCTCCAATACTCCTGCCTGAGTCGGAATGCTGAGGGAGATCAGCGATGCCCTGATCTCATGTCTCAATCCCTTCTCAAAGGTCCGGGCCCGGAAGAATGGGTCACGTACCATGTCTGTCGAGTAGCGCGAGAGATCGGTAAATCTCACCGAGTACTGAGCGACCGTCAAGCTGCCCTGTCGTAGCTGTAGAAGCTCCTAGATGTGCACCACACGGAGGGTGGCTGGGACGAACTCCGAGCAGAAGAGGCTCTCAAAGTCCGTCCAGAGAAGAGGTGCCTCATCGTGCACCTGGAGCATCAAGCTCCACCATCGGCCTGCTGCCGCGTGCAGTAGGCTCGCTGCTAGGATCACCATGAGGTCTGATGGTGTCCTCACTAACCTGAAAACTCGTACCACTGCCTCCAGCCAGTCCTCGGCTGCCTGGGGGTCCGTCTCCCCGCAGAACCTGGGCGGTTGCTGGCGCTGGAACTCATGCAGTGCACTAAGGCGACGTGCATCGTCAGCAGTTGGGGCTGGAAGCATCGGTGGATCGGTGGGTAAAGGTACCGCTGGTGCCTCAGCTGTCAAAGGGCCATGTACCGAGGTCTCATCGCTCGGTGGGCTGTCGTCACGCTCAACTCTCGGAACCCTAGATGGCTGCCGTCGTGGGGCCATCCTGAAAAGAAAACAGGTGCGCCACGGTCAGAACAGTATACCTGGTGAGCTGACACAAAGTAATCACAAAGAAAACTTGAAACACACATGCAATCAATGTTTTCGTGCATTAAGTCGGAAACCAAAAGTC
The DNA here is from genome assembly GCA_963277665.1 of Viscum album. Taxonomy (NCBI): domain Eukaryota; kingdom Viridiplantae; phylum Streptophyta; class Magnoliopsida; order Santalales; family Viscaceae; genus Viscum; species Viscum album. The sequence goes on along the minus strand of OY728146.1, from coordinate 2,031,973,436 downwards.
AGGGTCCTGGTGTACGGATACATCGGCCGCCGCACCAACACTGGACTCCCTGGACTGATAACCACACCCAACACGTTTAACACTATTGCTTCACATAGAAAAAGATCAGAGTCCCTAGTTCTGTGGTAGAACCGAACTCCTCTGATACCAATTTGCCACGACTCATCCTCGGGGCCTGTGTCGTGACTACCCCAAGCCCGTCTTCCATAGGCCAGGGGCTGGCGACTAGCACCAAGGCGTAATTCCCGGTAAAAATGGAAGGCATTGCCTTTGTAAAGTAAACAAACACCACAGAGCAAGCAAGCAGTAGAAGTAAACACTAAGTAAAACTGAGTACAACAGTATGTGCGGAAAAGTAAGTGGGCCAGTATACAAACCCAAACTGAAAGTAAAGTACAACTGGAAGGGAAAACAGCAACTGAAAAGTAAAGTCGCAACGTCGAGTTGTCCACTGGAAATCCCACCTGAAGGGTGGGTACAGATAGCCTCCATTGCTCCTCGGGTCTAGCCGACCGCTCCGAGTACGTCCCGTCCAGTGGTCCACCTTTAGGTAGCGTCCTGATCCGTAAGCATCAACCACGATTAGCGTTATCCGTCGTCTGTAACCAACACAACGTAGTGCGGGCATAGCCCGTGCAGGGGTGAGTATAAGCTACTCAGTAGGGACCCCGAGACCCCCAAAGGTCTCCCAAAATCCACAAAGGATAATCCACAAAGGAAAGATACAATCACGAAGTAACATACGACATCGCTTAGGTATATTCCCATACATATACCTAAGTCATCAATTCTCGTTCGGCTCCAACATCCGAGCCCAAGTACAACCCAGTCCACACAGGAAAGCAAAACGTAAATCCACACAGGATATCACAACACAATCCACATAGGAAAGCAAAACGTAAATCCACACAGGATAGCACAACACAATCCATATAGGAAAGAAAAACAGGATTCAGCTCACACAGGTATACTTCTTCGTATGACGATGGAGATGATCAGATATTGCCACTGATTCATCTAAGTCGTCGGACCCACAAAGGATCGATAGGTACTAACTCCCGCAATGACCCACAAAGGATCTGACCCACACATGATCGATAGGTAACTAACCCCCGCAATGACCCACATAGGATCTGACCCACAAAGGATCGATAGGTAACTAACCCCCGCAAAGACCTACACAGGATCGGACCCACACAGGATCTGTAGGCGCTGGCTCACACAGAACCGCCAAGGGATGACCCACACAGGATCGGTAGCACTGATCCACGTAGGATCGCTGAGTGCTGTAGTCGTTGCCGTCGAATCCACTGAGGATCTCTGTACAGTCGTTGTCGTCGTCACAGTCGCAGACGCAGCCAGCTCTAGGGTTCCCGCACACAGCAAGCTCGTTCGGGAGGGTCTGCTCCACGAGTCGAGAGGCCGATACATCAACTGACACATGAACAGAGTTGATGTATCCAAAAGTTCCGTATCATCAACAGGAACTCAACGTTGCAGACGGCGCGTCAATCGGGCGTCCGGTCTGAGAGTTATTGGTTTTTTCGTCCGAGGGGCCCGGTTGGTTTTTAAGTCAAAACCAACCCGACCGTACTCCACCTGCATCCAAACCTCGGGCGGAGTAAGCCAAAAGATCCGTCTCACCTAGAGGAATTCATCAAAGTCAACGGTACGTCAATCGGACGTCCGGAGCTCAAGATACGAGCGTTTCCGCTCCAAGGGCCCGGTTGGTTTCGTGTACGAACCAACTCAGCCAAACCCAAAGTATTTTGAAACCTTGAGTGTGATATACCGAAACGACCGTCTCGATCCAAGGATCACATCGCAACTAAAGGTGCATCGATCGGAGGTATGTATCCCAAGATATAGGCAAAAGACCGAAGAGGGTCCGAAAACGGGGTTTCGGGCCCGGACCGACCCGGCCCGAGACCCCTTGGGTCGGCCCAAACCGGGTCGACCCGACCCGGGTCCGGGTTGGCCCGGTGCGCGGCGCCAGGTGGCTCAGCCGAACGGCCGAGCCATTCGGATAGCGGGGGGGGGGGGGCGGAAGGAGACGTCGCGGAAGGGGACGTCGACCTCTGAGGAATCCAGCGTTCTTCGTGTTCTTCGACGAAGAGGATGAAGAAACTCAAGACTCCCTTAGCTTTTCTCCCAAAGCTCCCAAGGCAACAAGACTCCAACAAAAATAAAATAAGTCCCTTACTTATTTTATTAACTCAACATAAGGTTTGAAATTCAAACACTCACATTAAACTCACTTCATTAATATCATAAGTTATTAAAACTTAAGTTATCAAATTTAATTTTGAGTTGAGGGAGTTAAGGAATGTGAAGGGGTGGGGTTCGTGTGGGCCCCACCACCCTCATAACCTCCCATGGGAAGTTGGGTAGTTACTCAACTTCCACCCAAAGCTTAAATCCACTTAGAGAAAATAAAAAATGTAGTTAAATTTTTATTTTAACTTCCACAATTTTTATCAACTCCTCTCGTGAAAACGCAACTCCGAAAAAGGAGTTCCTAAGCAATTATCGACGCTGCGAATCCATCGGTGCCCTCGGAATTCGATTCCAAGCACCGATTCAAAAGTTAGAAATTCCCGCTCGTTCGTTCACTGAACGTGCCCGAGCTAAACTTCGGATAGAAATTCCGGGCACACCGGGCGGAAGGAGACGTCGCGGAAGGGGACGTCGACCTCTGAGGAATCTGGCGTTCTTCGCGTTCTTCGTGTTATTCAACGAAGAGGATGAAGAAACTCAAGACTCCCTTAGCTTTTCTCCCAAAGCTCCCAAGGCAACAAGACTCCAACAAAAATAAAATAAGTCCCTTACTTATTTTATTAACTCAACATAAGGTTTGAAATTCAAACACTCACATTAAACTCACTTCATTAATATCATAAGTTATTAAAACTTAAGTTATCAAATTTAATTGTGAGTTGAGGGAGTTAAGGAATGTGAAGGGGTGGGGTTCGTGTGGGCCTCACCACCCTCATAACCTCCCATGGGAAGTTGGGTAGTTACCCAACTTCCACCCAAAGCTTAAATCCACTTAGAGAAAATAAAAATTGTAGTTAAATTTTTATTTTAACTCCCACAATTTTTATCAACTCCTCTCGTGAAAACACAACTCCGGAAAAGGAGTTCCTAAGCAATTATCGGCGCTGCGAATCCATCGGTGCCCTCAGAATTCGATTCCAAGCACCGGTTCAAAAGTTAGAAATTCTCACTCGTTCGTTCACTGAACGTAGCCGAGCTAAACTTCGGATAGAAATTCCGGGCACACCGGGGCTCGGAATCAAGTGCCGTCAGAAACTGCGTTCTTGTAAAATCCCAAAGAAAATTAAGAAAAAAATTCCTTTGAATTTTACGGGTCTTTACATGTGTGGTCATGCACCCCCAACTGCATGATTTCTCAAGCCATGTCCTAGTACAAATGGGTTGCACGGTTTGGATCACACTGTTAGCAATAATCGTGCGTCAACCATGTGCCCAGTGTTGTGTCTCCCAAAGATGGGTTTTTGAAGCCCAACGCCTTTGAAATCGAACTGAACCCCCCAAGACACTTATTGGGCCTTAACCCCCATCAAAAAACGACATATTCACGCTTTGAAACTCTCATAATTTCATTCTGATGCTTAAAACTTAGTTGGCCTGACCACCAACTAAAAGTTTAAATTTCCTTGTAATTTTCTTGATCCACTCAAAATCCCATGATGTTACAATGCACTCAAGACATAAGAATTTTACTTAGTTCACTCACACTTGACTAATTTAAGAAGCATACAATGACAATGTACTGATGTACCTGAATCTACTAAACACATTGTTTGATGGTGGGTTTAGGCATGGTCACTCTAAGCCTAGGGTCACTCCCCTTTATAAGGTTTATGGATGGTGCACTACCTCCCAAAGGTTAGTTTCTCACTCCTATCTCTTTATTCACTAATAAAGAAAGGAAAACGCATTGGCATGCAAGCCAATACAAGATAGTTGTAAATATCACTATTAACGCACCTTCACTTTCCTTGATGATCTTCAATGAGTCTTCAAGGAATAATGTCTTCTTCTTCTTTGACAAGATCTTCAATGAGTGCCAATATTTTCTTCCTCTTTTTCCTTCTAGAACAGATCTAGAATTCCAACTATGTAATCCACAATCCTTCTTCCCTTTTTATAGGTAAAGATATCTCTCAAACCTTGAGAGAATCACCAACTTTACCTTTGTTTAGATCTTCAATTACCCTCTTTAATGATGGTAAAATTCATCAATAATCATCCTTCAATTTTGAGTATAACCCAAGTAATTCAAGGCATAAAAGATATCTTAATAGATATGAAATTTAAATTGAAGATTTTATTTCCAGCTCAAACCACCACGACGTGTCACTCTTCAAAACACACGGTTTGGGCCTCCATAATATGTATGTATGTCGCCATGCCCATTTCATGGTTAGGGCCAACTTTGGACTTTGAGATCTTTGTCTTTCAAATCTCCATCATCCCACAGTTCTCACCATTTTAAACTTCAAGTTTGAACAAGTCTTGCTCGATCACATCAAAAACCCTGCATTACCACGACATAGCGACACTCCAAGTGAAAACACTTTATGAAACACCATGCGTCATGCCTTGTTTGCCTGTTTTGAGTTGAGTACCAGAAATCACAATAGGCAACATATCATCTGCCACACCACAACCTTTCATTGATGCATGTTCCAGCTAGTCTTTGTGAAAGAACAATGGTTACCATTTAGCAATGCGAAACGAACGAGTTGGGGTGGGGCGGTCCAAGCCCGCACGGGCTTAAGCCCGTTTTAAAACGATTGTATTTATCAAACTCGCCCCACCCCAAAACAAATGTTGGCAAGCCCATGGGCAACCCGTTTTATTTATTATTATTATATTTCTTAAAAAATTTAACATGATGAAAATGTTATTATATATTGATATATGTGAATATATGATAAAAATATATAAGAAAAATAAGAAAACAAATTGTAGAATGACGGACCGACGACAGGTCTAGTGCGGGGTGGCGGGGATGGTGAGTTGGGAGGGGGGAGGCCGAGGCAGGGGATGGACAAGGGGGAGTTCGGTGGAGAGGCTGAGGTGGGTGGGTGATGGCGAGTCGGGAGGGGGGAGGACGACGATGACGACTCCAATGGACTAGTGGGAGGGAGGGAGAGAGGTAGGGAGGGAGGTGGGGGTTGGTTGGCGCATCAACTCTGGAGGGAGGTGGGCGGTCGGTCGGTGCATCAGGTCTGGAGGGGGGAGGGAGGTGAGGTGATGGTTGGTGGATGACTCTTGGAATTTGAGACACCGCATGTGGGCAGAAGAGGAGACTTCGTAAATGATGATCTGACATGTAATTTGGTGGCTTGAATTTCCAGTTGCACGCAGGAGAGACTCATTTATATCAAATGTTTTCTATTTAAATTAAAAGCTTGGAGGCTAACTCGTATCTATGTGGGTTTACCCACACGGGCTCACTGTTTGTGCTTGTTGTTTGTTCAAGCACATGTGTGATATGTTTTTTTTAAGTATGTCCCGCCCCAAATCAGGTTTGCATGTGGGCTCGCAACCCATTTTGCATCGTTATTACCATTACGCCCATTTTGGTCATCCTTGTTTCTCACGGGGATTTTTGAAAACCGCCACCTCCTGCAAAATGATGGTTTCAACATTAGCAAGTTGTTTCCACCTAGGATTCCTCCTCGACCTTCACCACAACCATTAACATAGTGCCCCTTGTCGTTTCTCTAGGTATAAATGCTATGTAACATGTCATGGTATTGCATGGCTCCCCGTTTCCCATATCATTAAAGTGCCTCAGGGAATTCGACTCAAATCTAGTTGTTTCACCAAGTCATGGTCATCACCACGCCATAGTGAGCTCCTAACCATGACACGCATGGAACTTCCATGCCCATCTTGTCTCTAGGATTCCTACAATGTTTCCAACACTCCCAGTAAAGATCCCTACAAAGAGCTTTTTAGAGGATTTTCATCGTCAACTTTATCTTTATTCCACCTTTGCAATGTGATTGACATAAACTCCATGAGTGATGCAAAAAGAACACATACTTCTTTGGTTGACAAAAATCCATCACTAACATTAATTCTCAATTGGGTGTCATAACAAAAGTATAGTCTCCCCAACATTGTTTATAAACTCTCACTCAGAGACGTCTCAGAGGTCATGTGTTACATGCAATGTATCTTTTGGATTTACATGATCTCTGGTGTGACAGTAAATGATGGTTTAATTTAAACCCAACAACCGTAAAAGACATGAAATCAAAGATCAAAACAGAGCTTGCAGCCCGGCCTCCCATGGCAAAGCACCCGCTTTTCTGTAAGACTTTCGTGGGAAAGCTTCGGACCTTTTTTTTTTTAAAGAGAGATAGGCACCCAAAGTCAAAAATACTTTACCGACAAAATAACAGCAAAACCCACACATGTGAAGGCTCCACTCACTGCCCCCTCCCCCTTTCCTGCGACCCTTTATAATAATATCTCCCCACTTGCAGCTACACCTGCTCGCCGCCATAGCTGAGTGATCCCAATCCTCCAATTGCCCCTTAAAAATACGATCTTTTTCAGAGTCCCAGCAGAATGTAGTAGACCAGTGTGATGGGCAGAGCTATTAACATCCCAAAAATCACCCTGCCAAAAAATCATAACAATATTAACAGGATTCAGATGATGGCGAATGAAATCCATGAATGAATGAGTGGCTAATTACGCTGTGCTGAGGACGGCGGGATGGACGTTGTACTCCTTGGCGAACACGAAGGGAACGATTCCTTGCGGGAGCGCCGCCTGAACAATGGCGATGCGGAGGAGCGTCCCACGGAGGCCGATTGCCACGGAGGAGGCGGCCATCACCGCCGGGCCGGTTAAGAATCTGATCGCCATCGCCATCCCCGCCACCGAATTCCCGCACGCGATGATCTTCGGCTGCAACGCCATGAACAATCCTGACAAAAATACAACCAAAAAGCAATAAATGCTGCTGTAAAGTTTGGTTGCCGTCAAAAACAAAGTCCTCCATTCGGTCAGTGAAGATTAGGTGGAGGAGAAACAGAGAAGGGAAGAAATGGCGAAGCGGCGCACCTAAGCTGAACATCGCCATCCCCAGCCCTGCGTCCGACAGTATCGAGATCGATTTCTCGATTAGCTTCGGCATCCCCACGTTCCACCTTCACAGAGAACTCGAATTGGTCAAACAAAAATGGCGGTGTTGGTTGTGGTCGGGTGGAGGACGGGAAGATATGGAAGGAACAGAGGAGCAGTTCGGGGTTGGTGATGGAGATGGGGCCTGCCTGTACGCGACGAGGGACCACACGAGGCCGATGACGCTGGAGTAGGTGTTGGGGTTGCGGATGAGCTTGCGCCACACCATGATGAGGATCAGCCGCGTCATGACGTTCGCCGGCGGCATGTGCTTCCCGGACCCGCCGTCTCCGCCGCCGCCCCTCGGGTGGAGCTCCGCCGTCGAGCTGGACCCCAGCGCAGGCAGGCCCAGCTCCTTCTCGTCGCCCCTCCCCTTATCCCCGCCCCCGAAATTGAACTTCTCCGCGCGCATATCCTCGCCGTCCGCCGCCGCTGCGCACGTAGAACCGGATAAGTCGCCGGAGCGAAGCACGCCGGCAATGGCGGTTCCGAGCCACGCAGAGATTTTGAAAATTCAGGGAGAGCTCAGATTTTAAAGGAAACAAAACAAGGGATCTACCTTTCTTCGTTTCGCCATTTGGAGGGGGATCCGAGACCAGCAGCCGGATCTCCTTGGCGCCGCGGTCGGAGCGGCCGGATTGTTCCGACAGGTCGCCGACGCTTCCGCCGAAGACCTGCAGGCCGCCGCCGGCGTCGGAAACCGGCGACGCGCTCGAGCTCCACACGAACATGTGGAGCTCCTTGGCGTCGTGGATCGGCTTGCCCTGCTGGTTGGTCAAATTACTCTGCGCGAGCTTAGGTGCGGAGGCGGTTGAGGAAATTTCGGGATTCGGAGCGGGGTAATGCGACGGCGCCGGCGCCGGCGCCGGCGCAGGGTAGTACTCGAAATTGGAGGTCCTCGGCGTCGGGCCGCGGGACGACTGCACGGAGTAGACGTCGGCGGGGCCGAAGTTGGAGTGCCGCGGCGGCGGAAACCCCTGGCATCCCCCAATCATGGAGTAGAGGTCGGAATGGTTGAAATTGGAGCCCCTGGGCGTCGGGTTCCGGGACGAGCTCAGACTGTAAATCTCGGCCCCGGTGAGATTCGACGGCCGCGGCGTCAGCCCGGCGGCGGAGAAGGAGCAGTGCCCGCCGAAGGAGCGCCGGGAGGCGTTGGACTTGCGGATGGTGACGTGGAGGTGGCCGTCCCCGCCGATTTCGGCGTCGGTCTGGAGCAGATCCCGGCCGTCGACCAGGGAGACGACGTCGGAGTCGACCTTGAAGGAGACGATCGACGCGGCGGTCTCCGGGAACTGCTCCATGATCAGCATTTTGGCGCCGCGGTACTCGAACAGGAACAGGAGGAGCGTGTACCATATGATGCACTGAAGCACCACCACCTGGATCATGAGGTTGCGGGAGTAGGGGCCGTACATGGCGATGAGGAGGGGGATCCCCATGACGAGCGTGTTGGGGAGGGTGGAGAGGGAGAAGACGGTGATCATCCATTCCAGAGAACCGCCGCGGGTGAGGCTGGCCCAGAGCGCGAGGGCGGCGAGCATGACGATCTTCTGGAGGGTGTCGGCGGCGATGAATCGGAAGTTCATGGCGAAGGGATCGTTGGTGGAGATGAAGTGGAAGGAGAGGAGGGGGACTGCAAAAACGGCGACGAAGCGGTTAATACCGGAGCACTGGTCGGGGCTGAAGATCTTCCACCACCGGACGGAGCCGTACGCCAGTATCATGGCCACGTACAGCGGGATCACCGCCGTCAGGACATTGTACAGATCCTTCCAGCTTATCATCTCTACGCAGCCCAGACGAATCAGATGCGCAGGGGCGGAAGGAATGGTTAAAAGGCGGGGATCCTGGAGCGAGGGATGGAGGACAGGGGTGCGTGAGGCGGGGGTGGCATTGGGGTGAAAATTTGATGCAAGGTGAAGGGCAAAACGGGAAGAACGTGAAACCGTTTGCTAACTAACTCGGTGCGGTGGCTGAGCCTGCAGCGGAGCTCTCCGCGCCGCCTGCCCTGCCGATCAGTTCTCCCTGTACCTCCGCGACTGCTTCGTCCAATCGCAGATGGAGTGGCGATTGGAGGCCGCCGTGCGTGATTTTAGAAGGGCTCAGGGATTTATGATTGAGTGGGCACACGCATATGTCTATATATATATGTCTTTAAAAAGAAATTGAATATAGAAGTTTTAAAGTTGTATAAAAAAAATTGAATATAAATTTTTTAAAGTTGTATAGTTTCAATTATCATTATTAATTATAAGTGGTGGAGTCTCTCGCAATAATTTGTAGGTGGTGGTAGATTTTATTTGTATTTATAACTATTCCTCGAACCGATGTAAATATTGCTAATTAAAAGAAAATCGTCTTTATTTATGCATTATTATTTTAATATTTGTTAATCTAATAATTCGTATTTAAAAGGTTGAAATTAATATAGATTAATTTATTTATGATTAAAAGATTTGAGGATCTGCCACTTTAATTTATTTGCGTGTTCATAAAAATTCTTTCAAATCAAACACTCGTGCATAAATTATTTAATTTTTTTATTATATGTTGTCCACTAATATAATACAATATACGAGACCCCCTTCACTGTATTTACCCCCCTAATATATGAGAAAAATATTAATAAATAAGCAAAAATCTCCAAAATTTCAATAAAATTTGTAAAACGGGTCAACATGTTAAACTATAAAATTCATATTATGGGTTTCAAAAACAAAATGTATTAACAAACACTAATTTTGAAAACCCGTTCTTATAGGCAACTTGAACAAACGGTTTGAGCAAACTATTGGTATAGGTCTGACCAAACCATTTCGTTTTTCAAGACACTTATACGAACAGTTTTGTCAAACCGATGGTATTGGTGATTTTCCTGGACACTTATACCAATGGTTTAGTCAAACTGTTGGTACAGGTAATTTTTATAGACCCCTATACCAATAGTTTGACCAAACCGTTTGTGGTGTCATTATTTAATCATTAAAATAATAATGATAATGATAATAAAGAATTCATTTTAAAAATTATATATACGTATGTATGTATATATGTATATATATAAATGTATAAGCAGGAGGTGTTGGTATAAGTGGTCATTATTTATTCATTATTTATGCATAATATTAACAATAATAATAATAATAATAATAATAAATAAATAGTTTAAAAATATTATACATACATACATATATGTATGTATATATATTAATTAATTTATATATATGAATATATAAGTTGTTATAGGATAATGATAGGCATTGTGAACAATTCCGAACGTGGGGATTTTTTTATAGGTGGTGTCATTATTTATGAATAATAATAATAATTCATTTCAAAAAAAATTATACTTACATATATATATTTATATTTATATGTATATGATTATATAAGTTGTTGTAGAGTAGTGGTAAATTTGTTGAAATGTAAGTCGGAGATGTTGTGATCAAAACCCAATGTAGATTTTTCCTCAATAGAGGACCTATACAAACAATTTAATTATTGCTCGAAACCATGATCGAGGAATTTGCATGTCAAATTTATAATTAATTTATTTAATATTTGAAAAGATAAATACCCGGGCATATAAACTTTCTTTGTTGATAATCGTTGATTGCCCAAAAAGTCACTTTCGGATTGCCTTCGTTGTGCTGTGAGGATCCAATGATAGAATCCATCTAGCGGCGGTCCACACGTGTTTCAATGATTTCTGAGCAGCATCACTCGATCACCGGGTGCTAGCGCGGTGAATCAAATGTTTTCTGTTGTTCGTTCTTGATCACTCGTTCTTCGGTTTTGAAGAAACCTCTCTTGCACTTCTTGTTATTAAGAGGGAAGGAGAATGATGAATCGAAAGAGAATTCGTTGTTCGCAACAATTCTAAATTATCATTTTTTTGGATGCAATATACAATAAAAAACAACCGTATGTTTATAGAGTTAGAGTTCAGATTAAAATTATATTTAATTGCATGTCAGTCATTAAATAACATTTGACGATCACTATTGGATAAAATCGGTATCGTCTAAAGCGACCGTCATTCAGTGGTCGATATAGCTTCTGGCGAAATCATCTAGAGTAATCGCCAAACGGCGGTCGCTATAGTCCAACCCAGCCTATAGCATCCGCTAAATGGCAACCCCTATAGGCTCACATGGTCTAACCAATAACGATCGTCATTTGGCGACTGTTGATTTTTTTTTTAAAAAAAAACTTCACAGAAACATTGCGAAAATCACCATACATCAAAAATACAATAAATGTTAACAAAATGTCTAAAACCACATGTCATAAAACTCTTGCCTCATCATCTTCCAAGCTCTACACCCATAATCGAATAAAACTGCATAACAAAATTTAATCAAATAATTAGTAAAATAAAAAACATCTCAACGAATAATTGAAATGTAATAAAATATTTTAATTAAAGCTTAGTACAACAAATAGAAGTTATTTGATTTCGAACATATCTTAATAATTTTTAATCATTTTTTAAAAATTTAAAACTGTTTATTATGTTGTTCCAACCAAACCGCGCATCTCATTAACGTGTCATATGTTCATACATGGCACGAATAATAACAATAAGATGGTTGTTCTGTGATTTCAACTCATTCCGAAGTCGTTTGCTATATATCTAATCGTTCTACGCCCGTTTTGATGTTTTATGACACTAAAAGTATGTTTTCCATCATCCCGAAGAAAATGACATCTCCGATTGACGTACAGTCTGCTCAACCATTTCTCAATTCACTTTACGGTTATTGTTGTCTGATTTCACCGCATTCGGAGGCCGTTTGGTTGGTTTTGACCCCCGTGTGTTTTTAAAGGGTGTGTCAAACCTTTAAAAAATGCATATTCAGTCGTTCCGGGGAGAATGCACCCCCAATTGACGTGTCGTCTCCTCGTACACATCACAAATAATAATAAAACAGTTTTTCTATGATTTTAAATCATTATGAGGTCGTTTGCTATTGATTTGACCGTTAAACACGTGTTTTGGTGTTTTATGACACTAAAAGTGTGTTTTCGATCCTCCCGGCCAACGCCAGCTCGGATTGACGTTCTATATACTTGACCATTTCACAACTCCCTCTATAATTGTTGTTGTCTGATTTCATGACGTTTAGATGTCGTTCGGTTGGTTTTGACATCCGGACGCACCTTTTTAAGGGACATTAAACCTTTAAAAACCGCATATTCAGTAGTTCTGAGCATACCACATGTCTGATTGGTATGTCGTCTGCTCGTACATATCAATAATAATAATAAGATGGTTTTCCTGTGATTTCAAGCCATTTCAGGGTTGTTTGCAATATATCTAACTGTTAAACGCACGTTTTGGTGTTTTGTGACACTAAAAGTGCATTTTCCTTCATCCCAAGCAAATATCACCTCCGATTGACGTACCGTCTGCTCAAACATTTCACAATTACTCTGTAGTTGTTTTCTTCTGATTTCACCGCATTCGAAGGTCGTTCGGTTAGTTTTAACCACCCCTACGTGTTTTTAAAGGGCATCAAACCTTTAAAAACCGCATATCCGGTCGTCCTAAGCAGAATGCACCTCCAATCGACATGTCGTCTCCTCGTACACATCACAAATAATAATAAGACAGTTTTCCTATGATTTCAAGTCTTTCTGAGGTCGTTTTCTATGGATTTGACCGTTAAATTTGCGTTTTGGTGTTTTATGACACTAAAAGTGTGTTTTCGGTCCTCTCGGGAAAACGTCAGCTTAGATTGATGTTTCGTTTTCTCGATCATTTCACAATTCACTCTACGATTGTTATAGTATGATTTCATGGCATTCAGATATCGTTCGGTTGGTTTTGACAGTCAGACACACCTTTTTAAAGGGCGTCAAACCTTTAAAACTCGCATATTTAGTCGTTTTGAGCATACCACACATCTGATTGACGTGTCGTCTACTCGTACACATCAAAAACAATAATAATACGGTTTTCTTGTGATTTAAATTCATTCTGAGAACATTTTCTATATATCTGTCAGTTAAACACACGTTTTGACGTTTTATGACACTAAAAATGCGTTTTCTTGTCATCTCAGACAAATGAAACCTCCGATTAACGTACCGTCTACTCAACCATTTCACAATTCACTTCACGATTGTTTTCATATGATTTAATGACATACAAAGGTCATTTGGTTGGTTTTGACCCCCACGTGTTTTTAAAGGGCCTCAAACCTTTAAAAACCGCATATTCGGTCGTTTCGGGCAGAATGCACCTTTGATTGATGAGTCGTCTCCTCATACACGTCACAAATAATAGTAATACATTTTTTCTATGATTTAAAGTCATTCTAAGATCGTTTGCTATGAATTTGACTGTTAAACGCGCGCTTTGGTGTTTTATGACACAAAAAGTGCGTTTTCGGTCCTCCCAGACAAACGTCAGCTCGTATTGACATATCGTCTTCTCGATCATTTCAGAATTTACCCTAAGATTTTTTTCACTTGATTTCACGACATTCAAATATAGTTTGGTTGGTTTTGACCCCCAAACACACTTTTTTAAAGTGCGTTAAACCTTTAAAAACCGTATATTTGGTCGTTCCAGGCATACCGCTGTTCAATTGACATTTCGTCTACTCATACATGTCACGAATAATAATAAGATGGTTGTACTATGATTTCAAGTCATACTGAGACCGTTTACTATATAGAAGACTGTTAAACACATGTTTTGGTGTTTTATGAGGCTAAATGTGCGTTTTTCGTCATTTCGGACAAATGACACCTCAGATTGAAGTACTGTCTGCTTGAACATTCCACAATTCACTTATTGGTTGTTTTCTTCTGATTTCACGGCATTCAGAGTTCGATCGGCTCGTTTCAACCCCCTGTGAGTTTTTAAAGAGCGTCAAACCTTTGAAAACCGTATATTCGGTCGTTCCGGGAAAAATGCATGTTCGATTGACGTGTCGTCTTCTCGTACATATCATAAATAATAATAAGATGAGTTTCCTATGATTTCAAGTCATTCCGAGTTTGTTTGATATGAATTTGACCGTTAAACGCGTGTTTTGGTGTTTTATGACGCTAAAAATGCATTTTCAGTCATCTCGGGAAAACAAAAACTCTGATTGACATTCTTTCTACTCGGCCATTTCTGAATTCACTCTATAATTGTTTTCATCCAATTTCACGACATTCGGATTTTGTTCAGTTAGTTTTGATCCCGAACGCACCTTTTTAAAGGGCGTCAAACCTTTAAAAACTGCATATTCAGTCGTTCCAGACATATCACATGTCTGATTGACATGCCACCTACTCTTACACATCAAAAATAATAATAATACGATTTTCTGGTGATTTCATGTCATTTTGATGTTGTTTTCTATATATTTGACCGTTAAACGCACGTTTTGGTGTTTTATGATACTAAAAGTGCGTTTTCCATCATTTCAGACAAACGACACCTCCAATTAAAGTACTGTCTACTCAACCATTTCAAAATTCACTGCACGTTTGTTGTTGTCTGATTTCATGGCATTCAGAGTTCGTTCGACTGGTTTTGACCTCTGTATTTTTTAAAGAGCGTCCAACCTTTAAAAACCACATATTCGGTCGTTGCAGGAAGAATGCACCTTTGATTAACATGTTGTCTCCTCGTATACATCATAAATAATAATAATATGAGTTTTTTATGATTTCAAGTCATTTTAGAGTCGTTTTCTATGAATTTGATCGTTAAACGCGTGTTTTGGTGTTTTATGTGTCACGACCCGTCCTCAGGGCCCGTGCCGTGACTACCCCAAACCCGCCTTCCATAGGCCAGGGGCTGACGACTAGCACCAAAGACCTAAATCCCGATAACTAGGAAGGAATTGCCTTTATAAATCATACACACACTCAACCAGGGTACAAGCAGAAGTAAACACGAAGTAAAACTGAATACAAAAGTAGTGCTGAAAGTAAAAGGGGCCGGAAATACAAGCCCAACTGTAAAGTACAAGGAAATAGACAAAACAGCTGGAAGGTGACAAACAGCTCCTGGATCGTCCACCGCGGATCCTACCTGAAGGGTATGTACAGATAGCCTCCTCAGCGCCCTCGTCCTTCAACCTCCTCCGGGTACCGACTCGTCATGAGGTCCACTTTCGTGTACCGACTCGTCGTGAGGTCCTCCTCCAGGTGTCGTCCAGTCCTCGTACACTCGATCTCCGTCAGCGCTGTCCGTCGTCTGCATCCAACACAATGAGGTGCGGGCATAGCCCGTGGATGAGTGAGTATAACGATACTCAGTAGGGACCCCGAGACCCTCAAGGTCTCACTAAATCCAACAAGGATAACCACAAAGAAGGATTCAAACAGATAACCCTTACTTAGGTATAAGCCCCTACTTATACCTAAGTTATCAAGTAGCCCATCTCAATCATGAGGTATCACACAGATATGAAATCAACGGATAACCACTACTTAGGTATATGCTCATACATATACCTAAGTTATCAAGTAACCCATCTCAATCATGAGGAATACACAAAGGTCATTGACTCAGCTCAAACCAGGATTTTCATTAATGATACTGAAACCACAACTGCGGGAGAACTCCTCCTCTGTCGAGTATAGTAGCCCTGTCACGACTCTGAGGCGGTACTCACTAACCTTAGACTGCTGAGGTACTCCTCCTGTCGAGTACCACGGGTCCGCACCCAAACACAGTAGTGCTTCCCGCCAGGGGTCTGCCTCCCAAACACAGTAGCGGTTCCCCTAATATCTTACAGAGATACTCCTCCTGTCGAGTACTGCGGGCCTGCTGCCAACTAACTGACGCTCCGTCTGCCGTGGGTCTGCCGCCAAATATCGGGCGCTTCGTCCACTGGGCTAGTCGACTCATTCCAAGCCGAATCGGTCAAGCAGTCGTCAAGTCCACAGCTACTAGGTCTCCGCACTCCATACGCTCGTCTCCGGGAGGATCCGCTCCATGAGCTACTGGTCGATACTCCAAGTATCACAAATGTAACACCCCGAGGTTATATGAAAAATATTCTTTTAATTTCATTAATGTCTTGTGTTGTATGCTACACCAAGATTACCTTGCGCTATACGCAACACCGTATTAGCTTGCAGTATACGCAACACTATTCTTGGATCGTGTTATACACAATTTTGATAATAGTTATTCTACGCAGCGTTGAGTATATATATATATTCAATGTATAAATGAAATATGGTTGGATTCTGTTATACAAAACAACGAAGGATTCTTTCACAACACGCAACCCTGACTTGGCTTGCATTACACACAATCGCGACCTTCCTCGATAGCGTGTGTTGTACGCAATACCAGGTTTTACTAAACAACGATATATTATTATAATATTATTATGAACTAGCCATTATGAATAATATTAACTATATTTTGAATTTTATAACATTATTATTCATCTTACACATTTTCTAGAACATGGTATAAGAACAAAATAAATTTTTCGGGTAAAATAAGTATTTTTCAAAAAATGCAGTTTTGCCGCCTTTTGATGGCGCACCCACTTTAAATCTAGTTTTTGACATGTTTATAAGTTCAATTTTACAAAATAAAATTCTTCTTTGGAATCAAGAAATAAAAATTTACTTTGGATAAATTTTTCATATTATTCTGGTAAATTTCATATTTTGATGAATAGTAAAAACACGCTATATTTTAATTAAAAACAACTTTTTTCATCGCAATAATTTATATGGTTAAATTATAATATTGAATGGTTTTAAAGTATAAATAGAATATATTTTTACCATTTAATATAATGTATGTCATTAGCATTGATTTTTCATTAAATTCGTAGGTTAAATCAATTCAATCTTTTGCAATGTTTTAAAGAAAAACCCGTTTTCTTTCGACAACGAGATTAATTTTAATTTAATTTCTGCAACTTTTGTGTATTGAATTTGGAAAAATGGATTCCACATTTGGAATCAGTGGGTCCAAATTATGTTAATAATCTATTTTTTATTTTTGTGAATTATGAATAGTAACTACGGTAAATTTTATTTACCATAGTTAAAGGTAAATCGGGTAATTAAGGGTAAATATAATATTATAAAATTACCCCAACACATGCCAAAATTCTATTGGATGGATAAAAGTAGACCCATATAACCTAAGGGTCAGATTAGATTCATTTTATGGACTTTTTATCATGAAAATAATTTAATTATTATTAAAACCAAAGAAAGTGACAACATGTCACTCTATTAAATCTTATAAGTATATTAATTTTAATTTAGTGATAAACTTAATGAAACTTCAAACATGAATAGTATCTAGAAAGCTAATGAAATTATCTACATCATGTGAATTTATTTATAATTTTTAGGGATTAAATAATTATCATTAATTGTAACACAATAGTGATGCACAAATTGTTTATCTAGTGAAAAATCAAGAATATAGTTTTTATTAAACTAATAGTAACCATAAAATGCCCAAAACCCAGACCAAAATTTATTTTTCATGTACATATAAACCATAATCATCCAATGGTCTAATATTGGACCATTTGGAGCCTTATAAAAGCGATTATGACACTTATACTATTTTATTTTAAATAATGCCAAAGTTGTCACCTTCATAATTTAATAAATATAACAATTTAAATATAGTAATTTTAAGATGATAAATTCTAGTAAAAGTATTATTACGAAATTTAATAGATTTAGCTTCATCATAGGATTTTATTTTTAATTTTTATGCAACAAATAAGTATATTAAATAATTATACAAAAATGTTGAAGTAATTTATTTATTAAGAGATAAACCAAATAAAGGGTTTTAAAAATAATAAAATAAATATTATATGAACTCTTTAATGTTCTACACTAATTTTCTAGATACATATGACCTTTTATGATTATATTAAAGCTTTTGGTTCGAACATATCTTCTGTATATATTTTATTTAAATTCAAATAAATGAATAGTGTCAAAATTGACACTATTGTTATTTTATAAAAATAATATATTATAAAATTGGTTAAAAATCACAAATATATTTAAAAAATTTAAATTTAAATTTATATGGTAGAAAATGTTATAAAGTATCCAACTATGGACAATTCACAACAAATAAGTAATTATTTGTTATAATTTAAATTTTAGAATGTTATTACCACAAATAAAATTAAATTGACTAAATAAGGATAAATCAAGTTGATAATGTTTAAAATAAATACCTAACATGTCTAAATTTGATTGGTTGATGATATTACAACCATATCTCATCTAATATTTGGATATGATTCATTTTTGGAGGTTTTTAAGTGGGGTTAGATTTATTATAAATTAATATTTTTAAGAATTCCAAAGGTGCCCCTCTCCTCCCTTATAAAAGGGAACCTCCTCCCTCTCCTCCTCACACCAATTTGAGCCTTCAAGCTCAGACAACCCCTGACAAATTATCTTCTCCACTTCCCTAGAATCATCCTAGAGGTTCTGGTCTACTTTAAAGACCAATCTTAGTTCCCTAAGAGAAGGTTTCAAAGTGGCGTATCGAAGAAGAGGTAATTTCTTCTCCCAATTCTTTCAAGCTTATTTCTTCTTCAACTTCTTCTTATTTAGTTGTTTCATTATAAAGTAATAACATCAGTATCACTAATATACAGATTTGTTATTATAAATATGAAACAACCCCATTTCACATTCTATCCATCCTACGGAAAACAAAATCACCGCGCGTGCGTACGTACGGAATACCGTCTCCACGCCGTGGTGTAATCTGTTTTTCCACCAACACCTTACATGGATGGGTATAATGGTGTAAAGAATAACTATATATAGTTATTATAACATCATACTGATTCTGATATATTGTATCATCCACTCCAATTCAATTCAATAATTATGGAAACGATATCATCGCTCGTGCGTACGTACGGACTACCGTCTCCACGACGCGATGAGATTCATTCTCCATGTTAACCATTTAAGAATGATTATAAAGTATATATAAACAATAATAATGAAATATATGACATTATAAAGCTACTGGATTTATGTATATATGTATTTCATCTAATTAATTCCATTCAACTCAATAAGGAAACGAAAACAGCGTTCATGCGTACGTATGGCCTACTGTCTCCATGAACGGTGTATTTCTTTCCATTTATCGATCTATTATATATATGTATATTTTGAATATATATTATATATAAATCATGTTTTATATTCTGGAATTAAGTAATCATAATCTAAGTAATCATATGAATAATTACAAGTCAAAACACGGACGACAAATGAAACGATTTTACCCAAAACACTCTTTAACATGGAATTTACAAAAGAAAGGGTAATATAAAGTCATAAGTGAACCATATATGATATCATAAAAATGAATATGATTCTGTAATAAGTCAATGACATTATTTAAATCATTATACAGGAGGTTCGGATACATACGAAGCATATCAGACATAAGGTAAGGGACATATCACAATCTCATTTTTATCCGAGATTGTTTATACTTTGGTATTTACTGGGGTGTATTTTATAATCCACATCCATGTTTCCTCGATATGTAATATTGTTTCCATCCACCTATTTTTTTTAAACCCAATTTTACCCTTCGGTGAGTTTTTAGTAAAAGATATGAAAGGAATCTTTTGTCGTTTTTCGTACGAGGTACTTTTTGACTTTTCCGACAAAAGTACGAGATGAATGTTTTCTTTTAACTTATACGTCATGAATGGATTTTTAAAAAATTATTTCCAAGAATCTTCCCTTAAAATTTTTCATGTTTATTTTTAATCAAATTCTTTTATTTTATAATTGTATGACATGTTAAGAAAGGAAAAGTGTTTTTGAAGTAGAAAGGAAATTTTCCTCAAGAATGGAGTTCAAGTGTTTTATCAAAATTATTTTCCATCTAAGATAATAAAGTGTTCTGTTTCTATCCCTATTATTACATGTATTTGATTATGTTGTGATGGAAATATTTTTATGAATTCATTTATCTTATATGAATTGTTTTATGATGTCACGATGTTTAAGATTCCCATTTTTATTACATGGGTTATGCAATGATGTATGATTTATGATTTTGTGGCACACATAAGAATGGTATAATTATGAGATGGGTGGGACCTATATCTCCCTCCAATGCATTGGGTAAAGATTTTATATCTCATGAGATAGACATGGCTGGAACGGTAGGTTATACCGGTTCAGTGAAACAGGACTGAAACGAGGAGTGAACTCGATTCAGAAATAGACTTTGTCCACTAAGATAGTCTTGGAAATGAGTCTTGACTAATAAGAAATGTTTCTCTATGATTATGTGTGTATGACACAAAGTTTTATTTTTTATGTTATGATTATTGGGATTCCATTTCACTACTATGATTTATCCCATGTTATGAAATTATGCTCTCTTTTGCCGGTTAAGATTTCCAAAAGTTATGTTCTTATGAATATGATGTGATTGATATTTCTTTTGTTTACCCTTACTGAGCATTTGAGCTCACCCTTTTATGTTTTATTTTCCCCAGGATATAAAGAAAGGTTTTAGGTAGGAAAAAAAAGGAATATCTTTATGGGAGATGTTGAAGGTCTTTCACCACGATTAGAAGATTATATTCCGAGTTTCCAAAGACACTAAACTATTACGGTCCTTGTGTGTGTGTTTTTGTTATGTACTAAGTATTCCGCAAAAGTAATGTAATGTCCATGTACGTCAATCTTAGGGTCTCTACAGTTGGTATCAGAGGAAAGGTTAAGTCAACCTTTGTAAACTAGGATGCGAAAACGTTAGTGAGATCCCTAGAGATATTTCTAAGGTATGTCTAGGGATGCCCCTAAGGATAATTATACATATAGGATACATTCCTAGAACTACAGTAACGATCATATAATTTAACCTAAGATGTTAGATATTGAGGATACTCCCCCTTTACTATATTGTTTTCCCTATCATAATTTTTGCCTCTCACACTATTCTTTTTGGGTTTTAGAAAATGGACGGAACAAGGAAGATTCACGATAATGGAAGATATGATAGACAATGGAATGATTTTCTTCATGAGAAACCAAATGAAACGGGATCTGGAAGTCCAAACATCGTTATTATGCCTAATCAACAATCTCATAATATGATCAATAATCTAAACTTTGGTAAGTTTCCCGACTCAGATAATAAGAGAAAGATGGAGTTTCATGATGATCATAGAGTAAAGAAAGTTCAATTTCCCTCATGTAAATCATGTGGGAAGAGGCATCAGGGAGATTGTTTGAAAGAATCTGTAAGATGATTTGGGTGTGGAAAAGAAGGACACAAAGCCAGTAAGTGTAAAGGAAAAGGTTCAGTTAACACCATGGAAAAGGATAATGGTATTGCTACGACATCAACAATGATTAGATGTTTTAAATGTGGAATGTACAGGAATTATGCAAACCAATTCCCTAATGGAAAATCTCATGAAGAGAATCAGCATGGTCATATGGGTAGTATTTATGTGGATGATGATGAGGAGACTACAAATGATATATGAGCTGAAAGAAGTGTTGAAGCTCAGTCGGTTGTTTTAGAAGGTAGTGGAATGATTGTATGTTTATCGAGAGTTATGTTGTATAGTTAATGGTACTATAGAATAAAGAATCATCTAAGGATTGTTACACTATTGTTTTTCCTAGAAGTATTTGAAAGTATATGTTGAATGGTACCAGTAACCATGGAAGGTTATTCAGATATTTTTGTAAAGTAGATGATATGCGCATAATGAAGGAATAAGAAGATAATGAGATGTTTGATTGTATTCATGAGCTCATGATTGATATAAGGACTAAGTGATATCATGGTTTGAGTATATAGAATTTTAAGGATTTTGGTATGTGGAAATTGTTAACTTTTAAATGCATTCATGTTTTCACTAAGGTTCAATGGGTATTTATTTTTCAAGAGAATACATGATTAAGGCCTTCGAATGTTTGGAATGTGACCAACAAGACATATCTTATGATATATGGGGATCAAAGATAGTATTAAATCTCTGGTAATCGTTTTCACTATATTATGAGAGTGGACTGCAGTATTATGGATAGGCCTAAAGATTGGAATGGATTATGTTGGACATAAGTTAGTATTGCTTAAGGATAAAAGTTTTTTCGATATTATTGATGGGATGTTATAGTAATATAGTTTTAGAAAAAGGACAACCTGCCGGACGGGTGAAAACCCATCGTGTCGGACAAGGCTGTGGGAATCGAACCCACAACCAAAGTGCGACTGGCCTTTATCGCCTACCACTGGCCTACAGGAAGTCCCTGGTTAGTAGAAACTAGTTTTATTTTATTAAGCAGTATGATATATGAAGTATAAGTTCATTTTTGGAACCATATACGATTAATCTAACCATAAGATGGACTTATAACTTTTGATAAACTTTTGTTTGAAAGAGATGAAATGACCCATCATTCTATCACATGATCTGCTAACACATCACGAATAACAAATTCAACTTCATTTCTTTAAGGGATGAAGTGGAAATTGTTCAATTCACGAACAATAATGAGATTGTACCAAAATCATGCAATTATTTCTTTTAATTCATCAACTTTAGGGAAATGATCTTGAAAACCAAAAATGTTGTCCTAGTTCCCTTATATCCGATGAATCAGATGGTACCTTAGACCATCACAAATCAATATCTTTCTGATTATTGGACTTTTCATATCCATGTTCTCTACCACTCTCCATCAGAACTTGATGGTTAGATTTTTCTTCCATATCCATATTTTGACCTATGTTCTCCTACGTGGAAACCCAATGATGAGTTAATTTGGCTAACCGTTACATTTCATACTTTAGTTTTTAAATCCATGTTTTGGTATTCCTTTTTACGATGTGGGTTTCTATTAAACAAACTTTCGAGTAGTAAACCATTTATAACCCCGACGAATTTCGAGGGCGAAATTCATTTTAAGGGGGGTAGAATGTAACACCCCGAGGTTATATGAAAAATATTCTTTTAATTTCATTAATGTCTTGTGTTGTATGCTACACCAAGATTACCTTACGCTATACGCAACACCTTATTAGCTTGCAGTATACGCAACACTATTCTTGGATCGTGTTATACACAATTTTGATAATAGTTATTCTACGCAACGTTGAGTATATATATATATATATATATTCAATGTATAAATGAAATATGGTTGGATTCTTTTATACAAAACAACGAAGGATTATTTCACAACACGCAACCCTGACTTGGCTTGCATTACACACAATCACGACCTTCCTCGATAGCGTGTGTTGTACGCAATACCGGGTTTTACTAAACAATGATATATTATTATAATATTATTATGAACTAGCCGTTATGAATAGTATTAACTATATTTTGAATTTTATAACATTATTATTCATCTTACACATTTTCTAGAACATGGTATAAGAACAAAATAAATTTTTCGGGTAAAATAAGTATTTTTCAAAAAATGTAGTTTTGCCGCCTTTTGATGGCGCACCCACTTTAAATATAGTTTTTGAAATGTTTATAAGTTCAATTTGACAAAATAAAATTCTTATTTGGAATCAAGAAATAAAAATTTACTTTGGATAAAATTTTCATATTATTTTGGTAAATTTCATATTTTGATGAATAGTAAAAACACGCTATATTTTAATTAAAAACAACTTTTTTCGTCGCAATAATTTATATGGTTAAATTATAATATTGATTGGTTTTAAAATATAAATAGAATATATTTTTACCATTTAATATAATGTATGTCATTAGCATTGATTTTACATTAAATTCGTAGGTTAAATCAATTCAATCTTTTGCAATGTTTTAAAGAAAAACCCGTTTTCTTTCGACAACGGGATTAATTTTAATTTAATTTCTGCAACTTTTTTGTATTGAATTTGGAAAAATGGATTCCATATTTGGAATCAGTGGGTCCAAATTATGTTAATAAGCTACTTTTTATTTTTGTGAATTATGAATAGTAACTACGGTAAATTTTATTTACCATAGTTAAAGGTAAATCGGGTAATTAAGGGTAAATATAATATTATAAAATTATCCTAACACAGGCCAAAATTCTATTGGATGGATAAAAGTAGACCCATATAACCTAAGGGTCGGATTAGATTCATTTTATGGACTTTTGACCATGAAAATAATTTAATTATTATTAAAACCAAAGAAAGTGACAACATGCCGCTCTCTTAAATCTTATAAGTATATTAATTTTAATTTAGTGATAAACTTCATGAAACTTCAAACATGAATAGTCTCCAGAAAGATAATGAAATTATCTACATCATGTGAATTTATTTATAATTTTTAGGGATTAAATAATTATCATTAATTGTAACACAATAGTGATGCAGAAATTGTTTATCTAGTGAAAAATCAAGAATATAGTTTTTATTAAACTAATAGTAACCATAAAATGCCCAAAACCCTGACCAAAATTTATTTTTCATGTACATATAAACCATAATAATCCAATGGTCTAATATTGGACCATTTGGAGCCTTATAAAAGCAATTATGACACTTATACTATTTTATTTTAAATAATACCAAAGTTTTCACCTTCATAATTTAATAAATATAACAATTTAAATATAGTGATTTTAAGATGATAAATTATAGTAAAAGTATTATTATGAAATTTAATAGATTTAGATCAATCATAGGATTTTATTTTTAATTTTTATGTAACAAATAAGTATATTAAATAATTATACAAAAATGTTGCAGTAATTTATTTATTAAGAGATAAACCAAATAAAGAGTTTTAAAAATAATAAAATAAATATTATATGAACTATTTAATGTTCTATACTAATTTTATAGATACATATGACCTTTTATGATTCTATTAAAGCTTTTGGTTTGAACATATCTTCTGTATATATTTTATTTAAATTCAAATAAATGAATAGTGTCAAAATTGACACTATTGTTATTTTATAAAAATAATATATTATAAAATTGTTTAAAAATCACAAATATATTTAAAAAATTTAAATTTAAATTTATATGGTATAAACTGTTATAAAGTATCCAATTATGGACAATTCACAACAAATAAGTAATTATTCGTTATAATTTAAATTTTAGAATGTTATTACAACAAATAAAATTAAATTGACTAAATAAGGATAAATCAAGTTGATAATGTTTAAAATAAATACCTAACATGTCTAAATTTGACTGGTTGATGAGATTACAACCATATCTCATCTAATATTTGGATATGAGTCATTTTTGGAGGTTTTTAAGTGGGGTTAGATTTATTATAAATTAATATTTTTAAGAATTCCAAAGGTGCCCCTCTCCTCCCTTATAAAAGGGAACCTCCTCCCTCTCCTCCTAACACCAATTTGAGCCTTCAAGCTCAGAAAACCCCTGCCAAATTATCTTATCCACTTCCCTAGAAACATCCTAGAGGTTCTGGTCTACTTTAAAGACCAATCTTAGTTCCCTAAGAGGAGGTTTCAAAGAGGCGTATCGAAGAAGAGGTAATTTCTTCTCCTGATTCTTTCAAGATTCTTTCTTCTTCAACTTCTTCTTATTTAGTTGTTTCATTATAAAGTAATAACATCAGTATCACTAATATACTTATTTGTTATTATAAATATGAAACAACCCCATTTCACCTTCTATCCATCCTACGGAAAACAAAATCACCGCGCGTGCGTACGTACGGAATACCGTCTCCACGCTGTGGTGTGATCTGTTTTTCCACCAACACCTTACATGAATGAGTATAATGGTGTAAAGAATAACTATACATAGTTATTATAACATCATAATGATTCTGATATATTGTATCATCCACTCTAATTCAATTCAATAATTATGGAAATGATATCATCACTCGTGCGTACGTACGGACTACCATCTCCACGACGCGATGAGATTCATTATCCATGTTAACCATTTAAGAATGATTATAAAGTATATATAAGCAATAATAATGAAATATATGACATTATAAAGCTACTGGATTTATGTATATATGTATTTCATCTACTTAATTCCATTCAACTCAATAAGGAAACGAAAACAGCGTTCATGCGTACGTACGACCTACCGTCTCCATGAACGGTGTATTTCTTTCCATTTATCGATCTATTATATATATGTATATTCTGAATATATATTATATATAAATCAGGTTTTATATTCTGTAATTAAGTAATCATGATCTAAGTAATCATATTAATAATTACAAGTCAAAACACGGACGACAAATGAAACGATTTTACCCAAAACACTCTTTAACATGGAATTTACAAAAGAAAGGGTAATATAAAGTCATAAGTGAACCATATATGATATCATAACAATGAATATGATTCTGTAATAAGTCAATGACATTATTTAAATCATTATACAGGAGGTTCGGATACATACGAAGCATATCAGACATAAGGTAAGGGACATATCACAATCTCATTTTTATCTGAGATTGTTTATACTTTGGTATTTACTGGGGTGTATTTTATCATCCACATCCATGTTTCCTCAATATGTAATATTGTTTCCATCCACCTATTTTTTTTTAAATCCAATTTTACCCTTCGGTGAGTTTTTAGTAAAAGATATGAAAGGAATCTTTTGTCGTTTTTCGTACGAGGTACTTTTTGACTTTTCCGACAAAAGTACAAGAAGAATGTTTTATTTTAACTTATACGGCATGAATGGATTTTTAAAAAATTATTTCCAAGAAGCTTCCCTTACAAGTTTTCATGTTTATTTTTAATCAAATTCTTTTATTTTATAATTGTATGACATGTTAAGAAAGGAAAAGTGTTTTTGAAGTAGAAAGGAAATTTTCCTCAAGAATGGAGTTCAAGTGTTTTATCAAAATTATTTTCCATCTAAGATAATAAAGTGTTCTGTTTCTATCCCTATTATTACATGGATTTGATTATGTTGTGATGGAAATATTTTTATGAATTCCTTTATCTTATATGAATTGTTTTATGATGTCACGATGTTTAAGATTCCCATTTTTATTACATGGGTTATGCAATGATGTATGATTTATGATTTTGTGGCACACATAAGAATGGTATCATTATGAGATGGGTGGGACATATATCTCCCTCCAATGCATTGGGTAAAGATTTTATATCTCATGAGATATACATGGCTGGAACGGTAGGTTATACTGGTTCAGTGAAACAGGACTGAAACGAGGAGTGAACTCGATTCAGAAATGGATTTTGTCCACTAAGATAGTCTTGGCAATGAGTCTTGACTAATAAGAAATGATTCTCTATGATTATGTGTGTATTCCACAAAGTTTCATGTTTTATGTTATGATTATTGGGATTCCATTTCACTACTATGATTTATCCCATGTTATGAAATTATGCTCTCTTTTGCAGGTTAAGATTTCCAAAAGTTATGTTCTTATGAATATGATGTGATTGATATTTATTTTGTTTACCCTTACTGAGAATTTGAGCTCACCCTTTTATGTTTTATTTTCCCCAGGATATAAAGAAAGGTTTTAGGTATAAAAAAAGGAATATCTTTATGGGAGATGTTGAAGATCTTTCACCACGATTAGAAGATTATATTCCGAGTTTCCAAAGACACTAAACTATTACGGTCCTTGTGTGTGTGTTTTTGTTATGTACTAAGTATTCCGCAAAAGTAATGTAATGTCCATGTACTTCAACCTTAGGGTCTCTACAAAAAAGTCCCACAAAGAAGTATCACAATGGACCGTCTCGTCACAGGGGTATCAATGCAACAGACGGTGTGTCAATCGGACGCCCGGTCTGTGAGTTGTTAGCCTTTTCGTCCCGAGTTCCCGGTTGGTTTCGTGTACGAACCAACCCGACCTTATCTCAATTGTACCCCGAACTCTCATAGGGTATACTCATAGGGACCTTTTCTCAATGTGTTTACCAACGCCGCTGAAGGTTCGTCAAATGGACGTCCGGTCTGAAAGTTATCGGCTTTTCCATTCCAGGGGCCCGATTGGATTTCGGGTACAATCCAACCCGACCTTACTCCAAATGCGTCCAAACCTCAGGTAAAGTATGCCAAAAGATCCATATCATCAAGAGGAATCTAACAAAGTCGACGACACGTCATTCAGACGTTCGAAGCTCAGGTTATAAGTGTTTCCGCTCTAAGGGCCCGGTTGGTTTCGGGTTCGAACCAACCCAGCCGTACTTCAAATGACACCGGTTACCCAAACCGGTCACACCATTGCGATCCATACCAAAAAACACATGATATGGACTACCCATTGGTCCAAAACGGATAGCCAGTGAAAAATTTTAATTTCACCGCAACACGAGCGAACCGGGCCTCATGGGGCCCGCGCCTCAACCTCGACTTAAATATCCAAAATTGGTCTTGAAACATCCGTCTTAATTCCAGGGTCGCAATGTCACAGACGGCTCGTCATTCCAACACCGTATGAGAGAGATATGTCAGATACAAGATCCCGTAATAATAATAATATTATTATCATTGGGTGTTTCGTGGACCCGAGCCACGAACCAGAATTTAGTATCGAACATTAGACTTAAATCGACCGTCTTAAAGACAGGGTCACGTCGTCGTTGACTACAAGACAATCGGACGTCGTACGCATGAGTTATAGCTAGTCGAAGATTTAATAATAATATTAAATCTATTATTTTCCAAGCGCTTCGGGTACCCGATACAAAAACCTAAAAAAGACATCCAATATTGGACTCGAAACGTCCGTCTCAGAATCAGGGTCACACTGTCGCTGACGGTTCGTGAAGTTGAGGTCACACGAGAAAGATACCGTCAAAATACAGTTTTCCTAACGAAAATAATAATAACATTATTATATTATTATTATTTTTAATTTGATTTAATTCCTTAAATCTCACACCCCCAAATCCACGCACCACCCAAAAGTAGCACCTCACTTTACTCCATGCCTTCACTCCCCATCACTTCCTATTGATTTCTTATTTCTTATTTTAATTTATTTCTCTTATTCCTTCTTCCTCTCCCAAATCTCCTTTCTCCTCCAGAAATATCATGCGACCTCTACCCTAGCAGCCATCTCCTGCTACCACGCACCGGACCCCATGTCGCGCCGCCTTCCACCTGCACCAGCAGCCACGGTCGCCTGCTCGCCCAACCGAACCATCGCCTTGGACCGCTGGGACCCTCGTCAGACCCGCGCCATGGGATCCTTCTGCGCGTCATACCGGCTTCGAACCGCCATTGCGGCCCGTTTCAATGTCACCCGTCAATCCACGCACAAAAGAACAACCCGCAGAGGGTCCGAGCTTGTTCATTAGCCGTGCCCTCCGCATTAGAGGCTCAATCCAAAATTCATCAACGACAAGGGTTTAATTTATTCAAAATAAATTATACAAACACCCTACAATTAAAATACCCATGCACGAGGTATAAATCACATATACACAAAATACGAAACCCCCCTACCTCGAATATGGTTCGTTCGTCGTAGGCGCGGAAAGCGTTGTCGCTCCGTCAACGCCGGGAAAGAACCGTCGTCGTTGGCGAGTTCCCCGCGGTTTCATTTCCTCCCTTGATGCAGAGGAAGAAGAAGAGAAGGCACGTCGTCGGTGACTTCGCGTTCTTCGTCGGAGGAAGAACACCTCTCTTTCTAATCCTCCAGAGGTTCCCCACCAAAATATTTGCTATCGCAAATATTATAAAAGACTTCCCCCATTTAAAGAAGTGTCATGCAACACAGAATAATTCAAATTGTGATGCACCGATTTAATTAATGAAACCATTAATTTAATTATGTTGACAAACTTAATTAGAGGAAGGTGGAGAGATCTCATAAATAGGGGAGTTGAGGAGTTAACAAATTAATTAAAAAAGGGGGTTTAAGGGGGGTTTAAGAGAGGTTATGGGAAGATGAAAGGTTGGGGCTCATGTGGGCCCCACCTCTCATTTATCCACACATGGGTAGTTGGTGGTTATGGGTCTCATCCTTAACTCCCTTTTTTAGGGTATAACTACCATAGATATAAATAAAATTGTGCACCAGCAATTTTATTTATTTAATTTTAAATCCCCAATTATTAATTCTCAACCCGCTTAAAACGCAATTGCGGTAAAAGTTCCCTTAAGAAATTACCGGCACTGCGAGTTTATCGGTGCCATCAGATTTCAATTCCGAGCATTGGTTCAAAGGATAGAAAAATCCGCACGTACGTTTACTGAACGTACCCGAAAAAAAGTTCGGAAAATTATTATCAGTCACCCTCGACCCACGCCGGTCGAGGTTTGGCTCTGCCTAAGTAAAACACGCCCCAAAGAACCCATTGATACTCTCGGATTTTCAATCCGAGTTACCGTTTAGAAGTTATGCTTTTTACAATAAAATAATTGTCACTTAATTATTTTATTTGTGGCCAAAAACTAACTTTTTCTGGTGGCCTACGCCGGCCAAAATTAGTATCTGCTTAAATAAACCATTCCCTCACAAGTTCAGCGGCGGTCTCAGATTTTTATTCCGAGCTACCGTTTGTGAGTTATAAGCATCTGAAAAATAAAATAATTTATTTAATTATTTTATTTACGGTTATGCTATTTTTGGAATTTCTCACAGGAGGCCCGCGCCGACTAAACTTAAGTCGCGCCTAGGGTAAACCCGCCATCCTGAGCACAACGGTGCCCTTGAATTTCTGATCCGAGTAATCAGTTAAGAGTTATTCCACTTTTTTATTAAAACTGCTTACATGCGTTAATTTAAGCTTAACAAAACTTCAGAAAATTATTCCGAGCACATCGGACCTCAGAATCAGGTGCCGTCAGAAAATGCGGACTCATAAAATTCCAAATAATTTAAGAAAAAAATTTCCTTGAAATTTAAGGGTCTTTACATTACCTCCACCGCAGGGCTTTACATCCCCGTAAAGCTACAACACACGCTAGGGAAACAAATGAGGGTACTGAGCATGCATATGAGCCTCCCTCTCCCATGTGCTCTCCTGGAGGTTCCTGTGCTGCCAGTGAAAGCGCACATGAGGAATAGACCATCCCCGTAGGACCCGCTCCTGTCCATCCTCAACCTCTACTGAAACCCTGAGAAGGTTGCCCCGTCATCGATGTCCAGCACTCCATGGTCGATGATGAAGGATAGGTCGTGCGTACATCTCCTCAATTGAGATAAGTGGAAGACATCGTGCACCCGGTGCAACTGTGGTAGAAAGGTCAAGCGGTAAACCACCTCGCCTACCCTGCTGAGGACCTAGAAGGGTCCAATGAACCTTGAAGATAACTTGCCGCCTCAGCTAAATCTCCTTAGACCTCGTCGAGGTGAGACCCGTAAGAAGACGTGGTCACCATCCTCAAACTCCAGTGGTCTCCTGTCTTCTCTGTGCAGTCTCATATTCTGTGATCCATAGGCAATCACTTCCCACTTCTATATCAGGACACACCTGAGTCCGGTCCCTGATGCGTCGCAGTGAACTATGTAACTAACGCCCTCAGGTTAGGCGCACTGGTCAACCTCTACCCCAGCTCCTGAAAGCTCTGCTGGAAGTGGTGCCGTAACTCTGGAGAATTCTGGCACAAAGGTAATTTTGGCCATCTCCTGAGTGATCGAATGCACCCTCTTATGCATGATTCTGTCCTGTGCTGTTTGGGTTTTCCTTTTTGCCGACCAAGGAAAACCCCAACCCAACGTTGTAGATAAACCACAACCTTTTTTCCTAATACTGTCAATCTGTATATGAACTGTGGTTGCCCAGTCCATACCCAACTAACGTCGTAAGGCCTCGACGCTGCCACCAAGAGGTTCCAACCGAAAATCTCGCCTCAAGGGTCATATCACACCGTCGGCGTAAGTGTGATTATCGAGTCTCCTCCCAAAGGTATCTCCAGACGTGAGGGTCAAGTCAACGGCTTAACCAGAAACTCTAGTTCTGGGACAAGATTCGTGGAAGGTAGGAATGATTGGTACCTATGTCTAATGATACGACAGCTAGTAGTAGACACATACCATACATCAAATCATTCTTAGAGCCCTTGGGTCACACTCCTTGACCGCATGCATTTATTCTATTCCCTTGTCCTCCAGCTCCCTGCGCCTAGCGGGGACTACAAAGGCGGGTGGTTGTAACATGTTGAAAAGTACACCACCTCATGCTGATCTCCTAGCTCTGCTTCCACTTCTGCTGCTCTGCAGATTCATCTGTCCTTAACACTTCCTCTTCTTGAAACATTTTACATGCCCAAGTCTCTGAGATTGGTGCTAGTTTCCTGCTTCTTACTGATTACATTCATTAGCTGTATTCGTTCAGCCAAAGAACATTTAACCACAAAGGTTCTCTCTAGCACCCTAACATAAGTAGGAACACATAGAGGAAGAAGTGATGGCTCAGATGTACTTTAAACACACCTCGCTCAGTAGTCCAATCCATGAAGCACTAATCGCATCGTATTCATCGAGTACCAGGAATGGTCGGTATGCCTTGATGAATACTCAGCTACCGACATGTCGGCCTGCCGAAGCTGTATAAGCTCCAGAAAACTCTCAGACACCTCCTCAAGCCAGTCCTCAGCCGCCTGTGAGTCGGGCTCGCCTCAGAACCTGAGGGGTATCTGATACTGAAACACGTGTAAGGCACAAAACCTACATATGTCATCTACCGGTACCGCCGGTTGTAACTGTTGTCCAACAGGTAGTGATATAGCTGGCTCACTACCCGAAGGTACTATCTGAGGCATCAGTCCACGTACCGAAGCCTCATCACTATACCGACCATCCTAATGGTCACTCACTGGGAAATACCAGTAGCTAAGATCACCATTTGCTCTACTAGTGTCTAAACTAGGTGTAGAACTCTAGCAATCACCTCCATCCAGTCCACTACTGCCTGGGAATCTGCCTCGCCTCGTAACCTCGGAGGCCTCTCCTGCTGGAACTCGGGCAACGCGCCCTGTCAGCGTGCACCATCCGCTAGTACGGCTGGTGGAATCTGCTGCCTAACAGGTGGTGGTGCTGCTGGTACACCACCCAAAGGTTCCATCATAGCAAGAGGGCCCTACACCAGAGCCTCATCGCTCGGTGGGCCGTCATCGGGTACTTTCTCGGAACTCCAACTGACTGTCTGCGTGGAGGCATCCTGAACAAATGCGACATGGTCAAACGATTTAAACCTGGTGATCTAACCTGGTTTGAGCTGACTTTAAAACTTTTGTAAACACACACACAATCAGTGTTTTCGTGCACTAAGTCGGAAATCAGTAGTCAGGGTCTCGGTGTATGGATACGTCGGCCACCACACCAACACTGGACTCCCTGAACTGAAGACCACACTCGCTACCCTTAACACTATTGATTCACAGAAAAGAATTATCAGAGTCCTGAGTTCTGCAGTAGAACTGACTCCTGTGATACCAATTTGTCACGACCCGTCCTCGGGGCCCGTCCGTGACTACCCCAAACCCTCCTTCCATAGTCCAGGGGCTGGTGACTAGCACCAAAGCCCTAAATCCTGATAACTGGGAAGGAATTTACTTTATAAATCATAAAAACCCTCAACCAGAGTACAAGAGGAAGTAAACACGAAGTAAAACTGAATACAAAAGTAGTGTTGAAAGTAAAAGGGGCCGGAAATACAAGCCCAACTGTAAAGTACATGGAAATAGACAAAATAACTGGAAGGTGACAAGCAGCTCCTGGATCGTCCACCACGGATCCTACCTAAAGGGTAGGTACATATAGCCTCCTCAGCGCCCTCTTCCGTCAACCTCCTCCGGGTACCGACTCGTCGTGAGGTCCACCTCCATGTACCGACTCGTCGTGAGGTCCTCCTCCAGGTGTCGTCCAGTCCTCGTACACTCGGTCTCCGTCAGTGCTGTCCGTCATCTGCATCCAACACAATGAGGTGCAAACATAGCCTGTGCATGAGTGAGTATAACGATGCTCAGTAGGGACCCCGAGACCCTCAAGGTCTCACTAAATCCAACAAGGATAACCACAAAAAAGGATCTAAACAGATAACCCTTACTTAGGTATAAGCTCCTACTTATACCTAAGTTATCAAGTAGCCCATCTCAATCATGAGGTATCACACAGATATGAAATCAACGAATAACCACTACTTAGGTATATGACCATACATATATCTAAGTTATCAAGTAACCCATCTCAATCATGAGGAATACACAAAGGTCATTGACTCAGCTCAAACTAGGATTTTCATTAATGATATCGAAACCACAACTGCTGGAGAACTCCTCCTCTGTCGAGTATAGTAGCCCTGTCACGACTCCGAGACGGTACTCACTAACCTTAGACTTCTAAGGTACTCCTCCTGTCGAGTACCGCGGGTCCGCACCCAAATACAGTAGTGCTTCCCCCCAGGGGTCTGCCGCCCAAACACAGTAGTGGTTCCCCTAATAGCCTACAAAGGTAATCCTCCTGTCGAGTACCACAGGTCTGCTGCCAACTACTTGGAGCTCCATTTTTTGTGGGTCTGCCGCCAAATACCGGGCGCTTCGTCCACTGGGCTAGTCGACTCACTCCAAGTCGAATCGGTCAAGCAGTCGTCAAGTCCACAGCTACGAGGTCTCCGCACTCCATACGCTCGTCTCTGGGAGGATCCACTCCACGAGCTACTGGTTGATACTCCAAGTATCACAAAGTCCCACAAAGAAGTATCACAATGGACCGCCTCATCACAGGGGTCTCAACGCAACAGACGGCGCGTCAATCGGACGCCCGGTCTTTGAGTTATTAGCCTTTTCGTCTCGGGTTCCCGGTTGGTTTCGTGTACGAACCTACCCGACCGTATCTCAATTGTACCCCGAACTCTCATAGGGTATACTCGTAGGGACCATTTCTCAACGTGTTTACCAACGCCGCTGACGGTTCGTCAAACGGACATCCAGTCTGAAAGTTATCGGCTTTTCCGTTCCAGGGGCCCGGTTGGATTTCGGGTACAATCCAACCCTGCATTACTCCAACTGCGTCCAAACCTCAGGTAAAGTATGCCAAAAGATCCGTCTCATCAAGAGGAATCCAACAAAGTCGACGGCACACCATTCGGACATCCGGATCTCAGGTTATAAGCGTTTCTGCTCTGAGGGCCCGGTTGGTTATGGGTTCGAACCAACCCGACCGTACTTCAAATGACACTGGTTAACCAAACTGGGCACACCATTGCGACCCGTACCGAAAAACACACGATATGGACTACCCATTGGTCCAAAACGGATTTCCGGTGAAAAAGTTTTGTTTCACCACAACACGCGTGAACCGGGCCTCATGGGGCCCGCACCTCGATCTCGACTTAAATATCCAAAATTGGTCTTGAAACATCCGTCTTAATTCTAGGGTCACAACGTCACAAACGGTTTGTCATTCCGACACCGTATGAGAGAGATATGTCAGATATAAGATCCTGTAATAATAATAATATTATTATCATTGGTTGTTTCGTGGACCCGTGTCACGAACCAGAATTTAGTATCAAACATTAGACTTGAATCGACCATCTTAAAGACAGGGTCACGTCGCCGGTGACGACAAGACAATCGGACGTCGCACGCATGAGTTATAGCAGGTCGAAGATTTAATAATAATATTAAATCTATTATTTTCCGAGCGCTTCAGGTACCCGATCCAAAAACCCAAAAAAGACATCCAATATTGGACTCGAAACGTCCGTCTCAGAATCAGGGTCATACTGCCGCTGACGGTTCATGAGACCGAGGTCGCACGAGGAAGATACCATCAAAATACAGTTTTCCCAACGAAAATAATAACAACATTATTATATTATTATTATTTTTAATTAGATTTAATTCCTTAAATCACACACCCTCAAATCCACGCACCACCCAAAAGTAGCGCCTCCCTTTACTCAGCCTTGACTCCCCATCACTTCCTATCAATTTCTTATTTATTCTTTTAATTTATTTCTCTTATTCATTCTTCCTCTCTCAAATCTCCTTTCTCCTCCAGAAATCTCACGCGGCCTCTACCCTAGCATCCATCTCCTACTACCATGCACCAGACCCCATGTCGTGGTGCCTTCCGCCAGCACCAGCAGCCACAGTCGCCTGTTCGCCCAACCGAACCCTCGCCTTGGACCGCCGAAACCCTCGTCAGACCTGCACCATGGGATCCTTCTTTGCATCATACCGGCTTCGAATTGCCGTTGCGGCCCGTTTCAATGTTGCCCGTCAATCCACGCACAAAAGAACAACTAGAAGAGGGTCCGAGCTTGTTCTTTATCCGTGCCCTCCGCATTAGAGGCTCAATCCAAAATTCATCAACGACAAGGGTTTAATTTATTCAAAATAAATTATACAAACACCCTGCAATTAAAATACCCATGCACGAGGTATAAATCACATATACACAAAATACGAAAACCCCCTACCTCGAATATGGTTCGTTCGTCGTAGACGCAGAAATCATTGTCGCTCCGTCAACGCCGGGAAAGAACCGTCGTCGTTGGCGAGTTCCCCGCAGTTGCATTTCCTCCCTTGATGCGGAGGAAGAAGAAGAGAAGACACGTCGTCGGAGGAAGAACACCTCTCTTTCTAATCCTCAAGAGGTTCCCCACCGAAATATTTGCTATCACAAATATTATAAAATACTTCTATCATTTAAATAAGTGCCATGCAACACAAAATAATTCAAATTGTGATGCACCAATTTAATTAATGAAACCATTAATTTAATTATGTTGACAAACTTAATTAGAGGAAGGTGGAGAGATCTCATAAATAGGGGAGTTGAGGAGTTAACAAATTAATTAAAAAGGGGGGTTTAAGAGAGGTTATGGGAAGATGAAAGGTTGGGGCTCATGTTGGACCCACCTCTCATTTATCCACACATGGGTAGTTGGTGGTTATGAGTCTCATCCTTAACACCCTTTTGTAGGGTATAACTACCATAGATATAAATAAAATTGTGTACCACCAATTTTATTTATTTAATTCTAAATCCTCAATTATTAATTCTCAACCTGCTTAAAACGCAACTGCGGTAAAGGTTCCCCTAAGCAATTACCGGCGCTGCGAGTTCATCGGTGCCCTCGAATTTCAATTCCGAGAACTGGTTCAAAAGATAGAAAAACCCGCACGTACGTTTACTGAACGTACTCGAAAAAAAGTTCGTAAAATTATTATCAGTCACCCTCGACCCACGCCTGTCGAGTTTAGGCTCTTCCTAAGTAAAACGCGCCCCAAAGAACCCATTGATACTCTCAGATTTTCAATCTGAGTCACCGTTTAGAAGTTATGCTTTTTACAATAAAATAATTGCCACTTAATTATTTTATTTGTGGCAAAAAACTAACCTTTTCTGGTGGCCCGCGCCGACCAAAGTTAGTATCTGCTTAAATAAACCATGCCCTCACGAGTTCAACGGAGGTCTCAGATTTTTAATCCGAGCTACCATTTGTGAGTTATAAGAATTTGAAAAATAAAATAATTTATTTAATTATTTTATTTATGGTTATGCCATTTTTGGAATTTCTCACAGGTGACCCACGCCGAATAAACTTAAGTCGTGTTTAGGGTAAACCCACCATACTGAGCGCAACGGTGCCCTCATATTTCTGATCCAAGTAACCGTTTAAGAGTTATTTCACTTTTTCAGTAAAACTGCTTACGCACGTTAATTTAAGCTTAACAAAACTTCAGAAAATTATTCTGGGCACACCGGGCCTCAGAATCAGGTGACTTCAGAAACTGCGGACTCATAAAATTCCAAATAATTTAAGAAATTTTTTTTCTTGAAATTTAAGGGTCTTTACATTACCCCCACCTCAGGGCTTTACGTCCCCGTAAAGCTATAATACATGCTAGGGAAACAAATGAGGGTACTGAGCATGCATATGAGCCTCCCGCTCCCATGTGCTCTCCTGGTGGTTCCTGTGCTGTCAGTGAAAGCACACACGAGGAATCGACCATCCCCGTAGGACCTGCTCCTGTCGATCCTCAACCTCTACTGGAACCCTGAGAAAGTTGCCCCGTCATCGATGTCCAACTCTCCATGGTCGATGATGACGGATAGGTCGTGCATACATCTCCTCAGTTGAGATAAGTGGAAGACGTCGTGCACCCGGTGCAACTGTGGTAGAAAGGTCAAGCGGTAAACCACCCCGCCTACCCTACTGAGGACCTAGAAGGGTCCGATGAACCTCAGAGATAACTTGCCTCCTTGGCCCAATCTCCTTAGACCTCGTCAAGGTGAGACCCGTAAGAATAAGTGGTCGCCATCCTCAAACTCCAGTGGTCTCCTGTCTGCTCTCTGTAGTCTCATCTGTCGTGATCCATAGGCGATCACTGCCCACTTCTATATTAGGACACACCCGAGTCTGGTCCCTGATGCGTCGCAGTGAACTATGTAACCAACGCCCTCAGGTTGGGCGCACTGGTCAACCTCTACCCCAGCTCCTGAAAGCTCTGCTGGAAGTGGTGCCGCAACTCTAGAGAATTCTGGCACAAAGGTAAGTTTGGCCATCTCCTGAGTGATCGAATGCACCCTCTTATGCATGATTCCGTCCTGTGCTGCCTGGGTTTTCCTTTTCACCGACCAAGGAAAACCACAACCCAACGTTGTAGACAAACCACAACCTTTTTGCCTAATACCGTCAATCTGTATATGAACCGTGGTTGCCCAGTCTATACCCAACTAACGTCGTAAGGCCTCGACGCTGCCACCAAGAGGTTCCAACCGAAACTCTCGCCTCAAGGGTCATATCACAGCGTCGGTGTAAGTGTGATTATCGAGTCTCCTCCCAAAGGTATCTCCAGACGTGAGGGTCAGGTCAATGGCTTAACCGAAAACTCTAGGTTTAGGACAAGATTCGTGGAAGGTAGGAATGATTGGTACCTATGTCTAATGATACGAAAGCTAGTAGTAGACATAGACCGTACATCAAATCATTCTTAGAGCCCTTGGGTCAC
Organism: Viscum album; assembly: GCA_963277665.1. Taxonomy (NCBI): domain Eukaryota; kingdom Viridiplantae; phylum Streptophyta; class Magnoliopsida; order Santalales; family Viscaceae; genus Viscum; species Viscum album. The sequence goes on along the minus strand of OY728146.1, from coordinate 2,031,934,351 downwards.
ACTCCTTGACCATATGAAGTTATTCTCTTCCCCTTCCCTCCAGCTCCCTGAGCCTAGCAGGGACTACAAAGGCGGGTGGTTGTAACATGTCGAAAAGTACACCACCTCATGCTGCTCTCCTAGCTCTGCTTCCACGTCTGCTGCTCTACAAATTCATATGTCCTTAACAATTCCTCTTTTGGAAACATTTTACACACCCAAGTCTCTGATATTGGTGCCTCTTTCTTGCTTCTTACTGCTTACATTCATTAGCTATATTCGTTCAGCCAAAGAACATTCAACCACAAAGGTTCTCTCTAGCACCCTAATATAAGTAGGAACGCATAGAGGAAGAAGTGATGGCTCAGATGTCCTTTAAACACACCTCACTCAGTAGTCCAATCCCTGAAGCACTAATCGCATCGTATGCATCGAGTACCAGGAATGGTCGGTACGCCTTGATGAATACTCAGCTACAGACATGTCGTCCTGCCGAAGCTGTATAAGCTCCAGAAAACTCTTAGCCACCTCCTCAAGCCAGTCCTCAGCCGCCTGTGAGTCGGGCTCGCCTCGGAACCTGAGGGGTATCTGATGCTGAAACACATGTAAGACACATAACCTACATATGTCATCTACCGGTACCGTCGGTTGTAACTGTTGTCCAACAGGTAGTGATATAGCTGGCTCACTACCCGAAGGTACTATCTCAGGCATCGGTCCACGTACCAAAGCCTCATTATTATGCCGACCATCCTCATGGTCACTCACTGGGAAACACCAGTAACTGAGATCACCATCTGCTCTACTAGTGTCTAAACTAGGTGTAGAACTCTAGCAATCGCCTCTATCCAGTCCACTACTGCCTGAGAATCTGCCTCGCCTCGTAACCTCGGAGTCCTCTACTGCTGGAACTCATGCAACGCGCCCTATCAGCGTGCACCGTCTGCTAGTACGGCTGGTGGCATCTGATGCCTAACAGGTGGTGGTACTATTGGTACACCACTCAAAGGTTCCATCATATCAAGAGGGCCCTGCACCGGAGCCTCATCGCTCGGTGGGCCGTCATCGGGTACTTTCTTGAAACTCCATCTGACTGTCTCTGTGGAGGCATCCTGAACAGATGAGACACGGTCAAATGATTTAAACCTGGTGAGCTGGCCTGGTTTGAGATGACTTTAAAACTTTTGGAAACACACACGCAATCCGTGTTTTCATGCACTAAGTCGGAAATCAGTAGTTAGGGTCCTGGTGTATGGATACGTTGGCCGCCGCACCAACACTGGACTCCCTGAACTGAAGACCACACTCACTACCCTTAACACTATTTCTTCACAGAAAAGAATTATCAGAGTCCTAAGTTCTGTGGTAGAAACGACTCCTCTGATACCAATTTGTCACGACCCGGCCTCGGGGCCCGTGCCGTGACTACCCCAAGCCCGCCTTCCATAGGCCAGGGGCTGGCGACTAGCACCAAAGGCCTAAATCCCGATAACTAGGAAGGAATTGCATTTATAAATCATAAACACACTCAACAAGAGTACAAGCGGAAGTAAACAAGAAGTAAAAATGAATAAAAATTAGTGTTGAAAGTAAAAGGGGCCAGAAATACAAGCCCAACTATAAAGTGAAAGGAAATAGACAAAACGGCTGGAAGGTGACAAGCAGCTCCTGGATCATCCACCACGGATTCTACCTGAAGGGTAGGTACATATAGCCTCCTCAATGCCCTCTTCCACCAACCTCCTCCGGGTACCGACTCGTCATGAGGTCCACCTCCATGTACCGACTCGTCGTGAGGTCCTCCTCCAGGTGTCGTCCAGTCCTCGTACACTCGGTCTCCGTCAGCGCTGTCTGTCGTCTACATCGAACACAAAAAGGTGCGGGCATAGCCCGTGTAGGGGTGAGTATAATGATACTCAGTAGGGACCCCCGAGACCTTCAAGGTCTCACTAAATCCAACAAGGATAACCATAAAGAAGGATCTAAACAGATAACCCTTACTTAGGTATAAGCCCATACTTATACCTAAGTTATCAAGTAGCCCATCTCAATCACGAGGTATCACATATATATGAAATCAAAGGATAACCACTACTTAGGTATATTCCCATACACATACCTAATTTATCAAGTAACCCATCTCAATCATGAGGAATACACAAAGGTCATTGACTCAGCTCAAACTAGGATTTTCATTTATGAAACCGAAACCACAACTACTGGAGAACTCCTACTCTGTCGAGTACAGTAGCCCTATCACGACTTCGAGGTGGTACTCACTAACCTTAGACTGCTGAGGTACTCCTCCTGTCGAGTTCTGCGGGTCCACAGCCAAACACAGTAGCGCTTCCTGCCAGGGGTTTGCCGCCCAAACATAGTAGCGGTTCCCCTAATAGCCTACAGAGGTACTCGTCCTGTCGAGTACCACGGGTCTGCTGCCTACTACCTGGCGATCTGTCTGCCGCGGGTCTACCGCCAAATACCTGGCGCTTCATCCACTGGGCTAGTCGACTCACTCCAAGTCAAATCGGTCAAGCAGTCGTCAAGTCCACAACTACCAGGTCTCCGCACTCCATACGCTCGTCTCCGGGAGGATCCGCTCCACGAGCTACTGGTCGATACTCCAAGTATCACAAAGTCCCACAAAGAAGTATCACAAGGGACCGCCTCGTCACATGGGTCTCAACGCAACAGACGGCGCGTCAATCGGACGCCCGGTCTGTGAGTTATTAGCCTTTTCGTCTCGGGTTCTCGGTTGGTTTCGTGTACGAACCAACCCGACCATATCTCAATTGTACCCCAAACTCACATAGGGTATACTCATAGGGACCGTTTCTCAACGTGTTTACCAATGCCACTGACGGTTCTTCAAACGGACTTTCGGTCTGAAAGTTATCGGCTTTTCCGTTCCAGGGGCCCGGTTGGATTTCGGGTACAATCCAACCCGACATTACTCCAACTGCATCTAAAACTTAGGTAAAGTATGCCAAAATATTCGTCTCATAAAGAGGAATCCAACAAAGTCGATGGCACTTCATTCGGACGTCCGAAGCTTAGGTTATAAGCGTTTCCGCTCTGAGGGCCCCAGTTGGTTTCGGGTTCGAACCAACCCGGCCGTACTTCAAATGACACCGGTTAACCAAACCGGTCACACTATTGAGATCCGTACCGAAAAACACACGATATGGACTACCCATTGGTCCAAAATGGATAGTTGGTGAAAAAGTTTCATTTCACCGCAACACGTGCGAACCGGGCCTCATGGGCCCCACGCCTCGACCTTGACTTAAATATCCAAAATTGGTCTTGAAACATCCATCTTAATTCCACGGTCGCAATGTCACAGACGGTTCGTCATTTCGACACCGTATGAGAGAGATATGTCAGATACAAGATCCCGTAATAATAATAATAATATTATCATTGGGTGTTTCGTGGACCCGAGCCACAAACCAGAATTTAGTATCGAACATTAGACTTGAATCGACTGTCTTAAAGACAGGGTCACGTCGCCGCTAACGACAAGACAATCGGACGTCGCACGCATGAGTTATAGCAGGTCGAAGATTTAATAATAATATTAAATCTATTATTTTCCGAGTGCTTCAGGTACCCAATCCAAAAACCCAAAAAAAAACATCCAATATTGGACTCGAAACATCCATATCAGAATCAGGGTCACACTGCCGCTGACGGTTCGTGAAACTGAGGTCGCACTAGGAATATACCCTCAAAATACAGTTTTCCCAATGAAAATAATAAAAACATAATTATATTACTATTATTTTTAATTTGATTTAATTCCTTAAATCTCACACCCCAAAATCGACGCACCACCCAAAAGTAGCACCTCCCTTTACTCCATTCCTTCACGCCCCATCACTTCCTATTGATTTCTTATTTCTTCTTTTAATTTATTTCTCTTATTCCTTCTTCATCTCTCCAATCTCCTTTCTCCTCCAGAAATCTCACGTGGCCTCTACCCTAGCACCCATCTCCTGCTACCACGCACCGGACCCCATGTCGCGCCACCTTCCGCTTGCACCAGCAGCCACGGTCGCCTGCTCGCCCAACCGAACTATCACCTTGGACCGCCGGGACCCTCGTCAGACCCGCGCCATGGGATCCTTCTGCGCATCATACCGGCTTCGGATCACCGTTGCGGCCCGTTTCAATGTCGTCCGTCAATCCATGCACAAAAGAACAACCAACGGAGGGTCCGAGCTTGTTCGTTAGCCGTGCCCTCCGCATTAAAGGCTCAATCCAAAATTTATCAACGACAAGGGTTTAATTTATTCAAAATAAATTATACAAACACCCTACAATTAAAATACCCATGCACGAGGTATAAATCACATATACACAAAATACGAAAACCCCCTACCTCGAATATGGTTCGTTCGTCATAGACGCGGAAAGCGTTGCCGCTCTGTCAACGCCGGGAAAGAACCGTCGTCGTTGGCGAGTTCCCCGCGACTGCATTTCCTCCCTTGATGCGGAGGAAGAAGAAGAGAAGGCACGTCGTCGGTGACTTCGCGTTCTTTGTCGGAGGAAGAACACCTCTCTTTCTCATCCTCCAGAGGTTCCCCACCGAAATATTTGCTATCACAAATATTATAAAAGACTTCTCCCATTTAAAGAAGTTCCACGAAACACAAAATAATTCAAATTGTGATGCACCAATTTAATTAATGAAACCATTAATTTAATTATGTTGACAAACTTAATTAGAGTAAGGTGGAGAGATCTCATAAATAGGGGAGTTGAGGAGTTAACAAATTAATTAAAAAGGGGGGGTTTAAGAGAGGTTATGGGAAGATGAAAGGTTGGGGCTCGTGTGGGTCCCACCTATCATTTATCCACACATGGGTAGTTGGTGGTTATGGGTCTCATCCTTAACGCCCTTTTGTAGGGTATAACTACCATATATATAAATACAATTGTGTACCACCAATTTTATTTATTTAATTCTAAATCCCCAATTATTAATTATCAACCCGCTTAAAACTCAACTGCGGTAAAGGTTCCCTTAAGCAATTACCAGTGCTGCAAGTTCATCGGTGCCCTCAGATTTCAATTCCGAGCACCGGTTCAAAGGATAGAAAAACTCGCACGTACGTTTACTGAACGTACCCGAAAAAAAGTTCGGAAAATTATTATCAGTCACCCTCAACCCACGCCGGTCGAGGTTAGGCTCTACCTAAGTAAAAAACGCCCCAAATAACCCATTGATACTCTCAGATTTTCAATCCAAGTTATCGTTTAGAAGCTATGCTTTTTACAATAAAATAATTGTCATTTAATTATTTTATTTGCGACCAAAAACTAATTTTTTCTGGTGGCCCGCGCCGACCCAAGTTAGTATATGCTTAAATAAATCATGCCCTCACAAGTTCAGCGGCGGTCTCAGATTTTTAATCCGAGCTACCGTTTGTGAGTTATAAGCATTTGAAAAATAAAATAATTTATTTAATTATTTTATTTACGGTTATGCCATTTTTTGAATTTCTCACAGGAGGCCCGTGCCGACTAAACTTAAGTCACGCCTAGGGTAAACCCACCATCATGAGCGCAACGGTGCCCTCATATTTCTGATCTGAGTAACCGTTTAGGATTTATTCTATTTTTTCGGTAAAACTGCTTACACACGTTAATTTAAGCTTAACAAAACTTTAGAAAATTATTCCGGGCACACCGGGGCTCAGAATCAGGTGCCATCAGAAACTGCAGACTTTTAAAATTTCAAATAATTTAAGAAAAAATTTTCCTTGAAATTTAAGGGTCTTTACATTATAACACTAAAAGTATGTTTTCAGTCCTCTTGAGAAAATGCCAGCTCGGATTGATGTTACTTCCTCTTGAACATTTTAAAATTCACTCTATTATTGTTTTTGTTTGATTTCACGACATTCAGACGTCGTTCGGTTGGTTTTGACCCCATAGACGCACCTTTTTAAAGGGTGCAAAACCTTTAAAAACTGTATATTCGGTTTTTTCGGGCAGACTGCATGTCTAATTGACGCGTTGTCTACTCATACACATCAAGAATAATAATAAGATAATTTTACTGTGATTTCAAGTCATTGTGAGGTCATTTTTTATATATCTGACCATTAAATGCGTGTTTTGGTGTTTTATACCACTAAAAGTGTGTTTTCTATCATTCAGGACAAATGATACATCTGATTAAAGTATCATATGCTCAATCATTTCAAAATTTACTTCACGATTTTTGTCATCTTATTTCATGGTATTCAGAGGTCGTTCAGTTGGTTTTGACCCCCATGTCTTTTAAAGAGCGCCAAACCTTTAAAAACCACATATTTAGTCGTTTTGGAAATAATGCACCTCTGATTGATGTGTCGCCTTCTCATACACATCATAAATAATAATAATATGGTTTTACTATGATTTCAAGTCATTACGAGGTCGTTTTCTATGAATTTGATCATTAAATATGCATTTTGGTGTTTTGTGACACTAAAAGTGTGTTTTCGATCCTGTTAGGCAATCACTAGCTTGGATTGACATTTTATGTGCCCTACCATTTCAAAATTCACTCTATGATTGTTGTCATCTAATTTCATGGCATTCAGATGTCGTTCGGTTGGTTTTGACCCCTAGACACACCTTTTTAAAGGGCGTCAAACCATTAAAAACCGAATATTCGATCGTTCTAGGCAGGCCACACATCTGATTGATGCGCTGTCTTCTCATACACTTTAAAAATAATTATAATACAATTTTCCTATTATTTAAAGTCATTCCAAGGTCATTTTCTATATATATGATTGTTAAATGCACGGTTTGGTGTTTTATGACACTAAAAGTGAATTTTCCATCATCCCAGAAAAACAAAACCTCTGATTGATGTACCATCTGCTTGACCATTTTAAAATTCACTCTACGGTTGTTTTCATTTGATTTCACCGCATTTGGAGGTCATTCGGTTGGTTTGGACCCACCATGTTTTTAAAGGGCATCAAACCTTTAAAAACCACATATTTGGTCATTTTGGGTAGAATGTACCTTTGATTAATGTTTCACCTCCTTATACATGTCATAAATAATAATAAGATGATTTTTCTATTATTTCAAGTCATTCTGAAGTTGTTTTCTATGGATTTGACCGTTAAACACATGTTTTGGTGTTTTATGACACTAAAAGTGCGTTTTTGATCCTCTTGAGAAAATGATAGCTCTGTTTTCCATCCAATATAATCTATGGGAAGAAGATTGAGATTAAATTTCTAAGTCAATGCCATATTAGTTGTTAATACAGGGTTAATTTTCTCTAATTGATGCTTGGGCTCTTAATTTCAACATTATTTCAATTCAACTAGTTTGATATCAAAAGAGTTTTAGAGGTGTTCATATGGATCCAAAACATGAAAGTTCAATCTTAATGATTAGCTTGAAAGTAATTAAAGGAAATCGAGGATTGGAAGTTTTTGATCAATGATGAAGACACTTGGAGCACATGCATAACTAGCGGGGACCAAAGGAATCCTTGTAAAAAATTATCTAACCGAATTGAGAAAAACAATTCCAAGTGGTATAAATGGTATATGATCTGAGAGAGAGATAGAGAGAAATTAATCTATATTGGGAAGTTTAATGGAGATTAACCATGTTTATACAAGTTTTTATCCATATAGGGATATTTACACTCAAATTTCTATGTAAAGAGATCACATATGGTGAGAATAAGTATAAGAAGAATATTTCATATACTGGGAGATGGAGATTGAAAAGCTATAGGATTGGGTTCACTTTGATAAACATTTTATAGATTTTCATATAATGCCATTAGATGAAGCCACACCTGAGGAATGAAAATGATAATATTTTTTTACTCAATATGTCGTGATTGTAATAGCATGAGAATGTGTGGCTGATCACATAGTGGGTTTCAGGTGAGGTGTAGTTTTCGAATATTCAGAATTCTTTAATGAATCTATTTTTTCTATCTTCTTCACTTGGTCTAAAAAGCAAAGGAACAACCCAACTATAGACTCAGAGAACTTAATCCTATTAATATAATTATAATTGGAATCCTTGCAATGACGTATGATTATGCTAAAGTGATGAAGAGTTCATCGAGAGAGTACTCGAAATATAGATTGAGTGTGTTGACAAAGAGCTGATAAATTTAGTAAAGGAAATATGAAACAAAGAAACCAAACCAATACCTCCAATGATTCCTCCATCCTTAAAATTGATATACATTTCTTATGTACCTATATACATTTCAATATATCATTGTTACTATTCTAATCCATTTTCACTCAATTTCATGCTACATACGCACTAAATATAAGTGAACTCAATAAGTAAATTGCGCCTATTTTTAATGTGGAAATACTTATGAACTTGCAGTTAATGTGTTACAGCATTTGGTGCACTTTTAGGAAGGATGTGCAATTACCATTATATAGTTTTCAAACAAGAAACACTCAAGGCATGCTCGCATGTACACACAACATGTGAATAAATATGGTTATATATGTCATGGCGGTATAAGGAGAAAGACTCAACATAATAGACACGTGACACAACATTGCTACACGTTGGAGTCACTGGGTTGGCGGTATCAAAAGAGGGATGGACGTGCTAGTGCCTATCAATCAAACTTTTATCCTTATGTAGGATAGATAGATGCCCCTCCACATTACTATTTACACAGTGGGACTACTCTAACATTGTGACACGATAGGTGGGCGATGCAGTGGGACGCCATGCAGGCATAGCCAGGTGGGCGATTCAAAAGAGAGATGAGTGTGTTGTCACCCACCATCTGTCTCTTCCCAAACAAATTTTTGATGTGGGATGTGTAGAGACCCTAAGCTTGAAGTACATGGACATTACATTACTTTTTCGGAATACTTAGTACATAACAAAAACACACACACAAGGACCGTAATAGTTTAGTGTCTTTGGAAACTCGGAATATAATCTTCTAATCGTGGTGAAAGATCTTCAACATCTCCCATAAAGATATTCCTTTTTTTCCTACCTAAAACCTTTCTTTATATCCTGGGGAAAATAAAACATAAAAGGGTGAGCTCAAATGCTCAGTAAGGGTAAACAAAAGAAATATCAATCACATCATATTCATAAGAACATAACTTTTGGAAATCTTAACCTGCAAAAGAGAGAATAATTTCATAACATGGGATAAATCATAGTAGTGAAATGGAATCCAAATAATCATAAAATAAAACATTAAACTTTGTGGAATACACACATAATCATAGAGAATCATTTCTTATTAGTCAATACTCATTGCCAAGACTATCTTAGTGGACAAAATCCATTTCTGAATCGAGTTCACTCCTCGTTTCAGTCCTGTTTCACTAAACCGGTATAACCTACCATTCCAGCCATGTCTATCTCATGAGATATAAAATATTTACCCAATGCATTGGAGGGAGATATAGGTCCCACCCATCTCATAATGATACCATTCTTATGTGTGCCACAAAATCATAAATCATACATCATTGCATAACCCATGTAATAAAAATGGGGATCTTAAACATCGTGACATCATAAAACAATTCATATAAGATAAAGGAATTCATAAAAATATTTCCATCACAACATAATAAAATCCATGTAATAATAGGGATAGAAATAGAACACTTTATTATCTTAGATGGAAAATAATTTTGATAAAACACTTGAACTCCATTCTTGAGGAAAATTTCTTTTCTACTTCAAAAACACTTTTCCTTTCTTAACATGTCATACAATTATAAAATAAAAGAATTTGATTAAAAATAAACATGAAAACTTGTAAGGGAAGCTTCTTGGAAATAATTTTTTAAAAATCCATTCATGCCGTATAATTTAAAAGAAAACATTCTTCTCGTACTTTTGTCGGAAAAGTCAAAAAGTACCTCGTACGAAAAACGGAAAAAGATTCCTTTCATATCTTTTACTAAAAACTCACCGAAGGGTAAAATTGGATTTAAAAAAAAATTTAGGTGGATGGAAACAATATTACATATCGAGGAAACATGGATGTGGATGATAAAATACACCCCAGTAAATACCAAAGTATAAACAATCTCAGATAAAAATGAGATTGTGATATGTCCCTTACCTTATGTACGATATGCTTTGTATGTATCCAAACCTACTGTATAATGATTTAAATAATGTCATTGACTTATTACAGAATCATATTCATTGTTATGATATCATATATGGTTCACTTATGACTTTATATTACCCTTTCTTTTGTAAATTCCATGTTAAAGAGTGTTTTGGGTAAAATCGTTTCATTTGTCGTCCGTGTTTTGACTTGTAATTATTCATATGATTACTTAGATCATGATTACTTAATTCAAGAATATAAAACATGATTTATATATAATATATATTCAGAATATACATATATATAATAGATCAATAAATGGAAAGAAATACACCGTTCATGGAGACGGTAGGCCGTACGTACGCATGAACACTGTTTTCGTTTCCTTATTGAGTTGAATGGAATTAAGTAGATGAAATACATATATACATAAATCCAGTAGCTTTATAATGTCATATATTTAATTATTATAGCTTATATATACTTTATAATCATTCTTAAATGGTTAACAAGGAAAATGAATCTCATCGCGTCGTGGAGACGGTAGTCCGTACGTACGCACGAGCGATGACATCGTTTCCATAATTATTGAATTGAATTGGAGTGGATGATACAATATATCAGAATCAGTATGATGTTATAATAACTATGTATAGTTATTCTTTACACCATTATACCCATCCATGTAAGGTGTTGGTGGAAAAACAGATTACACCACGGCGTGGAGACGGTATTCCGTACGTACGCACGCGCGGTGATTTTGTTTTCCGTAGGATGGATAGAAGGTGAAATGAGTTTGTTTCATATTTATAATAAAAAATAAGTATATTAGTGATACTGATGTTATTAATTTATAATGAAACAACTAAAGAATAAGAAGTTGAAGAAGAAAGAAGCTTGAAAGAATCGGGAGAAGAAATTACCTTTTCTTCGATACGCCTCTTTGAAACCTCCTCTTAGGGAACTAAGATTGGTCTCTAAAGTAGACCAGAACCACTAGGATGTTTCTAGGGAAGTGGAGAATATAATTTGGCAGGTTTTGGCCGATCTTGAAGGCTCAAATTGGTGTGAGGAGGAGAGGGAGGAGGTGCCCTTTTATAAGGGAGGAGAGGGGCACCTTTGGAATTCTTAAAAATATTAATTTATAATAAATCTAACCCCACTTAAAAACCTCCAAAAATGACTCATATCCGAAGATTAGATGATATATGATTTTAATCTCATCAACAAATCAAATTTAGACATTTTAGGTATTTATTTTAAACCTTATCAACTTGATTTATCCTTATTTAGTCAATTTAATTTTATTTGTGGTAATAACATTCTAAAATTTAAATTATAACAAATAATTACTTATTTGTTGTGAATTGTCCATAATTGGATACTTTATAACATTTTATACCATATAAATTTAAATTTATAATTTTTAAATATATTTGTGAATTTTAAACAATTTTATAATATATTATTTTTATAAAATAACAATAGTGTCAATTTTGACACTATTCATTTATTTGAATTTAAATAAAATATATACAGAAGATATGTTCAAACAAAAAGCTTTAATAGAATCATAAAAGTTCATATGTATCTAGAAAATTAGTGTAGAACATTAAATAGTTCATATAATATTTATTTTATTATTTTTAAAACCCTTTATTTGGTTTATCTCTTAATAAATAAATTACTGCAACATTTTTGTATAATTATTTAATATACTTATTTGTTGCATAAAAATTAAAAATAAAATCCTATGATGAATCTAAATATATTAACTTTCATAATAATATTTTTACTAGAATTTATCATCTTAAAATCACTATATTTAAATTGTTATATTTATTAAATTATGAAGGTGACAACTTTGACATTATTTAAAATAAAATAGTATAAGTGTCATAATCGCTTTTATAAGGCTCCAAATGGTCCAATATTCTACCATTAGATGATTATAGTTTATATGTACATGAAAAATAAATTTTGGTCAGGGTTTTGGGCATTTTATGGTTACTATTAGTTTAATAAAAAATATATTCTTGATTTTTCACTAGATAAACAATTTGTGCATCACTATTGTGTTACAATTAATGATAATTATTTAATCCCTAAAAATTATAAATAAACTCACATGATGTAGATAATTTCATTAGATTTCTGGAGACTATTCATGTTCTAAGTTTCATGAAGTTTATCACTAAATTAAAATTAATATACTTATAAGATTTAAGAGAGTGACATGTTGTCACTTTCTTTGGTTTTAATAATAATTAAATTATTTTCATGGTAAAAAGTACATAAAATGAATCTAATCTGACCCTTAGGTTATATGGGTCTACTTTTATCCATCCAATAGAATTTTGGCGTGTGTTAGGGTAATTTTATAATATTATATTTACCCTTAATTACCCGATTTACCTTTAACTATGGTAAATAAAATTTACCGTAGTTACTATTTATAATTCACAAAAATAAAAAATAGCTTATTAACATAATTTGGACCCACTGATTCCAAATATGGAATCCATTTTTCTAAATTCAATACACAAAAGTTGCAGAAATTAAATTAAAATTAATCCCGTTGTCGAAAGAAAACGGGTTTTTCTTTAAAACATTGCAAAAGATTGAATTGATTTAACCTACGAATTTAATGTAAAATCAATGATAATGACATACATTATATTAAATGGTAAAAATATATTCTATTTATACTTGAAAACCATTCAATATTATAATTTAACCATATAAATTATTGCGATGAAAAAAGTTGTTTTTAATTAAAATATAGCGTGTTTTTACTATTCATCAAAATATGAAATTTACCAGAATAATATGAAAAATTTATCCAAAGTAAATTTTTATTTCTTGATTCCAAATAAGAATTTTATTTTGTCAAATTGAACTTATAATCATTTCAAGAACTATATTTAAAGTTGCGCGCCATCAAAAGGCGGCAAAATTACATTTTTTGAAAAATACTTATTTTACCCGAAAAATTTATTTTGTTCTTATACCATGTTCTAAAAAATGTGTAAGATGAATAATAATGTTATAAAATTAAAAATATAGTTAATACTATTCATAACGGCTAGTTCATAATAATATTATAATAATATATCGTTGTTTTGTAAAACCCGGTATTGCGTACAACACACGCTATCGAGGAAGGTCGCGATTGTGTGTAATGCAAGCCAAGTCAGAGTTGCGTGTTGTGAAAGAATCCTTCATTGTTTTGTATAACGGAATCCAACCATATTTCATTTATACATTTAATATATATATATATATATATATATACTCAACGTTGCGTAGAATAACTATTATCAAAATTGTGTATAACACGATCCAAGAATAGTGTTGCGTATACTGCAAGCTAATACGGTGTTGCGTATAACGCAAGGTAATATTGGTGTAGCATAAAACACAAGACATTAATGAAATTAAAAGAATATTTTTCATATAACCTCGGGGTGTTACATTCTACCCCCCTTGAAATGAATTTCGCCCTCGAAATTCTTCGGGGTTATAAATGGTTTACTACTCGAAAGTTTGTTTAATAGAAACCCACATCATAAAAAGGAATACCAAAACATGGCTTTAAAAACTAAAGTATGAAATGTAACGGTTACCCAAATTAACTCATCACTGGGTTTCCACGTAGGAGAACATAGGTGAAAATATGGATATGGAAGAAAAATCTAACCATCAAGTTCTGATGGAGAGTGGTAGAGAACATGGCTATGAAAAAGCCAACAATCACAAAGCTATTGATTTGTGATGATCTAAGGTACCATCTGATTCATCAGATATAAGGGAACTAGGACAAAAGTTTTGGTTTTCAAGATCATTTCCCTAAAGTTGATGAATTAAAAGAAATAATTGCATGATTTTGGTACAATCTCATTGTTGTTCGTGAATTGAACAATTTACACTTCATCCCTTAAAGAAATGAAGTTGAATTTGTTATTCGTGATGTGTTAGAAGATCATGTGATAGAATGATGGGTCATTCCATCTCTTTCAAACAAAAGGTTAGAAAATGTTATAAGTCCATCTTATGGTTAGATTAATCGTATATGGTTCCAAAAATGAACTTATACTTCATATATCATACTTCTTAATAAAATAAAACTAGTTTCTACTAACCAGGGACTTCCTGTAGGCCAGTGGTAGGTGATAAAGGCCAGTCGCACTTTGGGTGTGGGTTCGATTCCCACAGCCTTGTCCGACGCGATGGGCTGTCGCCCGTCCTGCAGGTTGTCCTTTTTCTAAAACTATATTACTATAACATCCCATCAATAATATCGAAATTTTTTTTATCCTTAAGCAATACTAACTTATTTCCAACATAATCCATTCCAATCTTTAGGCCTATCCATAATACGGTAGTCCACTCTCATAATATAGTGAAAACGATTACTAGAGATTTAATACCATCGTTGATCCCCATATATCATAAGATATGTCTTGTTGGTCACATTCCAAACATTCGAAGGCCTTAATCATGTATTCTCTTGAAAAATGAATACCCATTGAACCTTAGTGAAAACATGAATGCAGTTAAAAGTTAACAATTTCCACATACCAAAATCCTTAAAATTCTATATACTCAAACCATGATATCACTTAGTCCTTATATCAATCATGATCTCATGAATACAATCAAACATCTCATTATCTTCTTATTCCTTCATTATGCACATATCATCAACTTTACAAAAATATCTGAATAACCTTCCATGGTTACTGGTACCATTCAACATGTACTTTCAAATACTTCTAGGAAAAACAATAGTGTAACAATCCTTATATGATTCTTTATTACATAGTACCATTAACTATACAAGATAACTCTCGATAAACATACAATCATTCCACTACCTTCTAAAACAACCGACTGAGCTTCAACACTTCTTTCAGCTCATATATCATTTGTAGTCTCCTCATCATCATCCACATAAATACTACCCATATGACCATGCTGATTCTCTTCATGAGATTTTCCATTAGGGCATTGGTTTGCATAATGCCCGTACATTCCACATTTAAAACATCTAATCATTGTTGATGTCATAGAAATAACATTATCCTTTTCCATGGTGTTAACTGAACCTTTTCCTTTGCACTTACTGGCTTTGTGTCCTTCTTTTCCACACCCAAAGCATCTTCCAGTTCCTTTGAAACAATCTCCCTGATGCCTCTTCCCACATGATTTACATGAGGGAAATTGAACTTTCTTTCCTCTATGATCATCATGAAACTCCATCTTTCTCTTATTATCTAAGTCGGGAAACTTACCAAAGTTGAGATTATTGATCATATTATGAGATTGCTGATTAGGAATAATAACGATGTTTGGACTTCCAGATTCCGTTTCATTTGGTTTCTCATGAAGAAAATCATTCCATTGTCTATTATATCCTCCATTATCGTGAATCTTCCTGTTTCCATCCATTTTCTAAAACCCAAAAAGAATAGTGTGAGAGGCAAAAATCATGCTAGGGAAAAAAACATAGTAAAGCAGGAGTATCCTCAATATCTAACATCTTAGGTTAAATTCTATGATCGTTACCGTAGATCTAGGAATGTATCTTATATGTATAATTAACCTTAGGGACATCCCTAGACATACCTTAAAAATATCTCTAGGGATCTCACTAATGTTTTCACATCCTAGTTTCCAAAGGTTGACTAAACCTTTCCTCTGATACCAACTGTAGAGACCCTAAGCTTGACGTACATGGACATTACATTACTTTTGCAGAATACTTAGTACATAACAAAAACACACACACAAGGACCTTAATAGTTTAGTGTCTTTGGAAACTCGGAATATAATCTTCTAATAGTGGTGAAAGATCTTCAACATCTCCCATAAAGATATTCCTTTTTTTCCTACCTAAAACCTTTCTTTATATCCTGGGGAAAATAAAACATAAAAGGGTGAGCTCAAATGCTCAGTAAGGGTAAACAAAAGAAATATCAATCACATCATATTCATAAGAACATAACTTTTGGAAATCTTAACCTGCAAAAGAGAGCATAATTTCATAACATGGGATAAATCATAGTAGTGAAATGGAATCCCAATAATCATAACATAAAAAATGAAACTTTGTGGCATACACACATAATCATAGAGAATCATTTCTTATTAGTCAAGACTCATTGCCAAGACTATCTTAGTGGACAAAGTCCATTTCTGAATCGAGTTCACTCCTCGTTTCAGTCCTGTTTAACTGAACCGGTATAACCTACCATTCCAGCCATGTCTATCTCATGAGATATAAAACTTAACCAATTAATTGGAGGGAGATATAGGTCCCACCCATCTCATAATGATACCATTCTTATGTGTGCCACAAAATCATAAATCATACATCATTGCATAACCCATGTAATAAAAATGGGAATCTTAAACATCGTGACATCATAAAACAATTCATATAAGATAAAGGAATTCATAAAAATATTTCCATCACAACATAATCAAATCCATGTAATAATAGGGATAGAAACAGAACACTTTATTATCTTAGATGGAAAATAATTTTGATAAAACACTTGAACTCCATTCTTGAGGAAAATTTCCTTTCTACCTCAAAAACACTTTTCCTTTCTTAACATGTCATACAATTATAAAATAAAAGAATTTGATTAAAAATAAACATGAAAACTTGTAAGGGAAGCTTCTTGGAAATAATTTTTAAAAAATCCATTCATGCCGTATAAGTTAAAAGAAAACATTCTTCTCGTACTTTTGTCGGAAAAGTCAAAAAGTACCTCGTACGAAAAACGACAAAAGATTTCTTTCATATCTTTTACTAAAAACTCACCGAAGGGTAAAATTGGATTTAATTTTTTTTTAGGTGGATGGAAACAATATTACATATCGAGGAAACATGGATGTGGATGATAAAATACACCCCAGTAAATACCAAAGTATAAACAATCTCGGATAAAAATGAGATTGTGATATGTCCCTTACCTTATGTCCGATATGCTTCGTATGTATCCGAACCTCCTGTATAATGATTTAAATAATGTCATTGAATTATTACAGAATCATATTCATTGTTATGATATCATATATGGTTCACTTATGACTTTATATTACCCTTTCTTTTGTAAATTCCATGTTAAAGAGTGTTTTGGGTAAAATCGTTTCATTTGTCATCCGTGTTTTGACTTGTAATTATTCATATCATTACTTAGATCATGATTACTTAATTACAGAATATAAAACATGATTTATATATAATATATATTCAGAATATACATATATATAATAGATCGATAAATGGAAAGAAATACACCGTTCATGGAGACGGTAGGCTGTACGTACGCACGAGCGATGATATCATTTCCATAATTATTAAATTAAATTGGAGTGTATGATACAATATATCAGAATTATTATGATGTTATAATAACTATTTATAGTTATTATTTACACAATTATACCCATCCATGTAAGGTGTTGGTGGAAATACATATTACACCACGGCGTGGAGACGGTATTCCGTACGTACGCACGCGCGGTGATTTTGTTTTCCGTAGGATGGATAGAAGGTGAAATGGGGTTGTTTAATATTTATAATAACAAATAAGTATATTAGTGATACTTATTTTATTACTTTATAATAAAATAACTAAATAAGAATAAGTTGAAGAAGAAAGAATCTTGAAAGAATCGGGAGAAGAAATTACCTCTTCTTCGATACGCCTCTTTGAAACCTCCTCTTAGGGAACTAAGATTGGTCTTTAAAGTAGACCAGAACCTCTAGGATGTTTCTAGGGAAGTGGAGAAGATAATTTTTCAGGGGTTTTCTGAGCTTGAAGGATCAAATTGGTGTGAGGAGGAGAGGGAGGAGGTGCCCTTTTATAAGGGAGGAGAGGGGCACCTTTGGAATTCATAAAAATATTAATTTATAATAAATCTAACCCCACTTAAAAACCTCCAAAAATGACTCATATCCAAATATTAGATGAGATATGGTTGTAATATCATCAACCAATCAAATTTAGACATGTTAGGTATTTATTTTATACATTATCAACTTGATTTATCCTTATTTAGTCAATTTTATTTTATTTGTGGTAATAACATTCTAAAATTTAAATTATAACAAATAATTACTTATTTGTTGTGAATTGTCCATAATTGGATAATTTATAACATTTTCTACCATATAAATTTAAATTTATAATTTTTAAATATATTTATGATTTTTAAACAATTTTATAATATATTATTTTTATAAAATAACAATAGTGTCAATTTTGACACTATTCATTTATTTGAATTTAAATAAAATATATACAGAAGATATGTTAGAAAAAAAGCTTTAATAGAATCATAAAAGGTCATATGTATCTAGAAAATTAGTGTAGAACATTAAATAGTTCATATAATATTTATTTTATTATTTTTAAAACCCTTTATTTGGTTTATCTCTTAATAAATAAATTACTGCAACATTTTTGTATAATTATTTAATATACCTATTTGTTGCATAAAATTAAAAATAAAATCCTATGATGAAGCTAAATCTATTAAATTTCATAATAATACTTTTACTAGAATTTATCATCTTAAAATCACTATATTTAAATTGTTATATTTATTAAATTATGAAGGTGACAACTTTGGCATTATTTAAAATAAAATAGTATAAGTGTCATAAT
Source organism: Viscum album (assembly GCA_963277665.1). Lineage (NCBI taxonomy): Eukaryota > Viridiplantae > Streptophyta > Magnoliopsida > Santalales > Viscaceae > Viscum > Viscum album. Next base: position 2,031,915,586 of record OY728146.1, on the reverse strand, counting down.
CGCTTTTATAAGGCTCCAAATGGTCCAATATTAGACCATTGGATTATTATGGTTTATATTTACATGAAAAATAAATTTTTTTCATGGTTTTGGGCATTTTATGGTTACTATTAGTTTAATAAAAACTATATTCTTGATTTTTCACTAGATAAACAATTTCTGCATCACTATTGTGTTACAATTAATGATAATTATTTAATCCCTAAAAATTATAAATAATTTCACATGATGTATATAATTTCATTCGATTTCTGGATACTATTCATTTTCTAAGTTTCATGAAGTTTATCACTAAATTAAAATTAATATACTTATAAGATTTAAGGGAGTGACATGTTGTCACTTTCTTTGGATTTAATAATAATTAAATTATTTTCATGGTCAAAAGTCCATAAAATGAATCTAATCCGACCCTTATGTTATATGGGTCTACTTTTATCCATACAATAGAATTTTGGCATGTGTTAGGGTAATTTTATAATATTATATTTACCCTTAATTACCCGATTTACCTTAAACTATGGTAAATAAAATTTATCGTAGTTACTATTCATAATTCACAAAAATAAAAAGTAGCTTATTAACATAATTTGGACCCACTTATTCCAAATATGGAATCCATTTTTCCAAATTAAATACACAAAAGTTGCAGAAATTAAATTAAAATTAATCCCGTTGTCGAAAGAAAACGGGTTTTTCTTTAAAACATTTCAAAAGATTGAATTGATTTAACCTACAAATTTAATGTAAAATCAATGCTAATGACATAAATTATATTAAATGGTAAAAATATATTCTATTTATACTTTAAAACCATTAAATATTATAATTCAACCATATAAATTATTGCGATGAAAAAAGTTGTTTTTAATTAAAATATAGCGTGTTTTTACTATTCATCAAAATATGAAATTTACCAGAATAATATGAAAAATTTATCCAAAGTAAATTTTTATTTCTTGATTCCAAAGAAGAATTTTATTTTGTCAAATTGAACTTATAAACATGTCAAAAACTAGATTTAAAGTGGGTGCTCCATCAAAAGGCGGCAAAACTGCATTTTTTGAAAAATACTTATTTTACCCGAAAAATTTATTTTGTTCTTATACCATGTTCTAGAAAATGTGTAAGATGAATAATAATGTTATAAAATTAAAAATATAGTTAATACTATTCATAACGGCTAGTTCATAATAATATTATAATAATATATCATTGTTTAGTAAAACCCGGTATTGCGTACAACACACGCTATCAAGGAAAGTCGTGATTGTGTGTAATGCAAGCCAAGTCAGGGTTGCGTGTTGTGAAAGAATCCTTCGTTGTTTTGTATAAAAGAATCCAACCATATTTCATTTATACATTTAATATATATATATATATATATATACTCAACGTTGCGTAGAATAACTATTATCAAAATTGTGTATAACACGATCCAAGAATAGTGTTGCGTATACTGCAAGCTAATACGGTGTTGCGTATAGCGCAAGGTAATCTTGGTGTAGCATACAACACAAGACATTAATGAAATTAAAAGAATATTTTTCATATAACCTCGGTGTGTTTCAGGATGAATAGGTTTTCTTTCAAGACGTGTGAAAGCGCAACATAACACAATGAATCTTTATAGAGGGGAAAAAGAACTTTTAGAATGGTACATGGTGTGATGACTACTGGAAGGGGGGAGACATGGCATAAGACTTGTGACATGACAAAGTGCAGATTGATCCTTCGGGCCTTTGGGTTATCTCCTTCACGGGCCACATTTAGTTGGGATTTCAGACCATGTAATGTTTGGGCTTATGAGTCATATAAATATTTCTTCTCAACCTAATTAAAAAAGAGGTTTCTTTTGTCAATAAATAAGGCCCTACCCCATCCTTTTTTCAATTATTTATGAATATAATTACCTGTTTATATAATTAATAATACATTTTAAAAAATATTTATTCATTTATATGAATAATACTATTTTTAATTATAATTCAGAATTAGTTATATATTTTTTATAAAATCAATACAATATATAAATGTAAAGACCCGAAAATTTTATGTAATTTTTTTAGTTATACGGAATATTACGAGTCCGTGAAAATTGACGGCACATGATTCCGAGGCCCGGTGTTCTCAGAATGAATTTCTAATTTTTGTTTCAGGTATGTTCAGTAAACGTGCAAGCGGGTTTTTGTTACTTTTGAACTGGTGCTCAGAATTGAAATCCGAGGGCACCTTTGAACTCACAGCACCAGTATTCGCTTAAGGAGACCTTTAACTCGACTGTAGTAGGTCAAGGATGAAAGATATTTTTTCACTTTTTTGTGGAAATAGAAATAAAATAAAATAAACTTTTATTTTAATTTTGTTGAAACCTATCTACTTGGGTGGGAACCACCCGAACTAAAACACCCATTTTGAATTCCTAAAGGCGAGGACCACCCGAACCCTCTTAATGGGAGAAACCCCTTGAACTCACCTTTAATTGGAGATAACCTTTGGTATCCTCCCACTTTAATGGTTCCACCTTCCATTAATTAAGTTTTTCAATTAATTGTGCCAACAGTTAAATTGGTAAACTTAATTTAATTGGTGTTGGCTCCTCACTTGTTTTTGGTTGGGAGAAATCGTTGGCGAAAGGGAAGACTTTGGAGGAACTCATCTCCAACGAAGAACGCACCATCTCCAACGAAGAATGAGGACGACGCTTGAGTCCAGATCAGAGGCATCTTATGGAAGCGACGAACGCCGACGCCACCATCCCCAACAACTTCGTCTCCTTCCTCATGACCTCCTCCAATAAATGACAAGGTAGGGATTGTTGTTTTGATTTTCCCCCTTTTCCCGTTCTTAAAGACTCTTCGTAATTCAAGAAGGAATCATAGTCGCTTGCTACCGCTCTAACGTGGAGAGTGTGGGCCAAATGAACATGGCCCGACCTCTCCACAATTCCTATGATTATTTGTTGTGTTCTTTGTGATGAAGGCGATGATGCGACCAATCCGCCCGACGGAAGAGAACCGTGGCTTCTGCCGTAGCGGCGAAGGAAGGACGGTCGGCCAAGCCGACAGTCGGTGAAGGCGCGATGTGAAATCGCGCTGTGCAGAGAGGACGGCTGGCCATCCAGCCAGCCGCGGCAGACCGCCGCACCGCGGCCACCCCGCCACACCGCGGCCACCCAACGCGGGCCGAACCCAGCGGGTCGGCCCAGACCCGGATCAGTTTCGACCCTATACACTCGTTTTGGCCATAACTTTGGCACCAGGTGTCCATTTGAAGAACCGTCTAAGGCGCCATAAACCTTGGAGAGAGAACGTACTTTTGGTATACCCCACTTGAGATTTGGATAAATTTTGGGTACGGTTGGGTTGGATTGAGCATGAATCCAACCGGGCCCTCGGGACTAAAAGGCTAATAACTTACAGACCAGACATCCATTTGATGCACCGTCTATTGCATTGAGACCCCTTTGATGTGGAGGTCCTTTGGAATAATTATTTGTAAGACTTAGTGGCAGTTGGAGTATCGACCAATGGCTTGAGGAGCGGGTTCTTCAGAGGACAAGCAAGCTTAGTGTGGGAACCCTGTAGCTGGCTGTGACGATGTACTAGGATCCTGTATGGGTCTGACGGTGTACCGATGATGTACTAGGATCCTCTGTAGGTCTGACGATGTACAGATGATGTACTAGGATCCTGTGTGGATCTGACGATGTACCGACGATGTACTAGGATCCTGTGTGGGTCTGACGACGTACCGATGATGTACTAGGATCCTGTGTGGGTCTGACGACGTACTGACGACGTACTAGGATCCTGTGTGGATCTAGTGACGTATTGATGATGTACTAGGATCCTGTGTGGGTTTGACAATGTACAGATTATGTACTAGGATTCTGTGTGGGTCTGACGACGTACCGATGATGTACTAGGATCCTGTGTGGGTCTGACGATGTACTGATGATGTACTAGGATCCTGTGTGGGTATGATGACGTACTAGGATCCTCTGTGGGTCTTATGATGATTTAGGATCCTACGTGGGTCTTCCTCTTAACAGAGTAAGATGATTCTATAGTTACATCTAATCATCTCTACTACTGTACCTAAGATATACCTGGTATGAGCTGAGTCCGTACCTGTGTGGTACTTTCCTTCATGGTAATACCTTGGTGGTATTCTTCAATGTGGCGTACCTATGTGGCACTTACCTTCATGGTACTCCTTCCTTTGTGGAACAGTTGAGCTTTGGGATTTTGAGTTGGACCTTGTGTTTCCTCATAATTGAGATGGGTTTTCTTGATAACTTAGGTATATGTATGAGCATATACCTAAGTAGGGTTGCTAGTTGATTTCATGCTTTGTGGTTTATACTTTGTGGATTTTGTGAGACCTTGAGGGTCTCGGGGTCCCTACTGAGTATCGTTATACTCACCCCTACACGGGCTATGCTCGCACCTTGTTGTGTTTGGTGCAGACGACGGACAACGCTGACTGAGGACAAGGGTACCAGGACTAGAGGTAGCTCGAGGTGGACGTTAGACGAGGCGTACCACAGAGACGACTGTTTGAGAGTTGTACCTACCCTTCAGGTAGGATCCTTGGTGGGTGTTCACAAGAGATGTTTCAGTTTACTTATACCTTTCAGTTTCTTGTACTTTCTAGTTGGGCTTGTATTCTGGTCCCTTTTTACTTATTGTACTCACTCTATTTACTATATAGTTGTTTGTGTTCATATCTTGATGTGTGTTTGGTTGCATGAGTTTACAGGTTATAAAGGAAATTCCTTCCCAGGTTTAGGGAATACGCCTTCGGTGCTAGTCTCCAGCCCCTGGCCTATGGAAGGCGGGCTTGGGGTAGTCACGACACGGGCCCCGGGGCACAGGTCGTGACAAATTGGTATCAGAGGAGTCGGTTATACCATAGAACATAAGACTCTAATATTTTTAATGGTAATAGTGTTAAGTGTTGTGAGTGTGGTTATCAGTTTAGGGAATCCAGTGTTGGTGCGGCAGCCGACGTATCCATACACTAGGACCCTGACTTTTGATTTCTGACTCAGTGCACGAAAACACTGATTGCGTGTGTGTTTTCAAGAGTTTTCTTTGTGATCTCTTTGAGTTTGCTCAACAGGTATAAATTATTGACTGTGGCACACCTGTTTCTTTTCAGGATGCCTCCACACAGATAGCCAGCTAGGGTTCTGGGTATAGTACGCACTGATATCCCACCGAGCGACGAGGCCTCGGTGCAGGGCCCTCTTCCAGTAGAGGCACCACCGGTACCATTACTTGTTGGGCCACCGATGACACCAGACCCATCAGTAGAGGGTGCACGCTGCTTGAGCGCGTTGCATGAGTTCCAGCGCCAGAGTCCACCCAGGTTCAGGGGAGATACAGACCCACAGGCGGCTGAGGATTGGCTAGAGGCTGTGGTGAAAGTTTTCTGATTGGTAGGAACACTAGCTGATCTCATCATGATCCTTTTTTCTAGTCTACTACAGGCAGCAACAAGCAGATGGTGAAGCTTGATGCTCTAGGTTCACGATGAGCTGACGCTTATCTGGGCAGACTTCCAGAGCCTGTTTTGGGCAGAGTTTGTCCCAGTGACTCTTCACGCAGTGTGCATACATGAGCTTCTTCATCTGCAGCAGGTCAACATGACTATGGCTCAGTACTCAGCGAGGTTCATGGACCTCTCACGCTACTCCACGGATATGGTGTGGGACCCTTTCTTCAGGACCCGTACCTTCGAGCAGGGACTCAGGCTGGAGATCAGGGCTTCGAAGATTTCACTCAGCATACTGACGCAGGTGGGGGTGTTAGAACGAGCCCTCTTAGTGGAGAGTTTTCTTGCTGAGCAGTCACCAGCAACGAGACCCACCACCGAACGTCACATAGCGGAGTCTTTTGTAGCTGGCAGCAGACAGATGACACATAGGTCCAAGAGAACCAGACCTATGGGTGAATGACCGCATGACTCAGGATCAGTTGTGAAGGGTACCGGAGACAGAGCCAGTCATGCGAGGAACATGTAGTGTTTCACATGCGGCGGACAGGGTCACATGGCTCATGACTATCTGACCCACCCTACGGATGATCAACATATGGTCAAGGGACAGCCCAGGCAGAGACAGAGATTCGACCGAGGAGGTCTACATGGAGTAGGTGGACGTGGCCGTGGAGATGGTCGTGCAACTGGCGATGGGCGATGATTCGATATGTTACCACCACCACCACTAAGTGGTCCACCCCAACCACATGGAGTAGGTGGACATGGGCGAGCTCAGCTCCAGGCAGCTGAGGCCTACGACCATGGCGATCCAGAGATGATACGAGGTATGATCTGTGTCTACTCCACCTTAGATGAAGTACTTATAGACACATGTGTCAGTCATTATTTTATTGCCACTTCCCTCATTCAGAGCTCAGAGATTTTGATGGAGCAGTTGGATCGATCCTTATATCTAGAGAATCCTACGGGAGCAGATTTGACAATTACGCACTGGTTCCAGTAGTGTGAGATTACTCTAGAAGGTGAGAGATTCAGGTGGGATCTCCTAGTAGCGACGTCGAGGCCTTAAAACATCATCATGGGTATGGATTGATTATCTATAGTCCATGATTTGATTAACTATATTAGGCAAAAATTGTGGTGTGTTTGCACAGATGGGACCAGGTTTACCTTTACTGGAGAGAAGGGAGCCTTTGCAGCACAAGACATACTTACCTAGAGGAGAGTGCAGCTGATCACTAATCAGTTGGCTAGACTTACCCTCAGAGCGGTTTATGTGGAGAGTCCGAGCTATCCTATAGTGATGTAATAGTACACGAACGTCTTCCCTGATGATGTTCCGGGTCTACCTCCTTGCAGAGAGGTGGACTTTTACATTGACTTGTACCCTGGGACGACACCGATATCCACACCAGCGTATCGAATGGCTCCTGCAGAGCTTTGTGAGCTGCGGGTACAGCTGGAGGACTTACAAGGGAAAGGGTTCATTTGGCCCAGTGTATCTCCTTGGGCATCCCCGATTTTGTTTGCTAAGAAGGCGGATGGGAGCTTGAGACTTTGTGTCGACTATCGGCGCATGAACTAGGTGACCGTGAAGAACAAGTACCCAATTTCGAGGATTGATGACCTCTTTGATCAGATGAAGGGAGAATGATGGTTCTCGAAGATAGACCTTAGATCAGGCTATCACCAGCTCAGAGTACGAGACGAGGATGCGAAGAAGATGAATTTTAGATGTCAGTACGACCACTACGAGTTCTTGGTTATGCCATTCGGTGTGACCAATGCCCCAACAATGTTCATGGGATTCATGAACAAGATCTTTCATCCATACCTTGATCACTTTGTAGTGGTATTCATCGATGAAATTCTGATCTACTCGACTACTAAGGAGGATCATGCTTATCATTTGCATATAGTTCTGGACATACTCCGAGAGCACCAACTTTATGGTAATCTCTCAAAGTGCCAGTTCTGGACCTGATAGGTTAACTTTCTGGGACATGTCATATTGGAGGCTGGAGTTGCGGTGAATCCAACAAAGATTGAGGCGGTACTTTCTTGGAATCCACCTAGGAGTGTGATGGATGTATGGAGTTTCCTGGGTTTGGACGGATACTACCGAATATTTGTACCAGATTTATCCAGAGTTGCAGCACCTTTATCAGTGTTGAAGAATAAGGGGAAACCCTTCGTCTAGTCGGAGAGATTCCAATAGAGTTTTCAGGAGTAGAGGCAGAGGCTGACTAGTGCTCCCATTTTGAGGCTACCAGAGGAGGGCGTAGAGTACGTAGTCTATTGCGACACATCAGGGACCGGGCTCAGATGTGTCCTGATGTAAGAGCGAGCAGTGATCGCATATGGTTCTCAACAGCTGAGACAACATGAACAGAACTACGCTACCCATGACCCGGAGTTAGCAGCAGTGGTATTCGCCTTGAATATGTGGCGACATTACTTGATGGGTGAGAATTTTATAGTCTAATCGGATCACAAGATTCTCAAGTATATCTTCTATCTGAAGGACCTGAACCTGAGACAATGGCGTTGGCTTGATTTCCTCCAAGACTATGACTTCGAGATACTCTATACTCCTGGGAAGGGGAATGTTTTAGCAGATGCACTCAACAGAAGATATGGTATACAGCTGCTAGGTGAGGAGATGGAGCAGCTGGCCGCTTTGTAGATATTTTTTTGGATCGGGATGAAGCATCTTTTCTTCAGTCCCTTACAGTCACTCCCCCACTTCTTCAGTGAGTTAGGGAGGTGCAACATGGGGACACTGACTACGAGGATCGATGTGCTCAGATATCCACAGGACAGGCACCTGATGGATTTTCTAAAGGTGGGGAGCACGTCATCCTCTTCAGAGGACGTACCATAGTGCCAGTGTCACTTCGAGAGGAAGTGATGATGGAGTTCTACACATCCCATATAGCGGTATATCTAGGAGTGGCGAAGATGAACCAGGACCTCCGACGACAGTATTGGTGGCTAAGAATGGAGAAAGCAGTAGCAGAGTTTGTCTCTCAGTGCCTCACTTGTCAGCAAGTGAAGGCGAAGTATCAGGTACCAGTAGGCTTGGTTCAGCCTTTAGAGGTCCCAGAGTGAAAGTGGGATGAGATATCCATGGACTTTGTGACGGGACTTCCACGTACATCTGGAGGTCATGATTTTATCTGGGTGATCATCAACCGACTCACTAAGTTGGCCCACTTCCTACCAATCAGAGAGCAGGGTTCAGTAGAGAGCTTGGGATGTTTCTATGTGTAGGAGATTGTGCGGCTACATGGAGTACCCTCGACGATTGTCTCCAATCGTGATACATGTTTCAATTCCTGACTATATAATGGGTTGCAGGAGGCTTTCGGGACATAGCTTCGTTTGATCACCAACTTCTATCCTCAGATGAATGGTCAGACTGAGCGGACTATTTAGACCGTCGAGGACATGCTACGTGCTTGTGTTCTCGACATCAGTCGCAGTTGGGAGGATCACTTTCCTTTGGTAGAGTTTGCATACAAAAACATCTATCACTCCACCATTGGGATGACACCTTTCTAGGCCTTGTACGACCGACCTTGCAGATTGCCTTTGTGCTGGACTGACCCAGGGGAGTCAGCACTAGTGGGACCAGAGATGGTACGGGCTACCACAGAGAAGGTGAAGATCATCCAAGAACGGATGAAGACTACATAGAGCAGGCATAAGTCTTATGCCGACAGGAGATGGAGACTTATAGAGTTCGAGGATGGTGACCACATCTTCCTACGAGTCTCACCCCGACGAGGTTTGCGGAGATTTGGCCGGGGCGGCAAGTTATCTCCGAGGTTCATCGGACCCTTACAGGTCTTCAGTAGAGTTGGCGAGGTGGCTTACTGCCTAGCACTTCCCCCTCAGTTGCATCGGGTTCACAATGTCTTCCACATATCCCAGCTGAGGAGATACGTACATGACCCTACCATGTCATCGACCACAGTGAGCTGAACATCAAAGATGGGGTGACGTTTACAGAGGTTCTAGTAGAGATTGAGGATCAACAAGAGCGGGTCCTTCGTGGATGGTTGATACCTCTAGTGCACATTCTCTGGCAGTACGGGAACATCTAGAAGAGCACATGGGAGTTGGAGGCTCAGATTCGTTCTCAGTATCCCCATTTGTTTTCCTAGTTTTTGTAATGAGGATTTCAGGGACGCAAATCCCTAAGGATTGGAGAATGTAAAGACCCGAAAATTCCATATAATTTTTTTTAGTTATATGGAATATTATGAGTGTGAAAATTGAAGGCGCATGATTCTGAGGTCCGGTGTGCCCGAAATGAATTCATGAACTTTTTTTGGGTACGTTCAGTAAACATGTGAGCGGGTTTTTGTAACTTTTGAATCGGTGCTCGGAATTAAAATCCGAAGGCACCGTTGAACTCGCAGCGCCGATATTCGCTTAAGGAGACCGTTACCTCGACCGCAGTAGGTCAAGAGTGAAAGATAGTTTTTCACTTTTTTGTGGAAATAGAAATAAAATAAATAAACTTTTATTTTATTTTTGTTAAAACCTCTCTACATGGGTGGGGACCAACCAAACTAAAACCCCCATTTTGAATTCCTAAAGGTGGAGACCACCCAAACCCTCTTAATAGGAGAAACCACTTGAACTCCCTTTTAATGAGAGATAACATTTGGTATCATCCCACTTTAATGGTGCCACCTTCCATTAATTAAGTTTATGAATTAATTGTGCCAACAATTAAATTGGTAAACTTAATTTAATTGGTGTTGGCTCCTCACTTGTTTTTGGTTGGGAGAAATAGTTGGAAAAAGGGAAGACTTTGGAGGAAATAATATCCAATGAAGAATGCACCATCTCCAATGAATAATGAGGACGACACATGTGCATGGATCAGAGGAATCTTGTGGAAGTGATGAACGCTGACGACACCATCCCCAACGACTTCATCTCCTTCCTCACGACCTCCTCCAACGAACGATAAGGTAGGGATTGTTGTTTTGATTTTTTACCTTTTACCATTCTTGATGACTCTTCTTAATTCAAGAAGGAATCATAGCCGCTTTCTACCGCTCTAACGCGGAGAGTGCGGGCCAAACAAACATGGCCTGACCTCTTCGCAATTCTTGTGACTATTTGTTGTGTTCTTCGCGATGAAGGTGACAGCACGACCACGATGCCTGATGGAAGAGAACCACGACTTGTGTTTTAGTGGTGAAGGAAGGACGTATGACTGAGCCGGCCGCCGGGGAAGGCACGGCGTATGACCGCGCCGCGAGGAGAAGACGGCTGGCCATCCGGCCGACCGCGGTGGATCGCCTCACCGTGGGCGCCCCGCCACACCGCGGTCGCCCCACCGCACCGCGACCGCCCCATGGCGCCCCACAGCACTGTGTCCGCCTCGCCTCACCGGGGGCCGAGCTGCACCATGGGCTGTACTCAGTGGGTCGGGTCGGGTCGGTCCTACTGGGTCGGACCGGACCCAGACTAGTTTTGACCCTATACACTCTTTTTGGCCATAACTTTGGCACCAGGAATCCGTTTGACGAACTGTCTATGGTGCCAGAAACCTTGGAGAGAGATCATCCTTTTGGTATACCCTATTTAATATTTGGATAAAGTTGGGGTACGGTCGGGTTGGATCGAGCATGAATCCAACCGGGCCCTCAAGACTAAAAGGCTAATAACTTACAGACTGGGCGTCCATTTGATGCACCGTCTGTTGCATTGAGACCCCTTTGACGTGGAGCTCCTTTGGGATACTTATTCATGGGACTTCATGGTTGTTGGAGTATCGACCAGTGGCTTGAGGAGCAGACCCTACCGAAGACAAGCAAGCTTAGAGTGAGAACCCTGTAGCTGGCTGTGACGATGTACTAGGATCCTGTGTGGGTTTGACGACGTACCGACGATGTACTAGGATCTTGTGTGGGTCTAATGACGTACGTATGACGTACTAGGATTCTATATGGGTCTAATGATGTACTGACGATGTACTAGGATTCTGTGTGGGTCTGATGACGTACCGACGATGTACTAGGATCCTTTGTGGGTCTGACGACGTACAAACGATGTACTAGGATCCTATGTGGGTCTGACGACATACTGACGATGTTCTAGGATCCTGTGTGGGTCTGACGACGTACCGACGATGTACTAGGATCTTGTGTGGGTCTGACGATGTACGGATGATGTACTAGGATCCTGTGTGGGTCTGATTACGTACGACGATCCTCTGTGGGTCTGATGACGATTTAGGATCCTACGTGGGTCTGCCTCTTAACAGAGTAAGATGATTCAATAGTTACATCTAATCATCTCTACTACTATACCTAAGATATACCTAGTATGAGCTGAGTCCGTACCTGTGTGGTACTTTCCTTTGTGATAATACCTTGGTTGTATTCTTTAGTGTGGCGTACCTGTGTGGAACTTACCTTCATGGTACTCCTTCCTTTTTGGAATAGTTGAGCTTTGGGATTTTGAGTTGGACCTTGTGTTTCTTCATGATTGAGATAGGTTTGCTTGATAACTTAGGTATATGTATGGGCATATACCTAAGTAGGGGTTTCAGTTGATTTCATGCTTTGTGGTTTATCCTTTATGGATTTTGTGAGACCTTGAGGGTCTCGGGGTCCCTACTGAGTATCGTTATACTCACCCCTATGTGGGCTATGCCCGCACCTTGTTGTGTTTGGTGCAGACGACGGACAATGATGACTGAGGACGAGGGTACCAGGACTGGAGGTAGCTCGAGGTGAATGTTAGATGTGGCGTACCGCAGAGACGACTCTTCGAGAGCTGTACCTACCCTTCAAGTAGGATCCTTGGAGGGTGTTCACAAGAGCTGTTTCACTTTACTTGTACCTTTCAGTTTCTTGTACTTTCTAGTTGGGCTTGTATTCTGGCCCCTTTTTACTTACTATACTCACTCTATTTACTATACAGTTGTTTGTTTTTGTATCTTACTGTGTGCTTGGTTGTGTGAGTTTACATGTTATAAAGACAATGCCTTTCCAATTTTAGGGAATATGCCTTCGGTGCTAGTCGCCAGCCCCTGGCCTATGGAAGGCGGTCTTGGGTAGTCACGGCACGGGCCCTCGGGGACGGGTCGTGACAAATGATCTATAATTAGAAATAATAATATATTTGTATATTTGAAATTGTAAATCTATTTAAATATAATTATTAAAATTTCAAATTTCAAATTTATTATTTTATAATTAATAATATATTGGTAAAAAACATTTATACATTTATATATTTCATGTAGTTGATAAAAAAATATTACGTTATCACATATGTAATTTATATATATTTTCATAAAATAAGAATAATTTAGTATTATTTTAAATATAGTTGATAATACATTTAATATTAATTAGTAATATATTAAAAATAATCCATTGTAAATAGAAACATAGGTGTTAATATTATTAAATAAAGGTATGTATTTTTATATTATAAAGCATTTATTTATTTAGATAATTAATAAAAGTTTTTAAATATATTTAAAAACAATTAGTAATTATTAATATTCTATGTAATTTATATTATATGCATTTGTATAATGAGTAATTTATTGTAAAACTTTTGTATTTAAATGTAATTTTTGATATTTTTACATTTATTAATACATTTTTATATAGTAAAAAATATTTACACATTCATAAAAGTAATAACATTTCTTAAAAAAATAGTCACATTGAAATATAATTATTAACAATTAATTTTTTTTATATAATTAGTAGAATATACATATTTTAATTATCCTTGTTTTGTTTTTTATCTTTCTGATTTATCTTTTTGTATATATATATATAATTAGTTTTGAATATAATTATACATTTATAGAATTAATGATATATTTTAAAAAATATATATTCATTTATATAAATAATAATATTTTTAATTATAATTAACTATATTTTTATATACAATCAATACAATATAAACTTATATATGATTAATTAGTGATAATATATATATCTTAACAGTTGTAAATCTATTTAAATATAATTATTAAAATTATTATTTTAAATTTTACAGTTTTATAATTAATAATATATTATGAAAAATATTTATACATTTATATTTTTCACATAGTTGATAAACAATATTATATTATTATATATGTAATCTATATATATGTTCTTATAATAATAATATTTTTGTATTATTTTAAATATAGTTGATAGTAAATTTAATATCAATTGGTAATATATTTAAAATAATATATGTACATTGAAATATAGTTATTAATATTTTTAAATATAATTATAAGTTTTTATAATATTACATATTTATTCATCTACATAATTAATAATTTTTTAAGTATTATTAAAAATAATTAAATATAATAATTATTAATATTTTATATATACACTTAATATTATATACATTTATATAATTAGTAAGTTATTTTAAATCTTTTTTTAAATGTAATTTTTAATATTTTTATATTTATTTATACATTTATTTATAGTAAAAAATATTTACACATTCATATAATTAATAATATTTATTGAATAAAATTAGTCACATTAAAATATAATTATTAAATATTAATGTTTTTTATATAATTAATAATATATAAATATTTTAATTATTCTTGTATTGTTTTTTTATCTCTGGGATTTATCGTTTTGTATGTATACATATAATTGTTTTTGAATATAAGTATACAATTATATAATTAATGATATTTAAAAAAAATATTTATTCATTTATATAAATAACAACATTTTTAATTATAATCAATAATTTCTAAATGTAATTAATAATTAATTAGTTATATTAATATATCTATATTTTTGAAATTGCAAACCTTTTTAAATACAATTATTAAAATTCTTAATTTTTAATTTTATACTTTTAAAATTAATAATATGTTGTGAAAAATATTTATTCATTTAAAATTTTAATGCAGTTGATAAAAATATATATTATATATATGTAATATATATATATTTTTTCTTAAAATAACAAAAATTTAGTATTATTTTAAATATATTTGATAGTAAATTTAGAGTTATTCTTATGCAGCTTTGGCTTAAACTCTTGTAGTGGTCTTTATCAGTGCTAGTAAATCTATTTATATCAGTGTTTAGGTTAGCGCTCATATAGGTAGATTTACCAGCACAAAAATTAACACTGATATATATATATTTATCAACGATTATGATTTTAGCACTGATGAAAATCTCTTTTATCATTGCTTTTTAACAAATGTCGATAACGCTCTTACCATTTTTATAAGAGAACCCTAACTGCACTGCAGATCATACATGTCATTCAAGTTATTACGGAAGTTTTACTTTGTTGTACTCTCCTCATATTATTTTGTGAACTACTCCACTTCTGAAATCAATGGTATACAATCTTGTCCGATCATGATGTGTTTTTTGGAAAATTTTTGGATTGTTCTTCTTGTAAAATGATTCCGCACTCTATCACAAACCACTCGTGATAATCATTTATTCATTTTAAAAACCTGCTATAAAAAACATTTAAATAAAAATTCATGGTTTCTTTAGGAAGGGTTTAAAATATAAGTTAGTTTTAAGTTTGTTGTATTTAAGTATTTTAAGGGGAATTATTTTTAAAGAATAATACCATGTTTGGTTTTGGTGTAATTTCAAAAAGGTATTTTTTTAGAATTCATAGTTTTTTACTATAATTGTAATTTAAGTTTAATTAGTTTTGATGTGAGGAAGTATATTTTGTCTATTTAAGGTTTCATTTGTTTTTCATTTTAATTCCAAAGTTAGTTATTTTCATAACAAATTACTTGAGTTGTGTAATAATGGATTTGAGATGAATTTTCATTTGATTTAATTGATTTAGAACTCTTTTGGTTATTAAGGATGTGATTTCTTGTCATGTTTTTCATGGAAGCATTTAATTTAAACTAATGTTATAATTTTTTATGGTTATATGTTGGTTTTAGTTTCATATGGATTCAAAACTTGTAATTCAAGTTTGAACCATGTGTAATATTCCCAAATAGGCATATTGGTATTGGTTTTGATGATTTTTTCATATTAACAGTGAGCTAAGTAAGGTATTTAGTATGGCATTAATCATAACCAATGCAAACTCTTAATAATATATATAAAGAATAAGATATATAATAAGCACCATTTATGACATATAAGTATAAAAGTAAAGGTTCTTTGTCTAAATAAGTTTTCTACATTTGAAACTTAATTTAGAAAAGAAAAAAAATGTTTACTAAATAAAATTTTCTATATATCAAGTCAAATTCAACCATGTTGTCCATATTTAATTAGAGTAAATATTTACACTTTAGATCATTACTATATAAATGAAATACATTTATTTTAGGATGGGAAATGGGTTTTAAATAAAACCTTTTAAAGAAATAAATTAACCAATGTTATGGCTTCACTAAGAACAACAATAAATTTTTAAGTATTTATTTTAAAGAATTCCAATAGTTAAATATTTAAGAAAATAAACAATATTATTATTTATAAGGTTTTAAATTTAGTTTATAAAACAACCTACTTCATGAAACCTAATAGCTTTAAGAACCAAATCATTCATTTTCACTTGGTCAAACCCTGTCATTATGTCATCACCAATACAATTCTTAACCAAGGTTAAATATTGTTCATTGAATTATAATCCATTCAAGTTTTAATGGAAATAAATGACTTACTTTGTAAACATATAATTTAAATAAAGGTATATTATTACCACAAAAAAGTGTAAAAATACACGCTTAAAGGAAAATTCACACCATTCAAATTCTATTCTTACAAACTAAATTCAAGTTTACTAAAAGGTATCAAAAAAAAAAAAAATTAATACAAATCAAATATTAATTTCCTTTCTTGACTCAAGACTTAATACTTATAAACACTTGTTTTAATTAATCAAAATAAAGTTAAGGGGCATAACCTGGACATGCGGAAAAACATTCCTTTACAGAACATAAAATAATTTGGATCTTTATAAAATTTCTAAATGTGAAAACCTAAAAATAATATTATGTAATAAATTAAAGAATACCATACCACACGCAAAGTTCATGGAACATATAATTATCAAATAAAAAAACATGATTAATGTCCCTTAAACAAGAAACCAATAATAAAAACATAATGTAAACAAGTTATTCATGGACAAAAATAATTCAATAAATGCTAGAATACATATAATAACATGTATGGATGTAATAACCAATACCAAAAAACAATTATAACATGAAAAAATTTACTTATTTAAATTAAACATTAACATGAAAAAAAACTTTACCAAAAAACCAATTTTTCTCAAGGTACTAAATCAAGGTTTTTAAGTAAGCAATTATAGATAAAAAACCATGAAATAAGTTTATATAAAATTCAATTTAAAAACTTTAACTTTAAGTATCAAAATATTATTGAAAAAACCCATTCAAATCCTATTATTTTTTAAATCGAGTTAGATATACTAAACATATCCCATAAATATGTATTATAATTTATAATTATATTTTTTAAAGTTATACTTTATAAAGTTTACGCATATAAAAAATGATGCATTATATGCATACTTTCTATGTATTTTTTTTATATAGGAATATTATTGAACTAAATAGGATTGATATGAATTGAAAATGGTTTAATGCTAATTGTATGACTAAAGAGTATGAGGATGTTGTTAAAGAGTTCATCAAATTTGTAACAAATCATGGAAATTGTAACACACTAACCCGAACTATTGGGTTTGAGCAAGAGAGTCACATGACCTCATGAATGCCTCTTTGTATGTAAGAGGCTATTGAATAGAAGTGAGGGTCCAAAAACCATTAGTGGGGAGAATATAGTCTCAGTATAAAGTCCTTGCACAAATAATAATAAATAAAATACAATAACTTAGAGTAATTTTTTTGAAGAAAATAATATCAAAGGCACACATGTCAAAAAATTATAAATAAGCAGGCTCCCTAAGTGGAAAGCTAAACAAGAGTATATGTGAAGGTAGGTAATAAATAAATAAAACTATGATAATACTCTGGAGAAAGTATCAGTACCACTCCTGACTCCATGATCCTCAACTCAACCATCCTCCATGGTCCCCTTTCACTTTCACAGATCCTTATATATATATTCTGCATGCACATCGATATTCTCATGCAGGGTTTGAGTAATTAAACCTAGTAGGACACCACCAGTGAGTCTTTAACAAGTGTGCACAATAATAACATGTTTATTCCATGATAATAATAAATCTGCAAACAGAAATAACAATCATAAAATCACATACCAAGCAGTCTTGCGCTAACCAAGCCACCATAAACCCCTAACCGTACTTTCTTCAGCTTGTAGGATGTTGCAAGTGAACAATTTAAATTCACAAGGATCATAATCACATCTCTCAGTGGTCTTAAGGCAATGATTTGGGTCAGGCCCTCAGACCGTTATATACCTACTCTATCATGGGTTAGGCCTCTAGGCCATCATACCCTGCCTGTGCCTCAAATCAGGACTCCAAGCCATAATGCCTCTAACACCACTACCTCAGGTCAAGCCTCTAGGATATTATTCCACTACCATGTTCTCAAGTCCACCACCATCATCATTGCGAGTCATACACACTACCACTCTAAGTAATAATCATCACATGATGGTCCACCCATTTCAAGTACCAAGAAAAACCTCCAAAGGCATGATAATACACATAAAGGGGTAGATAATACATGGTAATACATAACATATCATCATGAGTAAATTAATTACAATATACAATACATGTGATCGACATCGAAAATGGTCAAACAAGCTATAAGAATACTCATGGGATCATGTAACATCAACGAGTCTCATGGGATACACCCACACCCATATGCAATCATAATTAAGAATGAATAAGAAAGGAAATCCAACATAAGAATTATAATAAGGAAAAAAGTTCATACAAGATCCTCAAATGACAAGTAACTCTCTACCTTAAAGTTTTTGATGAAGAACTCCAAGGTTCTTCAAAGGATTGACGGCCGAACCACATCACACACCCATGGGTAATGAGCTCACACATCAAGGATGTACAACTCTGGTGTCAATTAATAAAACAAATATATTTAGAATAGAGACTCAATATAATTAAATTTCAAAAAGTTTTTCCTAGAATCACAGACCTTAAGGAATCCACCAACGAATCCAGTTCTGAGGTATGCTAAAGGATAAGCCGCTAATTCACTAGATTTGTTGTCAAATAAATAATGAATCATGAGTTACATGATTATTCTATAAGTGAACATCGATTTTATCCAAAAATAATCAATCCATAATCACTCCATAAAAAAATGATTCAAGAAGAAGGTCTCATGATGATCGCTCAAGAGAAACTTACTCGAAAACATCCATTATTCTTAATAATTCTAACTCTGGTCAAAGGTTGTTTGTCATTGACACATAAAATACTCCACCAATATACCATGTAATCATAAAAAGATTAAAGATATATCATAAATACACCACCAAGAAGGGGTATACGAAGAGGATTCAATAATACTTACCCATATAATATTCATTGTTGATGGTAGATTTTTATTTGACCAAGAATCATTATGAACACGCTAGATCCATCACCAATCTATGAATAAATAAAAAATTCACCATCATATCATGATATAAAACATAGATCGATCATAAATCCATGCTCATATCATAAGAATGATGAAGGATTTGGCATAGATCTAGAGAAAACTCATCATTTTTAAGTCATCAGATTAGTCAAAGATTTAAGAACCAAGGGAGAATGTATGTGAGTTATTTTAGATCTAAGGGTGAGGTATATAATTAAAAATGGTTGAATAGGGGTTGAAATTGGCTAATAGACTCTTAGAAACCCCACTGACTGATCGGTGGGTCCCATAGGCTAGTCGGTGGCTATTTTCCAGGCACCCCAAGGCCGAGACACAGACCACTATTCCAATGATCAATTCTTGGGCCCTTAGCCATCAAAATCCATCTTCTAAACCTCCCAAAAAAGAGAATAGATTAAATACACAATAGAATTTATAAACTTAACATCTCATACATTTAATCAAAATATAAAAGTAACAATTCACTACTACAAAATAGGTCTTTAGTAATGCTACCAAAAAGCACCGATAAAGGGTACCCTTTATCAACGTTTTATTTTTAGCACTCATAAAGGGATCCTTTATCATCACTTTTTTAGCATTGATAAATGTATGAATAAAATTAAATAATTAAATAAATAAAAAAAATGAATTTATTAAAAAAATATTAAAAAGTTTATTAATTAAATAATTATTGATAAAAATGAATAAATTGATTAGACTAAATATAAATTATAAATACTAATAATGTAATGTTCTGTTTTTGAACTGAATGAAAAAGTGAATTAAATTAATTTTTTTATGTTAGCTAGGTAGGCCGATTTTAAAACTGAACGTCAGAACCTTTTTCTTCCCGATAATTGACACTATGATGTGTCTTTTAAAGAATTGAATTAAATTAATTAGATTAAAATTAAAATGAAAATAAATTAAATGAAGGGTATAACCTTATTTAGCACTTTGAAATATTTTATGAAATATTTTCAGAGTTTGACGTTGAGTTATCACGAGATTCTGAGATCCGTAGACCCTCGACTTTGATATAATAAACATATTAAATTTATTTTATTCATACATGTGTGTAATTTTTTTTTCAAAAAAGGAAATAACTCTCAAATGGTGTGTGATATAAGAAATATGAGACCACTGTTAGGTTCGAAACGCTGGGTTTATCCTAAGAAGGGTATAAATTTGACGCGCGTCAGGTGTTTGGCAACCTCACATGTGATAATAACCTCTTTATTTTTAATTAATTTATTATTCCATTTTTTATATAATAAATAATTATTTTCTCACAAATGTTGTGTCAAATTAGAAATCTGAGGCCACCGATAGTTCCGGGATGTGGGGTTTACCCTAGGCAGGGTATAACTTTTGCGAGTATCAGAAATTTTTTCAGATCACACCCGAAGATAATTTAATTTGATTATAAATATTTTTGTTCGGTATTTAGAAATACTAATAATAATTTTATTATTAATATTATTATTTGTGTTGAAGACAAAAAAATAAAAATGTAGTTCCACAATTAATAAATTGTGTCGCGGTGTAAATAATAACTAGGCAATTTAATAAATGTGATATTATTAATTGTTCCAATTAAATACAAATGAATAACCAATATTAATTTAATAACTAACATCCTTTTTTAATGGTTTTTGTTTTTAAATTATTAATGGTGTCATTGATGGGTTGTATTAAATAATAATAATTTTAATTATAGTTATTATTATTAGATTGGAACAAAAACATTGATATATATATATATGATTTATATCTATATATATGAGAATTAAATATATACATAGTTATATATACATGTGCGGGTGTATATATATGAATATACAGATATGTATATATATATATATATATGTATAACACGTATATATATGGGTGGATATTTATTATTGTGTTAGATAAAATATTATTAATTACCCACATAAATTCTTGTAACATCTCGGCTTAAACCAAGGTGCAAACTGATTAAGTTTTTAGTCCAAATCATTAAAGGGACATAGGGTGCGGTCCTGCACACCTTGTTGCGGGTATCAGACAGCCATTAAAATTAATTAAATAATTACTCATGTTTTTTTTAATTTTTTACCTCGAGCCTTAACACAATGTTTGGGCTAAAAATAATTAAAATAAAAAAAAACGATTAAAAATGAATCTTAAGGAAGTCAAAAAGAATTTAAAAAGAAGATAAAAAAATAAAAAAATAAAAATAGTTAGAGAGAAATTAAGAATGATTAAAATTGGGTAAACCCATTTTATTTAATTATTTTTATTTCTCCCTCTAATTTTATTTTATTATTTTATCTATTTTATTTTTATTTTTTATTTTTCTATTTTTTCCTTATTTTCTATTTTTCCTTTTTATTTTTCCCCTTTTCTTTTCTTTTTCTCTCCTCCTCTCCTCCCTCTCCCTATGCATCACCCATGTAGTGCCCCTCTTGGTGGTGCGCCTCCTCTCTTCCCTCTCCTTCAGAAGCCCGCCGCGGTCTCATTTCTCCTCCAATTTCAACGTCGTCTGGTGCGATGTGGAGATATCGATAAGGCTAACCTCATTCACCAAGAATCGTTTGATCTCATTCTCAATCTGTTGCGTGATCTTCCATAGAAGTATTTTTACCCCAAATTGGGGTTTTTCAAAAATTGTATGGTTTCTTCCATTTTAGGTCAAATCAAAGATCGCCGCGGAGAGTAGGATCCTCTATGAGTATAAGGCCGGGCGTCTAATCTATTTATCTTCATTTTATTGCGTTATTTAAATCGCACATTGTGCCACTCGTCGGTGTCTACCGACATTGTTTTATTTTTACCCGTTCTAAATTAAATAAACTGCTTTTCTTAACCTTCACACCTTTGTTTGAGATAATCTATCCTATTAAAATTGTTGCAACATTATTGGATGACCCTTTGGGTATACCGACGTTCTTGACCTATTTTCCATTAGACCCTAATTAATTAAATTAATTAATTGCATATGTTGTGTGAACCCTGTTGTTGGGTTTTAATTAAATAAATTATTTAGAATAATTGTGAACCATGAACCTTGGGTCTTGTTGGTTAAATTATGACTAATTATTTTCTTTCTTGTTAATTCATTATCATATTGTGCCATTATAAAATTGATATGTGTGTTTTTTTGTATTCACTGATAAATTTCTTGGTCTATAACTGTTTGACTAGAATTATAATTAGTATGTGGCTTTGAGTTGATCATATTATTTTGTTGAAATTATAGATGCATACCCTATGATATCTGATTCCTTGAAAACTAATTAAATTCAGGGCGGTGAGATAACATGAGTTCCATATTAAGGACTACACAAGGACTCTCTATTCCTGACCGATTACACATTATGATAGGAAGATGATGTCTTAAGCTTTGGTAAACGAGGGTTTCCTTGGGTTTATAAAATACTCATGAGTGATACTGGTTCCCAAAGGTACATTCAGGGACAAAACCATTGTTAAAGTGGCTAAACCATGCCTCAGGTGATACTTGACCCCTTCTATGTGATATTGAGACGGACTAATGATAAATCCATTCTTCATGTGATACTTGGTCTTTCGAAAGATTGCCTTGGTAAGATTCGGTGGTATTAAATTAATTGAAGGATTTACCATAGTGATACCTTCGGTATGGGCTCAAACTCCAACTCTACAACTTGAACATAATAATAATAATGATGTGTGAAAAGTGTTTATTTATGTAGACTTTGTTTACCATGCAAATTGTGATACCTTTTTGGTACTTGAAGCACCCATTGTTGACACATAAATTAGACCCCAAGTCAAATCACAAACTTGGGTGTGTTCTCTTTTGTATGTATTTTGTTTTCTAGTCTTTATATATATATATATACACACATCCTGCTTCTTACAGGTACTCATTTCATATTCTCAGCTTAGGACGAAGTAGGATGTATGGGAAGGGTGTCTGTTTGGGAACCCGAACCAAGTTTCTATTTACATTTATTATCAATAACCATTTAATTTATATGGAACACTTCTAAATTTATTATGCATTGTCTGGTTTGGGTTAGATAACAGTGGTGTCGGCCTACTGATATTTATATCTCACACCCTATTTGGGCCGCTATTGCACTGGGGTACTCGAGTACACCTTTCTTGTTCGTAGGACTATGGACCATGATTGATTTCTTATGCTGTGCTGTTTGTATCTGGGAGTTAGGAGCAAGGGACAAAGTTGGAGCTCAGAATGCTCATGGAGATTGACCATGGTGATTTGTTTTCCTTCTTTGTTATTGCATCGTGTCATCAAGCATGTTGTATTATTTATTGAGTTATGTATCATTACCATGAAATGCATTCATCTGTTGTATAATTTGGCATTGGCCACTTCTATAAAATTGTTAAATATTGTCTTCTTCTGCTTTGTCAATTATTTATTTACTACTTCCACTATTGTATTTACTTTTATAATCTGTTATACTGCTATAAAACTCTAATAAGAGGTTATAGTCTCCCTACTATCACCTCCCGAGGCCCTCACTGCTAGTCGGCAGCTTCTGGCATACGGGGAGATGCACCTGGGGTCATGTGATCCACTGGTCCGCCCTATAAGGACCTATGTTTTTTCGAACTGCAGTTTTGAGTAGAAATTTTAATTTTTGCTGTTGGATTCTCATGAGGGGTAAAATAGTCTTTTTACCCTACTAGTTTACCTCAGACAATTTTTTTAACAACTCCTCTGGTCCTGAAATTGGGTGTTTAGCCTAGGACAGGAGTTTGGTGGGAATCTGAGCTGTTCGAATTTTAGCGGAATATTTAATATTTAATATCATTAAATTAAATATTAAATTATTTGCACAGGTTCATTCAGAAATAAATTTTAAATGGAGCGTCGGATTGAGATTCCATCTCCACCGTTGAGTTCGAAATGAGGAGTTTATCCTAATCGAGGTATAAACTCGAGTTGGGCATCGAGGCCGGCCCGAGCCCCCTTTTCTTTTTCTTTTTCTTTTATTTGCTTTCTTTTCTCTTCCTTCTTCCTCCTTTCGCATGCCTCCTATTTTCTCCTCATTTTTTGTTTCCTATGGGATAAAATGGATATGGAGAAATAGAGAGATATGGAAGGAAAGAGAGGTACCGATGCGAATCCCTTGACGCGTTGAGTCGGCGTCTGGCATCCGTGGATGGTGAAATTAGCCGAAGCTTCGGCGGTTTCCGCCTGAAGGTAGTCCCATTTACGTTTTTACCATAGATCCCCTTTAAACATTTTTTTTAAGTTCTTAAAGGCGTATATTTCTTGCTTTTGGCCTCCTGGGGCTCGATCTGTTGTTTTGGGGGATAAAACATGTTTTTCGGGCGATCCAAGGGTTTTCTCATCGAGAAACCTAGGTTACACAGAATGTGTTCCAGGATAACACACAGTGTATTCGTCCCGTTCGAGGAAGAATAAGTTTTATTAAGTACATACCGTGTACTATGAGTACACATTGTGTGGTGGAATGGCTGTGTGTCCAAACGTGTGAGAAAGAACATGAGTTTTTGGTTTTTAAACAATACACACCATGTACTTTGAAGTACACACTGTGTACTTTTACATAGAAATACCCCATGTGTTCTGGCCATGTATATGTACATAGCCAGGGGGATGGATAATAGTACATTCCATGTACTCTGAAGTACATGCCATTTACTTTTTCCATCTTAGTAGTTTGGGGTATTTTGTACCCTGGAAGTCATAATTGGGCGTGTGAGTAGTCCATTCTGAGCATTTTTCCACATAGATCGCAATGATGGAATACTATTGACATTTAGAGGTCATATAAATGGTGTTTTATGGGTTTATATCAAAATGGATAGGTTCTTCCTCTAGTTATTGAGTTCATTTACCACCTAAGAGTGAGACTTGGTGTGGATGATAGGTTGGGTGTTCGGACCAACCTAGTTGAGACCTTTGATATGAGATGAGCTGTGATATATCTCCCATGACCTATTCTTTTGAGGAAGTTTCCCTTGTGATACGTTCCCTTCTGGCCTATGAGGCTGTGAGACCAGATGCTTTCAAGGATCCCCTTAGGGATGCCTTTGCTTATGTGCTGACCTAGGGAGTCCCCTTTAGGATCTCTCTCATGTTTTCTTTTGAGTGGATCCCTACTGTAGGATGACTATATTGTTCTTTTTTTAGGATACCATACAAGATTACTCCCTTACTCTTCACTAAGTAACCTGTGTAGGATGCCTTCTCTTGTGTTTACCTGGAGGATCCTGATTAGGATACCTTTTTGTGTTTGTCTTGAGGGACCCAACAAGTTCCTGTAGTTTGACCGAACCTAATTTTTACATCAGGTTTGGGTAGAGATGGTGTTCGGGTGTCACCTAGAACTTGTGCCGAACTAGTAAGCCCATGGGGATGTGGATGTAGTGTTGGGTTGGGCGTTCAGTCCACTCTCACTCTTTTTTATATTTCACTTGTTTATTACTAATGCAATGATGTTTACAAGAGGTACTTCCTAGTTGGTGGCTGTTGAGCCTGACGTGAGGTGTCTTCCTTTCTATTGGGATGCCCAGATGTCTTCCTAGGATCTTATTTTCTTATTGTGATTCCAAATGTGATTTCTTGGTATCCATATTCTGATCCATGCTATTTTTGATATTTACTGTATACCCAGAGGTACTACCTAGGAGATGGATGTTGAGCTTGATTTTACATATTGTGATGTATATATTTTGTTGGGATGACCAGAAGTGTTTCCCAGTATCCAACTATTGAGCTTTTCTTGATGATATATGATGGGGATGATTATTCTCTCCTCGAACTTTGAATAGAATGATTCTTCTCTTCCGGATCAGTTACGAGACTCCAGGGGTGTAGCATTATGGATCACCAGAGAGTTCACTCTTTATATGGGCATGGAGACCCAAGACTCATGGTAGATTATGCACTCTTGAGTGGTGGGGATGATTACGATCTCCTCAGCCTTTGATCAAAATGATTTCACTCTTTCGATCAGTTACAAGACTCTAGGGGTGTAGCATGGTGGCTCACTAGAGAGTTCTATCTTTATGGGTCGCCTAAGGGTACACCCCTTAGGGATCATCCAAGTTCCAAATTTCAAGACCGCCTACGGACCGAGACCTAGGGCTTAGACATTGGATTGGATTCACATGCCTGAGCAACATGGAGACTAACTCAGTAAACTTTTAGAGGATGTTTGGATGTGCTTCCCATAATCTTTCTTTGTAGGTGGGAATGATTACGCTCTCCTCATCCTATGATTGAAATGATTATGCTCTTACATATCTATCAGGATTGACCATCAGTATTCAGTATCCTTACTTATAGGATTGACCATCAGTATATGGTATCCTAGTTTGTGATTTGAGGTGAGTACGTGTAAACCCAGGTGTAAGATGAGCATCCCCCTATGGTGACGTATCTTGCTCAGAGATATAATTCTGTATTGGTGGAAGAAGGTACATGTCGATGGGATTACAGACCTAGAGATCGACTTAGTGATACACAACTTGAGTGGAATAACATCCTGCTCAATGCCCTTGCACAGGATGTCTAGACGATCGGGATTACGGACCCAAAGATCATCTACTGATGTGGTTTCTTTTTGTTTGATACACATACTCATGAATATTCATATTTATGTATATATTTATAGGTATGGGACTATACACGTATACATATATAGATATGGACATCCATGGTGGCACCTTCCCAGTTGACAAGGATTACAGACCCTGAGTTCGACTATGGTTGCACATTTGGTTTACTTCTTTTGTTGTATTCCAGCTAGGCTAAGCATGTTGCTGTTGCATACACTTTTAGCAGCACAGTTATAGGTTTCTTTTTGTGGGGGCCTATTGAGATTATTTCTCACCCCTACATGTGCACCTCGGTGTACGTGTAGACTTTATGTCTTCTTTTCAGGTTGAGCACGAGTTTCTTGGTGGATAGAGATGAGGCCCAATGTTTCATGATCGAGAAAAGCTGCTCAAGTGGTTCTTCTGATCGGGCTGGTGCAGTTTGACAGTGTCTGGAGATCAGGTACATGGGTTGGCTCAAATTTAGTAGTTGAGCCCTATACTTTTACTTTCAGTTTCTTTTGTATTTTTATCTATATAGTTGGCCTAGTGGGTGACCGGTGTTGTATTGTATTGCATAACTGTTTGGTATTTTAACACATTTTACTACTACAATTCTTCTATTTCAGTTGTTTATTGCTTCCACACTATGTTTAATTTTTGCTGTGTATGATAATTAGTTATTTACACTTTTTTCTTACTATAGTATGAGGGAATAGTCTCCCAACTATCACACCATAGTCCCTCTCTACTAGTCGGCAACCTCTAGAGTATGGGGAGGCGCACTTGAGGCCTTGTGGCAAATCGGCTCAAAGCACAAGTTTAGTGGCTTCTGGGTCGGGACATTACAAAATGGCATCAAAGGAGTTTCTTTTCCTAGTATTTACTATTTTAGATATGGTAGACATGATTATTAGTAATTTGTCAGAACCTATGATGGATATCGGACTGGTGCGTCGGGAACACTTGTTTCGGTAAGAAGTCACGGTTTCCTAGGTTTGGGATTGTTGTTTTGATTTTGTGATGTTACAGTTGTATATGATTTTCTCATTGAGCAACACACATGTTGTGTGTGGATATTATGATTTACTTTGGATCTCTGGATCTTGGCCATCGGTAAGAGGCCATAAACGGATTTTGACTCCTGGACATCAAAGAAAAGAGGTGTCTCATGCATCATACTTGCACATAGGATTCAAAACATTTAGGCATTCTAGTTTGTGTTTCTACTGACGAATGATACCATTGGGTCTGATTTCACTTATTTTTTACTCTAATGGCAGGTTTTGTGGATCTATGTTGAAGAATTTTTTGGTTTGATGCTGAGGACTCAGTCCTCATGCACCTCATGTACAGTGACCCTAGCAGGTTAATATGGAACATGATACCTTTCTATTTAACCCTCTATTGGGCGTCTTTTCTCAAGTCTGTGGTTATCTAGTCGGATCGATGAGTACGATGCCAATAGATACCAAGGATTTTCTTGTGAAATAGACCTCCTTGGGGTATTTCTATATATGGATACCCGATGGGTGTTAGTTCAGCTTTTCTATTCTACTTGGGTTGTGACCTCTAAGGAGAATTTCCTTATGAGGATGCTCAGAGAAGATCAGGTACCTCATAAGTCATGTTTACCTTCTTTTTCGTTGTGATATTTACCTTCTTTTGAGAGATTTTGGAGATTTTGGGCTTGGTGGTTAGACCTTGTGACCCAGTTGTGAGGATTTTCCTATAAATATAGGTGAAAGACCTAGAGACCCTTGGTTTTTACTTGAACCCTTGTAGGTCGATGTTGGTTCTGTTCTAGGGAAACATGTGTGAGAGAAGTTGGCCCATGTTTTCCAATTCATTTTTGGTGAGTATATTTGTTTTATACTTGTTTTTGTGATCGAGACACGGTAGGTGATCAATTTTTGCATTATAGGCATGTTGATGCCTTTAGATTTCAATCGAGGCACCTTGGGTGCTTTCTTTTCAAGACTGGCTTCGATGGGTAGGACTGTTCAGGTGCCTGTCCTGGTCGAACAGTTTTTTTGCTGTTGCTAATGTAGTCAGAGTGTGGGTAGACGCTCGCTACTGGAATTATTCCCTGTGTATGTGTTAGGTGGTAAAGATACACACTATTTGCATGCGGTATCATTTGAATCTAAATCGATGAGTGGACAGGTGTGAGCTGAGTACTGATTTATTAATACTTTCCATGGGTTTAGACCCCAGAAGTTGTGTTGAAATGACCCTCTATGGTAGAGGTGACATTGTGAAATGTTCGGGTACCACCAGATGGTTGACCCGTGGCTTAATCTTGGCCAGGTTTTGATAGGATGTGAGTGTGGCTCGAAGGGATCTGTATATGCCTTTTGTAGAATCTTAGTACGATCCTATTAGAGATGATCATGTGCTATCTTGATTCATCTTGAGTATGCTAAGAGAGCGTTGACCCTACACCGATCTCTTTTTCTTTTTCTTTTTCTTTATGTATAAATGTTCTTCTTTGTTGAGGAAGGAACCCATTGAGGTTGCACTTGAGGAGCGGTGTAAGGTAATACATATGGTGGGGAGTGCACCTTTGGATATCTGAGGGTGGTTTTTTTTCATTTTAGTCAATATTTGGTATTTTTTCGTTAGCTTTTGAGCTCATAGTTTTTCTTTTAAGATGAAAATAGGGGTATTACTATGGTGGGGAGTACCAGATTAGTTGTAGTAAAATGTCTTCTACATATAATGTAGTTGTTAATGCTATAAGCATGGTCGTTGTAAAATATAGATAGCTTTGTTGTGTAGATGATCGGGTTGGGAGCATGGATTATGGTCCTTTCACCAGGCTTCTTGGGGATGAGAAGGTTTATGGTGGGGATTTTGTAAGGACCTATGTTTTTTCATAATGCATTTTTGAGATGAAATTTGAATTTTTGCTGTTGGATGATCATGATGGGTAAAATGGTAATTTTCCCCTACCATTTGACCTCAGATAATTTTTCTGACAACTCCGTTGGTCCCAAAATAGGGTTTTTACCCTAGGACAAGAGTTTGGTGGGAATTTGAGCTGTTTGAATTTTAGAAGAATATTTAATATTTAATATTATTAAATTAAATATTTAATTATTTTCATAGGTTCCTTAAACAATAACTTTTAAATGGAGTTTTAGATTTAGATTCCATCTCTTCCATTGAGTCTGAAATGGGAAGTTTAGCCTAGGCGAGGCATAAACTCGAGTCGGGCGTCGGGGCCGGCCTGAGCCCCCTTTTCTTTTTATTTTCTTTTATTTATTTTCTATTCCTTCTTCCTCCTTTCACACACCTCCTATGTGATCCTCCTTTTCCGTGTCCTATGGGAGAAAATGGATATGGAGAAATAGAGAGATATGGAAGGTAAGAGAGGTACCGATGCGAAGCCCTCGACGTGCTGAGTCGGAATATGGCATCTGTGGATGGTGAAATCAACCGAAGCTTCGGTGGTTTCCACCCGAAGGTAGGAACATTTACATTTTTTCTATATATCCCATTTAAACATATTGTTTTAAGTTCTTAAAGCCTTATATTTCTTGCTTGTGGATTCTTGGGGCTTGATCTGTTGTTTTGGGGGCGAAAACAGGTGTTTTGGGCGATCTGAGGGTTTTCCGGTCGGAAAACCCAGGTTACATGGTGTGTGTTCCAGGGGAACACACCATGTGTTATTCTTTTTCTATGAATAAGAAGTTTTCTTAAGTACACGTTGTGTACTCTGAGTACACATCGTGTGGTGGCATGGCCGTGTTTCCAACCGTTTGAGAAAGAACACATTTTTTTGGTTTTTAAACAGTACACGCCGTGTACTTTGAAGTACACTCCATGTACTTTTACACAGGAAGACCCCATGTGTTATGTCCATGTATATGTACACAGCTAGAGGGATGGATAAGAGTACACGCCATGTACTCTGAAGTACACACCCTGTACTTTTTCTAGCTTAGTAGTTTGGGGTATTTTGTTCCTTGGAAGTCAGAATTGGGAATGTGAGTTGTCCATTCTGAGCGTTTTTCCATGTAGATTGAAATGGTGGAATCCTATTGACATTTAGAGTTCATCCAAATGGTGTTTTAGGGATTTATATAAAAATGGAGAGGTTCTTCCTCCGGTTATCAAGTTTAGTTTCCACCTGAGGGTGAGACTTGGTGTGGATGATAGGTTGGGTGTTCAGAACAACCTAGTTGAGACTTTTGATCTGATATGAGCTATGATCTATCTCCCATGACCTATGCTTTTGAGGAAATTTCCCTTGCGAGACGTTCCCTTATGGCCTATGAGTTCGTGAGACTAGATGCTTCCAAGGATCCCCTAAGGGATGCCTTCGATTATGTGATGACCTAGGGAGTCCCTTGTAGGATCTCTCTCAAGTTTTCCTTTAAGAGGATCCATGTTGCAGGATGCCTCCATTGTTCTTCATTCGAGGATACCATGTAGGATTCTTCCCTTACTCTTCACTAAGGATCCCATACAGGATAACTTTGTTTGTTTTTACCTAGAGGATCCTGAGTAGGATG
The DNA here is from genome assembly GCA_963277665.1 of Viscum album. Lineage (NCBI taxonomy): Eukaryota > Viridiplantae > Streptophyta > Magnoliopsida > Santalales > Viscaceae > Viscum > Viscum album. Next base: position 2,031,884,386 of record OY728146.1, on the reverse strand, counting down.
CCTTTTTGTGTTTGTCTTAAGGGACCCAGCAGGTTCCCGTGGTTTGACCGACCCTGAGTTATACCTCGGGTTTGGGTAGAGATGGTGTTCAAGTGTCACCTAGAACCCATGTTGAACTAGTTAGCCCATGTTTCTTTTCCTTAAGTGTTGGGTTAGGCATTCATCCCACCCTCACTCTTTGTTATGTTTCACTTGTTTATTACTAATGCAGTGATGTTCACCAGAGGTACTTACAGGTTGGTGGCAATTGAGCTTGACGCGAGGTGTCTTACTTTCTGTTGGGTTGCTTGGATGTTCTTCCTAGGATATTCTTTTATTATTGAGATTCCAAACATGCTTTCCTGGTATCCAGATTCTGAGCCATGATATTTCTAATATTTATTGTATACCCATAGGTACTACCTGGGAGATGACTGTTGAGCTTGATTTTATATATTGTGATGTATATATTTTGTTGGGATGACTATAAGTGTTTCCTAGTATCCAACTATTTAGCCTTACTTGATGATATATGATGGGGATTATTACAATCTCCTCAACCTTTGAACAAAATGATTCTTCTCTTCCAGATCAGTTACGAGACTCCAGGGGTGTAGCATTATGGATCACCAGAGAGTTCTCTCTTTATACAGGCATGGAGACCCAAGAATCATTGTAGATTATGCAATACCAAGTGGAAGGGATGATTACGATCTCCTCGACCTTTGATCGAAATGATTTTTCTATTTCGATCAGTTATAAGACTCTAGGGGTGTAGCATGGAGTCTCACCAGAGATTTCTCTCTTTATGGGTCGCCTAAGGGTATGCCTCTTAGAGATCATCTGAGTTCCAAATGTCATGACTGCCTACGGAATGAGACCTAGGGCTTAGACATTGGATTAGATTCAAAAGCTTGAGAATCATGGTGACTGACTTAGTAACCTTTTATAGGATGTCCGGATGTGCTTCCCAGAATCATTCTTTACAAGTGAAAATGATTACGATCTCCTCAACCAATGATCGGAATGATCACACTCTTCCAGATCCGTTAGGATTGACCGTCGGCATATGGTATCCTTCCTTATAGGATTGACCATCAGTATACAATATCCTAGTTTGTGATTAGGGGTGAGTACGTGCGAACCCAGGTGTAGGATGATCATCCCCCTATAGTGAAGAAACTTTCTCAGCGATATAATTTCGGCATTGGAAGAAAAAGGTATATATTTATGGGATTACAGACCTAGAGATTGACTTAATGATACATGTCTTGAGTGGCATGATGTCCAACTCAATTACCTTACACAGGATGTCTAGATGATCGGGATTACAGACCCAAGGATCAACTGATGATGTGGTTTCTTGTTGTTTGATACACATACTCATGAATATTCATATTTATGTATATATGTATAGGTATGGGACTATACATGTATACGTATATAGATATGGACATCCATGGTGGCACCTACCCAGTTGACAGGGATTAAAGACTCTGGGTTCAACTGTGGTTGTACGTTTGGTTTACTTCTTTTGTTGTGTTCCAACTAGGCTGAGCACAATGCTATTGCATACACTTTTAGTAGCACAATTATAGGTTGCTTTTCGGGGTAGAATATTGAGATTATTTCTCACCCTTGTACGTGCAACTTAGTGTACGTGTAGACTTTATGTCTGCTTTTTCAGGTTGAGCACAAGTTGCATATTGGATAGGGATAAGGCCTAGTGTTGCACGATCGAGCAGAGCTGCTCGAGTGGTTCTTCTGACCAGGATGGTGCAGTTTGACAGTGTCTAGAGATCGGGTATGTGGGTTGGCTCGGAGTTAGTAGTTGATCCATGTAATTTTACTTTCACTTTATTTTGTACTTGTATCTATATAGTCGGCCGAGTGGGTGACCAGTGTTGTATTGTATTACATAGCTGTTTGGGATTTTACCACATTTTACTACTACTTTTTTTATATTTCAGTTGTTTATTGCTTCTGCAATCTGTTTACTTTCTACTATGTATGATACTTAGTTATTTCTTCTGTTTTCTTACTTTGGTATGAGGGAATATTCTCCCCACTATCACACCCTACGACCTAGATACTAGTTGACAGTCTCTAGCATATGGAGAGGTGCACTTGAGGCCTTGTGGCGACCCGGATCGAAGCACCAGTTTAGTGGCTTCTGGGTCGGGACGTTATACGACCACCGTCTTAGAGGTGAGCCAGGTCAGGATGTTACAAAGTGGTATCAAAGGTGATTTATTTTCCTTTGTCTTACTATTTTGGGTTGTTAAACAAGAGACTAGGAATGTGTCGAATCTTGGTTAATATCCATGCCTAGGACTGATCACCCCACATACAAGAAATGACCAAGTATCCAGGGTTGTGAATTTATATTCATGATTTTCAATATTACTATTGATATGATTTTACCTTGAGTGATTGGTGTAATTTCCCCTTCTTATGGATTTATGGAGTTGATCAAATTTTACCCTTATCCTGCTAAGGCGAGGATGAAGCATTGCATACATCATAATAGGAACTTAGAAATTCACATTACATGCATAGTTCCATGCCATGCAGTTGCATTAGTGATTTGTATACTGAATAGAATAGTGTACCTTGAATGTATGCAATGTCTTGTATTTATTTAGAATGCCTCTTTAGAAACCATGTTTTGGTGATATATTTAGTATGCTATCCTGTTTCCATGCTGCCTAATTACTATCATGTTTTCCTTGTATCATGCTTCTATACTTATTAGAAAGTCTTTGTGATTAAAATGTAATGCTTATGTGATTTCAACATTTTTCTCTCTATTAGCTGCTTGTAGTGACATGCTAGCTTGTTTGATATGTAATCAGTTGTTTTTGCTAAAATTTATTGGTTGAAATTAAATAGTATCCAAATTCCATATATAAAGTGTATATGAGCTTTATGGATTTGTAGATAGTATCCCACATGACTAGACTATTGAAGATATGCATGATGTATTATGAAATGGGTTTATAATGTAATGGGATTTGAAATAGTACATGTAGTGGTGTCCTTTGTTTAATACTCTTGTGTAAGGGTAGATAAAATATTCTTTGAGTTTCCTTGGAATGGAAGCACGAGCATTTTCCATAGGTGATCTTTATTTTAACAATGCCTTTAATGATCAGCTTTTAAACCGAGTGACTTCTTTTAGCGTGACCTGGTGTTAGGGTTGATGCTTGTTCTTCATTAGGGGATAGACTATGGTAGGTAACACCCTTATGACTTAAAATCCTTTCTAGGGTCGTGAGTTTTTTTCCTTATTAGTGTCGTTCATGTGCCGTTGTCTCTAGTACGACCTCCTTGCTTAAAATGACTCCCTTTTTCATACTAGTGGTCATATTTTCCTTGAATTTTGTTTCATGCTTGAGCATTGGGTAATGCTCATTCTCAGTAGGTTTGACATGCCTCAGGCATGATCAACCACTTCATAGGTCATTCAACCCTCTCTTCTCCATAGTGATAAATGACTCGATACGTCGTCCTCCGATTTAAAAGCCATCTTGCTCCCTTATCACCTTAGGGTAGTATGTGTTCATGTATGTAGTGTCATTGAGTTCTTAATGTTATTATGAAATGGATGAGTTCAGTGTAATAGTTAAGCCTTATACTGTTAAATACATCTTGGGTCATCTCCGTAGTAGAGTGTCTTGTGTGTTAAAGGAATCAAGTTTGTCCCAATGCTCGGGATGACTTCCAGAGACTCAGATGTTTTGCCACACCAATCAGTTTGGTTGGGATTTTATACTAATTTTTTAAATGTTTTCCTTCTGGTAATATCTTAATCCTCTTAGTGTACTCTTCCTTAAGTGATGAGCATGTACCTTATCTTGCCTCTGTCCTTGACGCGCTAAGAGAGTGTCAAACTAATGCCACGCTAAATCTTTAAAAGTTGTTGGGTGGATTTAGTGGTCTCCCAGTGTTTCATGTTAAATGCATGGTTCTTATCAAATCTTGATTTGTCTTGAGTGAAACTTGGATTTTAGTGTAGGAATTCCATGGATGAACTCTTGAACACCATCTATTTCATCTAACTTGACCACCAGGCTGATGCTGCTCTAGGATTAGTCAATAATCTGATGTGGACATTTTGGATTTGTACTAACGTCTCACTTTGGTGGATGTGGATGTGGTGAAAGTGAGATAACTTGGAAGAATACATCATAGTTTAGTTTATAAAAATGTTGGTTATCAAAGCCGAACATCTTCTGAAATGGTTAGTCAGAGTGACTCGACTAGTTATCTATCTTGTTTAATGAAGCGATAAGTAAAGGACCTTTTTCTAGCACATCGTCAAGTGAGATGAGTGTGGTTTGGTTCATCCATGAATTTTCATGAAAATATGGCTTGAATTGGGCTTTTAGGTTAATGAGAATTGACTGTTTATTCTGTTTTAGAAATCATGTGATAAGCCTTGCTAGAATGCTTATGGGTGTGTCTTGTAGGAAATTCTGACAGTGAATGTAACGACCCAATATTTTTGAGTAGTATATTAACTTACTCTTAATGATTTAATAAGATGTTAATGGTTAATGCAGAAAGAGGAGTCGATGGCTTCATCCAGTAGACACGACCCTTATGAAGCCCACTTATCAGAGCTTGGGAAGGAGGTAACATATGTGGGCTTCGCTTTGGACCAAGCCCAAGCCGAACTCCAGCGTGTCAAGATTGAACGGAAACGCCTACGGGAGAAGTTCAAGTTAGTAGAGATTACTACTAGGGAAATGTTATCTGAGCCTCCCTCAGATTCTCTCACCATAGCACACCTTACACTTAGGTCTTATGCCGGTGTTATAAGGGGCTATGTGACGAGACCCTAGCTTCCTTGTGTAATCCTTTCGGGTGAATAAATTGAGATTTCTTCCTTTAGTGATGTTTGTGAAATTTCAAATGTATAGATAATTTTAGAATGTATTTTATTGATGAATTTTGAAAAAGGGATATTTTAAAATATTTATGTAAACCCTAAATAACTAATGATGTGTAATGATTTTCAAAAAATGGTCTTCTACAAAAGTGTTCAGTAAGGAATTTGGAGTCTAATAAGATCAACTTAATTTTTGATGAATAATAAATTATGAATAGTGATTTTACGCTTAGGATTAGTAATGTGACCAAATGGATTAGTAATTTCACTCAAATAAAGTTTTAATATAATTTAGACACCTAAATTAAGTAATGTGATTCAATAAAATGGGTAAATAACGGTTTCATAAATTATTAGTCAAGTATTAGTTTTTTTCGGATGAATAGTGTTTTTTAATTAAAAATTTAATTAAAAATAATTAGAAAATTATTTTTATAAAAAGGACTTTATTTTTGAACTCAGAGCATCGATATTATGTTAAGGTAATTTTTGGGGATTTTTCTGAAAAAAACGAATTTTCGATGAATAGTGTTTTTATTTAAAAATTAAATTAAAATTATTTAGAAAATTATTTTTATAAAATGGAGTTCATAAATGTATTTAAAACATTGATATTTGGTTAAGGTGAAATTTTGGGATTATTCTGAGAAAGTTGAATTTTCGATGAATAGTGAAAATATAGTTTTTAAGTTACGGGTGTTTAATGACATCATTAAATGATGTATTAAGTATATATTCAATATGGTCGAATTATGAATAGTAAGATAAGGTGTGAGGTGTCCCAAGTGGCCAATACCATGGGCAAATACCATGGGAAAGCCCATGGTTTTTCCAAAACCACTAGTGAGGTGTCCCTTGGCCATTAATGCCTTGTCCCCTCACTTCCCTATAAATACCCACCCTTTCCTCCTTTAGTTTCCACTCCCAACTCTCCCCCAACAAAGTTATGGTCTCCTTACCTCCCAAGGAGTCCTCCCAAGGTGCCCCCAAGCCCTCAAGGTCCAAAACTTTGAGTTTCAAGGGTCACATTTTAAGGTAAGGGATCTGACCCCTCTCTTTCTTTTCATGTAATCTCTTTTATGTCATTCCTTTTATGCTCCATGTTATTATGTGAGAGGATGTTCTTTTATATTCCTCTTACTGCCCCTTTCATGTTTATATTATGAGAGATCCCCTATTACTCTCATCATTTCGTTTTATGAAAGTTTAAGTGACGCCGTTAGGCTGCCGACTGTTTAAGTGATTCTTTCACCCTTCTCATTTTTCAAGTTCGATTTTCATGTCAAATATTTCAAGTTACTTTTTATTATGTTGGGGTATGATCTCTATATATATAATACTGATCTATAATGATAATATGATGAGAGACCCTATTTGATCTGTTCAATTAATTTTTGCTGAAGTTTAAGTGACGCCGTTAGGCTGCCGAATTTTCATAAGAGAAATCAAACTTTTGTCTTCCTTCCATGCTTTTCATTTCAAATGGTATGTCCTTGAAATTGCATCACCATGTCAATATATACTTCTTATTCTGTCCCTCTACTATTTTATGGGTCAATTATGATTGTTCGACCCATGTTCCCTCTCTTTTCAAAGTTTTCTAAAACCTTGTAACATAGCCGTTATGCTGCAGAATTTTCGTCTCAAAATGCCCCTCTTTTCTCAAAATTATTTTATGTTATAAAGTGAATACTCAAAGATCCTATTTCTACAGGGGTATTCACATATATATAAAAATGTTCTATTTTAAATTCTGGGATTTACATACATGATACCCGCTTTCCCTTTCCGTGGGTTTAAAGTAACGTAAAGATCATGTCTTTAAAGCAGTTTTTAAAACGTTATGATTATGAAATGAAACCCATTTATTTTATGCTATATGGGTTATTTATGAAATGTTTGATGATGATATATGTGGATCACATGATAATAAAGGCAAATTTAAGGGTGCGCCCTGATAGCGCTCCAATGCATTGAGTAAAGACTTAATCTCTAGAGATGACCATTTTAACGACGCCTTGGTGAATAACCTTGGTAATTTTTAACGACACCTTGGGGATGGACCTTGGTGAAACGAAACGATTGTCAATATTAAATGTTGCAGACACATCTTCAAGTTATGAAAATGTTATTTTTATTATGATGTATCTCATGATTTCTTTCTCATGCCTTAAAGTTCTTTTCATGTCCTTATTGAAGTATCTCAAGTTCACATGTAAAATGTTTCTCTTGTTTCCCTTACTGGGCCTTCTGCTCACCCTTTCTTTTGATGTATGTCCCCAGGTTATGAGATGCATAATGAACATAGGATGAACTAAAGGAGAAGCCTTTAAAGTGTTTAAGAAGAATGTTTTATGTTTTTTTTATGTATTATGATCCTTGTTTCTAAGACACTAAACCTTAACGATCCTCAGTTCCGTGTAATGGAATGAAAGTTATGTTATAAAAAGACGGGATGCTATAGTTGGTATCAAAGGATGGTTTAGTTATTTGTGGAAATTAGGATATAAAAACTTTAGGAAGAACCCTATAGAAAAGTTTAAATATAGGAAAACTTCCTGGTATTTTGGTAAGTATTGAGTAGGTGGTTTATCAAACAAATACATCCCTGTCTGGATACGAGCAGGTAGAGGCGGCTCTGGCACAAATGTACATAGGGGTAAAACCCGAAAACACCGCTTTGAGCTAGACTCGAACGGGAACTGGTGCACGATAACGGGCCTTGCTGCACTCTTGGTTACGACACTCCTGGGGGATATGTTTGGTTAATCACAAGCTTTTTATGAATCATTATGAAGGAATTATAGAAAAGTGTAATTGTCTAAGCATGAAGTCTTAGTTAAAAGATTCATAAATGAAATAAGTTTCTTACTAAGGTTTTATTCTTTTAGAAAATGGCGGGAAATAGGAGGAACCGTGCCGATGGTGACCGCAATGCACCATGTGCTGACGACCCTCCGATGGAAGCCGGAATGGAAACATTCATGCGAATGATGAACCAAATGACTCAAGTTATGAGTAATAACTTGAATCAAGCTGAGAGGCCGACCTCACCATGAAGGGAACAACACTCTGTTGAGTCCTTCATGCGTCAACGACCGCCAACATTCAATGGATCTACTGACCCATTGGTTGCAGAACAATGGATAAGCTCCATTGAAAAGATCTTTTCTGTACTTCATTGTTTGGAACAAGAAAAAGTCACCCTTGCTGTTTACCGCCTAGAGGGAGAAGCTGATCAGTGGTGGTCACTGATCAAAAACACGAAGCCACGAGGAGAGATAGAAGCTTTGGAGTGGGAAGAATTTCGGGGAATTTTTCTTAACAAATATTTCCCTCGTTCCATGAGAACGAGAATGGAGAAAGAGTTTCTCGAGCTGAAGCAGAAGGAGAACGAATCTGTCGGAAGCTACGAGATGAACTTCACAAGGCTTTCCCGTTATACCTAAATCTTTGTCATGGACCCTAATGGGAAGGTTGATAGATTCTTTGGTGGACTACGACCTCATCTGCGGAAGAATCTAGCCAATAGGGACTATGATAGCTATGAAGAAATAGTTTGAAGTGCTATGAAAGTCGAGCTGGAGTTTGGTGAGACACAATGGTCTCATAAACCAAATGAAAAGAAGAGATCGTTGGAGCCCAGTTTAGGGAAGTCTTTTGATGAGGGAAGAGGTGGAAAGCAAATGTAACTTACCACATGCAATAAATGTGGGAAGAATCATCTGGGTAACTGCTTGAACGGAAGTGGAAAGTGCTACAAGTGTGGAAGAGGAGGCCATATTGATCGGAATTGTCATAGTGAGGTGAAGCCTCAGCTTCCCAACACTAACAACAGAGGAAAGATGGTTCTGGCCCTACCCGAAGTCACATGCTTCAAGTGTGGATAGCTTGGGCACTTTTCTAACCAATGTCCAAATCTGCGGGCGGTGGAGGGGAATCAACACCAACCTCAGCAGAGGCCAAGAGAGAAAGGTCGTGCTTTCGCTATCACAACAGCTGAAGTTGAAGTCCCGAATGATGTGGTAGCAGGTACTCATATTGTCCTCTCAAAACTAGCAAGTACTTTATTTGATTCTGGTTCTACGCATTCCTTTATTTCCTCCAAGTTTGCAAGGAATATAGAATCAATCCCCGAACTGCTAGAGGTAGAGTTGTCTGTCAAGACTCCAAGTGGGATTATCCTTGCATCAACAACATTTAGAGACTCTAGTGTTTACTTTGGTGAGCACAATATTATCTCAAATCTAGTAGTCATTCCCATGATGGAATTCGACATTATACTAGGGATGGACTGGCTCTCAATGTATAATGCTAAGATCAAATGCAGAAGTAAGGAAATCTCAGTAGTATTGAATGAATGACCTACAGTTATCTTCCAAGGAGAGATATCCCGAACTGATCCCTATCTAGAAGCACCTCCTATAGCTTTCTTTATGGAGTTAATCGGTGATGATGAAGAAGGAAAAGGGAGCATACAATTAGAAGATGTTCCGATTGTTCAGGAATACATGGATGTATTTCCTGAGGAGTTACCTGGACCTCCCCCAGAAAGAGAGGTAGAGTTCTCCATTGAACTAGTACCTGGGTCTCAACCGATATCAAAGACTCCGTATAGAATGGCAAATGTGGAGCTAGAAGAGTTAAAGAAACAACTCCAAGACTTGTTGGAGAAGGGGTTTATCCGACCGAGTGTGTCTCCTTGGGGAGCACCAGTTCTCTTTGTGAAGAAGAAGGATGGATCAATGCGGCTATGCATCGATTATAGAGAACTGAATGGGATCACAGTGAAGAACAGATATCCTCTTCCAAGAATTGATGATTTATTTGACCAACTTCGCGGGGCTCAATTCTTATCTAAGATCGACCTTCGACCTGGTTATCATCAACTGAGGGTAAAGAAGGAAGATATTCCAAAGACTGCCTTCTGATCAAGATATGGGCATTATGAGTTTACTGTTATGCCCTTCGGCTTGACTAATGCTCCTGCTATTTTCATGGATTTGATGAATAGAGTCTTTAAGGACTACCTTGATAACTTTTTGGTAGTTTTTATTGATGATATTTTGATATATTCAAAAAGTCGTGAGGAGCATGAAGATCATCTAAGGGTTATATTGGAAACTCTGCGGAAGGAGAGGCTCTTTGGGAAGTTCAGAAAGTGTGAGTTTTGGTTACAATAGGTGGATTTCTTGGGGCACATCGTAACCAATGAAGGAATCTCGATTGACCCTGCAAAAACAATGGTTGTGGAGGAGTGGCCTCAATCCACAACAGTAACTGAGATTCGTAGTTTCCTTGGTTTAGTAGGATATTATAGGAGGTTTGTGAAAAAATTTTCATGGCTTTCTAATCCACTAACCAAGTTGACTTGAAAAGGGGTTAAGTTCATCTGGACAAAGGAATGCGAGGAAAGTTTCCAAGAGCTGAAGAAGAGATTGGTTACTGCACCTGTGTTAACACTACCCTCTATTGGAGAAGGATTCGTTATTTTTAGCGATGCATCTCTGAAAAGGCTTGGGTGCGTCCTCATGAAAAATGACAAAGTAATTGCTTATGCATCTCGACAGTTGAAGATTCATGAGCAGAATTATCCTACGCATGATCTAGAGCTGGCGGCAGTTGTTTTTGCTCTAAAGATATGGAGGCACTATCTTTATGGGGATAAATGTGATATATACACTGACCACCAAAGTCTAAAGTATATTTTCACACAGAAAGAATTGAACATGAGAAAAATGAGATGGTTGGAGCTTATTAAAGACTATGATTGTTCAATTCATTATCACCCTGGAAGAGAAAATAAAGTCGCGGATGCATTAAGCAGGAAAGATCCTGTTGTTCTGGCAACAATGAGGATCGTAGTAGATCCCTTGATTAAAGATCTAGTAAAACTGGACAAGGGAATTATAAGGAAAGGGACATCATCAACCCTATTCCAAATGATTTCTCAACCTTCATTACTAGAGAGGATCAAGAAGGCTAAAAAAGAAGATCCTTTGCTGCAGGAGAAGATTGAGGCTGTAAAGGATGGGAAGTTCCCTGATTTCAATATTGATCAAGAAGGTGTATTGAAATTTCGTACAAGACTATGTGTTCCATCTATTCCGGAGATAAAGAAAGAACTGATGGATGAAGCTCATAGCTCTACATTCTCTATACACCTGGGAAGCACTAAGATGTATAGAGACATTCGTGATCATTATTGGTGGGATAACATGAAGAGGGAGATTGCTGATTACACTACAAGGTGCCTGGTGTGTTAGCAAGTAAAGGCAGAACGACAACTTCCTAAAGGGGTATTACAACCGCTACCCATACCAGTATGGAAGTGGGATAATATCACTATGGAATTTGTAACTGGTCTCCCGAAAACGTCCAAAGGAAATAATGCGATATGGGTTATTGTGGACCGTCTCACCAAGACAGCCCATTTTATCTCTATTCAGGAAGATTTCTCTCTGGATCAACTTGCCAAGATATACGTGAAGGAAGTGGTAAGGCTGCATGGGGTACCACTATCCATCGTATCTGATCGTGACCCAAGATTCACATCAAAATTCTGTAGAAGTCTTCAACATGCTCTGAATACTGAATTGAATTTTAGTACGGCCTATCATCCTCAAACTGATGGCCAATCTGAAAGGACTATTCAGACACTCGAAGACATGTTGAGATTATGCTCAATGGAATTTAAAGGTGGATGGGATCAACACCTCCCATTAGTTGAGTTCTCCTATAACAACAGCTTCCATTCGAGTATTCAGATGGCACCCTATGAAGCTCTATATGGAAAGCGGTGTAGAACTCCTACTTGTTGGGATGAAACTGGTGAGAGGAAGCTTCTTGGGCCTGATCTCATGCAAGAGATGACGGAACAGGTTCATGCCATCCAACAACACATAAAGGCTGCTCAGAGTCGGCAGAAGAGCTATGCTGAAAATCGTCGAAGGGACTTGGAGTTTGGTGTTGGTGACAAAGTCTTCCTTTGAATTTCTCCATGGAAGAGAGTCATGCGGTTTGGGAAGAAAGGGAAGCTCAGCCCTAGGTACATTGGCCCCTATGAAATCCTTGATCGCATAGGAGCAGTAGTCTATCGTCTAGCACTTCCATCGAACCTAGCTCAAGTTCATGATGTCTTCCATGTATCTCTCTTGAGGAAGTACATACCCGACCCTTCGCATGTACTGAACCCAGAGGTGGTACAACTGGAACATGACCTCTCTTACGAGGAGCATCCGGTGGAGATCTTGGACCATAGAGACAAGGTCCTACGAAACAAGACTACCCACCTTGTGAAAGTGTTGTGGAGGAATCATAAATATGAAGAAGTGACTTGGGAGCCGGAGGAAACAATGAAGCAAAAGTACCCTCACCTTTTAGACTAGGCCTCAAGTATAAATTTCGGGGACGAAATTTCTTAAGGGGGGAAGAATGTAACGACCCAATATTTTTGAGTAGTATATTAACTTACTCTTAATGATTTAATAAGATGTTAATGGTTAATGCAGAAAGAGGAGTCGATGGCTTCATCCATTAGACTCGACCCTTATGAAGCCCACTTATCAGAGCTTGGGAAGGAGGTAGCATCTGTGGGATTCGCTTTGGACCAAGCCCAAGCCGAACTCCAGCATCTCAAGATTGAACGGAAACGCCTACGGGAGAAGTTCAAGTTAGTAGAGATTACTACTGGGGCAATGTTATTTGAGCCTCCCTCATATTCTCTCACCATAGCACACCTTACACTTAGGTCTTATGCCGGTGTTATAAGGGGCTATGTGACGAGACCCTAGCTTCCTTGTGTAATCCTTTCGGGTGAATAAATTGAGATTTCTTCCTTTAGTGATGTTTGTGAAATTTCAAATGTCTAGATAATTTTAGAATGTATTTTATTGATGAATTTTGAAAAAGGGATATTTTAAAATATTTATGTAAACCCTAAATAACTAATGATGTGTAATGATTTTCAAAAAATGGTCTTCTACAAAAGTGTTCAGTAAGGAATTTGGAGTCTAATAAGATCAACTTAATTTTTGATGAATAATAAATTATGAATAGTGATTTTACGCTTAGGATTAGTAATGTGACCAAATGGATTAGTAATTTCACTCAAAGAAAGTTTTAATATAATTTAGACACCTAGATTAAGTAATGTGATTCAATAAAATGGGTAAATAACGGTTTCATAAATTATTAGTCAAGTATTAGTTTTTTCGGATGAATAGTGTTTTTTAATTAAAAATTTAATTAAAAATAATTAGAAAATTATTTTTATAAAAAGGACTTTATTTTTGAACTCAGAGCATCGATATTATGTTAAGGTAATTTTTGGGGATTTTTCTGAAAAAAACGAATTTTCGATGAATAGTGTTTTTATTTAAAAATTAAATTAAAATTTTTTAGAAAATTATTTTTATAAAATGGAGTTCATAAATGTATTTAAAACATTGATATTTGGTTAAGGTGAAATTTTGGGATTATTCTGAGAAAGTTGAATTTTCGATGAATAGTGAAAATATAGTTTTTAAGTTACGGGTGTTTAATGACATCATTAAATGATGTATTAAGTATATATTCAATATGGTCGAATTATGAATAGTAAGATAAGGTGTGAGGTGTCCCAAGTGGCCAATACCATGGGCAAATACCATGGGCAAGCCCATGGTTTTGCCAAAACCACTAGTGAGGTGTCCCTTGGCCATTAATGCCTTGTCCCCTCACTTCCCTATAAATACCCACCCTTTCCTCCTTTAGTTTCCACTCCCAACTCTCCCCCAACGAAGTTCTGGTCTCCTTACCTCCCAAGTAGTCCTCCCAAGGTGCCCCCAAGCCCTCAAGGTCCAAAACTTTGAGTTTCAAGGGTCACATTTTAAGGTAAGGGATCCGACCCCTCTCTTTCTTTTCATGTAATCTCTTTTATGTCATTCCTTTTATGCTCCATGTTATTATGTGAGAGGATGTTCTTTTATATTCCTCTTACTGCCCCTTTCATGTTTATATGATGAGAGATCCCCTCTTACTCTCATCATTTCGTTTTATGAAAGTTTAAGTGACGCCGTTAGGCTGCCGAATGTTTAAGTGATTCTTTCACCCTTCTCATTTTTCAAGTTCGATTTTCATGTCAAATCTTTCAAGTTACTTTTTATTATGTTGGGGTATGATCTATATATATATCATACTGATCTCTAATGATCATATGATGAGAGACCCTATTTTATCTGTTCAATTCATTTTTGTTGAAGTTTAAGTGACGCCGTTAGGCTGCCGAATTTTCATAAGAGAAATCAAACTTTTGTCTTCCTTCCATGCTTTTCATTTCAAATGGTATGTCCTTGAAATTGCATCACCATGTCCATATATACTTCTTATTCTGTCCCTCTACTATTTTATGGGTCAATTATGATTGTTCGACCCATGTTCCCTCTCTTTTCAAAGTTTTCTAAAACCTTGTAACATAGCCGTTATGCTGTAGAATTTTCGTCTCAAAATGCCTCTCTTTTCTCAAAATTATTTTATGTTATAAAGTGAATACTCAAAGCTCCTATTTCTACAGGGGTATTCACATATATATAAAAATTTTCTATTTTAAATTCTGGGATTTACATACATGATACCCGCTTTCCCTTTCCGTGGGTTTAAAGTAACGTAAAGATCATGTCTTTAAAGCAGTTTTTAAAACGTTATGATTATGAAATGAAACCCATTTATTTTATGCTATATGGGTTATTTATGAAATGTTTGATGATGATATATGTGGCTCACATGATAATAAAGGCAAATTTAAGGGTGCGCCCTGATAGCACTCCAATGCATTGGGTAAAGACTTAATCTCTAGAGATGACCATTTTAACGACGCCTTGGTGAATAACCTTGGTAATTTTTAACGACACCTTGGGGATGGACCTTGGTGAAACGAAACGATTGTCAATATTAAATTTTGGAGCCACATATTCAAGTTATGAAAATGTTACTTTTATTATGATGTATCTCATGATTTCTTTCTCATGCCTTAAAGTTCTTTTCATGTCCTTATTGAAGTATCTCAAGTTCACATGTAAAATGTTTCTCTTTTTTCCCTTACTGGGCCTTATGCTCACCATTTCTTTTGATGTATGTCCCCAGGTTATGAGATGCATAATGAACATAGGATGAACTAAAGGAGAATCCTTTCAAGTGTTTAAGAAGAATGTTTTATGTTTTTTTATGTATTATGATCCTTGTTTCCAAGACACTAAACCTTAACGATCCTCAGTTCCGTGTAATGGAATGAAAGTTATGTTATAAAAAGATGGGATGCTATAGTGAAAGGTGTCATGACTCGAAATTTTCCTTCTTTTTAATGTTAAAGACTGATGTAGGAAGTAACTTTGACTGGATTTTTAATGAGATGATGACATGGTCGCGTCTCTAGCTAAACGAGTTTGGATATGTACCGTCTCAGTGTTTCAGTTGGAAAATGAGCACTGATTCAGATCTTAATGGCTTAGGTGCCTCTTTCCTAACTAATGTTTGAACGTGCGTTGGGCATTTGGAGATGCAACATGACCTTTTTTATGAGACTTCATGATCCTATAGATCGGGTTTGAGTTACATTTTCACGAAGGCTTCTCGGGGACGAGAAGTTATAAGGTGGGAATGTTATAATGTCCCAAGTTTTGAATCGAATGAAAAAGTGAAGAAAATTAAATTTTTTCTGTAAGATAAGCAGGACAATTTTAAAACCGAGTGTCAGAACCTTTTTTTTCCTGATAGTTGACCCTGCGATGTGTCTTAAAAAGAATTGAATTAAATTAGTTAGATTAAAATTAAAAATGGAAATAAATTAAATGAAGGGTATAACCTTATTTATCACTTTGAAATATTTTATGAAATATTTTCAGAGTTAGATGCTTAGTCAGCACGAGATTCTAAGGTCCTTAGACCCTCGACATTGATAGAATAAAAATATTAAATTTATTTTATTTATACACATTTGTGATTTTTTTTCAAAAAATGAAATAACTATCAAACAGTGCATCGTATGAGAAATATGAGACCACTGTTATGTCTGGAATGCCGAGTTTACCCTAGGAAGGGCATAACTTTGATGCGCGTCGGGTGTTTGAAAAGCTCGCATGTGATAATAACTTCTTTATTTTTAATTAATTTATTATTTAGTTTTTATATAATAAATAATTATTTTCTCACAAACAGTGTGTCTAATGAGAAATCTGAGACCACCAATAGTTCTGGGATGTGGGGTTTACCCTTGGTAGGGTATAACTTTTGTGAGCATCAGACGTTTTATCAGATCTCACCCGAAGATAATTTAATTTAATTATAGATATTTTTTTGGGCAGTTAGAAATACTAATAATAATTTTATTATTAATATTATTATTTGCGTTGAAGACAAAAAAATAAAAATGTACTTCCACAATTAATAAATTGTTTTACGGTGTAAATAATAACTGGGTAATGTAATAAATGTGATATTATTAATTTTTCTAATTAAATAAAAATTCCCAATCAATATTAATTTAATAACCATTATCCTTTTTTTAATGGTTGTTGTTTTTAAATTATTAATGGTGTCATTGATGTGTTGTATTAAATAATAATAATTTTAATTATAGTTATTATTATTCGATTGGAACAAAAACATTGATTTATATATATATGAGGTATATATATATATATGGGGATTAAATATATACATAGTTATATATACATGTGTGGGTGTATATATATGAATATACATATATGTATATATATATGTATAACATGTATATATATGGGTGGATATTTATTATTGGGTTAGATAAAATATTATTAATTTCCCACATAAATGCTTGTAACGTATCGGCTTAAACCAAGGTGCAGACTATTTAAGTTTTAGTCCAAATCTTTAAATCAACATAGGGCAGGCACCTACGTACCCTGTTACGGGTCCCAAGAAACCATTAAAATTAATTAAATAATTGCTCGGGCTTTTTGTAAATTTTTATGTTGCGCCATAGCATAATGTTCGAGCTAAAAATAATTAAAATAAAAAAGGATTAAAAATAAATCTTAAGGAATTCAAAAATAATTTAAAAAGGATATAAATAAATAAATAAAAATGGTTTAAGAGAAATTAATAATGATTAAAATGGGGTAAACCCATTTTATTTAATTTTTTATTTATCCCTCCAATTTTATTATATTATTTTATCTATTTCCTTTTTATTTTTCATTTTTCTATTTTTCCTTATTTTCTATTTTTTCCTTTTCTTTTCCTTTTCACTTTTTTTCTCTCTCCTCCTCTCCCCTCTCTCCCTATGCATCGCCCATATAGCCCCCCCCCTTGGTGGTGTGCCTCCTCCCTTCCCTCTCCTTTGGAAGCCCACTACGGTCTCATTTCTCCTCTGATTTCGACGTCATTTGGTGCGATGTGGAGTTCTTGGTAAGGCTAACCTCACACACCAAGAATCATTCGATCTCATTCTCAATCTATCGTGTGATCTTCTACAGAAGTATTTTTACTTGAAATTTGGGTTTTTTCTAAAATCGTTTGGTTTCTTCCATTTTAGTTTAAATAAAAGATCACCGTAGAGCGTAGGATCCTCTATGAGTATAAGGTAGGGAATCTACTATATTTCTCTTTGTTTAGTTGTGTCATTTAAATCACATGTTGTGCCGCTCATCAGTATCTACCGTTGATGTTTTATTTTTACACGTTCTAAATTAAATAAACTGTTTTGCTTAACCTTCACACCTTTGTTTGAGATAATCCAACCTATTTAAATTATTGCAACATCATTGGATTCCCCTTTGGGTATGCCTACGTTCTTGACCTATTTTCCATTAGCCCCAAATTAATTAAATTAATTAATTTCATATGTTGTGTGAACCCTGTTATTGAGTTTTAATTAAATAAATTATTTTGGATAATTGTGAACTGTGAACCTTGGGTCTTGTTGTTTAAATTACCCCTAATTATTTTATTTCTTGTTAAGTTATTATCCTATTGTGCCATTATAAAAGTGATATGTGTGTTTTTTTGTATTTTCTGATAAATTTCTTGGGCTGTAACTGCTTGACTAGAATAATAATTAGTATGTAGCTTTGAGTTGCTCATATTATTTTATTGCAATTATAGATGCATACCCTATGACATCTGCTTCCTTGAAAACTAATTACATTCAGGGTAGTGAGACAATGTGGGTTATGTATTAAGGACTACACAAGAACTCTCCATTCCTTATCGGTTACACATTATGCTAGGAATATGATGTCTTAGCCTTTTCCAGATGAGGGTTTACCTGTGTTTATAAAATACTCATGAGTGATATTGGTACCCAAAGGGATATTCAGGGACAGACCCATTGGCAAAGTGGCTACGCCATGCCTCGGGTGATACTTGACCCATTCTGTGCAATACTAGGACGAATTCATGATAAAGTCATACCTCAAGCGATACTTGGTCTTTCGAAATATTACGTTGGATGGACTCAGTGGTATTAGATTAATTGAAGGATGTACCATAGGGATACCTTTGGGACGAGATCATAATCTAACTTGAAAACTTGAACATAATAATAATAATGATTCGTGAAAAGTGTTTATTTATGTATCCTTTGTTTTCTTTGTGAATTGTGATACCTTTCTGGTGCTTAAAGAACCCCTTGTTGACACATAAATTAGACCCCAAGTCAAAGCACAAACTTTGGTGCATGATCTTTTTTATGTCTTATATTTTCTAGTCTTTATATATATATATATATACATCCTTCTTCTTACAGGTACTCATTTTATATTCCCAACTTAGTCCAAAGTAAAAGGTATGGGAAGAGTGTCCATTTAGAAATCAAGACCAAGTTTCTATTTACATTTATTATCACTCACCATTTAATTTATATGGAACACTTCTAAATTTATAATGCATTTTCTGGATTGGGTTAGACACCGGTGGTGCCGGCCTACTGATATTTAAATCTCACACCCTATTCGGGCCGCTATTACACTTCGAAATCGAAGTTCTTTGATTTCGAACATATCTTAATAATTTTTAATCATTTTTTAAAATGTAAAACTACTTATTCTATCATTCTGACCAAACCACACATCTCATTAACATGTCGTATGCTCATACATGTCATGAATAATAATAACAAGATGGTTTTTCTATTATTTAAACTCATTCTGAAGTTGTTTTCTATATATCTGATCGTGCTATGCCCATTTTGATGTTTTATGACACTAAAAGTGACTTTTCTATCATCTTGAGGAAAAGACATCTCCGATTGACATATAGTCTTCTGGACCATTTCATAATTCATTTTACAGTTTTTGTTGTTTGATTTCACCGCATTCAGAGGCCATTTAGTTGATTTTGACCCCCCCGTGTGTTTTTAAAGGGTGTCAAACCTTTAAAAACCGCATATTCAGTCGTTCCAAGGATAATTCACCCTCTATTAACATGTCGTCTCCTTTTACACATCAAAAATAATAATAAGATGTGTTTTATATGATTTTAAATCATTATGAGGTCATTTTCTATGGATTTGACTGTTAAAAGCATGTTTTGGTGTTTCATGACACTAAAAGTGTGTTTTTGATTCTCCCGACCAACGCCAGCTCAGATTGACATTTCTTATACTTGAACATTTCAAAAATCCCTCTATAATTGTTTTTTTTTTCTGATTTCACGACATTAGGATGTCGTTCGGTTGGTTTTGACCTCTGGACGCACCATTTTAAGGGATGTCAAATCTTAAACTGTATATTCGGTAGTTCTGGGCATACCACATGTCTCATTGATGTGTCGTCTTCTCATACACATAAAGAATAATAATAATATAGTTTTTCTACGATTTCAACCCATTCTGGGGTTGTTTGTAATATTTTTTTAAAGGTTGGGGCCGAAAATCATTTTATTATTAAAGCAAAGACCTCTTTTGATTGGGTAGAGGGAGACCCATTACGTAGCCCAAAGGCCCAAGGCCAAGTGGCCTGAATACAAGGCTTGAAAGTCCATTTTATGGCCCAAAGGTCCCTTCGGTGAACAGTATTGCTACAATACCCAGGATACTACAGTACCTTCTAATGTACCACCATCGCTACAGTCCCTGCAACAGTGCCTCCGCCGTGACAGTGTCACTACTGCTATAGTCCGCCACTGCTAGAATACTACTACAATGCACTACTATAGTGATGCTACAGTACCCCCAGAAATTCATCCCTACCTGGATTTGATCCCGAGTCTTTTGGATTCCAAGCAGGAGCTTGTACCACTTGGGTACAGGCTCATTGGCTTGTTTGCAATATATCTAATTGTTAAACGCATGTTTTGGTGTTTTATGACACTAAAAGTGAATTTTACGTCATCCCGAGCAAATATCACCTCCAATTGATGTACCTTCTACTCAAACAATTCACAATTACTTTGTGGTTGTTTTCGTCTAATTTCATTGCATTTGGAGGTCGTTCGATTGGTTTTGACCACCCCCGCATGTTTTTAAAGGGCATCGAACCTTTAAAAACTGCATATCTGGTCATTCCAGGTAGAATGCACCTCTAATTGACATGTCATCTCCTCGTACACATCAAAAATGATAATAATATGGTTTTACTATGATTTCAAGTCATTCCGAGGTCATTTTCTATGGATTTGACCATTAAATGCGCTTTTTGGTGTTTTATGACCCTAAAAGTGCGTTTTTGGTCCTCTCAGGAAAAAACCAGATCAGATTGATGTTCTGTTTGCTCAACCATTTCAAAATTCACTATACGATTTTTTTCGTCTGATTTCATGACATTCAGATTTTGTTAGGTTTCTTTTGACCCCCAAACACACCTTTTTAAAGGGCATCAAACCTTTAAAACCCGCATATTCGGTCATTTCGAGCATACCACACATCTGATTAATGTGCTGTCTACTCATACACATCAAAAATAATAATAATACAGTTTCTTGTAATTTAAAGTCATTATAAGAATGTTTTATATATATCTGGATATTAAACGCATGTTTTGGTGTTTTATGACACTAAAAGTGCATTTTTTCGTCATCTCAGACAAAAGAAATCTCTAATTAACATACCATCTACTCCACTATTTCAAAATTTACTTCACAATTGTTGTCATCCGATTTTATGAAATTTGAAGGTCGTTTGTTTGGTTTTGACCCCCTGCATATTTTTAAAGGGCCTCAAACCTTTAAAAACTGCATATTCGGTCGTTCCAGGAAGAATACACCTTTGATAGATGATTCGTCTCCTCGTACATGTCACAAATAATAGTAATATGGTTTTTCTATGATTTCAAGTCATTCTGAGTGAAGGTTCCAGGCATAGTGGAAGCATGGTTGGGATGTGACTCAATTTGATTTTTACCATGATCAATGATTATTCCGGGATCAATACGAAGATAAACTCTAGTCTCCACGGAATATAATCAAAGATTTAGATAAAGAAGAAAGAGGCCTGAAACCTTTAGAGAGCATCTTCCACATCATATTTATAATTAATTTAATTAATTTCATAAAGAAAAATAATACCTGGATCTTTGGTATTTTTCTTCGTTGATGATGTTGATCGTCCGGAATGACCCTTCCGGATCATCTCGTTGTGCTTGCAAGGATCCAAACTAGAATAACTCTAGCGGTGATCTACACATGCTCTGATGGCCTCCAATTGACACCTCTCATTCTCCGGGTGCTAGCGCAGTGAATCAAGTGTCTTGTGTCAGTCATTCTTGATCACCTGTTCTTCGGCCTTAAATAACGTCTCTTGTTCTTGAGAGGGGAGAGAAGAGGATTTGAGAGAGAAATTGTTTGGCTCAACAATTCTCAATTCACCAGGCGTGTGGTGTGGTGTATGGCACAATAGGCGTATTTTTCTATTTATATACATGGAATTTCAGTTACAATATTTAATTGCATAACAACAATTAAATAAATTTATGAACTTAGAGAAAACCCATGCATTTAATAATAATACTGCATCATTATTTATGGTGAGACAACTTACGCAAAATGGAATTATAAATAAAATTCAACGTCACAAAATAATAGCAGCATTATTTTAATTTGTACCAACTAGTTTAATAATTATTTACCATCTTGCAAATAATTATTTTACTACCGGACCAACCTTGGTCCGCTTGAACTCCACTTCCATTTATATAACACCCGAATAAATAAATAAATAAATTATTCTCTTAAATAAATATTTTATTTACAAACTAGTAAATAAATATTTATTAAATGTTCAATAAAATAAATAAATATATTTTATTTAATTTATGCGATCATTTTAACTTGAATAAAATTTTTCCACGATCTTGAGAATAATATTTATTTTATTAATTAAATTCAGATATAATTTAACCGAGACCACCAAAAACACTTAGTGTGTGACCCTCTAGGATTCTTTCTCATTGGAATTAGGTGGGCTTGCCTAAAGTCTAAGAGTACTGTCTAGCAACGGGTCAAGGCACCCAAGAGAAATAATGTAAAGCTACAACAATGACATCCACATACGAATGATCACTGTGTAATATAATCCCTTTGTCACAATATCTCATCAAGTAGGTTTCATGACTATGTCATCAAATTTTATGCTTGATACGTCAATCTTTGACTACCTGAAATAAAATCATCATTAGACCATGGCCATGGAATTTTGCGTGGCGGTTATATTTAAATCAAAGAGCTGAGATATCAACTTCCATAAATGGAAGAGACAAATCCTTCCTTGACTTATCCATTAATAACACGCCACTCGTGACGCACTTAACGTACCCTACTTCTTGCTAACTGTCTGCGTGACGGTTTTTGTTAGTAAATCAAAGTGTGTAAGTCGTGACACATATTAATGATAATCTTAAAGTCTAAGGATCATTACACATGCTTGCAGATAGAAATATTCGATGACACCAAAGCATGCAGAATTCCTACTAGCGGGTCTGTTCTCATAATCTCATATCTTAGAGATTACCAAGTGTGAACTTCATGAGAGAAAGTCTCATCTGCTTACGAGTACTCGCATCTGATGGTCTGTATGTTATGTGTCCCATCATAGCATGTCATCCAAATGCAGAATTATATTTAAGAATATTATTATATCATTTCAAGTTTCTCATAATAGCGCGGAACTTCCATGACCTTATCAATGAAACAAATACTCTAGGACATTATTACATCATAATAATGCAGAACAATGAACAAAATGTAAAAATTCATTAAATATCCATGTAATAAAAGTAAAGACAGTTGGTTCTAGGACACCAACTCTTACAAACTCCCACTTGGACTAGATCCAACTGCCTACGAATTTCAGTCCACTAGACCTCACATGATGATCATGTTTCTGTTGAGTCAAGGCTTTAGTCAAGGGGTCTTCCACGTTCTCTTCTGTGGAAATAATACTCACTACAACTTCAACTCTCTAAGAAAAATCCCTCAAGAGATGATACTTCCGAAGTATATGCTTCGTCCGTTGATGTGACCTTGGCTCTTTTGTGAGATCCACCACTATAGTGTTATCATAGTACAATGTGATGGGATATTTAATTCTAGGTATCACATATAGCTCTTGGATGAAGCTTCACATCCAAACTACTTCTTTAGCTGCCTCAGAAGCTACGATACACTCAGACTCTGCTGTAGAATCTGTGACCACACTCTTCTTTGAGCTCTTCCAGCTCACTTCACCTTCATTCAAAGTAAAGATGTATCCCGTTTGTGACTTCATGTCATCTTGATCAGTCTGGAAACTAGCATATGCATATCCTCTGATGACTAGTTTTTCATCTCCTACATAAACTAGAAACATAACCTTAGTATGCCTTAGATACTTCAGAATAGTCTTGACTGCCATTCAATGGCGGTCACCTAGGTCAGCTTGATATCTACCTACCACACTTAATGCGTAGGCGACATATAGCCTAGTACATAACATAGAATACACGACTGACCCAATCGCTGATGCGTATGAAGTCCTTGCCATTATCCTTCTTTCCTCATGTGTCTGAGGACACATTTTCTTGTAAAGATGAATGCCATGTGATGCTGGCAATAATCCCCTCTTGGATTGTTCCATACTGAATCTCTTCAGTATCTTATCAATGTGTGTACTTTGAATTAGGCCCAACAATATCTTGGATCTATCATGATTTATCTTGATACCAAGAATACACGCTGCCTCGCCCAAGTCTTTCATGGAGAATCATTGATTCAACCATGCCTTAACAGACTGTAAGACATGTATCTCGTTTCTAATAAGTAATATGTTATCAACATATACTATTAGGAAAATGACTGCACTCCCACTAAACCGTTTGTAGACACAAGGATCACATTCATTATTAATAAAATAAAATTCTTTTATGGCTTCATCAAAATGAATGTTCCATGACCTGGATGCTTGGTTTAATCCATAAATGTATTTCTGCAACTTGCATACCTTATTGACATCCTTTGGAGTCACAAACCCTTTAGGTTATGTCATGTAGACATCTTCCTAAAGGTTCTTATTAAGGAATGCTGTTTTGACATCTATTTTCCAAATCTGATAGTCATGGTAAGCCATAAAGGCAAGTATAATTCTGATGGATTTCAACATTGCAACTGGTGATAAGGTTTCATCGTAGTCAATTCCTTGACGTTGTTTAAAACCTTTTTCATCCAATCATGCCTCATAGGTACTGAATTGTCCTTCCCTTTCTATTTTTTTATTGAATACCCATTTTCAACCAACAAGCTTTATATCAAATGGAGGATCTACCAAAATCCAGACTTGGTTTTGGTACATGGCATCCATTTAAGAATTCATGGATTCTTTCCACTTGGAAACATTTGTGCCACTTACTGCTTCCTTATAGGTTATAAGATCATTATTATCAACTAATAAGGAGTCACCATCCTCAGTAACTAGAAACCCGTACCATTTTGGTTCTTTAACCTCTCTTGTACTCCTACGCAGTACTTGTGTCTCTGGAATAAATTCTTCTTCCATGGGGATTTATAGAATCTATTCATGTACCAACTCTTTTGTACCTTGATCCTCGACTTCATCAAAGACTATCTCGCTCCCACTATCTCTTTTGGATATGTTCTCCCTCTCAAGGAATATGGAAAGTCTTGCCACTATAACATTTTTGTACAAGGGGTTGTATAGGTAATATCCCCTTGTTTCCTTAGGGTATGCTATAAAGGTACACATTGTTCCTTGGGGTGTGAGTTTGTTACCTGAAGAGGCCTTAAAAAACGCTTCGCTATCCCACACATGTAAATTAAATAACATGGCTTTTCTTCCACTCCAAAACTCATATGGAATACCATTTATCGATTTAGTTGGTACTTGGTTTAGTATGTGTGCCACTATTTGTAACGCATATCCTCAAAAGGATAATGGAAGACTCGCATGACTCATCATTGATCTCACCATGTCCAACAGGGTGCGGTTTCTCCTTTCTCTCACACTATTCCACTGGGGTGTGTTTGGAGGAGTGAGTTGGGATAGGATCCCAAACTTCCGTAAGTAATCAATGATGTATGGATTAAGATATTCTCCACCTTGGTCTGAGCGAAGTTTCTTAATCTTCTTACCAAGCTGGTTCTAAACTTCATTCTTGTATTATTTGAACTTATCAAAAGAATCCAACTTATACCTCATTTAGTAGATATATCCATATCAACTAAAATCATCAGTAAAAGTTATTAAGTATGAGTAACCTCCCCTTGCTTCAACTGGAAATGGTCTACACACATCGGTATGAAACAATTCAAGAATTTATTTAGCCCTTTCACCTTTCCCACTAAATGGGGATTTGGTCATTTTGCCTTGTAAACATGCATGACATATGCCAAGTGGTTTTAGTTCGAAAGAATCTAAATATCCATCTTGATTTAACTTTGTCAAGCGTTTCTCGTTTACATGACCTAGCCAGTGATGAAAAAGTTGGGTGTGGTATGAGTCATGTGAATTATCTTTGTTATCAATTGCCATTACTGGGTTTGTGTAATCCAACACGTAAAGTCTGTTTTATAAATGTGCCTAACCATAAAAAATTTTATCTTTGTAAAAGAAGCAACATTCATTTCCAAACTTGAAAACAAATCCATCTGTATCTAATCTGGATACAGAAATAATGTTTTTAGTAACAAAAGTCACATAATAACAACCCTTTAATACCAAGATTATCACAATTTACAACGTAAGGTGGTAGTCCCCGATAGCTACAACAACAATTCTAGCTCCGTTGGCTGCTCATAGATCTACCTACCCTCGATCAATCTTCTTGAATATACTTGGTTCCTGTGTTTGGATACACATGTGAGAACCAAAAGTTGTATCTAATACCCAATTTGTAGAAAAAGATAGATTGTATTCGATAAGAAATGAACCTGAAGCTTCCCCTTGCTTCTTAGGCTGGGTGCAGTTCTTCTTCCAGTGGCCCTTCTTGCCACATGCGAAACAAACAGCCTCCAGTTCCCTTGCCTCCCCTTTGATATTCCTTTTCTTGTAAGGCCGTGAAGAAGCTTCGAGATTAAATCTCTTCGCCTTCCCTTTCCTCTTATTCACCATAAGAACAAAAGAATTTTCACTCTTCATATCTTTTTCCACTTAGAGAATGAGGATAAGAAGATCAGATAGAGACTTCTCAATGTTTTTCATATTGAAATTGACAACAATGTTAGAGAAGCTATGAGGGAGTGATGCGAGAATGAGATCGGTGCCCAGTTCTTTGGGGAGTTTAAACCCTAGAACCTCCAGGAGCTCAATGTAGCCAATGAGCTTGACTACATGAGGCCCATCTAGGGCACCTTCTCCAAGATTACTCTGAAAGAGTGACTTAGATATATCAAACCTTTCCTGTCTTGCTCTCTCCTAGTAAAGACCACAGAGGTTCTCGAGCATGCTATAAGCACCCATGTTTTCATGAGACTTCATGAGATCACTAGTCATTGATGATAACATCAAACATTGAATGTTGAGCATGTCATTCATATGTTTCTCATAGACCAAGAAATTCTCACCACTTGCCTCTTTGGTTGGTAGATCAGGTAATGCTGACTCCAGCACGTAAGACTTCCATTCATGGCGTAGGATAACCTGAAGGCGTCTAAACCATGACTGGAAGTTACTATCAGTGTGGATGCTGTCTTTATCCAGAATTGATCATAGATATAGTGTGGCTGATGAGTTTTTCATTTTTATTCTATAATTAAAAGAGCAGATCATTATTACTTTGTTGATTGCATTTTATAAGAAATAATAAATTTTATTAAGTCTCCCACTATTTTATCAAGTACCAATATCCCTCACCATCGAACTCTGAATGTCCAGTTGCCATGACATTCTAGTGGCAAGGATCCATATCCCCCTTCTCATAACCCCAACAAGGGTTGGTCAATCTATTAGAAGGTATTTAGGTAGGTAGGTCTTTTCCAACTGCAGGCTTGCATCCCCTTGATATGTTGAGTGGACTCCCCAATCCTGAAATCATGACTTTGGATTTCCTCAACTCTTGCCTCCAATATGAAACCAAGTATAATAAGGGCTAATACTCTTGATGTAATATGGTTAAGTCAACTTGAAACCTTTCATAAGGGATTCCTGTATAAAATTAAGTGTACCAACAAGGGTTGTTCAAACACATAGTTTTATTGAGTTTTTTCCCTTAATCAAGTAACAGAAGGCTTGTTCTAACTTAATATTTTATTTGAGGGATTTTTTATCTCTTATACACGAATTACTTATTATCATTATCACATGCATGTTAATATTAAGTGTAACTTACTTAAGTGATTAACCATGTCTTGATAATTTTTAAGCATAAGTCTAGTTTATTTTAGTTCCATCTCGCATTATTGTTTAATTCATTAATTATGTGATCGTGACAACGCATACATAATGATAAACCATGCAACTGAAAAAAATAAAATAAAGTAAATAGAATGATCATGAGTTTTTCTAATGGTTAGTTTGTCTTGATGTTGATAAACTAACCCTGACCTAGGGAATAAACACCTTGAACCTTTTGTGTTTACAACTTCCACCTTTCCACCTTTGTATCTCTTGGGATTGGTTTCATCTCAGCTCCAGCTTGAACTTCCTACACTAGCTTGGGAGTTCCATCCATTATAATTCCCTTTTATTAAATTACATGTAGGTGAGGGGTAAAAAGGGGTTTTACATAAAAGAAACATTGGGCATACAGGATCTACATATTAATGAGGATAAGGTTCGCATGCCAACAAATTTAATTCAAATAAATAAATTAAAAGAAACCATCCACATAAAATGGTCTTAGTCTAGATCAAGATCATCCATACATGCAATGATATTTACGCATAGATAAAACTATCAATAAATTCTATAATTGTTCTTGTTTAAGATAAATCACGCTCAAATCAATTAATTATCATCTTTAATTAATCAATCCTTTTATCTGAAACCCTTTTCTGATTTTACTTGATATTCTCATCCATCATAATTTTAAACAAATAAATTCATTTAAAATTATCTTTGTACGTAACTTGTACCTTGGAGGCAACCTGGTGAATTCCTATTCAAAACTACCCAATGAGTAGAAATGAACATTACACAGATGTTAAATTAAACACATATATTTAAAACACCTATCATGTGTTGTACCTCAGCTTTATTCCCACACGATGGTACACGTCTCGAGGGTTTGTATAATATAATAATAAATTTTAATAAATCTGCATAATTTGGATGAGTACACGACGTGTAGTTCCAACTACATGGCGTGTATTATTTTTCACAATCTATCCAAAGTACTCGCCCGGGGAGATGACGTGTGAGTATACTTCAGAAATCTTTGGAGTACACGGCATGTCCAGTGGGCCACATGCTGTGTAGTTACTCATTACACGGTTTCCAGCCCGGCAAGCCGTGTATTAGGTATACGTTCCAACCCTAACTCGAAGGGACTACACACCGTGTCCATTAGGCCACACATCATGTAATCCAGAAACCGCATGACACCTGTTCTTGGTCAACAAACAGATTCATTTAAGACTTAGAAAGACTCCAACACATGGATTGGTTTGGCGGACCGGTCTGATGCATTTAATATTGACTACACGGTGTGTATTGCCGAATACACACTGTGTGTTCTAGTGTTTTATGGACAAGAAGCTTTGGAACCTCCGGATGAGTTTCACTATTTTATTTTAATCAAAATTAAAAGAAAAGATCCTTTCTATAAGGTGAATGAGAAATTAAAGAGGAGGAATAGATTTTGAGATTCAGATTTTCAAAATGATTAACTTGAATTGAAACAACTAAATTATTAAATGCGTAATTCATCAACAAAATATTTAAATAATTATAAACTATGATGTAACCCCTCTGATACCACTTGAAGGTTCTGAGCGCAGTGGAAGTGTGGTTGGTATGGGACCCAATTTGATTTTTACCATGATCAATGATTATTCTGGGATCAATACGACGATGAACAAAAATCTCCACGAAATATAATCAAATATTTAGATAAAGAAGAAAGAGGCCTGAAACCTTTAGATAGGATCGTTCACATCATGTTCATAATTAATTTAATTAATTTTATAAAGAAAAATAATACCTGGATCTTTGGTATTTTTCTTCTTTGATTATGTTGATCATCTAGAATGACGCTTCCGGATTATATCATTCCTCTTGTAAGGATACAAACTAGAATCCCTCTAGCGGTGATCCACACATGCTCTGATGGCCTCCGATAGACACCGCTCATTCTCTGGATACTAGCGCAACGAATCGAGTGTCTTGTGTCGGTTGTTCTTGATCGCCTTTTCTTCGGCCTTGAAGAACGTATCTCATTCTTGAGAGGGGAGAGAAGAGGATTCGAGAGAGAAATTGTTTGGCTCAACAATTGTCAATTCACCAGGCATGTGGTGCGGTGTATGACATAATAGGTGTACTTGCCTATTTATATACATGGAATTTTAGTTACAATATTTAATTGCATAGAAATAATTAAATACATTAATGAACTTAGAGAAAACCCATGAATTTTATAATAATACCGCGTCATTATTTATGGTGCGCCACCTTGCGCAAAACGGAATTATAAATAAAATTACACATCACAAAATAATAGCAGCGTTATTTTAATTTGTGCCAACTAGTTAAATAATTATTTACCATCTTGTAAATAATTATTTTACTACTAGACCGACCTTGGTCTGGTCAAAATTCACTTCCATTTATTGAACACCCGAATAAATAAATAAATAATTTATTCTCTTAAATAAATATTTTATTTACAAAATAGTAAATAAATATTTATTAAATGTTCAATAAAATAAATAAATATATTTTATTTAATTTATGCGATCATTTTAACTTGAATAAAATTTTTCCACGGTCTTGAGAATAATATTATTTCATTAATTAAATTCAAATTGAATTTAACCGAGACCACCAAAAACACTTAGTGTGTGACCCTCTAGGATTCTTTCTCATTAGCATTAGGTGGGCTTGCCTAAAGTCCAAGAGTACTATCTAGCAATGAGTCAAGGCACCCAAGAGAAAGAACATAAAGTATCAACAACGACATCCACACATGAACGCTCATTGTGTAATATAATCCCTTTGTTGCAATATCTCATCAAGCAGGTTTCATGACCGCATCATCAACTTTTATGCTTGATACGTCGTTATTTGACTACCTGAAATAAACTCACCGTATTACCATGGCCATAGAATTTCACATGACGGTTCTATTTAAATCAAAGGGCTGAGATATCAACCTCCATAAATGGAAGGGACTAATCCTTCCTTAACTTATCCATTAATAACATGCCACTCATGAAGCACCCAACGTACCCTACTTCCCACAAACTGTCTGCGTGACGGTTTTCATCAGTACATCAAAGTGCGTAAGTCGTGACACATATTAATGATAATCATAAAATCTAAGGATCATTACACATTCTCACAGATAGAAATATCCAATGACACCAAAACATGTGGAATTCATACTAGTGGGTCTGTTCTCATAATCTTTTATCTTAGAAATTACCAAGTGTGAACTTCATGAGAGGAAGTCTTATCTGCTTACGAGTACTCACACCTAATGATTTGAATTCCATGTGTCCCATCATATCACGTCATCCAACTATATAACTATAGTTAAGAATATTGTTACAGCATTTCAAGGTTCTCATTATAGCGGGGAACTGCCATGACCTTATTAATGCAACAAATACTCTAGGACATTATTACATCATAATCATGTAGAACAATGAAAAATATGTAATAATAAATTAAATATCCAGGTAATCAAAGTAAAACCAGTTGGTTCTAGGAAACCAACTCTTACACTGAGGTCGTATTCTATGGATTTGACTGTTAAATGTGCGCTTTGGTGTTTTATAAAACTAAAAGTGCATTTTAGGTCATCCCAGAAAAACATCAGCTCATATTTACGTTCCATCTACTCGATCATTTCAAAATTTACTCTAAGATTTTTGTCATCTGATTTCACAACATTCAGATATAGTTCGGTTGGTTTTGACCCCCGGACGCACCTTTTTAAAGGGCATCAAACCTTTAAAAACCGTATATTTGGTCATTCTAGGAATAACATAGTTAAATTGACATTCCATCTACTCTTACATTTCACTAATAATAATAAGGTGGTTTTTCTACTATTTCAAGTCATTACGAGGCTTTTTACTATATAAAAGACCGTTAAAATCATGTTTTGGTGTTTTGTGATGTTAAAAGTGCGTTTTTCATCTTTCTAGAAAAACAACACCTCTAATTGAAGTTCCATCTATACGACCATCCCACAATTCACTTCCCAGTTGTTTTCTTTTAATTTCACGACATTTGGAGTTTGATTGGCTGGTTTTGACCCCCCGTGTGTTTTTAAAGAACGTTAAAACTTTGAAAACTGCATATTCATTCATTTCGGGTAGAATGCATGTCCGATTGATGTGTTGTCTTCTTTTACATATCATAAATTATAATAAGATGAGTTTAATATGATTTAATGTCATTATGAGTTTGTATGATATGAATTTGACTATTAATCATGTGTTTTGGTGTTTTATGATGCTAAAAGTGCATTTCAGCCCTCTCGGAAAAATGCCAGCTCTAATTGATATTATGTCTACTCAAACATTTCTGAATTCCCTATATTATTGTTTTCATATGATTTCATGGCATTTGGATTTTTTTCAGTTGGTTTTGAACCCCAGACACACCTTTTTAAAGGGCACCAAACCTTTAAAAACTGCATATTCGATCGTTCTAGACATACCACACGTCTGATTGATATTCCACCTACTCTTACATATCAAAAATAATAATAATACAGTTTTCTTGTGATTTAAAGTCATTATTATGTTTTTCTCTATATATCTGACCGTTAAACGCACGTTTTGGTGTTTTATGACACCAAAAGTACATTTTCCATAATTTTGGACAAACGACACCTCCAATTGAAGTACTATCTACTCAAATTTTTCAAAATTCACTATAGAGTTGTTGTCATCTAATTTTATGGAATTTAGAGTTTGTTCGGATGGTTTTGACCCCCGCGTTTTTTTAAAGAGCATCAAACCTTCAAAAACCACAAATTCAGTCATTGCAAGAAGAATGAACCTTAGATTAACATTTCACCTCCTTGTATACATAATAAATAATAATAATATGGTTTTCCTATGATTTCAAGTCATTCCAAAGTTTTTTTCTATGAATTTGATCATTAAAAACATGTTTTGGTGTTTTATGACACTAAAAGTATGTTTTCAGTCCTCTCAGGAAAACTCCATCTTGGATTGATGTTCTATCTTCTCAAACATTTAAAAATTAACTCTTTGATTTTTTTGTTTTATTTCACGACATTCAGATGTCATTCAGTTGGTTTTGACCCCCTAGACGCACCTTTTTAAAGGGTACAAAACCTTTAAAAACCGCATATTTAGTCATTCTGGGAAGACTTCACATCTGATTGATGTGTTGTCTGCTCATACAGATCAAGAATAATAATATGAAAATTTTACTCTGATTCAAGTCATTCTGAGGTTGTATTTTATATACCTGATAATTAAATGCATGTTTTGGTGTTTTATAACACTAGAAGTGTGTTTTCCGTCATTCAGGACAAATGAAACATCTAATTGAAGTACCATTTACTCGATCATTTCAAAATTTACTTGATGATTTTTTTCATCTTATTTCATGGTATTCAGAGTTAGTTTAACTGGTTTTGACCCCCGTGTGTTTTAAGGAGTGTCAAAACATTAAAAACCACATATTCAGCCGTTCTGGGAATAATGCACCTCCGATTTATGTGTCATTCCTCGTACACATTATAAATAATAATAATATGGTTTTACTATGATTTAAAGTCATTATTAGGTATTTTTCTATGGATTTGACTGTTAAACATGCATTTTGATGTTTTGTGACACTAAAAGTGTGTTTTCAGTCCTTTTAGAAAATCACTAACTCAGATTGACATTTTATCTACTCTAACATTTCAAAATTCACTCTAAAATTGTTGTAATCTAATTTCATGGAATTCAGATGTCATTCGGTTGGTTTTGACCCCCATAAACTCCTTTTTATAGGGAGTCAAACCTTTAAAAACCGAATATTCGATCGTTCCAAGCAGACCACACATCTGATTGACACGTCATCTACTCATACACTTTAAAAATAATTATAATACTTGTTTTCTATAATTTAAAGTCATTACAAGGACGTTTTCTATATATATGATAGTTAAACACACGTTTTGGTGTTTTATGACACTAAAAGTAAGTTTTCCATCATCCCAGAAAAACAACACCTTCGATTGATGTACCATTTTATCTACCATTTCAAAATTAAATCTAGGGTTGTTTTCATCCGATTTCACCACATTTAGAGGTTTTTCAGTTGGTTTTGACCCCCACATGTTTTAAAGGGCATTAAACCTTTAAAAACCACATATTCAGTTGTTTCGAGTAGAATGTACCTATGATTGATGTTTCGACTCCTCTTACATGTCATAAATAATAATAATATGATTTTAATATTATTTCAAGTCATTCTGAGATCATTTTATATGGTTTTGATCATTAAACATGCGTTTTGGTGTTTTATGACTCTAAAAGTGCGTTTTCGATCCTCCTGAGAAAACAATAGATCTGTTTTCCATATAATATACTCTATGGTAAGAAGATTGAGATTAAATTTCTAATTCAATTCCATATTATATGTTAATATAGGATTCATTCTCTCTAACTGATGTTTGGGCTCTTATTTTCAACATTATATCAATTCAACTAGTTTGATATCAAAATATATTTAGAGGTGTTCATATGGCTCCAAAACATGAAAGTTAAATCTTAATGATTAACTTGAAAGGAAGTAAAGGAAATTGAGGATTAGAATTGGTTGATCAATGATGGAGACACATGGAGAAAATTCATAACTAGTGGGGACCAAAGGAATCCTTGTAAAAATCTATCTAACCGAACAGAGAAATATAATTCCAAGTGGTACAAATGTTATATGATTTGAGAGAGAGAGAGAGAAATTAATCTATATTGGAAAGTTTAATATAGATTAACCATGTTTATACAAGTTTTTATCCATATAAGGATATTTAAACTCAAATTTCTATATAAATAGATCACATATGGTGAGAATAAGTACAAGAAGAATATTCAATATACTGGGAGATGGATATTGAAAAGCTAGAGGATTATGTTCACTTTGATAAACATTTTACAGATTTTTAGATAAGGCCATTAGAGGAAGCCACACCCAAGGAATGAAAAAGATAAGAATTTTCTACTGTCATGATTGTAATAGCATGAGAATGTGTGGCTAATAACATAGTGGGTTTTAGGTGAGGTGTAGTTTTTGAACATTACAGAATGATTTAATGAATCTATTTATTCTATCTTCTTCACTTGATCTAAAAGTATAAGGAACAACCCAATTATAGGCTGAGAGAAATTAATCCTATTAATATAATTATAATTGGAATCCTTATAGTGACATATGATTATGCTAAAGTGATGAAGAGTTCATCGAGAGAGTAATAAAAAGATATATTGAGTGTGCTGACATAGAGATGATAAATTTAGCAAAGAAAATATGAAACAAATAAACCAAACCAATACTTCTAATGATTCCTTCATCCTTAAAATTGATATACATTTCTTATGTGCTCATATCCATTTCAATATATCTTTGTTACTATTCTAATCTATTTTCTCTCAATTTCATGCTACATACGCACTAAATATAAGTGATCTCAATAAGTAAATTACACTTATTTTTAATTTGGAAATACTTTTGAATTTGTAGTTAATGTGTTACAACACCTGGTGCACTTTTAGGAAGGATGTTCAGTCACCATTATATAGTTTTCAAACAAGAAACACTCAAGACATGCTCGCATGAACACAAAACATGTGAATAAATATGGTTATATATGTCATGGAGGGATAAGGCAAAAGAATCATCATAATAGACAGGTTACACAACATGTCTACACGTAGGATTCGTTGGGTTTTCAATCTCGAAAGAGGGATGGGCGTGCTAGTGTCTATCAATTAAACTTTCATCCTTATGTGGGATGGAGAGATGCCCCGCCACATGACCATTTACACAGTGGGACTACTCTGACATTGTAGCACAATAGGTGGGTGCTGCGATGGGAAGACATGCAAGCATAACTGGGTGGGTGATTCAAAAGAGAGATGAGTGAGTTGTCACCCACCATCCATCTCTTCCCAAACAAATTTTTGATGTGGTATGAAGAGGTTTTCTTCCAAGACGTGTGAAAGTATAACATGACACAATGAATTTTTACAGAGGGGAAAATGAACTTTTAAAATGGTACATGGTGTGATGACTACTGGCAGGGGGCGACATGATGAAATACCAGTGACATGAAAAAGTGCAGACTGATCCTTGGGGCCTTTAGGTTATCACCTTCAAGGGCCACATTCAGTTGGGCTTTTGGACCATGTAATGTTTGGGCTTACGATTCATGTAAATATTTCTTCTTAACCTAATTAAAAAAGAGGTTTCTTTTGTTAATAAATAAGGCATTTCCACATCCTTGTTTCGATTATTTATGAATATAATTACCCATTTATATAATTAATAATACATTTTAAAAAATATTTATTCTTTTATATGAATAATAATTTTTTTAATTACAATTCATAATTAGTTATTTATTTTTTATAAAATCAATATAATATATAGATCTATAATTAGAAATAATAATATATTTGTATACTGTAAATTGTAAATCTATTTAAATATAATTATTAAAATTCCAACTTTTAATTTTTACTATTTTATAATTAATATTATATTGGTGAAAAACATTTATACATTTTTATTTTTCATGTAGTTGATAAAAATATATTAAGTTATCACATATGTAATTTATATATATTTTCATAAAATAATAATAATTTATTATTATTTTAAATATAGTTGATAATAAATTTAATATTAATAATAATATTTTAAAAATAATCTATTGTAAATAGAAACATAGGTATTAATATTATTAAATAAAAGTATATATTTTTATATTATAAATCATTTATTTATTTAGATAATTAATTAATTTTTTTAAATATATTTAAAAACAATTAGTAATTATTAATATTATATGTTATTTATATTAAATGCATTTGTATAATGAGTAATTTATTGTAAAAATTTTGTATTTAAATGTAATTTTTGATATTTTTACATTTATTTGTACATTTTTATATAGTACAAAATATTTACACATTCATAAAATTAATAACATTTCTTAAAAAATAATCACATTGAAATATAATTATTAACAATTAATGTTTTTTATATAATTAGTAGAATATACATATTTTAATTATTCTTGTATTGTTTTCTATCTTTCTGATATATCTTTTTGTATATATACATACAATTAGTTTTGAATATAATTATACATTTATATAATTAATGATATATTTAAAAAAGTATTTATTAATTTATATAAATAATTATATTTTTAATTATAATTAACTATATTTTTATATACAAAGAATACAGTATAAACATCTATATGATTAATTAATGTTAATATATATATATATATATA
Organism: Viscum album; assembly: GCA_963277665.1. Lineage (NCBI taxonomy): Eukaryota > Viridiplantae > Streptophyta > Magnoliopsida > Santalales > Viscaceae > Viscum > Viscum album. Next base: position 2,031,847,420 of record OY728146.1, on the reverse strand, counting down.
TATTAATAGTTGTAAATCTATTTAAATATAATTATTAAAATTATTATTTTAAATTTTAGAGTTTTATAACTAATAATATATTATGAAAAATATTTATACATTTATATTTTTCACATAGTTGATATACAATATTATATTATTACATATATAATCTATATATATTTTCTTATCATAATAATTTTTTTGTATTATTTTAAATATAGTTGATAGTAAATTTAATATCAATTAGTAACATATTTAAAATAATATATGTACATTGAAATATAGTTACCAATATTTATATATATAAGTATACTTTTTTATAATATTACATATTTATTCATCTACATAATTAATATTTTTTTAAGTATTGTTAAAAATAATTAAATATAATAATAATAATAATTTTATATATACCCTTAATATTATATACATTTATATAATTAGTAATTTATTGTAAATATTTTATTTTTTTAATGTAATTTTTAATATTTTTATATTTATTTATACATTTATATATAGTAAAAAATATTTACACATTCATATAATTAATAATATTTATTAAATAAAATTAGTCACATTGAAATATAATCCTTAACTATTAATGTTTTTTATATAATTAATAATATATAAAAATTTTAATTATTCTTGTGTTGTTTTTTTATCTTTGGGATTTATTGTTTTGTATGTATGCATATAATTGTTTTTGAATATAAGTATACAATTATATAATTAATGATATTTTTTTTTATTAATTTATATAAATAATAACATTTTTAATTATAATCAATAATTTATAAATGTATTTAATAATTAATTAGTAATATTAATATATCTATATATTTTAAATTGAAACCTTTTTAAATATAATTATTAAAACTCTTAATTTTAATTTTTTAGTTTTAAAATTAATAATATGTTGTGAGAAATATTTATTCATTTAGAATTTTAATGCAGTTGATAAAAATATATATTATATATATGTAATATATATATATATATATATATTCTTAAAATAACAACAATTTAGTTTTATTTTAAACATATTTGATAGTAAATTTAGAGTTATTGTTACGTAGCTTTGTTATAAACTCTTGTAGTGGTCTTTATTAGTGTTAATAAATCTATTTATATCAGCATTTAGGTTAGCGCTCATATAGGTAGATTTACCAGTACAAAAAATTAACACTGATATAGGTATATTTATCAGTTGTTATGATTTTACCACTGATGAAAATCCTTTTTATCATTGATTTTTAACAAGTTTTGATAAAGCCCTTACCATTTTTATAAGATAACCCTAACTACACTGCAGATCAGACATGTCATTCAAGTTATTATGGAAGTTGTACTTTGTTGCACTCTCCTCACATTATTTTGTGAACTAATCCACTTCTGAAATCAATGGTATGCAATCTTCTCTGATCATGATGTGTTTTTTGGAAGTTTTTTGGATTGTTCTTCTGGTAAAATGATTCCACAATTTTTCACACCCCACTCACAATAATAATTTATGCATTTTAAAAACCTACTATAAAAAAAATTTAAACAAAAACTCATGGTTTCTTTAGGAATTTTTTGAAATAGAAGTTAGTTTCGAGTTTATTGTATGTAAGTATTTGAAGAAGAATTATTTTTAAAGAATAATATCATTTTTGGTTTTGGTGTAATTTCAAAAAGGTATTTTTTTAGAATTCATAGTTTTCTACTATAATTGTTATTGATGTTTAATTAGTTTTGTTGTGATAAAGTATGTTTTAGCTATTTAAGTTTTTGTTTGTTTTTCATTTTAATTCCAAAGTTAGTTATTTTCATAACAAATTACTTGAGTTGTGTAATAATGTATTTGAAATGAATTTTGGTTTGATTTAATTTATTTAGAGCTCTTTTGGTTATTAATGATTTGATTTCTTGTCACATTTTTCATGGAATAATTTATTTTAAACTAATTTCATAATTTTTGGTGGTTATATGTTGTTTTGAGTTTTATATGGATTCAAAACCTGCAATTCAAGTTTTAACCATGCGTTATATTCCCAAATAGGCACATTGGTTTTGGTTTTGATGATGTTTTCATAATAATAGTGAACTAATTAAGGTATTTAGTATGGCATTAATCATAACCAATGAATACTCTTAATAATATAGATAAAGGATAAGATATATAATAAGCACCATTTATGACATATAAGTATAAAAGTTAAGGTTCTTTGTCTAAATAAGTTTTCTACATTTGAAACATAATTTAGAAAAGAAGAAAAGTCTACTAAAAAAAAGTTTCTATATATCAAGTTAAAGTCAAACATGTTGTCTATATTTAATGATATGAAAGATTTAAACTTTATATCATTACTATATAAATGAAATAAATTTATTTTAGGGTGGGAAATGAGTTTTAAATAAAACCTTTTAAATAAATAAATAAACCAATGTTATAGCTTCACTAAGAACAACAATAAATTTTTAAGTATTTATTTAAAACCACCCCCATACTTAAATCTTTAATAAAATAAACAAAATTAGTATTTATAAAGTTTTAAATTTAGTTTATAAAAAAAACTACTTCATGAAATCAAATAGCTTTAAGAACCAAATCATTACTCTTCACTTGGTCAAACCTTGTCATTATGTCATCACCAATACAATTCTTAACCAAGGTTAAATATTTTTCATTGAATTATAATTTATTAAAGTTTTAATGTAAATAAAATACTTACTTTGTAAAAAGATCATTTAAATAAAGGTATATTCATACAAAAAAAAAGTGAAAAAATACACGCTTAAAGGCAAATTAACACCATTCAAATTATATATTTACAAAATAAATTCAAGTTTACTAAGAAGACTCAAAAAATAAAAGAAAATAAAATATTAATTTACTTTTGTTTACTCAAGGCTTAATACACATAAAAACTTGTTTTAATTAATCAAAATAAAGTTAAGGGGTATAACCTAGACATGTAGAAAAACATTCCTTTACGAAATGTAAAATAATTAGGATCTTTATAAAATTTTTAAATGTGAAAACCTAAAAATAAAATCATGTAATAAATTAAAGAACACCATACAACACTATAAATTCATGGAACATAGAATTATCAAATAAAGAAACATGATTAATGGCCCTTAAACCAGAAACCAAGAATAAAAACATAATGTAAACAAGTTATTCATGGAGAAAAATACTTTAATAAATGCTAAAATACATATAATAACATGTATGGATATAATAACCAATACCAAAAAACAATTATAACATGCAAAAATTTACTTATTTGAATTAAACATTAACATGAAAAAAAAACTTTACCAAAAAACTAACTTTTCACAAGGTACTAAATCCAGGTTTTTAAGTGAGAAAGTATAAGCAAAAAACCATCACACAGGTTCATATAAAATTCCATTTAAAAACTTTAACTTGAAGTGTCAAAATATTATTTAAAAAACCCATTCAAATCCCATTATTTTTTAAATCGAGTGGGATATACTCAACATCTCCCATAAATATGTATTATAATTTATAATTATATTTTTTAAAGTTATACTTTATATAATTTACACATGTAAAAAATGATTCATTATATGGATACTTCCTCTTTATTTTTTATATATGAATATTATTGAACTAAATAGAATAAATATGAATTGAAAATGGTAGAATGGTAATTGTATGAATAAAGAGTATGAGGATGTGGTTAAAGAGTTCATCATATTTGTAATAGATCATGAATTCCCCGACCCAAACTATTGGGTTTGAGATAGAGAGTCACATGAACTCATGCATGCCTCTTTGTATACAAGAGGATATTGACTATAAGTGAGGGTCCAAACACCATTAGTGGGGAGAATACACTCTCTGTATCAAGTCCTTGCACAAATAATAATAAATAAAATACAATAATTTAGAGTAAACATTGTGAAGAAAATAATATCAAAGGCACACATGTCATACAATTATAAATAATCGGGCTCCCTAAGTGGAAATCCAAACAAGAGTATAAATGATGGTAGGTAATAAATAAATAAAACTATAATAATACTCTAGATAAAGTCTCTTTACCACTCCCAACTCCGATCCTCAACTCAACCATCCTCCATGGACCCCTTTCCCTTTCATGGATCCCTATATAAATTCTACACGCACATTGAGATTCACATGTAGGGTTTGAGTAATTAAAACCAGTAGGAAACCACCAATGAGTCTTTAACAAGTGTGCACAAGAATAACATGTTTATTACATGATAATAATAAATCAAAAAATAGGAATAACAATCATAAAATCACATTCCAAGCAGTCATGCACTAACCAAGCTACCATAAACCCCCAACTATACTTGCTTCGACTCGTAGGATGTTGTAAGTGAACAATTAAAATCCAAAAGGATCATAATCACATCTCTCAGTGGTCTCAAGGCAATGAGTTGGGTCAGCCCCCCAGACCGTTATATACTGAATCCATCATGGGTTAGGCCTCTAGGCCATCATACCCTGCATGTGCCTTGTATCAGGACTCCAAGACATCATGCCACTAACACCACTACCTCAGGTCAAGCCTCTAGGCTATTATTCCCCTATCATGTGCTCAGGTCCATCATCATCATCGTTGCGAGTCATACACACTCCCACTATAAGGAATAATCATCACATGATGGTCCAACCATTTAGAGTACCAAGAACAACCTCCAAAGGCCTGATAATACACATAAAGGGGTAGATCATATAAGATAATGCATAACATATCATCATGAGTAAATTAATTACAGTATACAATACATGTGATCGACATCAAACATGGTCAAACAAGCTATAAGCACACTCATGGGATCATGTAACATTAATGGGTCTCATGGGCAACACCCACACCCATATGAAATAATAATTAAGAATGAACAAGCAAGGAAATCCAACACAAGAATTATACTAAGGAAAAACATGCATATAAGATCCTCAAATGACAAGGAACTCCCTACCTTAATGTTTTTGATGAATAACTCCAAGGTTCTTTAAAGGATTGAAGGCCAAAACATATCACACACCCGTTGGGAATGAGCTCACACATGAAGGATGTCTAACTCTAGTTTTAGTTAATTAAATAAATATATTTATAATGGATACTCAATATAATTAAATGTAAATAAGTTTTTCCTAGAATCACACACCTTAAGAAATCCACCAACGAAACTAGTTCTGAGGTATGCCAAAGGATAAGTTTCCAATTCACTAGATTTTTTGTCGAATAAAGAATTAATAATGAGTTAAATTCTTATTATATAATTGAGCCTTGGGTTTATCCCAAAATAATTAATCCATAGTCATTCTATAAAAAATATTCAAGAAGAAAGTCTCATGATGATCACTCAAGAGAAATTTACCCGAAAACATCCACCAGTATTGAGAATTCTAACTCCGGTCAAAGGTTGGTTGTCATTGACACATAAAATACTCCACCAATATACCATGTAATCATCAAGATATTAAATATATATCATCAATACTCCATCAATAAGGGGTATACAAAGAGGATCTAATAACACTTACCTGTAGAATGTTCATTTGGGTGTCTGTTTTCCAGGCACCCCAAGGCCAAGCCACAAATTACCATTCTAATGATCAATTCATGGTCCCTTAGCTATCAAAATCCATATTCTAAACCCCACATAAAAGAGAATAGCTTAAATAGAAAATAGAATTTATAAACTTAACATCTCGTACATTGAATCAAAACATAGATGTAACAATTAACTACTACAAAATAGGCCTTTAACAACACTAGAAAAAAGCACTGATAAATGGCACCCTTTATCAACGATTTTTTTTAGCATTGATAAAAGGATCATTTATCATCACTTTTGTAGCATTGATAAAGGTCTAAATAAAATTAAATAATTAAATAAATAAAAAATTAATTTATTAAAAAATTATTAAAAAATTTATTAATTAAATAACTATTGATAAAAATGAATGAATTGATATACTATATATAAATTTTAAATACTAATAATGTAACATCCCGTGTTTTTAATTGAATGAAAAAGCTGAGGAAATTAAATTTTTTCCATTAGCTAGGCAATATTGTTTTAAAACAGAGCATCAGAAACTTTTTCTTCTCAATAGTTGACACTACGATGTGTATTTTAAAGAATTGAATTAAATTAATTAGATTAAAATTAAAATGGAAATAAATTAAATGAAGGTTATAACCTTTTTTAGCACTTTGAAATATTTTCAGAGTTAGATGCCGAGTCAGCACGAGATTCTGAGGTTCGTAGACCCTCGATGTTGATAGAATAAAAATATTAATTTTATTTTATTCATACACGTGTATGTTTTTTTTCAAAAAATGAAATAATTCTCAAACAATGCATTGTATGAGAAATATGAGACCACTGTTAGGTTCAGAATGCTGAGTTTACCCTTTGGTGCGGTGGTGAAGGAGAGTGGAACATCCACACTATTCTTTGGGAGGTTTAGGGTTCGAATCCTGGGAGTTCGCTTTCGGGGCGAGCCTCTCCCCCAGTATCCAACCGCCTTTCCGGGTCGCCTGGTCTCATCTGGGTAGGAAAAATGGGGTGCGGACCAATCACAGATGGATCGCTTAACGAACCATCACTTCCAGGACATCATTCTCGGGGATGCTATGCCATCTCGGCTTGCAACGAATCCGTCCCCGGCTATGACTCTACCTATGGGGAGTGACCTCTTCATGGGGGAGGGGGGTTTCCATTTGTGGAGGGTTCTAAAAGACACACAGGGGAATTCCATTTTAGAAAAAAGAATAATTATTTTCTCACAAATGGTGTGTCAAATGAGAAATCTGAGACCGCCGATAATTCTGAGATGCGGGGTTTACCCTAGTCACAGTATAACATTTGTGAGTATCAGATGTTTTGTCAGATCACACTCGAAGATAATTTAATTTGATTATAAATATTTTTGTTGGGCAGTTAGAAATACTAATAATAATTTTATTATTAATATTATTATTTGCATTGAAGATAAAAAAATGAAAATTTAAGTCCATAATTAATAAATTGCATCGTAGTGTAAATAATAACTGGACAATGTAATAAATATGATATTATTAATTGTTCCAATTAAATAAAAATGTGCAACCAATATTAATTTAATAACCGTTAGCATTTTTTAATGGTTGTTGTTTTTAAATTATTAATGGTGTCATTGATGGGTTGTATAAAATAATAATTATTTTAATTATAGTTATTATTATTAGATTGGAACAAAAACTTTTATGTATATATATATATGAGGTATATATATATATATGGGGATTAAATATATACATAGTTATGTGAGGGTGTATATATATAAATATACAGATATATATATATATGTATAATACGTATATATATATATATATATTTATGGGTGGATATTTATTATTGGGTTAGATAAAATATTATTAATTTCCCACATAAATGATTGTAATGTCTGGGCTTAAACCACGATGCAGACTGTTTAAGTTTTTAGTTCAAATCTTTAAAGCGACATAAGGTGCGCGCCTGTGCACCCTGTTGCGGGTCCTGGGCAGCCGTTAAAATTAATTAAATAATTTCTTGGGCTTTTTTTAAATTTTTACGTTGCAACTTAGCACAATATTCAGGATAAAAATAATTAAAATAAAAAAAATTATTAAAAAGAAATCTTAAATAATTCAAAGATAATTTAAAAAGGAGATAAAAAAAATAAATAAAAAAAAACAGTTGGAGAGAAATTAAGAATGATTAAAATGGTCTAAACCCATTTTGTTTTATTTTTTTTATTCCTCCCTCCAATTTTATTTTATTATTTTATCCATTTCCCTTTTATTTTTCATTTTTCTATTTTTCCTTATTTTCTAATTTTTCCTTTTATTTTTCTTTTCCCTTTTCTTTTTTTCATCTCCTCTCCTCCCTCTCCCTATCAACCACCCTTATAGCACCCCCTTGGTGGTACGCCTCCTCTCTTCCCTCTTTTTCAGAAGCCCGCCATGGTCTATTTTATCCTCTAATTTGAACACGTTTGATTTGGATCTCTCAATAAGGCAAACCTCACGCACCAAGAATCATTCAATCTCATTCTCAATTTGTCACGCGATCTACCGCATAAGGATTTTTACCTGAAATTGGGATTTTTTTTAAATTTTATGTTTTCTTCCATTTTAGGTCAAATCAAAGATCCCCACAGATCATAGGATCCTATAAAAGTATAAGGTAGGGTGTATACTCTCTTTCCATTTATTTCATTGCGTTATTTAAATTACACATTGTGCCGCTTGTCAGTGTCTACCGACGATATTTTATTATTACCCATTCTAAATTAAATAAAATTCTTTACTTAACATTTGCACCTTTTTTGAGATAATCTAACATATTAAAATTATTTCAACATCATTGGATACCCCTTTGGGTATGCCGATGTTCTTGACCTATTTTTCGTTAGCCCTGAATTAATTAAATTAATTAATTTCATATGCTATGTGAACCCTGTTGTTGATTTTTAATTAAATAAATTATTTAAGAAAATTATAAACCATGAACATTATGTCTTGTTGGTTAAATTATGACTAATGATTTTCTTTCATGTTAATTTATTATTCTATTGTTCCATTATAAAAGCGATATGTGTTTTTTTTGTATTTGCTAATAAATTTCTTGGGGTGTAACTACTTGACTAGAATGATCATTAGTATGTGGATTTGAGTTTCTCATATTATTTTGTTGCAATTATAGTTGCACACCCTGTGATATATTCTTCTTTGAAAACTAATTAAATTCAGGGCGGTGAGACAATGTGGGTTCTATATTAAGGACTACACAAGGACTCTCCGTTCTTGATCGGTTACACATTAAGCTAGGAAGATGATGTCTCAGGCTTTTCCAGACGAGGGTTTCCCTGTGTTTATAAAATACTCATGAGTGATATTGGTTCCTAATGGGATATTAAGGGATTGACCCATTGGAAAAGTGGCTATGCCATGCCTCAGGTGATACTTGACCCCTTCTGTATGATACTCGGACATACTCATGATAAAGCCATGCCTTGAGTGATATATGATCTTTTTAAAGATTGACTTGGACAGACTCAGTGGTATTGGATTTATTAAAGGATTTTCCATAGCAATAGCTTCGGGATGAGATTAGACTCTAACTCTACAACTTGAACATAATAATAATAATAATGAGTGAAAAGTGTTTATTTATGTAGCCTTTGTTTCCTTTGTGAATTCTCATACCATTTTGATGCTTGAAGCACCCCTTGTTGACACATAAATTAGACCCCAAGTTAAAGCATAAACTTGGGTGTGTTCTCTTTTGTCTGTATTCTGTATTCTAGTTTATATATATATATATATATATATATACATTATGCTTCTTACAGGTACTCATTTCAGATTCCTGGCTTAGGCCGAAGTAGGATGTATGAGAAGAGTGTCCGTTTAGGAACCCGAACCAAGTTTCTATTTACATTTATTATCACTCACTATTTAATCTATCTGGCATTATTATAAATTTATAATTCATATTGGGTTAGACACCAGTGGTGTCGACCTACTGAGATTTATATCTCACACCCTATTTGGGCCGCTATTGTACTAGGGTACCCGAGTAGACCTTTCTTGTTTGCAGGACTATAGACCATGATTGATTGCTCATGCTGTGCAGTTTGTATCTGGGACTTAGGAGGATGGGACTAAGATGGATCTCGGGATGCTCATGGAGGTCGCCCGTGGGGATTTTCTATCCTTATTTGTTATTTCACCATGTCATCAAGCATGCTGTATTGTTTATTTAGTTATGTATCATCACCATGACATGCATTCATCCATTTTATAATTTGGTGTTCGCCACTTCTATAAAATTGTTAAATATTGTCTTCCACTACTTTGTCAATTATTTATTTACTGATTTTGTTGTTTTCTTTACTTTTATACTCTATTATACCACGGTGTAACTCTAATAAGAGGGTAAAGTCTCCCCACTATCACCTCCCGAGACCCTTGCTACATGTCGGAAACCTATGGTGTATGGGGAGACGTGCTTGAGGTCATGTGACCCATCGGTCCGACCACCGTCTTAGAGGTGATCCGGGTTGGGACATTACAAATAAATAGTATATATTAAATATATAGGTATATGTATAATTGAAATTAAACAAATAAAAATTAAAAATAATTAAATTGAGAAAAACATTAATTTTTTTATTAATTAAATAATTATTAATAATGTTAATAAATTGTTTATATTATATATATATACACATATGAATGTATATAAATATAATTTATATGATCCAAAATATTTATGCTTTACATTAAACATATATTTAGTGAATAATGGTTTATAATTAAAAAATAATATGAATTAAAAATACTAACTAATTACAACGAGTAATGGACATAATAGAATGTCGTTTGATTTTTTAATTTAACATAGACGCGTGTTATATTAATTTCACATATACGTAATTAATTCATTTTTATATATAATGTTCTCACAAAAATATTTACGTAATTAATGAAATCTTATATAGAAACACATACACCTAATATTTATGCAATTTATCCCAATTTTAGTATTCATTTTAGAATTTCATTATAACATGATACATTTAATATATAAAGTTTTTAATCATGGTAAATTTTATTTATTCATTTTTAATTTTATTAGAGTTAGGTATTAATTCATTATTAATATTTTTTATTTATTATTTTTTTAGAAATTTAATCAACTTATATTATTTATTTTATATATATTTATTTACTATGTTTTAATATTTTTAATATGTATTTATCTTTATTTCAATATATATCCATATTTTTTAATAATTTATATTTAATTAACAAAACTAATCTATTTTTTAAATATTGTTTAAGTGTACTCATTTTTAATCATCCAATTTCACTCATTTTTACCATGCATGCGCTTAAGATTAAATATTCAATAATAATGTTAAAAATATATTTATAAAAAAATATTTATAAATAAAAATATTTATAAATGTATATTTACTATATTTATACATTAATATATTTATAATTATAAATAAATAAATATTATTTTTTAAAAAGAATTTATATAATTATAAATAAATAATTATATATATTTAAATAATTATAAAATTGATAATAAATTTATTTAAATAATTAATATATTTACTATATTTATATTTATATATATTATATATATAATTATATAAATATATATAATGATATATGTCACGACCCGTCCTCGGGGCCCATGCCGTCACTACCCCAAGCCCGCCTTCCATAGGCCAGGGGCTGGCGACTAGCACCAAAGGCATAAATCCCTAAGCTGGGAAGACATTGCCTTTATAAAAGTAAACAAACAAAACAGAGTATGCAACATGGAGTAAACACTAAGTAAAATTGAATACAAAATTAAGTGCTGAAAAGTGAATGAGCCAGTATACAAACCCAACTATAAGGTACGATACAACTAACAAGCTAGTACAACTGCAGTAAAGTAAAACAACAACCACATAGTTGTCCTCTGGGAATCCCACCTGAAGGGTGGGTACATATGATCTCCTCAACACCTCGGGTCCGTCTGTCTGCTCCGTGTACGTCTCGCCAAGTGGTCCACCTCCGGGTACTGTCCAGCTCTACAAGTCTCTACCTCGTTCAGTGCTCTCCATCATCTGCATCCAACACAACGTAGTGCGGGCATAGCCTGTGCAGGGGTGAGTATACGATACTCAGTAGGGACCCCGAGACACCGAAGGTCTCCCAAAATCAATGAAGGATAAACCATAAAAGAAAGACACAAACACAAAGTATCAACCAACTCTACTTAGGTATATGCCCATACATATACCTAAGTTATCAAGCTCAGTTTGGCTCTAACCCTCGAGCCCAAGAACAACCCATTCCACACAGGAAAGTAAGTCAATCACATCGATGTTAATGATTGAAAGTCAAGACTCAGCTCACACAGGTATACATATTTCGTATAGCGATATAGATGATCAGATGTAGTCACTGATTCATCTAAGCTGTCGGGCCCACACAAGATACAAGACCAGCTAAGCAGTCAGACCCACACAGGATACAAGACCAACTACTCTGTCGGACCCACACAAGATACAAGTACAAAGGTCAAATTGCCGGACCCACATAGGATACAAGAACTATACTCATCGCCTTTGAACCCAAAAAGGATTCCAGTAGGGTAGTCGTCGCTATTTAACCCACGAAGGATTCTAATACAGTAGTCATAGCCGTTGAACCCACGGAGGATTCCAGTACAGTAGTCGTCGCAATCGCAACCATCTCTTGGGTTCCCGCACACATCACGCTCTATTCCGAGAGGGTTCGCTCCTCGATCAAAGGAGTCGATACATCAACTATCACGAAGTCCAGAGTTGATGTATCCCAAAGTTCCGTCTCATCAAAAGGAACCCAACGCGATAGAAGACGCGTCGATCGGACGCCCGGTCTAAGAGTTATTTGCTTTTCCATTACAGGGGCCTGGTTGTAATTACACTCGTTCCAAACCCAGCCATTTTTCAAAGTTGTCCAAAACTCACTTAGAGTATCTCAAAAGGACCACCTCATCGCAAGGGTCCTAGTGCCGCAAACGGTGCGTCGTTCAGACGCACGGTCTTGAAGATATTCATGTTTAAGAAAAACGGGTCTGGCTCATCAAGCCCGGTGGGCTGGTGGGTTGGCCCGACTCAGTTTGGTGGGTCCGATCTAGTCGGAGGGGTCGGCCCGACCCGGTGGGGCGCGACTCGGCCCGGTGCTGTGGCCTGGACCGTGCGAGGGCGGCCTGACCTGGCGGGACGCGGCCCGACTCGGGCGACAGGTGGCCCAGCCCGCGCAAGGCGGCCCGGTCCATGCCACTGGTGGCCCGACCTAATGGCCGGCCGCAGATCTGCTAACTGGCTGAGCGGTCCGGGGGGGGGGGGGGGGGGGTTCTGAAACGGCGGTGCCGAGTGGCACCGCCTCTCTTGTACGGTCGGCCGAAGCCGACCGGTCTTCTCCGGCCCAAGCGGCCTGCACAGGTGAGCCACTGTTCTCCCACGCGGCACCTTTGGGTGTCGCAGCCTTATTCAACCCGGCCGGCCGCCTGCCGGCCGGTTCACCAGCCGAAGCGGCCCACAGAGCGTGGGCTGTAAATCTCTGCATCGCGGCGCCAAAGGGGCGCTGTGGTTCTCCAGCCCGGCCGGCTAAATCCGGCCGGTTCTTCTTCAGCCAAGCGGCCCAGTTGCGGGCCACGGTCTCCTCCGCCCGCGCGGCACCCGGTGCCGCGTGTAGGTTCCGGGCGCAGCGAAAGCGCATTGGTGGGTTTTCCCAACTTTAATTTTAATGTTAAACAACATTCAATCTGAGATCCATCATAATTTAAAATTCCAAATCTTCAGAATAGAACGAAGAACGAAAAAGAAAAGAAGAGTCCCGAAACCCTTGAGATAGGATCATCATATGTTGGTTATAATTAATTCATAAGAATTACCTCGATGGAATTCTTTCTTCGTTGGAGTCTCCAGTCACGATCTTGTGATCCGTCGTTGCATCGTAGAATCCAAGTACATGATTCCTCTAGCAGTGATCCACACGTGCTCCACGTATCTCTAGACGTCGCCGAAGGGATCTCTGGGTGCTAGCGCGGAAGAACCTTCGCTTGCGATGTCCGCCTTCTACCGCCTTGATATGGTGGAGGATCTCGCTCTCGTAACTTGAAAGCGTTCTTGGTGGAAAGGGAATTCTCTCTTGGCTTGAGAGTATTTCCAAATCCGTTGTGCACCACAAAATGGATCTATTTCTATGAGAATAATGTAATTGGGATTATAATACTTAGAATAATAAAATGAATTAATTACCCAAAAGAATTTAATCATTTCATTTAATTCTTAGTAATACCCCATGTCTTAATAATGATAGCTGACCATCATTATTACTTGACATGCGCCCAACGTATTACATTTAATATCATTTAATTAAATAAACAATATTTTCTCACGAATCCCAAAAAACAAACTACACGGCGTGTATATAAATATACACGGTGTGTACTTTTATTTTTTCATTTTATTTATTTCCTCCACCATATTTAATAGACCTTGAGTAATGGCTATTTATTTCTTAAATAAATCTAACTGTATTACTCGCTAATAAATATATATTTTATTTCTCCCACAATATATTCTCTCGAATAACTAGTGTCGAAATAAATGCAATCAGGCATCCTTAAATAATTATTAAACCACAGTCAGGAATAATATTTATTTAACTTGTTAAATTAATATTTAACTAAGATACATGGACACACTTAGTGTGTGACCCTCTAGGCCTCTTTCTCAGTGGCAATAGGCAAAGCCTGCCTAAAGTACAAGGTTAGTGTCTAGAAACACACCAAGGCACCCATATAAAAAGAAGTTAACGCCGCAATGACGTGTCACCTCCTATGAACGCTTACCGTGTAATATAATCCCTTTGTCTCGATATCTCCAATCAAGCGGGTTGCATGCTAGTGCCATCAACCCATGTGCTCGATTATTCTTTCTTTGACTTCCCAGAATTGAACTCACCCATACCTTACCATGGCCATGGATTTATTTAGGCTATATCAATTCCATCAAAGGGCCTGAGATATCTACTTCCGTTATGGAATAGAAGGGACAAATCCTTTCTCGCATTATCTATTAATGCAGTATTACTCATGACGCACCCAACGTATCCTACCTCGCTGCGAACAGTGTGTCGTCATAGTTTTCGTTAATACATCTAAGTGCACGAGTTGTAATACCCATTAATAATAATCTTAAATTCTAAGGACCAATAAACATGTCCGAAAATAGGAACATCCAATAACACTATGAAATGTGGATTTCCTAATGGAGGGTCTCATTCTCATAATATCCTCCTGGATATTACGAAGGGCGCACACCATGAGAAGGTGCCTCAAAGTTTTATGAGTCCTCACCCCTAATGACCTGTATTATTTGTGTCCCTCAAATAATATCATCCGGCCATAGAACATATATTTAAGAACAGTGTTATGGCACTTTCGGGTTCTCATCATAGCAGGGATCCACTATGACCCATTAATGAAACAGCTGTCCTTAGGACATTATCACATGCATTATCATGCAGAATAACAATCAAGATGTGATAAGGATTTTATTTAATGAATAAAGTACAAAGTAGTAGATTCTAGACCACCAACTCCAACAGACTCCCAGTTGGACTAGAGCCAACTGCTAACAACCTTTAACCTGCTAGCTCTCACATGATATTCATGCTTCTTTTGAGATATGCCTTTAGTCATGGGGTCCGCCACGTTCTCTTCCGTGGACACTCTGCTCACTGAAACTTCACCCCTTTGATAGAAATCCCTCAAGAGGTGATACTTCCGGAGTATGTGATTTGTCCGTTGATGTGACCTTGGTTCTTTTTTAAGAGCCACCGCTGCAGTATTATCACAATACAATGTAATGGGATCTTTTTTGCTTGGCACCACATCAAGCTCCTGAAAAAAGTTCCAAATCCAGACGGCTTCCTTGGCTACATCAGAAGCCACTATATACTCGGACTCCGCTGTAGAATCGATGACAATTGGCTGCTTTGAACTCTTCCAGCTCACAGATCCTCCATTGAGATAGAAAAAATATCCAGATTGCAACTTCAGATCATTCTAATCTGTTTGAAAACCAGAATCAACATACCCTCTGATGACAAGCTCCTCGTATCCTCCATACACAAGGAACATATCCTTATTTCTTCTCAGATACTTAAGGATAGTCTTAACAGCAGTCCAATGCTGTTCTCTTGGATCTGCTTGATATCATCCTACCATGCTCAGTGCATAGGCAACATCAAGCCTGGTACCTAACATGGCATACATGATGGATCCTATAGCCGAAGCATATGGGATCTTACTCATTCTATCTTTCTCTTGTTGTGTCTGAGGACACATTTTCTTAAAATGATGTAGGCCATGTGACACTGGAACCAATCCCCTCTTGGATTATTCCATACTAAATCTCTTTAGTATCTGGTCAATGTATGTACCCTGACTTAGTCCAAACAGCCTCTTGGATCTATCATGAATGATCTTGATCCCTAGAATGTAGGCTGCTTCTCCTAATTCCTTCATGGAGAAACACTTGTTTAACCAGTCATTAACTGACTGTAAGGCTGGTACGTCATTTCCAATAAGCAATATTTCATAAACATATACCACTAGGATGAAGACCGCATTCCCATTAAATCGCTTATAAACACATGGTTCACATTCGTTCTTAATGAAACCAAATTACTTTATGTCTTCATCAAATCGAATGTTCCATGACCTGGATGCTTAATTCAATCCATAAATGGATTTATACAACTTGAAAACCCGTTTGGCTTCACCTGGTGTCACAAACCCTTCTAGTTGTGTCATATAGACATCTTCCTGAAGGTTCCCGTTAAGGAATGATGTTTTGACATACATCTGCCAAATCTCGTAGTCATGGTAAGCTGCTATGGCAAGTATGATTCTTATGGATTTAAACATGGCAACTGGAGAGAAGGTTTCATCATAGTCAATTCCTTGATGCTGTCTGAATCCTTTATCCACTAGCCTTGATTTATAGGTGCTAACTTGACCTTCCATGTCCAGCTTTCTCTTGAATACCCATTTGCATCCAATAGGCTTTACATCAAATGACTCATCGACCAGAACCCAGACTTGGTTCTGATACATGGAATCCATCTTAGAATTCATAGCTTCTAGCCATCTTGCAGCTTCTGAGCTTTTTACTGCTTCCTTGCAGGAGAGAGGTTCATCATTGTCCAACAACAATGATTCACCATCCTCGGTGACTAGGAAACCAAATCTCTCTGGTTCCCTTACCTCTCTCGAGCTCCTGCGCAGTACTTGTGTTTCTGGAACCTCTTCCATAGGGACTTGTGGAACTTGTTCCTGTACCAAATCTTGTATATCTTGAGCATCAACTTCATCGAAGTCAATCTTTCTCCCACTATCCTTCCTGAGGATGTGCTCCCTCTCAAGAAAGACGGCTTGTCAGGCGATAGTCACTTTCTTTTCTTGAGGATTATATAGGTAATATCCTTTCGTTTCCTTGGGATATCCTATAAAGATACACTTCGTGCCCCGGGGTGCTAGTTTGTTGCCTTAGAAGGCCTTAACAAACGCCTCGCATCCCCATACACGTGTGTGCGACAAAGTGGGTTTCCTTGCATTCCATAACTCGGATGGAATTCCATTTTCCGCCTTAGTTGGTACTCAGTTTAATGTGTATGCTGCAGTTTGTAATGCATATCCCCAAAAGGATAATGGAAGATCCGCATGACTCATCATCGACCTCATCATTTCCAACAAGGTGCGGTTCCTCCTTTCACTAACACCATTCCACTGTGGTGTATAAGGAGGAGTGAGCTGAGATAGAATCTCAGACTCCCGTAGAAGATCGATGAACTCTTGGTTCAGATATTCTCCACCTCAATCCGATCGAAGTTTATTTATCTTCTTACCAAGATGGTTCTCTACTTAATTCTTGAATTCCTTAAATTTCTCTAAGGACTCTTACTTATACCTCATTAAGTAGACATATCCATATCTACTCAAATCATCAGTAAAAGTAATGAAGTAAGAATATCCACCTCTAGCTTCTACTAGAAATGGTCCACACACATCCGTATGTACCAATCCTAGAAGCTCTGTGGCACTTTCACCTTGTCCACCAAAAGGCGGATTGACCATTTTTCCTTGTAAACAAGCGTGACATCTATCAAGTGGTTTTAGCTTAGTAGAGTCTAAATATCCATCTTGGCAGAGCATTGTCAAGCGCTTCTCGTTCAGATGACCAAGGCGGTGATTCCATAACTGGGTTATGTATGAGTCTTGTGAGTTTGTTTCATTATCGATTGCCAACACTAGGTTTTCGTAATTTAATACATACAAACCATTATTTAAATGTTCCATACCATAACATACATTGTTCTTATAAAAGAGACAACCCTTATTTCCGAACTTGAAAATAAATCCATCCATATCCAAAAAAGATATATAAATTATGTTCTTGGTAACACTTGGCACAAAATAACAGTTATGTAAAACTAAAATCATCCCAGTCGGCAATGAGAGGTGGTAGTCACCAATAGCCAACGCAGCCAGCCTTGTGCCATTGGCAGCTCGAAGATCCACCTCTCCTCTGGTGATCTTTCTAAATCTACTTGGTTCTTACATTTGAATACAAATGTGAGCCCCACAAGATGTATCTAATACCCAATGTGTAGAAATAGAAAGATTTCACTTGATAACTAATGCACCTTTAGCGTCCCTACGCTTCTGGGTGCAGTTCCTCTTCTAGTGGCCCTACTTTCCACATGAAAAACACACCGCCTCCCATTCCTTTCCCTACCTCTGGATCTTCCCCTTCTTGGAGGGATGGTGCTCGGGGGCTTCAGACCGTTTATAAGTCTTTGGCCCCTTTGTCTTGTCCTTCCTTTTCTTGTTCACCATAAGGACTATGGGTTTGTCATGCCCCATGTCCTTGTCTACCTGGAGAATCAAGGTCAAAAGCTCTGACATACTCTTCTCATTGCTGCTCATGTTATAGTTTACAATGAAGCTAGAGAAGGTCTTGGGCAGTGATGATATGATGAGATCTGTATGCAACTCATCCGGGAATTTAATCCCTAAGATGTCCAGGCGTTCAATGTATCCAATAAGCTTGACTACACGAGGCCCAGCTGGCGCAGACTCTCCAAGCTTCGTGGTAAAAAAATAATTGGATATCTCATACCTCTCCTGTCTCGCCTTCTCTTGGTAGAGATATTTAAGGTGAGACATAATGCTATACACGTCCATGTTTTCATGTTTCTTCAAGAGATCATTAGACATGGCCGATAGCATGAAACACTGGACATCTGTGGCATCATCCATGTGTTTCATGTAGAGAGATAATTCCTCATCACTAGCCTCTTTCCCAGGTGCAACTGGAATAGGATCTTCCAGCACATACAATTTCCTTTCGTGGCGAAGGACGACGCGTAAATGCCTCTGCCACTCTTGGAAATTATTGCTGGTGAGAATGTTTTCCTTCTTGAGTATGGTGCACAATGATATGTTTGAAGTCATTTTCTTGTCATTTCTAGAAATTAAGATGAGAAAAGGTTTAGTACTTTATTACAAAAACTGAGACAAATAAATAAATTAATACTTATTAGTCTCCCACTATTTTATCAAAATCCAATAGCCCTCACCATTGATTTCAAAATATTCTGTTGCCTGAATATTCTAGTGGCAAGGATCCATATTGCCCTTCACATTACCCCAACTAGGGTTGGCCAAGAAACTTGAAGGGTTTTAGGTAGGCATTCCAAATGCCAACTGCATTAACTTGCAGCTCCTTGATCCGCTGAGTAGACTCCCCAATCCTGAAATCCTTTTATTTTGGATTTCCCCAACCTTTGCCTCTTGGTCACACCAAGTCCTACTGTGGCAGTCAACCCTAGTCATGTTAACCCAAAACCTTGAATTAGAATTCCCCGATAATTGAAATCACCCCAACTAGGGTCGGTTAATCACTTTGAACTATGGTTCGATTCTAACCAAGATTATGGAAGGCTATACCGACTTAATATTTCTTTTGAGGGATTTTATACTTATATGTAAATTGCCATTTTATTATCTTTTATTACATGCTTGTTAATATTAAGTGGGATTTACTTAAGTGATTAACCATGTGAAAGATAATATTCACGTATAAGCCGGTTTTATTTTACTTCCATCTTGCATGATCGTTTAATTCATTAATCGTGTGATCATGACAACACACCCACAATAAATAAACCATAAAACTGAAAGAAATAAAATAAATGGTATGATCATGAGCTTTTCTATTGGGTAGTTTATCTAGCAGTTGATAAAATAACCCAAGACCTAGGGGAGAAACACCTTGAACCTTTCGGGTTCGTGTTAACAGCTTTCCACCTATCCACCTTTGTATCTCCTTGGATTGGTTTCACCTAGGCTTCTAACTTGAGCCTACTCCACTAGCTTGGGAGCTCCATCCATTACATATGCATTTATCTCACACGCAGGTGAGGGGTAAAAGGGGTTTTTACATAAAATAATCCTTGGGCGTGTAGGCCCTACATATTAATGAAGAGATGGATCTCATGCCAAAAAATTTAATTTAAATAAATTAATTAAAAGAAACCATTCACATACAAAGGTCTCGGTCTAGCTCATGATCATCCATACATGCAATGATATTTATGAATAAATAAAACTATCATTAAATTCTTTAATCGTTCTTGTTTAAGATAAATCATGCTCGAATCAATTAATTATCTTTAATTAGTCAATCCTTTTATCTTAAATCCTTTCTCTGAATTTCCTTGATATTCTCATCCATCATAATTTTAAACAAATAAATTCATTTAAAATTATCCTTGTACGTAACTTGTACCTTGGAGGCAACCCGGTGAATTCCCATTTATTATTCAGATGTTAAATTAAACACACATATATAAAACAACTATCATGTGTTGTGCCTCAGCTTTATGCCTGCACCATGGTACCCATCTCAAGGGTTTGTATAATACAATAATAAATTTTAATAAAT
Source organism: Viscum album (assembly GCA_963277665.1). Taxonomy (NCBI): domain Eukaryota; kingdom Viridiplantae; phylum Streptophyta; class Magnoliopsida; order Santalales; family Viscaceae; genus Viscum; species Viscum album. Next base: position 2,031,826,839 of record OY728146.1, on the reverse strand, counting down.
CTGCATAATTTAGGTGAGTACACGGTGTGTAGTTTTGACTACACGGCGTGTACTTTTCTTCACCGTCCATCCGAAGTACACGCCCGGGGACATGGTGTGTTTATGTACTTCAGAAATTTTCGGAGTATACAACATGTTCTGTGGGACACACACCGTGTAGTTTCCACGTTATACGGTTTCCAGCCGAGCAAGCCGTGTACGGGGTACACGTCCCAACCCTAACCCAAAGGGACTACACACCGTGTTCATTGGACCACACGACATGTAATGCGAAAACCGTGTGCCACCTGTTTCTAGTCAACACACGGTGTCTTAAATTCTTAGAAAGAATCCAATACACTACCTGATTTGGTGGATCATTGAATGCATTGAACCTAGACTACACGGCGTGTACTTCCGAATACACGCCGTGTATTCTGGTGTTGTACGGCCAGAAATGTTTGGCTCCTCTGGATGAGTTACTCTATTTTATTTTAATCAAAATTAAAAGAAAAATTCATTTATGTGAGGTGAATGAGAAACGAGGGAGGAGGAACAAATCTCGAGATTTAGATTTCCAGAACGATTAAACATGAATTAAAATAACTAAATTATTAAATGCGTAAATGACCAATGAAAAAAAAACTAAATAATTATAACCAACGATATGACCCCTCTGACACCACTTGAAGGTTCCGGGCGTAGCGAAAGCGCGTTGGTGGGTTTTCCCAACTTTAATTTTAACGTTAAACAACGTTCAATCCGAGATCTGTCACGATTTAAAACGGAGAATCTTCAGAATATAACGAAGAATGAAAAAGAAAAGAAGAGTCCCAGAACCCTTGAGATAGGATCATCATATGTTGGTTAGAATTAATTTAATTAATTCATAAGAATTACCTCGATGGAATTATTTCTTCATTGGAGTCTCCGGTCACGATCTTGTGATCCGTCGTTGCGTCATAGAATCCAAGTACAAGATTCCTCTAGCAGTGATCCACATGTGCTCCACGCATATCTGGAAGTCGCCGAAGGGATCTCCAGGTGCTAGAGTGGAAGAAACTTCACTTGCGATGTCCACCTTCTACCGCCTTGATCCGGTGGAGGATCTCGCTCTCGTAACTTGAAAGCGTTCTTGGTGGAAAGAGAATTCTCTCTTGGATTGAGAGTATTTCCAAATCCGTTGTGCACAAAAAATGACTCTATTTCTATGAGAATAATGTAATTGGGATTATAATACTTTGAATAATAAAATTAATTAATTACCCGAAAGCATTTAATCATTTCATTTAATTCTTAGTAATACCCCATTTCTTAATAATGGCAGTTGACCATCATTATTACTTGACATCCGCCCAACGTATTACATTTAATATCATTTAATTAAATAAACAATATTTTCTCATGAATCCTGAAAAAAAAAACTACACGGCGTGTATATAAATATACAGGGTGTGTACTTTTATTTTTTCATTTTATTTATTTCCTCCACCATATTTACTAGACCTTGAGTAATGGCTATTTATTTCTTAAATAAATGTAACTGCATTACTTGCTAATAAATATATATATTATTTCTCCCACAATATATTCTCTCGAATAACTAGTGTCAAAATAAATGTGATCAGGAATCCTTAAATAATTATTAAACCACAGTCGGGAATAATATTTATTTAACTTGTTAAATTAATATTTAACTGAGATACATGGACACAATTAGTGTGTGACCCTCTAGGCCTCTTTCTCAGTGGCATTAGACAGAGCCTGCCTAAATTCCAAGGTTAGTATATAGCAACACGCCAAGACACCCATATAAAAAGAAGTGAACGCCGCAATGACGTGTCACCTCCTACGAACGCTTACTGTGTAATATAATCCCTTTGTCTCGATATCTCCAATCAAGCGGGTTGCATGCTAGTTCTATCAACCCATGTGCTAAATTATTCTTTCTTTGACTTCCCGGAATTGAACTCGCCCATACCTTACAATGACCATGGATTTATTTAGGCTATATCAATTCCATTAAAGGGCCTGAGATATCTACTTCTGTTATGGAACAAAAGGGACAAATCCTTTCTCGCATTATCTATTAATGCAGTATTACTCGTGACGCACCCAACGTATCCTACCTCACTGCGAACAGTGTGTCATCACAATTTTTGTCAATACATCTAAGTGCGCGAGTTGTAATAACCATTAATAATAATCTTAATGTCTAAGGACGAATACACACGTCCACAAATAGGAACATCCAATGACACTATGAAATGTGGATTTCCTACTGGCGGGTCTCATTATCATAATATCCTCCTGGATATTACCAAGGGAGTACACCATGAGAAGGTGCCTCAAAGTTTTATGAGTCCTCACCCCTAATGACCTGTATTATTTGTGTCCCTCAAATAATATCATCCGACCATATAACATATATTCAAGAACAGTGTTATGGCACTTTCGGGTTCTCATCATAGCAGGGATCCGCTATGACCCATTAATGCAACAGCTATCCTTAGGACATTATCACATGCATTGTCACACAGAAGAACAATCAAGATGTGATAAGGCTTTTATTTAATGAATAAAGTACAAAGTAGTAGGTTCTATACCACCAAATCCAACACCGCGGTCCTCTAACGGTCCGACGTGCATCCGCCTTTTCCGCCACCTCTTTCAGTCGTCACTGCCTCTTCCATCTCCACCTCTATCATGAATAAAAACAAGGATAAAAGGAGGGTCATTGGCCCGTGTTCGTTCAGCCCACGCCCTCCGCGTTAGGCGGTAACAAATGGCCATAAATGATCACTTGCATTCAACAAGAACGAAGGTATAATTTATTCAATTTAAATTATACAAACCCCCTACCTCGTAATTGACATTGCACGTCGAAGAGCCACGGAAGATGAGTGTCGCAGTAGTCGGGCATCGCAAAAGATGGCGTCACGGAATACGGCGTCGTAGAGAATGGTGTCGTCCCTTCAATGTTGGAGGAAGAGTCACTGTCGTGACGCGGGAAGCGAATCTGAAGACGACGTAGATTACTTGATGCCGAGGTGTGCACGAGGAATAAGCGTCACTGGAAGAAGTTCTTCGCGTTCTTCATCGGAGATGTTCTTCACTGAATAACGGTGTTCTTCATCGAGAGAGTGAACATTATTCTTCTATTTATCCAGAGTTTTTCCCACCGAAATATTTTCCAAGGAAAATATTATAATAAGGCTCCCCAATTTTAATAGAATTTCCATGCAATTTAAATTGATTCAATTAATAGGTTCCAATTAATTAATGAAGATATTAATTATATGGTTTGGTATAATTTAGAGAGAAGGGAGGTGAAAAGTTTAAAATTCAAAGAGAGGAGGTGGAGTGTTTTAAGAGTTAATAAGTGGGGTTTCATGGGAGTTTAAGGGGGAGTTGAGGGGTTAGGATCTCATTTGGGCCCCACCACACATTATCCTCACATGGGAGGTTATGTGGGTGTGGTCCCCACATCTAACTTCCCCTTGTAGGAAATAACCACCACTAAATAAATAAAATTGTGTACACTTAAAGTAACACCACCATTTTATTTTAATTTGTTACAAATCCCCAAATTAAAAATTCTACTCTCGACCAAATGCAACTATTGTAAAGGTCCCCTTAAGCGAATACCGGCACTGCGAGTTCATAGGTGCCCTTGGATTTCAATTCAAAGCACCGGTTCAAAAAATAGAAAAACCCACATGTATGTTTATTGAATGTACCTGAACAAAACTTCAGAAATTGATTCTGGGCACACCGGGCCTCAGAATTAGACACCGTCAGAAACTGCGGACTCGTAATATTCCAAATAATTTAAGAAAAAATTTTCCTTGATATTTCCAGTTCTTTACATTACCCCCACCTTAGGGATTTTCGTCCCCATAAAGCTATAACACAGACTAGGGAAACAAATGGGGGGTACTGAGCACGCATCTGAGCCTCCCGCTCCCATGTGATCTCCTGGAGGTCCCTGTGCTGCCAGCGAATGCGCACCCGAGGAATCGACCGTCCACGTAGGACCCGATCCTGTCGATCCTCAATCTCCACCTGGACCTCTATGAATGTCGCCCCGTCATCGATGTCCTGCTCCCTGTGGTTGATGATGTGGGATGGGTCATGCACATATCTCCTAAGCTGAGATACATGGAAGACATCATGAACCCGGTGCAACTGAGGTAGAAGGGCCAGATGGTAAGCCACCTCGCCTACTCTACTGAGGACATAGAACAGCCCGATGAAGCGCATAGATAACTTTCCACCCCGACCAAATCTCCGTAGACCTCATCGAGGTGAGACCCATAGAAAAACGTGGTTTCCATCCTCGAACTCCATTGGTCTCCGTCTCCTATCGGCATAGGACTTCTGTCTGCTCTGTGTAGTATTCATCCGCTCCTGGATGATCTGTAGCTTCTCCGTCGTAGCTTACACCATCTCTGGCCCTATAAGTGCTGACTCCCATGGGTCTGTCCAGCAGAGAGGTGATCTGCAAGGTCGGCCGTACAGTGCCTCGTAAGGTTCCATCCTGATGGTGGAGTGATAGCTATTCTTCTACGCAAACTCCAACAAGGGTAAGTGATCCTCCCAGCTACAACCAAAGTCAAGTAAACATGCAGAAAGCATGTCCTCGAGAGTCTATATGGTCCTCTTAGTCTAACCATATGTCTGAGGATGGAAGGTGGGGCTCAAGCGAAGCTTAGTCCCAAAAGACTCCTATAGCCCCTTCCATAGCTGGGAAGTGAAACGAGCATCTCGATCGGAAATGATAGTCGATGGAACACCATGAAGTCTTACGATCTTCTGAATGTTGAGGCGTCCAAAGCTCTCTACTGAGCCCTGCTCTCTGATCGGTAGGAAGTGGGCCAATTTGGTGAGTCAGTCAATGATCACCCAGATAGAGTTGTGTCCTCTAGATGTATGTGGAAACCCCATCACGAAATCCATGGATATCCCATCCCACTTCCACTCTGGGACCTCTAAGGGCTGTACCAAGCCGACTGGTACCTGGTGCTCTGCCTTTACTTGCTGACAAGTGAGGCATCGTGAGACAAACTCTACTAAAAAATTCTTCATACCCGCCCACCAGTGCTGTCGTCGGAGGTCCTGGTACATATTCACCACTCCTGGATGTACCTCTAGAGGGGAAGTGTGAAACTCCCTCAACACTTCATCTTGTAATGCAACTGGTACCATGGTACGTCCCCTAAAGAGGATGACGTGATCCCCTCATTCAGAAAACCCATTAGGTACCTTCCCTGAGGATATCTGAGCACGTTGCGCCTCACAGTCAACATCCCCATGCAGCGCCTCTCTGACCCACTGAATTAGTGGAGGAGTGATTGTGAGGGACTGTAGAAAGGCATCTCCATCTCTATCCACAAAGGATATCTACAACGCGGCTAGCTGCTCTGTTGCCTCTCCTAGCAGCTGAATGCCCGATCTCTTATTGAGAGCATCTGCTACAACGTTCCCCTTCCCAGGAGTATATAATATCTCAAAGTCATAGTCCTGGAGGAACTCGAGCCATCACCGCTGTCTTAGGTTCAGGTCCTTCTGCGAGAAGATGTACCTGAGACTTTGGTGGTTAGAATAGACTATAAATTGCTCACCCATCAGATAGTGCCGCCACATCTTCAAAACAAAGACCACTACTACTAACTCCAGGTCATGGGTAGCATAGTTCTTCTCATGCTGTCTCAACTTCCATGAACCATATGCGATCACTGCTCGCTCCTGCATCAGGACACACCCGATTATGGTCCCTGATGCGTCGTAGTAAACTACGTACCCTACGCCCTCCTCTGATAGCCTCAATATGGGCGCACTGGTCAACCTATGCCTCATCTTCTGAAAGATCTGCTGACATCTATCTGACCACATGAAGGGTTTCCCATTCTTTGTCAAAGCTGAAAGCGGTGCGCAACTCTGGAGAAGTCTGGAACAAATCTCCGATAGTACCCATCCAGACCCAGGAAACTCCGCACCTCCGTCACACTCCTGGGTGGCTACCAAGGAAGCACTACCTCGATATTCGCTGGATCCACTGCAACTCCAGCCTCTAAGATGACCTGTCCCAAGAAGTGAACCTCTTGAATATAAAACTGTCACTTTGAGATATTACCATAAAGCTGGTGCTCTCAGAGTGTATCTAGTACAACCCGCAAGTGGTAGGCATGCTCCTCCTCAGTATTCGAGTAAATCAGTATGTTGTTAATGAAGACTATGACAAATCGATCGAGGTAAGGATGGAAGATCCTATTTCTGAGATCCATGAACACTGCTGGAGCATTGGTCATGCCAAAGGGAATTACCAAGAACTCATAGTGGCCATACCGACACCTAAAGGCTGTCTTCTGCACATCCTCGTCTCAAACTCTGAGCTGGTGATAGCCTGGCCTGAGGTCTATCTTCAAGAACCATCATTCTCCTTTGAGCTGATCAAAGAGGTCGTCAATCCTCTGGAGTGGATACTTGTTCTTCACAGTCACCTGATTCAGGTGACGGTAGTTGACACACATTTGCAAGATCCCATCCGCCTTCTTGGTGAACAAAATCTGAGAAGCCCAGGGTGAAACACTGGGTCGGATAAATCCCTTCCCCTGTAAGACCTCCAGATGTACCCGCAGCTCACGAAGCTCAGCGAGAGCCATCCGATATGCTGGAGTAGATATCGGTGCTGTCCCGGGGTACAGGTCTATGTAGAAGTCTACCTTTATGTGAGGAGGTAGTCCTGGAAATTCGTCAGAAAAAAAATCCGCATACTGATTGACCAAAACAAGAAAACTCGGACTCTGCACATCAACTACTCCGAGGATGAGACTAGCCAACTGATGTGTGATTGGCTTCCCTCTCCTCTGCGTAAGTCCATCCTACACTGAAGAGGCTCCCTTCTCGCTGGTGAAGGTGAAACTGGTCCCATATGTGCGGACACACCACACTTTTCACCTAATACAATCAATCTGAGCATGGACTGTAGATAACCAGTCCATACCCAAGATGACATCGTAAGGACTCGACGCTGCTAAAAGAAGATCCCATCTGAAGATCTCGCCTCCTAGAGTAAGCTCTCGCCTCCTAGAGTATGCTCACACTGCCGGCACCAGTGCGTAATCGTCGAGTCTGCTCCCGTTGGAGTCTCTAGCCGTAAGGATCGAACCAACGACTCCGTCGGAATCTATGAGCTCCGAACAAGGGTAGAGGCAATAAAAGAATGACTCGCACCTGTGTCTATAAGTACTGCAGCAAGGGTGGAGTAGACATATATAGTACCTCAAATCATCTCAGGTGCGTCGTGGTCGTAGGCCTCAACTGCCTAGAGCTGAGCCCGTCTCTGTCCGCCAGCTCCCTGTGGTCAGGGTGGACCTCTTGGTGGTGGTGGAGGTAGAGGCTCGAAATGTCGTCCACCACCCGCTGCTCGGTCATCTCTTCTGCCTCGTCCGCATGCTTCCGGTGGACCACCACGTTCAAACCTCTGCCTCTTCCTGGGAGGTCCCTCTACTGTCTACTGCTCGTCTGCATGGAGGGTCGGGCAGTCACGAGCCATGTGGCCCTGCCCACCGCATGCACAGCACTGCCTGCTCCTCGTAAGGCTGGATCTACTTCATGTGCCCCGCACAACCGAACCTGAATCCTGAGGTATCCCACCTGATGACCTGGTCCACTTGGACCTCTGTGTCAACTCTCTACTGCTGGCCGCATAAGACTCTACCACATGACATCCTGCGGTGAGTCTCGCCGCTGGTGTCTGCTTAGTGAAAAAAATATCCACTATAAGGGATCTCTCCAGAACCCCTGTCTGCATCGGGATGGTGAGGGGAATCGTTGAAGTCCTGATCTCATGCCTGAGTCCCTGCTCAAAGGTCCGGGCCTTGAAGAACAGGTCCCGTACCATATCCGTGGAATAGCGTGAGAGGTCGGTGAACCTCACTGAGTACTGAGCTACTGTCATGATGCTCTGCTGTAGATGAAGTCACTCTTGAATCCGCACCGCACGAAGGGTGGCTAGAACAAACTCCAAACGAAAGAGAATCTCGAAGTCTGTGCAGAGTAAAGATGCCTTGTCATGTAATTGGAGCATCAGGCTCCACCATCTATCTACTGCTGCGTGCAGGAGAATCGCGACAAGGATCACCATAAGGTCAGATTGTGTCCATACCAATCTAAAAACTCTAATGACAGCCTCCAGCCAGTCCTCAGATGCCTGTGGGTCCAACTATACATGGAACCTGGGCAGCCTATGTCGCTGGAACTCATGCAACGCACTCAGGAGGCATGCACTCTCTGCTGCTAGGGCTGGTGGCATCAGTGGCCCAGCGGGTAGAGGTACCGTTGGTGCCTCCGCTATGATGGGGCCCTACACCGAGGCCTCATCGCTCAGTGGGAAACCATCTCATACGTAACTTGAAACCCTAGCTGGCTGCCTTCGTGGGGCTATCCTGAAAAAAGACAGGTACGCCATGGTAAAAATAGTATACCTAGTGAGCTGACTCAAAGTAATCACAAAGAAAAATTTTGAAACACACATGCAATCAGTGTTTTCGTGCATTGAGTCAGAAATCAGAGGTCAGGGTCCTGGTGTATGGATACGTCAACCACCGCACCAACACTGGACTCCCTAGACTGAAAACCACACTCAATACTCTTAACACTATTGCTTCACAGAAAAGAACGATTAGAGTCCTGAGTTCTACGGTAGAAACGACTTCTCTGATACCAATTTGTCACGACCCATCCTTGGGGCCGGTTCCATGAATACCCCAAGCCCGCCGTCCATAGGCCAGAGGCTGGCGACTAGCACCAAAGGCGTAAATACCTAAGCTAGGAAGTCATTGCCTTTATGAAAGTAAACAAAAACAACAGAGTACGCAACAGGGAGTAAACACTAAGTAAAACTGAATACAAAACTAAGTCCTGAAAAGTGAATGGGCCAGTATAAAAACCCAATGGTAAAGTATGGTACAAATGAAAACCCAGTACAACTGCAATAAATTAAAACAGAAACCACTGAGTCATCCTCCAGGAATCCCACCTGAAGGGTGGGTACAGATGATATCCTCAGCATCTCGGGTCCGTCCGTCTGGTCCATGTACGTCTCTCCAAGTGGTTACCTTCGGGTACCGTCCATCTCTACAAGTCTCTACCTCGATCAGTGCTATCCGTCGTCTGCATCCAACACAACGTAGTGCAGGCATAGCCCGTGCAGGGGTGAGTATACCATACTCAGTAGGGACCCCAAGACACTGAAGGTCTCCCAGAATCCATGAAGGATAAACCACAGAAGAAAGACACAAACACGAAGTATCAACCAACTCTACTTAGGTATATGCCCATACATATACCTAAGTTATCAAACTAAGTTTGGCTCCAACCCTCGAGCCCAAGAACAACCCAGTCCACACAGGAAAGTAAGTCAATCACATTGATGTTAATGATTGAAATTCAAGACTCAGCTCACACAGGTATACATCTTTCGTATAGCGATAGAGATGATCCGATGTAGTCACTGATTCTTCTAAGCTGCCAGACCCACACATGATACAAGACCAACTAAGCTGTGGGTCCCGCATAGGATACAAGACCGGCTACTCTATCGGACCCACACAGGATACAAGTACAGAGGTCAAAATACCAGACCCACACAGGATACAAGAACAGTAGTCATCGCCGTCAAACCCACGGAGGATTCCAGTACGGTAGTCATCGCTGTTGAACCCACGGAGGATTCCAGTACCATAGTCGTCACTGTTGAACCCACAGAGGATTCCAGTACAGTAATCGTCGCAGTCGCAGCTAGCTCTAGGGTTCCCGCACACAGTACGCTCGATTTCGGGAGGGTCCGCTTCTCGAGCAAAGGGGTCGATACATCAACTATCACGAAGTCCAGATTTGATGTATCTCGAAGTTCCGTATCCTCAAAAGAAACCCAACGCGACAGACAACGCGTCAATCAGACGCCAGGTCTGAGAGTTATTGGCTTTTCCGTTACAGGGGCCCGGTTGGAATTACGCTCGTTCCAAACCCGGACATTTTCCAAAGTTATCCAAAACTCACTTAGAGCATCGTAAAAGGACCGCCTCGTCGCAATGGTCCCAATTCCATAGACAGCACGTTGTTCAGATGTGCGGTCTTGAAGATATTCATGTTTAAGCAAAATGGGCCCGACCTGTCAAGCCCGGTGGGCTGGCGGGTCGGCCCGACTCAATTCGGTGGGTCTGACCTTGTCGGAGGGGTCAGCCTAGACCAGTGGGGTACAAACTGGCCCGACGCTGTGGCCCGACTCGCGTGAGGGTGGCCTGGCCTGGCGGGATGTGGCCCGGGCCGGGCGATAGGCAGCCCGGCCCGCGCAAGGAGGCCCGGTCCCTGCCGCTGGCGGCCCGACCTGGCGGCCGACCGCGGCTCGGCCAACTGGCGATCGTCCGTGGCTCGGCCAACTAGCCGAGTGGTCCGGGGGGGCACGACCCCCAATTTTCCGAAACGACGGTGCCGAGCGGCGCCGCCTCTCCTATCCGGCCGACCGAAGCTGGCCGGTCTTCTCCGGCGCAAGCAGCCCACACAGGTGGGCCGCTATTCTCCCATGGGGAACCTTTGGGTGCCGTGGCCTTCTTCAACCCGACCGACTTCCTTCCAGATGGTTCGCCCACCGAAGCGGCCCGCGGAGCGCAGGCTGCAGTTTTCCACAATGCGACTCCAAAGGGGCACCGCGATTCTCCAGCCCGGCCGGCTAAAGTCGACCGGTTCTTCTTCGTCCGAGCTGCTCGGTTGCAGGCTGCGGTCTCCTCTGCCCACGTGGCAATCGGTGCCACGATCCTCTAACAGGACGGCGCGCGAACTCCATTTCCGCCACCGCTTTCGGTCGTCACTACCTCTTCCATCTCTGCCTCCATCGCGAATAAAAACAAGGATCAACGGAGGGTCATCGGGCCGTGTTCGTTCGGCCCGCGCCCTCCATGTTAGGCGGTAACAAATGTCCATAGATGTTCACTTGCATTCAACAAGAACGAATGTATAATTTATTCAATTTAAATTATACAAACCCCCTACCTCTCAATTGATGTCGCACGTCGACGAGCCATGGAAGACGAGCGTCGCGGTAGACAGGCGTCACGAAATATGGCATCGTGGAGAACCGTGTCGTCCCGTCAATGTTGGAGGAAGAGTCATTGTCATGATGCAGAAAGAGAATCCAAAGATGATGTAGATTCCTTGATGCCAGGGTGCATCCGAGGAAGAAGCGCCATTTGAAGAAGTTCTTCACGTATTTCGTCGGAGATGTTCTTCACTGAAGAACGGTGTTCTTCGTCGAGAGAGTGAACACTATTCTTCTATTTCTCCAGAGTTTTCCCCACTGAAATATTTTCCAAGGAAAATATTATAATAAGGCTCCACAATTTTAATAGAATTTGTATGAAATTCAAATTGATTCAATTAAGAGGTGCCAATTAATTAATGAAGATATTAATTATATGGGTTTCCATAATTAAGAGAAAAGAGAGGTGAAAAGTTTAAAATTCAAAGAGAGGAGGTGGAGAGTTTTAAGAGTTAATAAGGGGGGTTTCATGGGAGTTTAAGGGGGAGTTGAGGGGTTAGGCTCTCATATGGGCCCCACCACACATTATTCTCACATGGTAGGTTATGTGGGTGTGGGCCCCACCTCTAACTTCCCCTTATAGGAAATAACCACCACTAAATAAATAACACCTCAATTTTATTTTAATTTGTTAGAAATACCCAAATTAAAACTTCTACTCTCGACCAAACGCAACTGCGGTAAAGGTCCCCTTAAGAGAATAATGGCGCTGAGAGTTCATTGGTGCCCTCGAATTTCAATTCCGAGCACCGCTTAAAAATATAGAAAAACCCGCACGTACGTTTACTGAACGTACCCGAACAAAACTTCAGAAATTGATTCCGGGCACACCGGGCCTCAGAATTAGGCGCTGTCAGAAACTACAGACTCGTAATATTCCAAAGAATTTATGAAAAACTTTTCCTTGAAATTTATGGGTCTTTAAATTACCCCCACATCTGGGCTTTACGTCCCCGTAAGGCTACAACACACACTAGGGAAACAAATGTGGGTACTGAGCAGGCATCCGAGCCTCCTTCTCCCATGTGATATCCTGGAGGTTCCCATACTTCCAGCGAATGCGCACCAGAGGAATCGACTGTCCACATAGGACCCACTCCTATCGATCCTCAATCTCCACCGGGACCTCCGTGAATTTCGCCCCGTTATCGATGTCCAGCTACCCGTGGTCGATGATGTGGGATGGGTGTGCACGTATCTCCTCAGCTGAGATACGTGGAATAAGTCATGCACCCAGTGCAACTGAGGTAGAAGGGTCAGGCGGTAAGCCACCTCTCCTACTCTGCTGAGGACCTGGAATGACCTGATGAAGCGTGGAGATAACTTGCCGCCCTGGCCAAATCTCCGTAGACCTCGTCGAGGTGAGACCCGTAGAAAAATGTGGCTGCCATCCTCTAACTCCAGTGGTCTTCGTCTACTATCGGCATAGACTTATATCTGCTCTGTGCAGTCTTAATCTACTTCTGGATGATCTGTACCTTCTCTGTTATAGCCTGCACCATCTCTGGCCCTACAAGTGCTAACTCCCCTGGGTCTTTCTAGCATAGAGGTGATCTGCAAGGTTATCTATACAGTGCCTTGTAAGGTTCCATCCTGATGGTGTAGTGATAGCTATTTTTGTACGCAAACTCCACCAAGGGTATGTGATCCTCCCAACTACAACCAAAGTCAAGGACACATGCATGAAGCATGTCCTCGAGAGTCTATATGGTCCTCTCAGTCTGACCATCCGTCTGAGGATGGAAGGCGGTGCTCAAGTGAAGCTGCGTTCCAAAAGCCTCCTGTAGCCCCTTCCATAGCTAGGAAGTGAAATAAGAATCTTGATCAGAAACAATAGTCGATGTCACACTATGAATCTGTACGATATCCTAAATGTAGAGGCATCCCAAGCTCTCTACTGAACCCTGCTCTCTGATCGGTAGAAAGTGGGATGACTTGGTGAGTCGGTCGACAATCACCGAGATAGAGTCGTGTACTTTGGATGTACGTGGAAGCCCCATCAAGAAATCCATGGATATCCCATCCCACTTACCCTTTGGGACCTCTAAGGGATGTACCAAGCCTGCTAGTACCTGGTGCTCCACCTTCACTTGCTGACAAGTGAGGCATCGTGAGATAAAATCTGCTACAACCTTCTTCATACCCGACCACCAGTGCTTTCGTCGGAGGTCCTGATACATATTTTCCACTCCTGGATGTACCGCTAGAGGGGAAGTGTGAAAATCCCTCAGCACTTCCTCTTGTAATTCAACTGGTACCATGGTACGTCCCCTGAAGAGAATGACGTGCTCCCCTCCTTCAGAAAACCCATCAGGTGCCTGCCTTGAGGATATCTGAGAACGTTGCGCCTCACAGTCAATGTCCCCATGCTGTGCCTCTCTAACCCACTGAAGTAGTGGAGGAGTGATTGTGAGGGACTGTAGAAATTCAGCTCCATCTCTATCCATGAAGGATATCTGCAAGGCGTCTAGCTTCTCCATCGCCTCTCCTAGTAGTGGAATGCCCGATCTTCTGCTGAGAGCATCTGCTACAATATTCCCCTTCCCAAGAGTATAAACTATCTCTAAGTCATAGTCCTGGAAGAACTTGAGCCATCACCGCTTTCTCAGGTTCGGGTCTTTCTTCGAGAAGATGTACCTGAGACTCTGGTGGTTAGAATAGACTGTAAAGCACTTTCCCATCAGATAGTGCCACCACATCTTCAAGGAAAATACCACTGCTGCTAACTCCAGGTCATGGGTAGCGTAGTTCTGCTCATGCTATCTCAACTGCCATGAACCATATGCGATAATTGCTCGCTCCTACATCAGAACGCACCCGAGTCCGGCCCCTGATGCGTCGTAGTAAACTACGTACCCTACGCCCTCCTCCAGTAGCCTCAAGATGGGCGTACTGGTCAACCTCTTCCTTAGATCCTGAAAGCTCTGCTGGAATCTATCTGACCACACGAAGGGTTTCTCCTTCTTTATCAAAGCTGAAAGAGGTGTTGCAACTCTGGAGAATTCTGGCACAAATCTCTAATAGTACCCATCCAGACCCAGGAAACTCCACACCTCTGTCACACTCCTGGGTGGCTCCCAAGCAAGCACTACCTCGATCTTTGCTGGATCCACTGCAACTCCAGCCTCCAAGATGATGTGTCCCAAGAATTGAACCTCTAAAATCCAGAACTGGCACTTCAAGAGCTTACCATAAAGCTGGTGCTCTTAGATTGTATCCAGTACAACCCGCAAGTGGTAGGCATGCTCCTCCTCAGAAGTCGAGTAAATAAGTATATTGTTGATGAAGACTATGAAAAATAGATCGAGGTAAGGCTGGAAGATCCTATTTATGAGACCCATGAACACTGATGGAGCGTTGGTTGTGCCGAAGTGCATAACCAAGAACTCGTAGTGGCCATACCGATACCTGAAGGCCGTCTTCTGCACATCCTCGTCTCGAACTCTGAGCTGGTGATAGCCTGACCTGAGGTCTATCTTCGAGAACCATCATGCTCCCTTGAGCTGATCAAATAGGTTTTCAATCTTCGGGAGTGAGTACTTGTTCTTCATGGTCACCTGATTCATGCGACGGTAGTTGACACACAGTCGCAAACTCCCATCCGCCTTCTTGGAAAACAAAATCAGAGAAGATGAGGGTGAAACTCTGGGTCAGATAAATCCCTTCCCCTACAAGTCCTCAGATATACCCGTAGCTCACAAAGCTCAGTGGGAGCCATCCGATATGTTGTATTAGATATCGGTGCTGTCCTGGGGTACATGTCTATGTAGAAGTCTACCTCTATGTGAGGAGGTAGTCCTGGAATGTCATCAGGAAAAACATCCGCATACTGATCCACCACAACACGAAAAATCCGACTCCGCACATCAACCACTCCGGTGATGAGACTAGCCAACTATTGTGTGATTGGCTGCCCTCTCCTCTGCGTAAGTCCATCCTACACTAAAAAGGATCCATTCTCGCCGGTGAAGGTGAATTTAATCCCATTTGTGCGGACACACTGCACTTTGCGCCTAAGACAGTCGATCTGAGCCTGGACTGTAGATAACCAGCCCATACCCAAGATGACGTCGTAAGGCCTTGATGCTGCTACAAGAAGATCCTAACCGAATCTCTCGCCTCCTAGAGTAAGCTCACACTGCCTGCACCAGTGCATAATCATCGAGTCTGCTCTCGTAGGAGTCTCTAGCCGTAAGAATCGAGCCAACGACTTGGTTAGAATCTCCGAGCTCCGAACAAGGGCAGTGAAAATAAAATAATGACTCACACCTATGTCTATAAGTACTGCAGAAATGGTGGAGTAGACACAGATAGTACCTCAAATCATCTCAGGTGCACCGTGGTCGTAGGCGTCAAATGCCTGGAGATGAGCCAGTCTCTGTCTTCCAGCTCCCTGTGGTTGGGGTGGACCTCTTGGTGGTGGTGGAGGTAGAGCCTCGAAATGTCGTCCACCACCCGCTGCTCGGCCAGCTCCTCTGGCTCATCCGCCTACTCCCGACGAACCACCACGGTCGAACCTTTGCCTCTACCTGGGAGGTCCCTCTACTATCTGCTGCTCGTCTGCTTGGCGGTTCGGCAGTCACGAGCCATGTGGCCCTACCCTCCGCATGTATAGCACTTCCTTCTCCTCATAAGGCTGGATCTATTTCGTGTGCCCCGCAAAACCGAACCTGAATCCCGAGGTCTCCCACTTAATGGCCTGATCCACTTGGAGCTCTTTTTCAACAGTCTACTACCAACTGTAGAAGACTCCGACACGTGTCATCCTACTATGGGTCTCTCCGCTGGTGTCTTCTCAGCGAGAAAACTCTCCACTAGAAGGGCTTTCTCCATCACCCCCGTTTGCGTCGAGATACTGAGGGGAATCGTCGAAGCCCTGATCTCATGCCTGAGTCCCTGCTTGAAGGTCCAGGCTCTGAATAATGGGTCCCGTACTATATCCGTGGAGTAGCGTGAGAGGTCGGTGAACCTCACTAAGTACTGAGCTACTGTCATGATGCCCTGCTGTAAATTAAGTAACTCCTGAATCCGCGCCGCACGAAGGGTGGTTGGAACAAACTCCGAGTGGAAGAGACCCTCAAAGTCTGTCCAGAGTAAAGATGCCTCGTCATGTACCTATAGAATCTGGCTCCACCATCTACCTACTTCTATGTGAAGGGGACTCACGACAAGGATCACCATAAGGTCGGCTGGTGTCCCTACGAATCTGAAAACTCTTACGACAACCTCTAGCTTGTCCTCAGCTGCCTGTGGTTCTATCTCTCCACAGAACCTGGGTGGACTCTATCACTGGAACTCGTGCAATGCACTCAGGCGGCATGCACTCTCTACTGCTGGGGATGGTGGCATCAGTGGACTAGTGTGTAGAGGTACTGCTGGTGCCTCCACTGTGATGGGGCCTTGCATCAAGGCCTCGTTGCTCGGTGGGCTACCATATTGTATGTAACTCGAAACCCTAGCTGGATGGCTTCATGGGGACATCCTAAAAAGAAACAGGTGCACCACGGTCAAAACAGTATACCTAGTGAGCTGACTCAAAGTAATCACAAAGAAAACTTTTGAAACACACATGCAATCAGTGTTTTCGTGGACTGAGTCGGAAATCAGAGGTCAGGGTCCTGGTGTATGGATACGTCGGCTGCCGCACCATCACTAGACTCACTGGATTGAAAACCACACTCAATACTCTTAACACTATTGCTTCACAGAAAATAATGATTAAAGTCCTGAGTTCTGCGGTAGAACCGACTCCTCTGATACCAATTTGTCACAACCCTTCGTCGGGGCCCATACCGTGACTACCCCAAGCCCGCCTTCCAAAGTCCAGGGGTTGAAAACTAGCACCAAAGGCATAAATACCTAAGATAGGAAGGCATTGACTTTATAAAAGTAAACAAACACAACAGAGTACGCAACATGGAGTAAACACTAAGTAAAACTAAATACAAAAGTAAGTGCTAAAAATTGAATGGGCCAGTATACAAACCCAACTATAAAGTATGGTACAACTGAAAAGCTAGTACAACTGTAGTAAAGTAAAACCACAACCACTGAGTCGTCCTCCGGGAATCCCTCCTGAAGGGTGGGTACAGATGATCTCCTCAGCACCTCGGGTCTGTCCATCTGCTCCGTGTAGGTCTCGCAAAGTGGTCCACCTCCGGGTACCATCCAACTATACAAGTCTCTACCTCGATCAGTGGTGTCTGTCGTCTGCATCCAACAAAATGTTGTGCAGGCATAGCCCATACAGGGGTGAGTATACGATTCTCAGTAGATACCCCGAGACTTTGAAGGTCTCCCAGAATCCATGAAAGATAAACCACAGAAGAAAGAGACAATCACGAAGCATCAACCAACTCTACTTATGTATATTCCCATACATATACCTAAGTTATCAATCTCAGTTTTTCTCCAACCCTCGAGCCCAAGAACAACCCAATCCACACAGTAAAGTAAGTCAATCACATCGATGTTAATGATTTAAAGTCAAGGCTCAGCTCACACAGGTATACATCTTTCGTATAGCGATAGAGATGATCAGATGTAGTCACTGATTTATCTAAGCTGTCGGACCCACACAAGATACAAGACTAACTAAGCTGTCGGATCCACAAAGGATACAAGACCAGCTACTCTGTCGGACCCCCACATGATACAAGTACAGAGGTCAAACTACCGGACCCACACAGGATACAAGAATAGTAGTCATCACCGTCGAACCCACGGAGGATTCCAGTATGGTAGTCGTCGCTTTCGAACCCACAGAGGATTCCAATATAGTAGTCATCGCTGTCGAACCCACGGAGGATTCCCGTACAGTAGTCGTCGTAGTCGCAACCAACTCTAGGGTTCCCGCACACAGCACGCTCAATTCCTTGAGGGTCCGATCCTCGAGCAAAGGGGTCGATACATCAACTATCACTAAGTCCAGAGTTGATGTATCCCGAATTTTCATCTCATAAAAAGGAACCCAACGCGACAGACGACGCGTCAATCGGATGCCCGACCTCAGAGTTATTGGCTTTTCCTTTCTAGGAGCCCAGTTGGAATTACGCTCCTTCCAAACCCGACCATTTTCCAATGTTGTCCAAAACTCACTTAGAGTATCTCAAAATTACTGCCTCGTCACAAGGGTCCGAGTGCCGCAGACGACGCATCGTTCGGACACGCGGTCTCGAAGATATTAATGTTTAAGCAAAACGGGCCCAGCCCGTCAAGCCCGGTGGGCTGGCGGATCGGCCTGACCTAGTTCGGGGGGTCCGATCCAGTCGGAGGGGTCGGCCCGGCCTGGTGGGGCGCGACCTGGCCCAACACTGTGGCCCGGACCGCGTGAGGGCGGCCCGGCCCGGTTGATAGGTGGACCATCCCGCGCAAGGCGTTCCGGTCCGTGCAAGGTAGCCCAGCCCGCGCTAGGCAGCCCGATCTGTGCCGCTGGCGGCTTGGCCTGACATCTGGCTGTGGCTCGGACAACTGACCGAGCGGTCCGGGGGGGCACGACCCCCAGTTTTCCGAAACGGCGGCGCCGCCTATCTTGTCCGATCGACCGAAGCTGACCAGTCTTCTCCGGCGCGAGCAGCTCGCACAGGCGGGCTGCTGTTCTCCCATAGGGCACCTTCGGGTGCCGTGGCCTTCTTCAACTCGGCTGGCCGCCTGCCGGCCGGTTCGACCGCCGAAGCAGACCGCGGACCGCGGGCTGCGGTTCTCTGCAGCGCGGCGCCAAAGGGGCGCCGCGGTTCTCCAGCCCGACCGACTAAAGTTGGCCGGTTCTTCTTCGGACGGGCGGCCTGATTACGGGCCGTGGTCTACTCCACCTGCATGGCACCCAGTGCCGCAGTCCTTTAACGGGCCAGAGCGCGGCCGCCGTTTCCGTCACCGCTTTCATTCGTCGCCTCCTCTTCCATATCTGCCTCTATCGCGAATAAAAACAAGGATCAACAGAGGGTCGTCAGGCCATGTTCGTTCGGCCCACACCCTCTGCATTAGGCGGTAACAAATGGCCATAGATGATCACTTTCATTCAATAATAACGAAGGTATAATTTATTCAATTTAAATTATACAAACCCCCTACCTCGTAATTGACGTCACATGTCGATGAGCCGTAGAAGACGAGCGTCGCGGTAGTCGAGCGTCGTGGAAGACGGTGTTGCGAAGAACGGTGTCATCCCATCAATGTTGGAGGAAGAGTCATTGTCATGACGTGGGAATCAAATCCGAAGACGGCATAGATTCCTTGACGCCGGGGTGCGTCCGAGGAAGAAGCATCGTTGGAAGAAGTTCTTCGCGTTCTTCGTCAGAGATGTTCTTTGCTGAAGAACGCTGTTCTTCGTCGAGAGAGTGAACACTATTCTTCTATTTCTCCAGAGTTTTCCCCACCGAAATATTTTCCAAGGCAAATATTATAATAAGGCTTCCCAATTTTAATATAATTTCCATGCAATTCAAATTGATTCAATTAAGAGGTTCTAATTAATTAATGAAGATATTAATTAGATGGGTTGGCATAATTAAGAGAGAAGGGAGGTGAAAAGTTTAAAATTCAAAGAGAGGAGGTGGAGAGTTCTAAGAGTTAATAAGGGGGGTTTTATGGTAGTTTAAGGGGGAGTTGAGGGGTTAGGCTCTCTTGTGGGCCCCACCACACATTATCCTCACATGGAAGGTTATGTGGGTGTGGGACCCACCTCTAACTTCCCCTTGTAGGAAATAACCACCACTAAATAAATAAAATTGTGTACACTTAAAGTAACACCACATTTTTATTTTAATTTGTTACAAATCCCCAAATTAAAACTTCTACTCTCGACCAAACGCAACTGTGGTAAAGGTCCCCTTAAGCGGATACCAGTGTTGCGAGTTCATCGGTGCCCTCAGATTTCAATTCTGAGCACCGGTTCAAAATATAGAAAAACTCGCACGTACGTTTACTGAACGTACCCGAACAAAACTTTAGAAATTGATTCTGGGAACACCGGGCCTCAGAATTAGGCACCGTCAAAAACTACGAACTCGTAATATTCCAAAGAATTTAATAAAAAAATTTCCTTGAAATTTCAGGGTCTTTACAATATAAATATTATTATTTTTAAAAGTATTTATATAATTATAAATAAATAATTATATATTTAAATAATTATAAAATTATAATAAATATATTTAAATAAAGAATATATTTAATGTATTTATATTTATATATATTTATATATATATATAATTATATAAATATATTTACAATTTTTTATTTATAATTATAATTATAAATCCTTTATCATCACTAATTAATTTAGTACTGATAAAATCGATCTTTATCAGTGCTTTTTTGGAAGCACTGATAAAAGTGTCCCAATCAATTTAAAAAACCTTAACCAATTGTGAACTCGTCATGATATCTGAAGCTTCCTACAGAATCCACCCTCTACCGGTGATCCTCCTCGGTAAATTGAAGCTCAAATCAAGGCTCGAGTCAAGGCTCAAATCAAGGCTCAAACAGATCCAAATCTTAAATCCAGGGCTTGAATGATTCAAGGGTTGAATGAATCCAAGTCTCAAATGAATTATAGGTTTTTGATATCTCTAATTTCTCTCTGAATTCTTTATGTTTGAAATGATTTTTTAGATCCAATCCTTGGGTTGTATTGATTAATTTCATACCATGCTCAAGTCGATTGTTACCATTGATGATTTTATTTCATATATCTAAAGGGTGATGAAGACATTAACATTGGAGAATAGAGATTAGAGGCAGGTCATGCATGACCTGACCACTAGAAACTAGGTGAGATTATGTCCCATCTTTCTAACTTGATGATGGATAATGGGGAAAAATAATGACATATTTTTACTCCCATAGTTTAATGGTTTTAGTATGTTTTTATTAATAACCTATCTATTTTTACACCTAAGAGAGATGTTGGGTTTTCTATCAAACTTATGTCTAGAGCTCATCTGATTTCTAATCCACCTTATCAAATGGTTCTGATGGAGTATTGTGAGCTTAAGTCTCAGTTATAGTACATATAGGCTAAGGGAATTAAGCACGTCCTATTAAGGATCCCCTATTTCATTTTCCATGATGGAGGATTTATCATTGATGTAATGTGTTAACTACATGAAGATTTATAGTGGGAAAATTGTCCACAACCACCTAATATAGCATATCCAAGAGGAAGTCTCACTAGGGAAAGCCCAAGGGTTGTTTCATTTAAATCCCTAATTTATTTTTTATTATTAACAATATCCCCATTCTAATTAGTAAAAAATATCGATCAATTTTATATTTTCATCATAAAAACATTTCAACCCACCCTTTTTAAGTCAGTATTTAAATGTATCATTATCTAATATGATCAATTTTTCACTACCAAAAATCAATTTTCCCTTTCAAATACAATTACCATAAATATACCCTTTCATTATGTCTAAAATTTTATACTATGTTCCCAAAATCATCATAGAACTCATAATGGGCATGAAAATGAAATTTTCTTATAAACCCTACTCTTTGTCTTCTTGAAAATAATTATTGATTTCAACCTTTCTAGACATAATTCTTGAATCAATTCATCAAATAAGAATTTTAAGATGTTTAAAACCTTTATCGTTATTAGGTATATTCTATTTCTAAAATTATTTTTTCCATTCCTTATTGATTTTTAATTGAAATTATAATTTTGATATGCTTTAAAATATTTGATATATCATTAATATTAAATGTAATAACTCCTTAGGTTGTTACATCACTTGTTTCAAAAAATAGAATAGAGGTTACCAAATTCTATATATCTTGTAATAATTATTAGAAATTAATTTTAGGTATTCATCATTTTAGGTATACTTGTATTGGTTACACCCCTAGGAATCTCTGATTACCATCCATGTATATGAAATAACTCTTTATTTATTAAAACATTTTATCAATACATTTTTATATATTCAAGTTTATTGAGTGAGAGTTTATTATTCTTGTTTATCATGGGTTTCTTATTACTCTTTAATTGACTATATTATATTTTCATTTGTTTAGGGGATTTAAGAAAGAGTTGATGGATCATTTTAATAGAGGTAGGACTTGTCTTAGTTAGAGGATTGAAATTATTAAAAGTGGGATTTCTCTTATAAATATAGAATTCATAGAGGCCATAAAGATTCATATATCATAACATATCCCCACCGAGACCCCTTGAATCATAAATTAGAATATTTATGCACCCCAAATATCACTTTCAATAGGTCACGAGTTAATAACTAGTTCCAATGGTGTAATTCTCACAAATGGGAGGCATTACCCATTTTAGAGAACACAATTCAGTAAAACTATCATCCTCATCAGCTTTATCTTTTTTATAGTTATTATTTCAATTTGTTGCTTTAGACTCACCCCCATATCTTTTATGTTACTTTTACTAATCTGAGCAGTGTTAATTCCATAGAAGACTATTGCTCAGAGTATTTTAAGAAAAATAGGTGCATGTCCACAATATGTGGAGGATGTGTGTCAAAAAACAAAAATAAATTGTTGGGAAAAAATTCTTTAAGGAATAATCTTGCTATTTTTGGGTGTTATTTTGTTTTTTGACAAAGACAGATGATTGCGAATGAGTATGGATGGTGTTTGATGAAGTAGGTGTTTAATGTGGTGTAGTTTCTTAGTATTTTTCAAATTTTTGAGCCTCACAATCATAAGTTTGTTTTTAGAAAAAGAACATTTTCTATGTAGGAGTAAACAATTCATAGATCGTGAAGTAAAATTTGTGGATTGCAAAAGGTGGTACGTAGAAAACTTTGGAAAATCAACAAAGGATTCCACATAGTAGTGCTATGTGGACCGCGAAGTGTGGAATGTAGACCATCTAGGAAAAATGGTTCGCGAGAAGGCTTGCGGTTCACATGAGGAAAATAGTTCACATAAGGCTTGCAGTATGTGGGGTGGATCATCATTCGTGAAAATAAGGCAGTCATTTGTGGAGCAGTAAAGGTATTCCTTCATGGAATAGATGGGATACCATGAAGGAATGAAGATAGTACACAGACCACAAAGAGAAAATGGTTCATGTAAGCAGATCAGTACGCACTGAAGGCTATACCACATCAAAGAATTTTGTAAAATGAATTAACAGATTTTTTGGATCTATTTTCCTATATAAGGAATGATAATCATAGTATTATGAAGTGTGTTTTTCATTATAAAACATCTTCTCTTTGGATAGAAATTTGGATAAGTCTGAAAGAGTTTTCTAGTAGTCCATGAAAGGAGAATTGGTTTGTGAGAAAGAAATTCTGTGAAGGAGAATAGTTTGCAAGGGAGGATTCCACTAAAGGAAAAGTGGTTCGTGAATTCAGTTTGTGGAAGGGGTTTTATAGGTAACTATAGCCCATAAAAGAATATGGTCCATGGAAAAGAGGCAGTCCACAGAAAAATAACTCATCCATGAAGTAGAGATGGTTCACGGAAGAAGGGTTGGTCTTTGAAGGAAGAAGTAGTTCATGGAATGTGGATGGTGTGTGGAAGAGGAGGAAGTCCATGAAGGAGAGGTGGTCTATGGAGAATACATGCTACATGGTGGAGGAATCAGGTTTTTCGTGAAGGGACTAAAATAGTACATGAAAGAAATTTCTACTAACTAATAGTACATAGAAAAGTGGATTTCATCTATGGGTGAAAAATAGACTTCAACAAAGCATCTATCTATAGTTTAGGATGCATGCTTTTGTGAAAATGAAGGGACCTACAAGTTCATTAACTATGAGTGGATCCCTTCCAAGAGCAGTGAGCAAAGGAAGAGGAATAAAGTGATCCTTTTCATCATTAGTGATCCAAAGAAAGAGACATAGGTAGTGACCCTTGAGAATGCAGTAAGAAGACCCTAAATCTTGTAAAGGTAGTGAGCCTGGTCATATAAGTGATGTAACCCGAACCTTGTAATTTGGTAGTGAGCCTTATCAGATTTGGTACAATCGACACATTTTTGTTGTATGATCCTTGGATGTATCCCAATGAGGGTGAACCATGTAATAATCAATACGTCTCATGTATGATTTTATTTCTATTCATATATTGCTACGGGAAGAAGAGAGAAGAGTGTTTTGTTTAATGAAGAAACAAAATCTGAAGGGAAAGTTGTTTTAATCTATCATAACTTGATTCACCCCCTCTAAGAGTATTTAACCTAATTGGGGTAAAAATTGGTATCATATGGAAATGTTGAAAGTCAGTGGTTCTCTCTCAGTAGTAGAAATAGAGGTTGTTAATCACAAAGTGATTCTGATCTTAAATGTAAACAATTTTCAATTATAGAAAAATCGGATGCAACACTACTTCTGATCATTAGGAATGGATGTCTTTACAACATCTATTCATTGAATATCAACTAATATCAATAGTGGTGATTTATCAGAAGCTGATAGAAGGGAATTGGATGCTAATTCTAAAGAGAATACTTTTTAGGGGGAGATCTATCCAATGAAATATATACGAAGGTGATGTCATGTAAAACATCAAATTCTTTGCGGGAAAATCTATTGAACATTTATGAGAGTGACTCAAAAGTAAGAAAATAAAAGCTACAGGTTCTATGGAACAAATATGAAGATCTCAGAATGTACCTGATTGAGTCTATTGATACATTCTTTGATTGGGTGACTGTTTTCATGGAAGACATGCGTGGTCTCGGAGAAAGTATTAAAGATATAAGGATTTTCAAGCATATCTTGAGAAAACTTCCACTTCAGTTTAATATGAAGGTTTTTGTATTAGAAGATAAAGATCCAAAGGATTTAAAATTAGATAACTTTCATATTACTCTTGTTGTATATGAAATGAGAAATGATGATAAATATCCTATGGAAAAGGGGAAGTACAAATAAGTGGAATTCAAGTCCATGAAGAAGCTCTCTATTGAAGATAGTCAGAAAGAATACAATTTGGATAATGTCATGTCATTTATCTCTTCAAATATATAAAGAGGAAGAGGAAAGTTCAAAGGTAAACTTCCACTTACATGCTTCCGATGTGTAAATATTGGGCATTTTGAAGTAAAGTGTCCTAAGAAGTTTGAAGATGATGATGAAGACAATGATGAAATTCCATGGAAGAAGAATTTAGCTAACTTGAAAGGTAGAGAAGTGCAAAGAGAAATTTCTTCAAAAAGAAGTATATGCTTTAAATAAAAGATAAAAGTTCAGAAGAATTTGAGGTAGAAGAGTTGGAGGAGTGGAAAGATCATGAAGCAGATGCTATGGTGGAAGTTGTGGGAAATTACCAAACGAAGGAAGTGATAGTGATGGGGGAGAATTAGAAGAAAGAGTTAACCTTCATTCTTAATTAGAAGATGATATTTAAGATATAGATGTTTGGAGAGCCAAAACAATTAAATCTAACAAAGTGGTTTGTGATGCCAAACTTTATATGCATCAACAGGAAGAAGAGAAATCTAAGCTAAATGAAGAAATTGAAAAAATGAAGTCTTTAATGTCAAAAACGAAAATTATTCATAAAAAAATAAAAAAATAAGGCCTTCGGGCCATTAAGGATAATGCCAAGAAGCTCAAAAAAGGTGGTTGAGTACAAACTCAAATTTTAATAAAAGAAAATAGAGATAGATAGTTTAAATAATATTGGAAAATATCAAATCAAACATATTGAAGAGCTTGAATAGGAAGTTGTCAGTATGCGAAGGAAAGTGAAAGATTAGGAGAAAATCTTGATTCCAGTGAAGCAGACAAAGGAATGTCATAAAAGGAAACTAATCAATTAGAATGATACAACAATTATATGGATTAATCATAAAAAGAAAGTAGTGTAACTCCCTGAACTCAGAAGCTCAGAGCCAATGCATTATTTCAATACATTGGCATGATTACAAGGAATAAAGTACCAAAGGACCAACCAGTTTAACAGTCTTGGAAAATAGATTACATACATGAACTTCACATTACAATTTCAAACATAAAATAAAATAAAGATAATACTTTTAGAATTAAATTATTACCTTATCTTATACATATATATAAATCATAATACACTTCTTGGAATCTTGGGAAAATAAAACATAAGGGGTGAGCTCAGATGCTCAGTAAGGATAAAAAATATAGCGGAATCTATCATAAATAGTCACAAAATTTTATGGAAAGGTATAAAATTGAAATAGAATCCCTTTAAACATAAACTTCAGTATAATATGGAAAAGATAAATGTCACGAATCCCTCCCCACAAGGTGTACCCTTCCTGGGCCGACAATGTGAGAAGAGAGAAAATGACCCCTAATTCCCGCCTCCAGTGGGCCTCGGGTTGGAAACTAGCACCAAGGGTATAGTAAACACACAAATGGGAGGTATTACCCACTAAGAGAACACATGAAAAAGAGAGAGATGAGACAAACACCAACCAACTCCAACTTAGACAAAAATATAAAATAAAATACCAAGTACACATATGCAATTTCATGAAAAACTACTACAACTAAAAGGGGAAAACTGCAAGTACCCAAAAGAAATTAAAAACAATAACGACCACGAAGCCCGAACAACTCCTATAACCCCAAGCTAGTAGTAACCAGCCTGATCTTCAACATGCTCCAAGTGACCTAAAAAATAGTTTATATATACATAGGGTGAGTATAAAAGTATACTTAGTAGGATCCTCCCGAGAGTCTCTCGTGAAAAAGTAAAGAAATCATGCTAAAGCATAGTGAACAAAAAGTGAAACTAACTCATCACCTACACAGGTATACTAAGTTCCCATCCTCACCATGGATAATCTCACCAAGTATCACATACAAGAGTATATAATATAATAAATAATATCAAGGGTACCCCACCAATACTTTCCCATTAGTTTTCCGCTTTTCCCCAACATCGCACATCCTAAGAATCTCTCCAAAAAAGGCTTTCCCACAAATACCTTGGTGAAGCACCACAACATGCACCTCATGCAACAAAACCACTAAATCCATGTAAGCAAAGTAACCAGGTAGTTTCCAAGAGCCACCATAGCTCGTATAACGTGTATCATACATCAGGAATTATACCTCAATCCATTACAGCCGATACATCGAGTAAGGATACTCAAGACATCACACCCTATACACATTACACCTATAGTATTCCATAGGAAACTATATCCAGAATATATGTGTGTGAATAACCACAAGCCATTACAGCTCTATACACACATATATGGGGAAAACTAACCACTATGCCTACCAGCACAAGTAACTACCAAGAGAAGAGAGTAGGGTCAAAGGGGGCATTCATCCATCAATCCTCCCCCCAGAATGTTAGGGAAAACACCCCTAGGGCTCAGAATCCCTAGGGTGTCAGTTTCCCTAACTGACGGGGTGGAGTGGCATATATAAACACAAAAAGTACAGAATATACTATAGCTCACAACCACACTATGAGAATAACCTAGTCTTCCACTCAACTACATCTAACATCTCTCAGAATCCTGACTACCACTTCTAAGAGTAGGTATACTATAATCACACAGCCTTTTAAAGATATTTATTACATTCCTTCTTTACATTTTTATCAGTTTCACTTTACGTTCATTAATTCTTTAAAAATTAATTAACTATTAACAATTTCCACATTATAATTCATTATCATCACACCCAAAGTTCACCGTTCCTTTAAATTGAAACCTCAGCATTGTGTCCCAGCAAGCTCCAACCCTATGGGTTAACATCATTTATTCTATCATTTATTTACAACATTATTACTTTCATATATTCCCAGGCATTCTAGAAAAAAATTCTAAGATACTAAACACAGGGGGTCTCAAAACGGTGAGTAGATGAACTACCCATTGACTCTTTTCCGCCTATAGCAAGAGCATAGACCCATCCCCCCTTAGGAAGCTAAACATGGAAAGAACATGGCATACACCACGCGTCATCACCCCTTTTGGAAGGAGGTTAATCAAACCAACTGACTCAAGTAGTGGGGAAGGTAAAGAAGATAAACAACCAAAAAGAACCATAAATCATCCAAACATTCACATCCAACCCATTTCATCATCCCCAGTGTCCTCCCCGATGCCCACATACATAAAATGATGCATCTCTTCACTCTATGCATCAGCTTCTTCCACAACCAATAGGCCTCCCTACCCCGACATATCACAACACAAATACTAGGAAAACAAAAATCATATCAATTGGTATCTTGGCCCTTAAACAAAGCATCCAAACTTCAAACACAATGAGCTCTCACAGCTCCAAGCATAAGGCTCTTGGCCTTTACAAGAAAGAGGGTAACTCAGAACCCTCCGAGGCATTATCTTTTTATCAAATATCTAGTTCTTTAATCTATATAGAATTAACTGATTTATTATTTGTAGGTTACAACTATGGGTAACATAAACATTAAGCTATCACAAATTTATTAAACATGGTTACTACATCAATTTGATTGACATCAAATTAAAAAAAACAACTAGATTCATTTACATGACTCTTTATCTTAATCCAAACAATTATCAATTAATTATAGAATTACGTTCATTACCAATTTCCATAAAGAACGGAAAACTAAACAAATAAATCATAGATATCACACTATCTAGAAAAATAAGAGGCAATAACATATGATCGATATCAATATATTTATCCAGTTAAGATATTTAATATGTCAATTCCATTATGATCTAGTGGGATAAAACTTGTTAACTCTATATTTTCATGTAAAAGAATAGAGAAGAAATGAATACCCTACCTAAAACGGTTCTTGACATTCTTTATACGAGAACGATCCACACAACGAATTACGATCTCCTCCCCCGTGACAACTGTATCCACCTGAGGACGCCATGACATGACCACACCATTCGAAATCTAAGAAAACTCCATTAGAAGCATGGTGATCACATGATGTAGCATGGCAGGGAGAAATAGGAGGATAAGGATTTAAGAAAACACAAGAACAGAGGTAGATCATACCTTCTATCAATGAAGGATCGACACTTGCTACTTGCATCAAAAAAGGGGGTGTACATACAGCAGGAAGAAACTTCAAGCGTGAAATGATCT
The DNA here is from genome assembly GCA_963277665.1 of Viscum album. Taxonomy (NCBI): domain Eukaryota; kingdom Viridiplantae; phylum Streptophyta; class Magnoliopsida; order Santalales; family Viscaceae; genus Viscum; species Viscum album. The sequence continues at coordinate 2,031,797,736 of OY728146.1, read as the reverse complement.
AAGGACTAAGGTTCGATCACACCACTATTATAGGAAGAAATAAAGGTTTGAGCATCTCAAACTAGAGAACAAGGAGGAAGAATAAGGGACGAAGATATCTCGTCCCTTTATAATATTTAATGGAGCAGCGATTTAAGATATGCTGGATTTTCCATTAAAAGAGGATCGCATTAAACCACACAGTTTGACCAAGTGAAATAATCCCAAGACTTAGGAAAATTAATATAGGAGTTATGGCCTTTGAATCATCCTTAGAGTCCTTAAAACGAGGCTTTAAATGCATTTTATGTTGAAAGAAATGTCAAAGGGGTGGGGAGCTTGAAACACTATTCATGAACTAGAAATTTGGAAAAGGAAAAGACTTGCTATTGGAAGGATGCTGTTGGAAAGGCTACTATTGGAAATAACCTACTGTTCTGAAAACATTGTTCATAAATTATAAATTTGGAAAATGAAAAAAATCTACTATTGTAAATAGCCTACTGTTCTAGAAACCCTATTCATGAACTAGAAATTTGGGAAAGGAAAAAGGCTGCTGTTGGAAGGCAGCTATTGGAAAGGATGCTATTAGAAAGGCTTCTATTAGAAATAGCCCACTATTTTGGAAACACTGTTCACGAACTAGAAATTTGGAAAAGTGTTGGGAATGAGTCACCTTGACCTCCCAGAACACCTCTAACACTAGATTTCAGAAAAGTAATGGACCAAAGAGGTCCGGGACATTACATTAGATACCTCTCAAAACATTATCATCCTCGAGAATTCAAAACCAACCCAGAAGAAAAGAGGGGTCCGAAAAACCACCCCATAAGATACCTCTCAGGGGAAAACCACCCTAAGTTGTTCGAAAGCTGGAACAAAAACTCAACATTTGAGAACACCCCCCAAGAGTTATCACATTTAAATAGCTACACCAGAGATGACTGCACCGTCATCTAAAAAAGGAAAACTCTACCCCCAACTTCTCCAATATCAAGATGTAATGCTGAAAGTTCTTCCATTACTATCCAAAAATCACCAGATTCATGCACTACTTCACTACATGTCTTATGGATCTGCGCATCAGCTACAACATTCATCTTTCCAGGTGTATACGACATTTCAAAGTCATATTCCTATAATAACTCCATCCACCAACGCTATCACAAGTTTAAGTCACTCTAGGATAAAACATACCTTAGGCTCTTATGATTAGTGAAAACCACAAAGCAATCTCCAATGAGGCAATGGATCCAAAAATTTAGAGCAAACACCATGGATTCCAACATAAGATCATGGGTGGCATAGTTATGTTCATGGGGATGGAACTACTAAGACCCATAAGAAAAAACTGATCTCTTCTGTAATAGAACACCACCTGACCCCCAATGAGAAGTATCGAAAAAACATCAAACTGAACTCCCTCTGTTAGAAGACAAAGAACTGGAGAACTTACCAACTTATATTTAAAATAATCAAAATATTCCTGACACTGATCAGTCCACATGAATGCCTAATCCTTCATGGTCAATGCCATCAGAGGATTCACAACCCAAGAGAAATCCGCTACGAAACTTCTATAGCAGCCTGCAAGACCAAGGAAACTTCACACCTCTGCCACTGTCTTGGGGGATTCCCAAAACAAAACTACTTCTATATTTGATGGATCCATAGATACTTCCTACTAGGACACAACATTTCCCAAGAATCGGACTTCTCGATCCCAAAACACACACTTCTACAACCTCCCAAATAGCCGATGTTGACGAAGAACTCCCAAAATGGCGTATAGATACTATGCATTATCCTCCTCAGACATGGATTACACAATGATTTTGTTGATAAAAACCACCAAAAACTTATCCAGGAACTCACGAAACACCGCGTCCATCAATCCCATAAACACAGCTGGAGCATTCGTCACACCGAACAACATTACAATGAAGTCGTAATGCCCATGACGACAACGAAAAGTAGTCTTTGGGATATCCTCATCCTTCACATGCATCTGATGATATCCTAACTGCAAGTCGATCTTTTAAAACCAAATTTCACCCTTCAATTGATTGAATAAATCATCAATCCATAGAAGAGGATATCGATTATTCACTGTCACTTTGTTTAAGCGATGATAATCAATACACAACTGCAAACTACCGTCAGCCTTATTCATGAATAAAACCGATGCACCCCATGGTGACACACTCGGCCGAACAAAACCACACTATAACAGACCATCAAGATATATACATAGATCTCATAACTCGAAAGTTTCCATCCTATATGAATAAATAGAGATAGGAGATTCTCCTGGTTGTAGCTCGATCCTAAACTTGATCTCTTATCGAGGGGGTAATGCTATAACCTCTTCTGAAAAAATATCAAGGTACTCTTCTACGACCCTATGAAATTCCAACTACTGAACCTTTGAAGAACTCAACATCATATCATCCATCAAGGATGATAAGGATGGAACACAGTTCTGACCCATCCTAGGGTCTCAGTCACCAACAAACACCACTGGATCTCCATCCGCATCGAAGAACACAACTTGCCTCCTGAAGCAATCCACGATAGCCTGCACTGAATACAACCAATCCATGCCATGGATGAAATCATATGGGTGTATCCATAAACATAGGAAATCTCCCCAAGAGTGGTGCTACCCCAACACTAGCTCATAGTCTCTACACACTTTAAACAAGTTAGCTCGACCTCCAACTGGAATAATCAATTCCAAAGGCACTAGAATCCTCTCTACCCAATGTCCCAAAGCATGGAAAAGGGTAGGTGATATGAAGGAGTGTGTCACTCCTGAATCAAAGAAGGCATACACCCAAGTAGAAAACAAGCAAAGAGTACCTTGAATGACATCTGGCTCGCCTGGCACTGGCGGCACTAAAGCATGAAGCTAACCACGACCTCCTCCACGAACTCTATTATCCTGATGAAGAGAAACACCATGGCCATGATCTACTTTATGAGGATGGGGAGCATCATGGAGCTGTACTCTTCTTGTCCCATCTTCTCTCTGCTAACCCAAAGCTGGTGCAATCTGCTGCTACTGCCTTGATTGGAACTGAATCAACGGAGGAACCAGGAGCAGAACACATGGTTCATGATGACTACTATAAAAGTTTGGACACTCTCACTATTGATGACCTCACACTCCAAAAATAAAAACAAGTGCATGATACCTTGGCATAGGACTGAGATCCGCCACCCCCATAGAAATGAGATGTTGAGGGCTGGGACCTACCCCCACCTAAATGAAAACTCTTTTTCCCTGAAAACCGGGAACCCCGAACCATAGCCCTACTTCGTGAGGAATCACGATGAATACCCTCTCGTGACGATCCAGTTCTGGCCAATGTCCTCTTGATGACCTCTTCCCTCTCCAGCACCTCAAGATATGTCTTCTGCATGAACAAGGTGACCGGGCGCTGGATCTATGGATGCAAAGCCTCCTCAAAATGCCTCACCCTGGCTCCTTGTCTAGAAATAGGTCAGAAGCATATTATAAAAGGTTCCTGAAATAGATTCCAAACTCTCACACACTGGATATCCCGTGTCAAAGGGTAAGAATATTCTGAATATTGGATTATTTTATAGTTGAAGAAAGAAACTCGACTCTAAACTTTTCTTGGAACTCCTCCCATGAGATCACCAACTCCTCATGATCCCCAAGGAAAAAGAACCACTGCTGCCTCAATGCTCCATGCAGCATCGTCACAACCAAAGACACCCAATGCTCCTTCCGAGCACAAATCAAACAGAAAACCATCTCAACCTCCTCTAACTAGTATTCCATGAATGCATCTGAAATGGATCCCTCGTACTTCTACAGACTCTGGTACTGAAACTTATAGAGTGTCCTCTTCCATGTGTCATCATTGTCAACCTCTACCCTATGAAAATCTTATGGCACAACCTACTATACATCTTCTGCACGAACCTGATAAGGATGTCGACCTGGATCCATACCTACAAAATAAAAAATAGTTATATCTCCTAAACCTGGAATATGGAAGACTCAAAATTGATTAACTAATTGTTTTATTTTATTCATTTTAGGTTAACCTATCCCAAGTTCTACCCATTAAAACACAATAACAAAGAATAATGATGCATGATCCTTTCCTAGGTCTCTACCATCCAACTAGTATCACCTCATTTAGTAGTTATTGTAAACTTAAAGGTCCATGCATCAGATCACAGGGGGCCCTAAATGCCTATGTCTCTGCCAGTCTCCAGTGTTTACATCACTTGCTAAACATGACAGACACCATTTTCCTACCATCCCATGCAACCTCACCCGTGCCTAACACCAAACTCTATCCTATCCTTCTAATAGACCTCTGATACCACTCTATCACAATCCCCTCCCACAAGGTGTACCCCTCCTGGGCCGATAATGTGATAAGAGAGATAATGAACCCTGATTCCCGCCTCCAGTTGGCCCCGGGTTAGTGACTAGCACTGAGGGTATAATAAACACACAAATGGGAGGCATTAACCTCTAAGAGAACACATGTGAAAGAGATAGATAAGAAATACAACAACCAACTCCAACTTAGACAACAATATAAAATAAAATCCCATGTACACATATGTAATGTCATGCAAAACTACTACAACTAAAAGGTGAAAACTGCAAGTACCCAAAATAAAGTAAAAACAACAGCAACCACGAAGCCCGAATAGATCTTGCAACCCCAATCTAGTAGTAACCAGCATGATCTCCAAATTTCTCTAAGTGACCCACAAAATAGTTTATATATACATAGGGTGAGTATAACAGTATACTCAGTAGGATCCTTCCTGGAGACTCTCGTGCAAAAGTAAAGAAAGCATGCTAAAGCACAATGAACAACAAGTGAAACAAACTTGTCACCTAAACTGGTGTACTAAGTTCCCAGCCTCACCATGGATACTCTCACCAAGTATCGCATACAATAGTATATAATATAATAAATAATATCAAGGGTACCCCACTACTACTTTCCCACTGGTTTTCCGCTTTGCCCCAACGTCATACGTCTTAAGCATCTCTCTCTAAAAAAATTCTTACCTGCAAACACCTAGGAGAAGCACCACAACATGAACCTCGTGCAAAAAAACCACCACGTCCACGTAAGCAAAGTAACTAGGTAGTTTCCGAGAGCCACCACAACTCGCATAACATGTATCATACGTTTTCCATTATACCACAATCCATTATAGCCCACAAACTGATTAAGGACCCTCAAGCCATCATAGCCTATACAGGTTACACCTATAGTAGTCCATAGGAAACTATATCAAGAATATATGTGTGTGAATAACCACAAGATATTACATCCCTCTACACACATATATGGGGAAAACTAACCACTGTGCCTACCAGTACAAGTAACTAACAAGGAAAGAGAGAGGGGCCAAAGGGGGTAGTCATCCATCCATCCTCCCACCAGAATGTTGGGGAAAACACCCCCAGGGCTCAGAATCCCCAGAGTGTTTGTTTCCCTAACTGATGGGGTGAAGTATCTACAGAAACACAAAAATTATAGAATATACTATAGATCACAACCACACTATAGGCATAACCTAGTCTTAAACTCAACTTTAGCTAACGTCTCTCGGACTCCCGACTTCCACTTCTAAGACTAGGTATCCTATAAGCACAAAACCATTTAAAGAGCTTGATTACATTCCTTAATTTCCTTTTTATCAGTTTCAATTTACGTTCATTAATTCATTAAACATTAATTTACTATTAACAATTTTCATATTATAATTCAATAGCATCACACACAAAGTCCACTGTTCCTTTAAATTGCAATCTCAACATTACATCCCAGCAAGCTCTAACCCCATGGGTTAACATTATTTATTCAATCATTTATTAAAAACATTATTACATTCCCATATTCCTAATCATTCTAGAAAAAAATTTGAAGATAATAAACACAAGGGGGATCAACACGGTGAGTAGATGAACTACCTTTCGAGTCTTTTCCACCTATAGCAAGAGCATAGACCCATCCTCCCTCAATAAGTTATACATGGAAAGCATGTGGAATACCCCATGCATATTCGCCCCTTTTTGAAGAAGGGTAAGCGAAATAGCTGCCTTGAGTAGTGGGGAAAGTAAAGAAGATAAATAACCAACAAGAATCAGCAAGCATCCAAAAATTCACATCCAACCAATTTCATCATCCACGGTATCCTCCCTCACACCCACATGCACAAAACGATGCATCTCTCCACTCTAGGCGTCAAATTCATCCATAACCCATAGGCCTCTCTACCCTCACATATCACAACACAAGCAGTAGGAAAACAAACATCATATCAATTGGGCTCTGGGCCCTTAAAAAAAGGCATCCAACCTTCAAACACAATGATCTCTCATAGCTCCAAGCATAAGGCTCTTGGCCTTTACAAGTAAGACGGTAACTCAAAACCCTACGAGGCATTATATTTTTATCAAACAACCAGTTCTTTAGTTCATCTAGAATTAACTGATTTATTATTTTTATTTCCAACTACGGGTAACCTAAAGAGTAAGTTATCACAAATTGATTAAACATTCTTACTACATCAATTTGATTAACATCAAATTACAACAACAACAACCAGATTCATTTACATGCCTCTTTATCTTTATCCAAACAATTACCAATTAATTACAGCTTTACGTTCATTACCAATTTCCATCAAGAATTAAAATCTAAACAAAGCAATCATATATATCACACTATCTATCAAAACAAGAGGCAATACCATACGACCAATATCAATTTATTTATCTAGTTAAAATCTTTAATATGTCAATTCCATTATGATCAAGTGGGATAAAACATGATAAATCTACATTTTCACATAAAATAATAGAGAAGAAATGAATCCCCTACCTCAAATGGTTCTTGGCGTTCTTTATATGAGAACAAGACACACAACGGATTAAAATCTCTCCCCCTATGACAACTGTATCCACCCTAATACGCTGCGACACGACTGTACCATCCGATAGACAAGAAAAAACCATTAGAAGCATGGATATCACATGCCTTATCAGGTTGGGAGAAAAATGAGGAGAAGGATTGAAGAAAACACAATAACATAGGTAGATAATACCTTCTATAGACGAAGGATCAACACTTTCTTCTTGCACCAAAAAAGGGGATGCACATGAAGTAGAAAGAAAATTCAAGGGGGAAAAGATCCGAGGAGTAAGGTTTGATCACACCAATCATATAGGAAGAAAGAAAGGTTTTAGCGTCTCTCACTAGAGAATAAGGAGGAAGAACAATGGAGGAAGATATATCATCTCTTTAGAAGATTTAATGGAGGAGAGATTTAAGATATGCTGGATTTTACATTAAAATTGGATTGCTTTAAACCACACGGTTTGACCAAGTAAAAGTATCCCGATCCTTAGAAACATTAATATAGGAGTTATGGACTTTGAATTGGCCTTAGAGTCCTTATAATGAGGCTTTAAATGCATTTTAAGTCAAAGAAAATGTCAAAGGGGCAAAACTGTAGGGAGCTGGAAACACTGTTCATGGACTAAAAATTTGGAAAAGGAAAAAAGGCTGCTGTTGGAAGGCTGTTATTGGAAAGGCTACTATTGGAAATATCCTACTATTCTAGAAACACTTTTAATGAACTAGAAATTTGGAAAAGGAAAAAGGATACTGTTGGAAGACTGTTGTTGGAAAGGATGCTGTTAGAAATAGCCTACTGTTTTAGAAAAACTGTTCATGAACTAGAAATTTGGAAAAGGAAAAATGCTGCTATTGGAAGGAAACTATTGGAAAGGCTGCTTTTGGAAATAGCCTACTATTCTGGAAACACTATTCATGAACTAGAAATTTGGAAAAGTGTTGGGAATAAGTCACATTGACCTCCCAAAACACCTCTAACACTAGATTCCAGCAAAGTAATACACCAGAGAGGTCCATGTCATTATATAAATCAAATAATTCCATTTACTTATTCACATGGATATTCTACTAGTCGAATAATCACATGTAACATTAATAACTAATCTTATAATGATGGAATGCATAATGCCGGGCATCTTAACCAAAAAGTCAAGGACTCATGCCCAGAACCTAAATATAAATTTTGTCAAGGCCTTATACCAAGATAGTAGTTTGTCTCCTGAGACCTACCGATGCATCGAGGGGATTTAGCATGCCCCACCCATCACTTACTAAGTGCAATGCATTCCTCATATGAAATTGTTAAAACCTAACATAAACATTTGTATTAAAAATAGCGTACGAAATGTCAATACTTTAACCATAGACCATGAATGGTATAAAAATAACACATACATAGTCAAACATATCATAAATAATTCAATAAAATATGTAATATTGTATTATAATAAATCAACCTAAATCAAGAATAATATCCTGTAAAGGATGTTGACATAGTTAAAAATGATTAGTACAAATCTTTGAGAGAAATATCCTTTTTTTTGAAATCATTTAAAAGTCACACCTTTATAAAGGAAGTCATTTAAAAGAGATTTTTGAATCAAAGTGTCACATACCAATCTGAAACTTTTTAAAGGAATTAACATTTTAAAAAAATTGTGTCCATATAAACAAATCCTTAAAATCATTTTGAAAACATGGACATTAATTAAATAGATTTAGAAAAATAAATATTTTAAAGATTTAAAATGATGATCTAGTTAAAGATTCTCTTCCATAAAATCTTAAAATATTCCTTTTGAAAACATTTTTATGACACATGGATATGGATGATAAATATTTCCCAGTAAATACTTACACATAAATAATCTTGGATAATAATGAGATTGAGTAATTAACCCTTACCTTAGGCCTGATACTCTTCGTACATGTCTGAAACTCCTGTATAATGTTTTTAAAAATATTGTTAACTTATATCAGAATCATAATAATATTTATGATATCATATATTATTCTTTTATGACTTTATATTACCCATTTATTAACAATTCTAAGTTAATGCAACATTTCAGGTAATATTGCTTTGTTTATTGTACGTGTTTTGACATGTTATTCTTGATCATATTACTTAGATCATGATTTAATTACTTACATAATATAAAATATGATTTATATATCATATATATTCATAATATAAATATATAAAATAGATAGATATATAAATTGGAATACTGTTCATGGAGACAATGGGCCGTACGTACGCATGAACGTTGTTTCTGTTTTCATATCACATTGAATGGAAGTAAGTGAATGAAATATATGTAAATACATATATATATTTTCTAGTAGAAGTATTATGTCATATATTAAATACTTATTAATAATACATATTTGTATAATAATCCTTGAATAGTGAACATGGAAATGAATCTCATCACGTCGTGGAGACAGTAAGCCGTGGGTACGCACGAGCGATGATATAATTTCCTTAATGATTAAAAGGTGTGGAATTGGATGGTATATTAATTATACATAAAAATTATCATGTTATTTTCATTATTTATATACATAATAACCATCATCATATACATCCAAATAACATAGTGTTGAATAACAAATTACACCACGGTGTGGAGACGGTAAACCGTACGTACGCACGCATGGTGACTTTGTCATCAATAGGATGGATAAAATAAAAAAATTGGTTGTACCATATTTATAACTAAATATCAGAATTTATAAGGTACTGTAGTTATTATTTTAGTATGTAAACAACAAAGAAAAATGACGTAGAAGAAGAAAATAACTTTGAAAGAGGTGATGAACTAATCACCTCTTCTTCAGGCACTTCCTTTTGATTTGAACAAAAGAGATCCTTAGGTTGGATTTATGATCAAAGTAAGGAATCTAGTTTTAAGTGATGGTATTTGGAAGTATATTTGATCAGGTTTTGGCTGAGACAAATGTATTTGGAGGTGTGAATTTAAGAGAAGGGGAAGTACCCTTTTATAAGAGAGGTGAGGGGCACTTTAGAAAAATTTTGAAATATTAATTTATTAAAAAATGATTTTAGGTTTATAATACATCCAAATTAATTTATTTAAAGTATAAGGTGGGTATGGGTTTAAATCCTCTCAAAAAATAGGTTTTATACATGTTTAGGTCAGCAAATTAACCTTATCTTTTAGATTTACCTCTTAGTTAAATAGTTTAACTTTTACCATGTCTTCTTGTATTTTTGTACTACATGGTTAATATAGTTACTATAAAATTCCAAGAGAACCTCAAGTGGTTTATTGATTAAAATTTTAACATTATCTAAGTCATTTGGCCAAATATTATATTTTTAGGACTATTATTTAATTTAATAAAATAGTATTTGTTTTAAAAGCTCATTTATCTCAATTTTGACACTATTTAGTATTTGGATTTTGTTAAAGTAATAAAAACTTGATTAATTTAAGAAAAAATATATTTAATCAACCCTAACATGTCATATTCACGTAAAAAATTCGTGGATGACATAAAAAGTTTCAATTTACATTTATTTTAATATTTATAATATCATTTTTAATCTTTCATTAATAATGTAATTACTTCATCATCATTATGTCATACATAAATTTAATTATTTAATGTGTAAAAATTATAAATAAAATACCATGATGTAGGAAATATTTTTATATTTATAATTAATATTTATATTCAAATTTATCTTATGTAAAACCCTAAATTAAAAATGGTTTATTTATTAAAATTTGAATTTAACACTTTTAACTCTTCTTTAAATAAAATATAATAAATGTACTAATCTAATCCAAATGGATAAAAAATGATCTTATTTTTTTACTTAGGTTGATTTTGGTCTAAAATCACTTATCCAATATAATTAGTACATTTTTTGGGGTAATTTTATATTATTATAGTATTATTTTTACCTTTAATTACCCTATTTACTTTTAACCATGGTAAATAAAATTCAAAAGTTACTATTCAAAAAAAATTATTTTCATCATATTGAAGAAAATTTTACTTACTAATGACAACCTTGTCTTTTAGATTTTTTAAATTCAATTCACAGAAGTGCTAAAATTACGTTTTATGTAAATTTACAAATGTGCCTAGAAGGTGAGTAAAAGACGTTAAAAGTCAAATAAAATTTTATATATCTATTCTTTTTATAAAATTAATCAAATGACTTAAATTAGACTAATATTGTTATTATGTATATATTTTGAATTTAAGATAAATTTTAATAATTATTTAAAGAAAAAGTCAGTTTTTATGTACTATGTAATATTTTTCACTATTCATCAAAAAATTGAATGTTTTCAAAAAAATACTAAAAATTTAACCTAAGCTAATTTTGATATTTCAAATTCAAAAATGAAGTATATTTTACCAAATTAAATTTTTATGAGTGTCTAAAATTAATTTTATTATTGTTTACAAAAGGACATAAAAAGCAGTACTTTTAAGAAAATAGTTTTTCTAAATATGTAACTATTTTAACAAAACTTATAGGTTTCATTATAAATATGTTTTATTTATGTGAAAAAATATAAAATTTATTTTTTAATATTCACATTACAAAATTTAATTGATAAATAAATATATAATTTAAATAATTATAATACTAATGTGTTGTTTCGCAGAAACTCAATATTGCATATAACACAAGACAAGTCAGTGTTGCGTGAAATATAGGATATTAAATTAATTTAAAGAGATAACATACTATGAAATGTTGAGGTGTTATATTCTCTCATCCTTCAATAAATTATTTCCTCGAAATTTGAAATTGTTATTTGAAAATAAGAGGTTAAAAATAGAAAATACCTTCGTGGAAAACCCGCATCAGAAATATGGATAATACAATTTAGACTTAATAAGCGGGAAAGGGAAATGAAAAAGTCACCACCAAATTATGATTTATAATATAAGAACATTGGTGGAAATTATAGACACATAATTGGAGGTAAAAAATAAATATTTATAGGCAGTGATTGAGGTCATCAATCACAAACAAGTAAAAAATAAATAGAAAACTGAGGGCCTCAAAGCCATAAATATATGATGATTTAAAATGTCACAGGTTTAACAAAACTTAAGGAATTAAGAAAACACATTTTTTGTTTTAATATCCTTTCCCTAAAGTTTAAGAATTAATTTCTTCATAGAATAAGAAAAAAAAAGAATACTTGAAAAGTAGAGTTCCATCCTTTAACTAATTTCTACCACAAACTCATATTTCACTCCAAAAGATAATAGAACTAAAAAATATTCTATTTATACTATTCATATAGGGTTCCAAAAAAATGATTTTATAATTCATATGTTAGACCTTTTAAAAAAAACTAAATTATACAAACCAGGATATCACGTAGGCTAGTGGTAGGTGATGCAACCTTGTCGCACTTCGGTTTTGGGTTCAAGTCTCATGACCTTGTCACACACGATGGGTTGTCGCCCAACCTATGGGTTGTACTTTTTATAACAATCCAAAAATATTCTTAAGAAATGTTTTAACCTTAAACAATAGTATTTAATGTACAAATTAATCTATTCTAAACTTTAGACTTATCCAAAACACTTTTGTCCAAACTCACAGTCCAAAATTTATAAGGAAGGTAAACATAATGAAGATATATTTTTTCCACATAATAACATGTTAATAACTTCATCATGTATTCTATTAAAACATGGTAACACCCTAAATTACCATAAAACCTTATTGATTACATTCATTCTCCCTTATTCGTTATAGAATACTAGATATAATCCTTATATCTAAAAATATTGTAAACTCTAAAAATGATGGAATAAACAAAAAATTAATTAGTTTCTAGGTAGTTAAGAATATCCAATACAATTTATCCAAATCAATCATCTCTTATTCAAAAATCACTACCTTAGTATTAGGACCAAATTAAGGTTTATCTTTCCCTCAAACATGTATTTTACAAAAATATTAACTTGTTATTGAGTTACTTTTCTTAGTACCATAAAATCTCAAATCCTCAATGAAATAGTACTGTAGTACAATCCTTATTTATTTACATAATTCAAATAACCAGTACAACATTGATACAACACTCAAATGAAATAATTCTTCATTCCAAAAACACAAATACGTTAGTTATTCCATCTATACTATAGTAACAACTTATGCTTGACCTTGATCCCTTTGATTCTTTTGAGCTATATTTACTTGACACTTAGGAAATTTATTTGCGTAATTCCCCATTTCACTATAGTTGAAACACTGAATATTAGTCTTTTATTTGTTCCATTTCCATTATCTTTCCTTATGACCCTTTTCTACACACTTATAACAAACACATACTCCTTTAAAGCACTTCCCAGGGTGATTCTTTCCATAGTTATCACATGTGAGAAAATCCTTATTTCCCTTATTTCCTTTATCCATCTTTCTCTCTGCCATCCTCTTCTTCTCTGGATTCCCTTCAAATCCATAGGACTCAAATAATTATTTAATTATCTTATTAACACATGATAATATTTCATCATATGATCAGAATACATGGGAGAATATTTCCCTTAGAAATGTTGGCTGAAGACCATGAAAGATAGGATCCTTCTTACTCTTAGGAACATGTGCATTGGTGGGGTCGCCATTCCTTTTACTAGGCACCTATTCTAAACAATGTCATACACTATATTAGGCTATGAATCATAATTAATGATTCTAAAATAGTGAAATACTTATCATAAATTATGAATATCTAATATCATTATCATAAATATGGATCCTTTGAGGACATATTTACTCATAAATCCATCACAATGGTTTGTAAAGAAAATATGAATTATCCTAAGCATATTACCTAGGAGTGTCAAACCAGGTGCACATTTAGGCCTGTTGTCGTGTACCAGGTTACCCCAAGTCAAGCTTGGAACACCTTGTTAGAGTTTTCACCCTAAGGTACATCTGTTCCAGAACTATGTCCACATGTAGTATCCAGACAAGGATGCATTTCTTGGAATATCCATGTAATCCCTACTTTACCAAAATTCTTGGGGGTTCTTCTATACTTATCCTCAAAGTCTATCATAGGGCTATGATCCCTAATCTAAGTTTTCTAAATCTATTTCCAAGGTTCTTTATAAAATTCCTCTGATACCAACTATAATTCCCCGACCCCAGAAGCCTGGTGCCAGTGCATTATTTCAATACATGGTGTGATTACAAGGAACCAAGTCCTAAAGGACTGATCAGTTTAGCAGTCTTGGAAAATAGATTACATACATGAACTTCATATTAAAATTTCAAACATAAAATACAACATAGATAATCCTTTGAGAATTTAATTATTCTCTTAGCTTAAACCTGCATATAAATCATAATACAATTCTTGGCATCGTGGGGAAATAAAACATAAGAAAGGGGAAAGCTCAGATGCTCAGTAAGGACAAACAATATAGAATAATCTATCATAAATAATAACAAAATTTTATGGAAAGGTATAAAATTGAAACACAATCCCTTTAAACATAAAATTCAGTATAATATAAAAAGATAAATCAAATAATGTCATTTAATTATTCACATGTATATTATACTAGTTGAATAATCAAATGTAACATTAATAACTAATCCTATAATGATGGAATGCATAATGTCAAACATCTTAACCAAAAAGTCAATGCCTTGTTCCAAGACCATAAATATAAATTTTTTCAAGGCCTTGTGCCAAGAAACTATTTTGTCTCATGAGACCTACCGATGTATCAAGGGTCTATAGAGGGCCTTTCCCGTCACTTACTAAGTCCAATTCATTCCTCATATGAAAATATTGAGACATAACATAAACATTCGTATTAAAACTATCATACAAAATGCCAATAATTTAACCATAGACCATGGATGGTATATAAATAGCACATCCACAGTAAAAAACATTCCATAACTCATTAAATAAAATATGGAATATTTTATTATAATAAATCAACCTCAATCAAGAATAATATCCCTTAAATGATGTTGACATAGTTGAAATTGATCAGTACAACTCTTTGAGATAAATATCCCCTTTTTGTGAAATCATTTAAAAGTCACACCTTTACAAAGGAAGTCATTTAAGAGAGATTTTTGAATAAAAGTGTCCCATAACACTTTGAAACTTTTTAAATTAATTAACATTTTAAAACAATCATGTCCATATAAATAAATCCTTAAAATCATTTTGAAAACATGGACATTAATTAAATATATTTAGAAAAATAAATATTTAAAGCATTTAAAATGATGATATAGTTAAAGAGTATATTACATAAAACCTTAAAAGATCCATTTGAAAACATTTTTATGACACATGTATATTGATGATAAATATTTCCTAGTAAAGACTTACACATAAATAATCTTGAATAATAATGAGATTGAGGAATTAACCCTTACCTTAGGTCCAATACTCTTCATACATGTCTGAAACTCTTGTATAATGTTTTTAAGAATATTATTAACTTATATAAGAATAATAATAATATTCATGATATCATATATGATTATTTTATAACTTTATATTAACCATTTGTTAACAACTCCAAGTTACTGCAACATTTCGGGTAATATCGCTTTGTTTATCGTACGTGTTTTGACTTGTTATTCTTGATTATATTACATAGATCATGATTTAATTGCTTCCAGAATTTATAATATGATTTTAATATCATATATATTTATAATATAAATAAAATATATATATATATATATATATATAATGGAATACACCGTTCATGGAGACAGTAGGCTGTATGCACGCATGAACAATGTTTCCTTTTTTCATATCGTATTGAATTTAAGTAAGTGAATAAAATATATGTAAATAAATATATATATATTTTCCAGTAGCATTATTATTTCATATATTACATACTTATTAATAATATATATTTTTATAATCATCCTTGACTGGTGAACATGGAAATGAATCTCATTGCGTCGTGGAGACGGTAAGCTGTACGTACGCACGAGCAACGATATCATTTACTTAATGATTAAAAGGTGTGGAATTGGATAAAATATTAATTATAAATAAATATTATCATGTTATTTTCATTATTTTAATACATAACACTCATCATTATATTCAACCAAAAAACATAGTGTTGAATAACAAATTACACCACAACGTGGAGGTGGTAAGCCATACGTATTCACACATGGTGACTTTGTCATTCATAGGGTGGATAGAATAAGAAATATGGTTCTAACATATTTATAATAACATCTCAGAATGTATAAGGTACTGTATTTATTATTTTATTATGGAAAAAAAAATAAATAATAAGTAGAAGAAGAAAAGAACTTTGAAAGAGGTGATGAAATAATTACCTCTTCTTCGGGCACTTCCTTTTGATTTGAACAAAAGGGCTCCTTAGGATAGATTTATGATGAAAGTAAAGACTATAGTTTGAAGTGTGGGTATGTGGGAGTATATTTGAGTAGTTTTTGGTCGAGACAAATGGATTTGGAGGTGTGAATTTAAGATAAGGGGAAGTACCCTTTTATAAGAGAGGTGAGGTGCACTTTAGGAAAAGCTTGAAATATTAATTTATTATAAAATGATTTTTGATTTATAATAGATCCAAATTGACTTATTTAGAGGATAAGGTGGGTATGGGTCTAAATAATTTCAACCAATAGGTTTTAGACATGTTTAGGTTACTATATTAACCTTATATTTTATATTTAAATCTTAGTTAAATAGTCTAACTTTTACCATGTCTTCTTGTATTTTTATAATACATGGTCAATATAGTTATTATAAAATTCCAAGAGAACCTCAAGTGGTTCATTAATGAAAATTTTAAAATTATATAAGTCATTTTTCCAAATATTATATTTTTAGGACTATTATATAATTTAATAAAATAGTATTTGTTTTAAAAACTCATTTATGTCAATTTTGACACTATTTAGTATTTTAATTTTGTTAAAGTCATAACAACTTGATTAATTAAAACCAAATACATTAAATAGACCCTAACATGTCATATTCACCTAAAAAATTAGTGTATGGCATCAAAAGTTTCAATTTATATTTATTTTAATATTTATAATATCATTTATTTTAATCTTTCATTAATAAGGTAATTACTGCATCATCATTGTGTCATAAATAAATTTAATTATTTAAGGTCTAAAAATTATAAATAAAATACCATTATGTAGGAAATATTTTTATATTTCTAATAAATATTTATAGCCAAATTTATCTTATATATAACCCTATATTAAAAATGGTTTAGTTATTAAAATTTGAATTTAACACTTTTAACTCTTCTTTAAATAAAATATAATAAATGTTCCAATCTAACCCAAATGGATTAAAAGGATATTATTTTTGTCCCGAGGTTTATTTTGGTCTAAAAACACTTATTCAATATAATTAAGACATGTGTTGGGGTAATTTTATATTATTATAGTATTTTTTACATTTAATTACCCTATTTACTTTTAACCGTGGCAAATAAAATGAAAAAGTTACTATTCACCAAAAAATATTTTCATCATATTGAAGCACATTTTACTTACTGATGACAACCGTGTCTATTATATTTTTGAAATTAAATTCATAGAAGCGTTAAAATTACATTTTATACATATTTGGAGATGTGCCTAGAAGGTGGGGAAAAGGCGTTAAAAGTACAATAAAATTTTATATATCTAATATTATTATAAAATGACTCAAATGAATTAAATTAGAATAATATATGTATTATGTATCTATTTTTAATTTAAGATAAATTTTAGTAATTATTTAAATGAAAAATTCGGTTTTTATGTACTATGCAGTATTTTTCACTATTCATAAAAAAATTGAAAGTTTTCAGAAATATACAAAAAATTTACCCTTAGATAATTTGGATATTTAGAATTCAAAAATGAAGTCTATTTTACCAAATTCAATTTTTAGGAGTGTCTAAAATTAATTTTATTATTGTTCACAATAGGACATAAAAGTAGTTCTTTTAAGAAAATAGTTTTTCTAAATATATAACTATTTTAAGAAAACTTATACATTTCATTATAAATATTTTTTATTTATGTGAAAAAATTTAAAATTTAATTTTTACTATTCATATTAAAATATTTAATTGATAAATAAATATATCATTTAAATAATTATAATACTAATGTGTTGTTTCATTGAAACTCAATCTTGTGTATAACGCAAGCCAAGTTGGTGTTGCATGCAGTATAAGCTATTAAATTACTTTAAAGAGAAACATTACTATGAAATCTTGGGGTATTATAGTAGTAATAGTTAAATTTTGACCAAAATCTCCCACTCTAAGGATGGAGATTTATTTGGGTACAAATCAGAATTAGAAGACTCAGAGATCCCAAGGGAGAACCAGTAGTTCAGTATTACCACATAGGAATGCACCACACATTAGATGCTATTGTTTTGGAAATATGGGACAGTCAAAAAATGTTTGTTCCATAGTAAAGAGGTATATAAGGGGCAAGACCAATAGAGGCATCAATATTGGGCTCAATATTTCAGGACATCATTTGATGGTCACTATTATAGGTATGGAGGATTCAGGCACATGGAAAGATACTAATAATCAACAATGAAAAGAAATATGGAAAAGCAGAATGAATATATTCATGAGAATCAGCTAAAGGTATCATCAAATGAGATAAAAATGAAAATTCAATTTGCAGAACTACATGATGAAGCTGGTCCATCACACTTTGATAAAGATCA
This sequence comes from Viscum album, assembly GCA_963277665.1. Taxonomy (NCBI): domain Eukaryota; kingdom Viridiplantae; phylum Streptophyta; class Magnoliopsida; order Santalales; family Viscaceae; genus Viscum; species Viscum album. The sequence continues at coordinate 2,031,779,081 of OY728146.1, read as the reverse complement.
ATATTATCAATTTGTACCCGGTATGAAGTCAAAATCATGGATGAAAAAGAAAGAGACTGTTGAACAAGTAGTGGTTGTAGAGATTGCTTTTGAAGCATCAGATCGAACTAGAACATGGATTATTTATAGTGGATGCACCTCTCATATGATAGGTAATAAATATTTGGTGACCAGAATCAGGTTTGATAAGGAAGGTATAGTAAGATTTGGTAATGAAGAAGGCATGAATATTATTGCCTCTAGAAAAGCCAAGTTTGGGGGAAAATACATGAGACATACTGATGTCTTAGTTTTTGAAGGTCTCAGTCACAAATTTATTAGCTTCATTCAATTGTGTGGATCCAGACATTCCTTAATATTTTCAAAGAAATTATGTGTCATTAAGGAAAAAGATAGTGAAGTTGTTTTGCAGGAAAAGCATACGAAAGGAAACCTTTACCTTGTGAGTGGAGAAGATGATATGCGCTTTCTGTCCAAGGAAGAAGAAAAAAAGTTATGTTATAAACATATTGGCCACTTGATCCAAAAATCATTGGAAGATTTGGTGAAATATGATGCTGCTCGTGACCTCCCTAGGTTATCACATGATCATACTCATACACGCGATGCTTGTTAATAAGGGAAGATCATTCGAAAGAAATAGAAGGTAAAAGAGAAAAGGTCAACACGAGTGGTTAAGCTGGTGCATATAGATGTGTGTATACCTGTTTCAATAAGATATATTGATGGTAGGAGATACTATGTTCTCTTCATTGATGAGTTTAACAGAATGGCGTGGGTATCAATCATCACCCACAAGTTTGTGGTGTTCAGTTTCATTACAAGGTATAGATGGGAAGTTGAAAAGATGCTAGGTTAGAAGATCTAGAAGATCAGAATAGATAATGGAACCGAGTTCACGAATATCCAAGTGGAGTATTATCTTGAGAAACATGTGATAAGGCACAAAATTTTAGCAGTGATAACTCCACATCAGAATGGAGTTGTTTAGAAAAGTAACAAAATTAGCAGCAACTTGGCTAGAACAATGCTCTTTGAGAAAGAACTACCAGAGAAGTTTTGGAAAGAAGCAGTGATGACATCAATCTACACATCAAACAGAGCATTATTATGTACAAAAGAAGAGAAGAAACTATATGATCTATGTTATGGAAATAAGACAATGTTGAAGTACTTTCAAGTCTTCAAAAGTAAGTGTTTCATTATAAATAAGGATAATCACATGAAGTTTTAATCTTATGGAGATGAAGGGATATTTCTTGGATACTCAAAGAAAATAAAAGAATATAAATGATTTAATAAGTGGATGAGAAAAGTTTTTGAAATCCATGATGTAACTATAATAGAGAATGAGAAAAATATTCAGAAAATGAATGATCAATCTTGGGAGGATAATAGTGAAGATATATTTAGAGAAGGGGATGTTCCAGTTCCATAGGCTGATTCAGAAGGATATTTAGATAATGAAAAGGATGATAAAAATTGAGTATCTACAAAAATATAGAAAATAAGATCTGAAATATATAGACAGAACATAATTGGTGATCAAACAACACCGGTGTAGATGAGGAGGATGAATAATATACAATAATAATCTTACTTATCATAGGTAGAGCCTATATATTTTGATGAAGCAGTTGTAGATGAGAATTGGGTTCAGGCTATGAAAGTTGATCTTGACCAAATTGAGAAGAATCTGACATGGGATATTGTTTTTAGGCCAATAGATAAGAATGTCATTTAGAATAAGTGGGTCTTCTGCAACAAAATAAATTAAGATGGTGTATTTATTTGAAGTAGAGCACAAATATCATGCAAAAGGTACTACCAAATAGAGTGTATCAATGTTGATGAAATTTTTTCACCTATTGTAAGGCTAGAGACAATCTGATTATTCTTATCTATAATAGTTCAAAGAAAGCTCAATGTTTTATAGATGGATGTAAAGTCAACATTTCTAAATGGGGTTCTGGAAGAAGAATTTTATATTGAGAATCCCGATAGTTTTCTTATTCATTAAGATGAGAGTAGAGTTTTTTCGACTAAAGAATGATTTATATGGTTTTAAGAAAGCACCAATAGCTTGGTATTCAAGGATAGATTCGTTTATTAAAAATCTTGGTGCTCAACATGGTGGAGTTGATTACAATCTATATGTCAACCATGATAGTAATAAAAGTATGATGGTGATAGTATATGTCGATGATATAATCTTTGGTGGATATGATGAATCTAAACGAATTTTTTTTTCATAACTCATGAAAAGTGAATTTGAAATGTCAATGATTGGTGAATTGACATTTTCCCTCAGTTTATAGGTTACATAAGGGAAGAATGGAAAATTTATTTCTCAATCCAAATATTCTAAGGAAGTTTTGAGAATGTTTGGAATGGATAATTCTAAGTAGATGACAACTATGGTGGATACTTGGATGAAACTGTCACAGGATGATGAATAAAAATCAATTAATGTCACTGAATATAAGAAAATCCTTGGAATACTACTTTACTTAAAAGTGACACAACTGAATATTGTTTTTTCCACATGTCAAGTACATGGTATCAAAGAAATACCAAGGAAATATACTTTATTTTAGTGAAAATAATACTTTAGTATATCAAGGGAATTGTGGATTCTGGTTTTCTATATAATGTAAAATATCAGCATGAGTTATTAGGATATACAGATGTAGATTGGGATGGATGAACAGATGATAGGAAATCAATGTCAAGTGGTTCATTCTATCTTAGTAGATTGTGTATTTCTTGGCTAATCAAGAATCAAGATGTCATTTCATTGAGATCCAAAGAAGGTGAGTATATTGTGGTAACTCAAGAATGCACACAATTATTGTGGATGAAGCAACAACTTGATGATATGGGAGTTCAAGTGAAGCCTCCAATCGAAATCCATTGTGATAAGTCAAGTTCTATAAATATTATAAAAAATATAGTCCACAACTCAAGGAAAAATCACATTAAAATTAAATATCATTTTTTCAGGGAGAAGGTGGAGCAATGGATTATGAAGTTGGAGTATTTTCCTACAAAACAACAAGTTGCAGATATTCAAACAAAGGCCTTATCCAAAGAATCATTTGAAAGGCATCGATTGGATCTGGGAGTTCAGTAAACTCCCCACACTTGAAAAAGTGTGGATATGGGACCCCATCTCCTATAGTTATGGTGTGTTTTTCCCTAATGTGCTGATGTGTGTTATTTACCTTATTGCAAACCTCAAAGGAGTAGCCTTCGATTTCATTGACAAAGGGGGAGAAATTGTGGCTATTAAAAGGGAGAATATGTCTTAGTCAAGACATGGAGAGAGGCTTAGAGGTGGATAAACATGATAGGGGGAGTATTGAGATAGGGGAGTATTGAGATAAGGGGAGTATTAAGATAAGGGGAGTATTAAATCTGATGATTCTAGAAGTGATCAATCAAAACATATATATATCATGACAGATGAGGTTTGTGATGAAAGAATATGAGTGGTTTTGGAATGGAATGAAGTGATTCATTGGTGAAATTTTTATTATACTCTTGTTTCTCATACTGAGCATGGACCATGTAGTCTTAGAGTATGTGTTAAGTAAATCCTTGATCGCAATATTAATCACAATAAACAAATAATGATAGAAGAAGGAAGAAGCTTTAATGAGGTATCAAATTGAGAAGAATTGTCAACAAACCCCAAGAGGGAGATTGTTGGGAAAAAATACCTCAAAGAATCCTATTTGTGTTTTTTGGTGTGATTTTGTTTGTTGAAAAATCCAGATGACTGCGAATGAGTATGGATAGTGTTTTACAAAGCAGGTATTTAAGATGATGCAGTTTCCCAGTGTTTTCCAAATTTTTGGGCCTCAAAATCGGAAGTTTGTTTTTGGAAAAGGAAGATTTTTCGTGTAGGATTAAAAAGTTTGCGGACCACAAAAGATAGTTCGTGGACCAAAAAAGGTGGTATGTAGAACGGATTTGGGAAATCAATGAAGAATGATTCTGCATGGTAGCACTATGCGGACTACGAAGCATAGTATGCAGAACACGTAGGGTAAATAGTTCGCGAGAAGGATTGTGGTTCACATGAGGAAAGAAGTTCATGAAAGGCTTATGGTATGCAAGATGGATCATCATTCTTGAAAATGAGGTGGTGATTTTTAAAGCCATGAAGGGATTCATTGGTGTAAGACATCATCCGTTGTGAAGGAATGAAGATGGTGGGTGGACCACGAAGGGAAAACAGTTCACATAAAGAGATCAGTACACAATGAAGGCTTTACTGAATCGAAGACTTATGTAAAATAGATTATTGGATTTTATGGATTTATTTTCCTATATAAGTTCCATTAATCCTAGTATTATAGAGGTAATTTTTCATTAGAAAACATCTTCCCTCTATGAATAAATTTATATAATCTTAAAGAGTTCATGGGTAGTCCATGGAAGGATAAGTGGTTCATGAGAAAGAAATTACACAAAGGAGAAGATTTCATGAGGGCGGATTCCATGAAAAGAAAATTGGTCCACAAATTTAGTTCAAGGAAGGGTTTTTTTCAGGGCACCGTATCCCACAAAGTAAGATGGACCACAGAAGAGTGGTAATCTGTGGAAGAAGAACTCATTTGCGAAGCAATGATAGCTCATGAAAGAAGGGTTGGTTTATAAAGGAAAAATTGGTTCACAGAAGTTGGATGATATATGGAATCAGAGGTAGTCTGAAAAAGAGAGGTGATCCGCAAAGCATACACACTATGTGTTTCATTGTAGTTTGTGGAGGAAGAAGGTTGTTCGTGAAGGGATTAAAACAGTTTGTGAAAGAAATTTCCACTAACTAACAATACGTGGAAAAGTGTATTTCATCCATGGATGAAAGATAGACATAAATAGATCATATATATATAGTTGAGGATGCATGATTTAAGTCAAATAAGTGGACCTAAAATTCCATAAACTTTGAGTGGATCCCTTCCAAGAGTAGTGAGTAAAGGAAGAGGAAGATAATGATCCTTTACACCGACAGTGATCCAGAGAAAGAGACATAAGGAGTGATCCTTTATAATGTAATGAGAAAACCCTAAATATTGTAAAGGAAGTGAGCCTAGTCATAGAAGTGATCTAGCCTGAACCTTGTAATTTGGAAGTGATACTTAGTGGATTTGGTGCAATCAACAGATTGTCATTGTATACTCCTTGGTCGTAGCCCAGTGATGGTAAACCAAGTAAAAATCACCGCGTCTCGTGCATGTTTTCATTTATATTTATATATTTCTATAAGAATAAGATAGAAGAGTGTTTTTTAACACCAAAACAAGATCTAAAGGGGCATTTGTTTTAATCTTTCATACCCTGATTCACCCCCCTATCAGGATATTTAACCTAATTGGGATAACAGTAATGATAAATGTTCAGGAGATGAAATGACGAGGATGAAAGTTGTCTATACCTTTCACATTTGAATGAATTTAGAGGAAAACACATACCATAATGGAGTAATTCATTTCTTAATTTGAATTAAATGCTTTCTTCCAAGCATACTGAAATTCTTTGAAATAATCAAATGTTGGGTTTTTTTATTTGAATTATCTATAACTTTAACCTTTGATAATGAATATATTTTTTGTATTTATTTATTTATTATATAAAATTAATATTTTACGTACCCAATAGGATGGATATGAATCGAAAATATAATCATGCTAATATTTTAACAAAAGAGTATGAATATGATGTTAAATAGTTCATCAAGTTTGCAATAGAGCATGTATACAACCATTATCAAAACCTTTGTCCATGTTTACATTGTTTTTATTGGAGAAAAATTAGTCCGAAAGAGTTGGAAGAACATTTTATTTGTCACATAATATACTAGAGCTATAAATATTGGACTAAACATGGTAAAAAACCAAATGTGCTCACTAATTGGGATGATACTGCGGTTTATGGATTATTTGATATGAATACCAATGAAAATGATGATGATGTAGATCACATGGAAGAAATGAAAATGGAAATTTAATATGACCTTCATGATTGTCCAAAGTTTTTTGAGAAGTTAAATAGCTATGCTAAGAGAACATTGTATACCAGTTGTACTAAATACACAATATTTTCAGCTGTATTAAAGTTATATAATTTGAAAGCTGGCAGCGGATGGAGTGACACTGAAGTTACAGAACTACTTGGTATCCTAAATTATATGATACTAGAATAAAATAAACTACCATGTCAAACATATGAGGATAAATGAATGTTAAGTTCAATGGGCATGATATCTAAAAAAATACATGGTTATACAAATGATTGCATATTGTTTTTCAAGGACCACGAATCACTCATAAAATTACCTAGGTGTGGCACAGATCGATACAAGAAAAATTAATAAAGTCCCTAAAAATATATATGGTACTTTCCTATCATTCTATGGTTTAGAAGACTATATGGATGTTAGGAAATCATGAGTCAATTTAAATGTCATGAAGATAAAATAATTAAAGATGGGAACCTACGTCATCTAACAGATTATCCTCAGTTGAAGAAAATTGATTACAAGTATCCTAAATTTTGAAATGATCCAAGAAAATTTTGTCTTGTGTTATATACATATAGAATAAATCCTTTTGGTTTATAGATTAATACTTACTATACATGGCCCTTTATGTTGGTAAATTATAAATTTCCACCATGGTTATGCATGAAGCGCAAATACATTATGTTGTCTCTTCTTATATATGAACCAAAGCAACCTGATAATGATATTGATGTCTATTTGGCTCCATTGATCAAAGATCTGAAATTGATGTGGGATATAGGTGTTACAATGTATGATTCTCATATAAGTGAAGAATTCACATTTAGAGCCATGTAGGACGAGATGATAAATGACTTCTTTGATTATGGAAATTTATCAGAATATAATATTAAAGGAAGGTTGGGGTGTCCCATTTGTGAAAAACCCACATACTCAGTTCTGTCAAAAAATTAATCAAAGAATTTGTTTTTAGGACATTATAATTTTTTACCTCGACAAAATAAATAATGATCTTGGATGACAACATTTGATGGGAATATCGAACAAGGTAAAATACCATCTCTAGAAATGGGTGATAAAATGTTCAATAAAGTAAAATATATTGAAACTATTTTTGGTAAACCATTTTTGAAAAACCTTACAAAATCAGGTTGGGAGAAGCGATCAATTTTCTTTGAATTACCGTCTTGGAATTTTTTGTATGTTATAAATTTTCTTGAAGTCATGTAGGTAGAAAAAAATGTGTTTGACATTGTTATTGGCACGTTACTAAATGTTTCTAAAAAAATGAAAGATGAAATTAAGATTAGGTTTGACATTATTGACATGGGGATAATGGAAGAGTTGGTATTGGTGAAGGGTAAAGGGCATACATTTCTTTCTCCAATAGCTTACAATCTATCTAGATATCAAACATTGAAATTTTTTCTTTTCTTTAATAGTGTAAAAGTTCTAGAGGGGTATTAATCAAATATCAAGAATGTTGTTTTGATTTCCTGTTTGAAGTTACAAGGACTAAAATCACACGAATATCATGTTTTGATGAAAGATACACAACATCTATTATTCTCACCATCTATCCACACCACATTACTAGAGACCCGGTGTGTAACGATACCATGGAAAATATTGGAGTATATGGTTCTAAATGGGATACAAGACATGTGGTATCTGAGTTACATGACCAACAATTATGTAGGTCATGTAATAAGATATATGACCCATCCGTGACTAAAGAACTACATGCTATGTAAGGATGTTGCACGATGCGTACTCTAGCTAACTGTGTGCCAGGATGGCCCGATCAACATGAAGTGCAAAATTAAATTCAAAACTTGTAATAAATGTGCATGACTTTAATTAATACCAAATTAATTCTTAGTGCATTAAACACTAGTTCACAGTGTATTACTCTGGGTTACATGGTGTGTACTCTTGTGTTATCTGACCAGACTACTTGGTACCTCCGAATGATATCTTTGAATTTATTTCATTCACAAAATTAATCAGTTTTATTATATTTAAAATAAACAAATAGGAATACATAATATCTTGAAATTTGGATTAAATAATGAATAAAATGGAATTTAAAACCAATAATAAATTCATAAATTATTCAATTATATTTAGATAATTATTAATAATTACATGAATCATTTGATAGCACTTGTAGGTTTTGGGTGAAATGGAAGAGTCAAATAGGTCATGCCTAACTTTTATTTTTATCACGATCAATGACTAATCTAAGATTAACATGATGATAAATTCTGTGATCAATGGAATTGAATCAAATAATATAGAAAATGAATATATTTTGGAACAAAGGCACAATATCATTACATATTATTTATAATTAATTTAACTAATTAAAGAATTACCTTACGAGAAATTATTTCTTCTATGATGGATTTAATAATAGTTCTAAACTGTAATATCATTGTGTTGTAGGAATCAAGATTAGATTTCCTCTAGTGGTGATCCACACATGGTCCACGAATCTCTGAATGTCGTTGTAGGAATATCCAGGTGCTAGCATAGTAGATCCCATCCCTTATGTCATTCATATTTGATCACCTTGAGAATCTCTTCCAAAGGATTCTCCTTGATCTCTCTAGAATCGAGAGTGAGAGGTAGATGAATATTACACCCTGTTCTTGGGAGAGTTCTTGGAGAGGGATCTCTATAGGGTTTGAGAAGATTATCTTCAGATTTCATTGTTCAAAAAAAAATGAATTGGATCTATTGTAAAAATAATATAATTGGGTTTATATAACGCTAGGTTTAGAAATAAATAATTTCACAAGTTCCCTTTATTATATTTTTAATTCCCACAGAACCCCATGTCTATAATAGTAATAATAATATTATTTATTGGTATGCATTAAACTTTAGAATTAAAATTAAATATTATTTTTTCAAATAATATTCTATATATATTATTTCTCACCAGACCATTAGATTCGATCCTCCATTCCTCCATAATATTTATCGGGCCTTGAATAATGACTATTTTTTTAATAAATAAATATTATTTCATTATCCACTAATAAATAAATAAATATTATATTTACTAAATAAAAAATAAATATTTATTAAATATTATGCTCATGTAATATTCTCTTGAATAACTGGTGATAAAATATATTCGATCAAACAAACATGATTAATTATTAAACCATACATGGTCATAATATTTTTTAAACTTTTTAAATAATTAATAATAATAAATTATTTAACTGAGATTCTAGATACACTTAGTGTGTGAACCTCTAGGTTTCTTTCTCAGTGGAATTAGGTGAAGCAACATAAAGTACAAGGTTAGTGTCTAGTAACACAGCAAGGTACCCATAGAGAAACAAGTTAATTAAAACATAACATAATAACTCATATGGATTCCTAATATGTAATATAATTCCTTTATCAAAATATCTCTAATCAATAAGGTTGCATTCTGGTTCCATCAACCTATGTGCTTGATGTCTCTTTCTTTGAATTTCTAGAAATTGAACTTTCATATTGAACACCATGGACATGGATTTATTTAGGTTATGTAATTTCCATTAAAGGGATTGATATATCAAATTTCATTAAAGAAAATAAGGGACAACTCCTTTCTTTCATTATTCATTAGTGAAATATTACTCTTGACACTCCTGATATATCCTACCTCTCCGTGAACATATGTCATCATAGTTTTCACTAATACATCAAAGTACATGACGTATAACACTCATTAAAAATATTCTTAAAGTATAAGGATTAATAGACATATCCAAAAATAGGAACATTCAATGACACATATATATGTGGATTTCCCATTGGCGGGCCTTGTTCTCATAATATCCTACATTGGATATTACCATCGGTGCACACCATGAGAAGGTTCCCCAAAGTACTATGAGTGTCCACCCTTGATATAATATATCATTTGTGCATCTAAAATGAATTCATCTGGTTATAGATCATGTATTTAAGAATACTATCGTGGCACTTCTGGGTTCTCATCATAGTGGGGAACTACTATGACCTTTTAGCGCGACAACTTCTCTTAGGACTTTATCACATACTATGTCACGTATAAGAACAATCATGATGTGATAAGGAATTATTAATACTCAAATCAATGAATAAAAGTTATCATAAAGTACACATAAGTTAGTTATAGGGAACCAAATCCAATAAAGGACCCTTAGTAGGCCGATCTATGCTTAATCAAGAGAAAACTAGGTTTCAAGCTATTTATAGGGATTTCCCATTTGGTAACTCTAATAACATGGAATGTATTTTAAGAACACATGCCATGGGTTATTTCTATTTTGAGAAGATGAATTTTTGGAAGTACACACTGTTAGGACCAATAGGGGCCTATATACCCTGAGAGGGGGGGGGGGGGTGAATCAGGGTATGTATATTCTTTTTCAATGTTCTTCCTTCCCCGCTGGATCTTGACCTCTTTGTTACAAGGGTCACTTTGTTTGCACTTGTGTGTATGTTATGATCACTTACTTTCTTCTTTATCTGATGATGATGCTTTAAATGCAATGCAGGAAAATTAGCAGGCAGACACAGAGATTTTTACTTGGTTCACCCTCACTGGGCTACGTCCAAAGAGCATACGCCGACAGGTTGCCGGTCGTACCAAATTCCACTAATCTTCACTAGATGTGGATACAAAGTTCGGGCTAGATCACTTCTATGCCCAGGCTCACTACCTTTACAATGTTTAGGGTCAGCTCACTACTTTCCCAAGGGTCAATCCCTGTTTCTCTCTCTATGGATCACTGCCGGTGGAGAGGATCACCTTCTTTCTCTTCCTAAGCTCACTGCTCTGGAAGGAAATCCACTCACAGTTTATAGACCTGTAGGTCTCTTCATTTTCATGAAAGCACGCATCCTCAACTATAGATAGATTCTCTGTTGAAGTCTAACTTTTATCCACTGATGAATACCTCTTTTCCTCTTAACCACTGGGCAATTCACTTTGGAAACGCCTTCACAAAGCACCCTACTTCGCTAGGCTCCCAATTTCGCGAAGCTCAAACAAGCCTTCGCGAAGCTCCTTCCTTTTCACGAAGATCTATCGCAAAGCACTCTCGCGATGCACAGACCTTCACAATGCTTAGGCCGTCGCAGAGATCCTTCCTCTCTGCGAAGCTCACCGAGCCAACGTGGGGCACACACCTTTCGCGGAGCTAGAATAATTGCCGCGAAGCTCCCCTTTCGCGAAGCACACTTCCTTCGCGAATCACCTCTGCGAACCGAGAGTAATGTATTTTCTCTGAAAATTCTCTCTACTTATCTCAAGGGGTCGGCCTCTATTTATAGGCGATTCCACCGACCCTCGAAATTTCCGCGCAAAGTCAACGCCACATCATCTCAAATCGCGAAGCTCCGAAGTTTCTGCCGGAATTCTGTCCAAATCGCGAAGCACCACAGCAATTTTCCGTTCGCGGAGCTCATCGTAATCGCGAAGTATCACCGTCAACATTCCTTCATGCCTTCTCCGCGAAGCTCCCTCGCAAAGCCCTTCACCGCTGCGATGCGTTTCAACCTCTGCCGTTCGCGAAGCATGTCGTAATCGCGAAGAATCACCGCCTCCATTCTTTTGGTCTTCACGAATTCCAAACCATGCATCCTATCTTCGCGAAACTCATGCCTTTTCCATATTAAATTATGATCTTCATGGAAATCCTATTTTCGTGATGCTCACCAAACTCCAAATTTTGGACCCCAAAAATTTGGCAAACACTGGGAAACGGCGCCACCTTGTACTGCTCTTTTATACCGCTTCCAGATCATCCTTTCCTTTGTCATCGTTCTTTGTCAACATGGATTGTCAACAAATTCTTGGGAACTCGACAATTCCTTCATGGAAACCTTCTTTGTCAACAAACACAATCAACCCAAAAATACTTCAATGTTACCTTGAGGGATTTTTGCCCAACACACACCTTGTACCAGGGGTACATGCCATATAGTCATACTCATCCAAGTAGCCAAGTACATAGCCATAAATACCCTATGGGGGAACTCATCCATATACGATAGAAGAATAGATTATATGTAGGTTATATGACATATGAAAGTACACAAAAAGGCTGAGAAAACATGGTCAAGACATGTGAGGTACATAGGTAGGTACCCCATGTGTGGTGTATGATGTGAAAACATTTTACACACTGTGTAGATGCAATTTACATATATTGTTCATCTAGAGTACACTTCTAGGAAGGGATTTAGAAATAAATGCTATGTACTTGGGTATACACACCATATACTTCTATTTTTCTACCCTTTTGTGGTGTTTTCATGTTTTGACACCCCGGAGTCAGAACTAGATACATGAGTAGTCTATTTTGATTATTTTTCAGCATATATCATGATGTTGGAACCCTTGGGTTGTTTCAAGGAATCCTAAAGGATGTTTTGTGGTGAGAATACTATAATGTAGATGTTCTTACTCTAGAAATTTAATTTAGTTGTCTCTTGAGGGTGAGACAGGGGATGGGACCCACTTGAGGGTATTATGAATGGTTAGTAGACATGGATTGGGTTCTCCAATTACCACATCCGATATATCTCAAAATAGTCTCTGATTATCAGGACCGAGAAGTGACTTGATGAGACTATTTGGTTGGGTATTATAATAAGTCTAGAGTGATACCTTGAAATGATATGGTTCATGATATATCTAACTTGACTGATGCTTATGCAGATTTTCTCATGTGGATGTATCCCCTGGAAGATGTGCCATTCTGACTAAGGGGGCCATGAGATATTAGAGATAGGGGTTATAGAATGTGTTACCCTAAAATATTACTCTTTTTGAGGATCCCATGCAGGATGCCTCCACTTACTGTTTTTGATGTAGGATGCCTCTATTTACTTAATCTTTACAAGGATCCATTATAAGATGATTCTGTTTACTTATTCTTTCTAAGGATCCCATTTTGAATTCCTCCACTAACTTACTCTTTATGAGGATCCCACGAGGGGTGCCTTTCCTTACATGCATAATTAAAGGATACCAAGAGGAATTACTTCACTTATGTGTGGATCTCAAGGATCCCAAGTAGAATAAAACTCCTACATTTGATTTAGGGGACCCAATGGGTGCCTCAATATTTGACCGACCCTGAGCTAGTGCATTATGGGTTTGGGTAGAGATAGTAGTGTGTGTCAACTTAGAACCAGTACCGAACTTTCAAGCCTAAGGGGATGTGGCAATAGTGGTGGGTTTAGGAGTTCATCCACCCTAAATCATATATTTATTCATATAAAATGATTATTAATAATGAAAATATGATTTATAGAGGTGTTTTCTGGATTTTGGCCTATGAGTTTGATGTGAGATGATTTATAATCAGGATGCTCAGACCTACTTCCTAGGATATGGCTTTCGATACTTTTTTGATTAGTTGATATTTATGATAGGGATGCCTATAGGTACTTCCTAAAATTTAACTTATGAATCTACTTTTTTAATATTTCCATATTGAGATGTTCATAGGTACTTCTTGAGATTTAGATATTGAGATTTTTTGACCACATATTATTTATTGGGATGCCCAGACATACTTCCTAGGATTCTGATTTTGATCCTTACTAATGGAATTTTAGTTTAAATCAATTTCCATAGATATTATTGGACATGGAATTCATCATTGTTGGACATGGAATTATATAGTGGACATGGAGTTCCATAATTATGATTGAGATTAATGGACTTGGATTTCCACAGAGGACATGGTGTTATATGATTATTATAAAATTATATTATTCCTTGGGAGATACTTGAATTATTTATTAATTAATTACTTGGAAAGTTTCATAGAATTAACAAAATTATTTATGTTATGATTTTATATCATTATACATTAATTCCTTGGTGATTCCCCTTAGGTCCCGAGTTTTTATAAAATTATTAGTGGTTCAAATATTTTTTTGATGCTATTTGAAACTAGTATTGTTGATCATAATCATGATCCTAAGGATAAAAAATGTATCTATTTTATTTATTTATTTTCATTATGACTTGGCTAGGATAAGTATATTTCATAAGCATTCACTTATGGCATCAAATTATAAGTTCACTATTTGGGGTGGCCTACTGAGATTTATTTCTCACCCCCTGTACATGTACCTCAAAGTGAATGTAGACCTTAAGTCTTTATTCAAGATGATCATGAATATATGATGGACAGGGAGGGGCCCATGGTTACATGATCAAGTGGAGATTCTAATTTTTATTCTTATAATCAAACTAGAGTATCATGAAAATTTCATGGAGATCAGGCAAGTGGTTTGGATTAGAGTTAGTAGTAGATCCTTGAACTTTTATTTCAATTTATTTTATATACTCTTGTATATGTGATTAGAATAATGGGAAATCAATTTTTTTATGTATAAAATTTCCAATGAGGCCTTTACTGAATTTAATTTTATTATTATAGCCTGATTTATATTTATTTATTCTTCACACTAATTATTGTCTACTATGAATAATGTTTGGTTATTTCCAATGGTTGATTAATTTGATATGAGGGTATAGTCTCATCATGAAAATAACCTAATCCCTCAACTATAGTTGTTATAATATAGAATATGAGGAGGAATTATTGGGGCCTTATGGTGAATCTGATTAGGGCATTGGTTTAGTGGCATATGGGTCGGAACGTTACAAAGTGGTATCAGATTTTTTCTTTTCCTATTGTATTAATATTTGGGATATGGTTGATAGGTGTATTAAGGATGTTTTAGAACCTGTGATGGATATTATACTAGTTCATTGAGAACACTTGTTTCAGCAATATTCCCTAGTTTCTAGGAATATGGGATTGATGTTCTTAATACGTGATGTTATAGTTTTATATTACTTTCACTTTGAGCGACACACATATTGTTTTAATTTTATGATTTATTATGGATTTATGTATCTCATACAATGGTTGTAACGCACTGACCCCAGTTAAATTTTTTCTACTAAAAAAACCCATCATTTTGTCCCATCTGCGGGATTAGAAATTATATTAACGTTTCTGATTTTTTGAATTTAATTTGAAAAAGACAATATAAACCATTATAATAAATTTAATATTTATTTTCAAATAATTTCAACTTAACTTTTTACAAAAATATTAGTAAAAGTGATTGAAATTAATCACACCGATTATGGTCAAATTAAGCTTAATTAGGGACTAAACCTCAATCTTAGGGGCCCAAATGAACTAGATACTTATAAAAAAAAATTTATTACCATTATTATTCTATAAAACTTAAATTATTTATTTATTTTGGTTTTTATGACTTTATTTAGTTAATAATATGTGTACACCTAACTTGTTTTAAAAAATTCCAAGTGAGTCCTTTTCCTTCCCAGTAAAAGGCCACCACCTATCCCACTTATTCACACATCTAAAAAATATTAGTTTTGTAAAATATATTCCCAATGAAATTTAAAAAAAATCCCAACCTTACTCCTAGAAGCCATTCCTTGGGCATAATGCAATCCAAGGAAGCCTTTTTGCACAAACCAAAAGGAGTTACCCAATTAATAGGGAACGACTTCTCTCAAGTCATTTATTTTATTTTTCTTCTCCACCCATACCACTATCATTATTATATTATTATATAACATAAATATACTATGAAATATAATAATAATTTCCTAAATTTTTCTACCTACACTTACGCACACCTCCATATAATGGGTAACAAAGATATTGTTTCTGTATACGATGAACTACTACCTCACGAAATAATGATTATTCATCTTTACATTAACACCTACCATGGTGGAAATTTTGAAGGAAAATATATTTATATATGTCATATATTATATTTATTATGTGTTTAATCTTATGTATTCCTTTTTAAAAATCATATCTTTTTTACATTCCATTTTGTGTTAATACAATAATTTCGTTTGAGGAAGTGTGAACTACCTTCTCCTCAAAGCGATATGATTAATTCTAACACTTCATGGATTATATTAAGGATGGTTTTAGAAAATTTATAAGATAAATATGATATCATAAATCTAGTTTATTAATTATATATTCTTATATAAACATATATTTTTTTTTACTTTCTTTCTTTCAATACGATAATCAAAATGGAAACATCATTCATGAGTACGTATGACTTAACGTCTCCAGGAATGTTGTATTAAATAAGTTAATTATATATTTTATAGATTATTATGAAATAAATATACTGTATATAAATTATATTTATATAATGTTTTACATTCTGTAATCATTATATAAATATAAGGACCAAAGATATAACAAATTAAGACACATGCAGAGAACATAACGAATATTACCTGAAAGTAAACTTTAACATATGATCATTAACAAGCAAGTAATATAAGGTAATAATCCAAAAATATATGGTATTATATATAATAATATGATTTTGTTAAATATGCATAATAAAATTATATTTATTATACATTAATCTTTTATGATTACGAAGAGAGTCAAGACACAAGGTAAGGGGATTTTACCATAATTTTTATTTTAGTGAGATACATGCTATGTTCACCACTATTTCCTTTTGTTTTGTGCATGAACTACTCATTATTATACAATATTTATATTTTACTTAAATTTATTGGTATTAAAATACACATTTTATGATCTTTCTTTCATGGGGATTAAGTTTCAAAAGTTACCAATTTGGTGAAATTGTTTTTTCTCAATTTTCTTTCCTGGAGACTCATGTTTTTATGCACCTAAACTCTCTTTTGAGATGTGTATAATTATGTTTTATGAGTTATATAATGAATTTAATTATTTTCATGATATATTAAGTTTCAAGAAATTTCCTTTTCTTACATGGAGATTATGATCCCAAGTCACAAGTTCTAAGAGTTTATTGAAACAATCTCATCACATTTCGAGACTATTTATGATTGTGATTAATTTGATGAAATATTTTGATCCACATCAAAAGAAAATTCATGAATTTTATTCAAATATGGTTATTTATTATTTATTCATATATTTGTACCATTTATTCCACTCTTTGGTACATAATATAGTAAAGAAATTTCTTTTTAAGAAACCCCGAATTCACCCTCTCTTCAGTCAAAAATCTATATTTCTTCAAAACCATGTTTTCTAAAACGGTTTTCCAAGAATATTTTACCACTAACCTTTAATAATTAAAATACATTTTTAATTTTTTTTATTTTACCAATGTTTTCAAAGGAATTTTCATATCACATTCTAAACGAGGCATTTTTCTAACCTTTTGAATATGCAAATGGAATGTTCTTTATACCTCACATGACATGTAAATATTTATCCACTGTCAATCCTTTGAATATTTCATTTAATATTTAAAGGTTAATTTTTAAAAGAATGTTTTTAAAATATTTTTTCAAGGAAAATTGTTTTCAAAATATTTTCAAGCCCCTTTTATGCACTTTCAAGGAAAAGTTTTTTAAAATATTTTCAAGATTATTTTTGAGGTTTACAACAAAATTGGTTTTCAAAATGTTCTGAGGATTATTTTATAATTTTTTTTAGAAAAATGGTTTTCTATGTGTATTAAAACTTCTTTTATATGTTTTTAAAAACGTTTTCAAGTATTACTTATAAGTTTTCAAATTATTTTCAAGGAAAATGGGTTTCAAAACATTTTCAAGTTCTATTTATATGTTTTCAAAGTATTTTAAAAGAAATGGTTTTAAAAACATTTTCAAAGATTTTTTATAGGTTTTCCAAGTGTTTTAAAAAAATATTTTTAAAATGTTTTGAAGATTACTTTAAATTTTCAAGGAAAAAGTTTTTCAAATTATCTCAAGTATTCTCTATATTTTTTAAAGATATTTTCTATGAAAATCATTTTCAAATGGTTTTATGTATTAAAAATACTATTCTAAAATAATAAAGGGTATTTTCCTCAAGAAATGTGTTTGAAAGATATTTCAAAATTATTTTACATCTATGATGACATCTGTTGATGTTACTCATGACCTTTTAGGAAATGATCTAAAGGTTCCATTCTTTTTATTTCTACAAATTGGTTACATAGAAAGTCATGGTCTTTATGAAACCTGTTTCTCTTTTATGGGTTATATGTTTATGAAACCTGTTTCTCTTTCATGGGTTATGCTTTTATTGAAATGTTTATGAAACCCATATCTTTTTTCCACAGGTTATGATATGTTTACATTTTTATGATACCCATTTCATTTCATGAGATAATATATGATTTCTTATGATTTTGTGGAATATGTATATATGATATCATTATGAGATAGGAGGGACCTATATATCTCTCCAATGTATTGTGTAAAGATTTATATCTCATGCGATAGACTAATATAGTCTTGGGAATGAACCTTGACTACTAAAATGGCCATGGGAGTGAACCATGACTACCAAGATGGTATGAGGAGTGAACTTATTATACTAAGATGGCCATGAGAGTGATCCATTACTACCAAGATGGTAGAGGGAGTGAATCCACACTACTAAGATAGTCTTGGAAGTAATTTCGGGGCTACTATGTAAATCATATTATATTGTTATGTGTATTCCATAATTCCATGTTTTATTTCTATGTTATCATTTCATGGTTATGTTATTTATTTCCTTATGATTCATGTATTATGAACTGTCATTGTTTATATAAGGATTCATGAATATTATCTTTGATATGCAGGGTATGATCTTCTATTTTCATAATCATGTTATCATACCCTTATGCTCATGATTATGTTTACATATCTCTCTTTTTTACTCTTACTAAGAATTTGAGATCACCCATTTCTTATGTTTCCTTTCCCTTAGTTACGAAGATATGTTTTAGGTGGAAGTAATAAATTTGGAGATATTTATTAGATATGTTGAAGATCTTTCACTAGGATATAATATTTTATTTCCATGTTTCCAAAGACACTAAACTATTAATATCCTCAGACATTTATTATTGTGATGTACTGAATATTCATCTAAAATGATGTAATATCCATGTATATAATGCCTGAGTCTCTATATATTAGTCCTTTTCAAATGGTTCCAAAGTAATTAGAAGTGTAAATTTATAGAGAATTTTTAATGGCCCAGACCTCTCCGGTCCATTACTTTGTGAAAATGTGGTGTTTGAGGTGTTCCGAGAGGTCAAGGTGACTTATCCCCAACACTTTGCCTAATTTCCAATTCAGTGAACAGTTCTATCAGTGAGGTTCTGTGAACAGTTCTATCAGTGAGGTTCTGTGAACAATTCTATCAGTGAGGTTCTGTGAACTATTCTAACGGTAGGTGTACGGTAACAGTAGGTGTACAGTAACGGTAGGTGTACAGTAGCTGTAGGTGTACAGTAATGGTAGGTGTATAGTGTTTCTATAAAGGTGAGGTCTATCGGTAACCTCTATCGGTAGGTGTACCATAATAGTAGGTGTACAGTAACGGTAGGTGTATAGTGTTTCTAGAACGGTGAGGTTTATCGGTAACCTCTATCAGTAGGTGTACAGTAACGACAAGTATACAGTAATAGTAGGTGTACAGTGATTCCAAAATGGTGAGGTCTATCAGTAACCTCTATCGGTAGGTGTACAGTAACGATATGTGTACAGTGTTTCCAGAATGGTGAGGTCTATCAGTAACCTTTATCGGTAGGTGTACAGTAACGGTAGGTGTAGAGAAACGGTAGGTTTATAGTGTTTTCAGAACGGTGATGTCTACCGGTAACCTTTATCGGTAGGTGTATAGTAATGGTAGGTGTACAGTAATGGTAGGTGTATAGTGTTTCCAGAATGGTGAGGTCTATCGATAACCTCTATCGTTATGTGTACAATAACATTAGGTGTACAGTAACAATAGGTGTATAGGGTTTCTAGAACAGTGAGGTCTATGAGTAACCTATAACGGTAGGTGTACAGTAACGGTAGGTGTACAGTAATAGTAGGAGTACAATGTTTCCAGAACAGTGAGGTCTATCAGTAACCTCTAACGGTAGGTGTACAGTAACAGTAGGTGTATAGTAACGATCGGTGTATAGTGTTTCCAGCTTCCTACAATTTCGCCCATTTTACGTTTCATTTGACGTAAAATACATTTAAAGCCTTATTTTAAGGACTATTAAGGATGATTCAAAGGCTATAAATCCTATATTAATTATTCCTAAGGAATGGGATGTTTTTACTTGGTCAAACCGCGTGGTTTAATGCGATCATCTTTTAATGAGAAATCGAGCGTTTCTTAACCTACCGCTTTGTTAAATCTTATAAAGGGACAAGATATCTTCCTCCTTAATTCTTCTTCCTTGTTCTCGGCTATGAGACGCTAGAGCCTTTAAATCCTTCCCATAGGATTTTCACAATCAAACTTCACTCCTCGGATTGGTTCGACTCTATTTTGATGCAACCAAGATGTATCTATCAATCTTCGATATAAGGTATGTTTTATCGTCGTTCCTTTGGGGATCATCTTCTCCTGTTCCTCCTTTCCATATTATAGAATGTAATCTTCATGCTTATAATGGGGTTTTTCTTGGGGTTTGGTTGGTCCGGTCGTACCGTGGCATCCTCGGGTTGGTGCAGTTGTCGTGAGAGGAGGATCGTGACCCGTTGTGTGGATAAAGAATGTCAAGAACTATTTGAGGTAGGGGATTCGTTTCTTATCCTTTCTTTTACGTGAAACTGTATTGTTATCATGTTTAATCCCACTGGATGAAAATGGAATTGACATAATAAATATTTTAACCAGAAAAATAAATTGATATTGATCGTATGTTATTGCCTCTTGTTTTTCAAGATAGTGTGATATCTATGCTTTCTTTGCTTAGATGTTCATTCTTGATGAAAATCGATAAATAATGTAAATTGGGATTAATTGATAATTGTTTGGTGAAGGATAAAGAGGCATGAAAATGAATTTGGTTCTTGTTCTAATTTAATGTTAATCGAATTGGAACCGTAAGCAAGTTTAATTAATTGTGATAGCTTACTAATTAGGTTTACTGAATTTGGAAACTACTAATAATAAATATGTTAATTCAAGATGGATTACATAACTAATTATTTAATAATTCTTTAAAGGGTTATGAGTTACCCTCTTGATTGTTTAAGGGCCAAGAGCCCAATTTTGAAGATGATTTTTTTACTGCTACTTGTGTTTTGATGTGAGCCTGTATGGTTATGGTGATATGTGGAGGCATGGAGGTCTTTTGGTTGTGGCAGCAGATGATGCCTAGAGTGTCGAGATGCATCGGTTTATGCATGTGGGTGTTAGGGAGGACACTAGGGATGATGGAATGGGACAGATGTGATTATTGGAATCTTGCTAATTCTTTTGGTTGTTTATTTGCTTTACTTTTCCCCACTGCTCAAGGCAGTTGGTCTTACTTATCCTTCTTCCAAAAGAGGAAAAGACACGTGGGGCATGCCACATGCTTTCTGTGTTTAGGTTCTCAAAGAAGGATGGTTTTATTCTCTTACAATGAGTGGAAAAAACTCGACAGGTAGTATTCTTATAGGATAAATCTCTTTAAATGGTTATATTCTTATAGGATACCAAGTCTTAGAAGTAGAAACCCAAATTCCGAGAGACGTTAGTTGCATTTGTGTCTAAGAATTTGTTATTCCCATAGTGTGGTTGTGAGATATAATATATCTTATACTTTTTATGTTTCTATACGCTACTCCACCTAGTCAGTAAGGGAAACTGACACCCCGAGGATTCTGAGCCCTTGGGGGGGGGGGGTGATTTTCCGAACATTCCGGTGGGAGGATGGATGGATGACTACCCCCTTTTTCCCCTCTCTCTTCTCTTGGTAGTTACTTGTTCTAGTAGAAACAACAGTTAGTGTTCCCCATATATGTGTGTAGAGGTATGTAATGGAATGTGGTTATTCACACACATATATTCTGGATATAGTATCCTATTGACTACAATTGGTGTAACGTTCATGGGCTGTGATGGATTGAGGATCATTACTCAGTGTATGGGATGTAATGGATTGAGGTATAATACCCGATGTATGATACACATTATGTGGGCTGTGGTTGTTCCGAAAAACTACCTGGTTACTTTACTAACGTGGATGTGGTGGTTTTGTTGCACGAGGTGCACGTTGTGGTGCTTTGCCCTGGTGTCTGCGGACAAGCCTTTTTGGAGAGAGATGCTCCGTACGTGCGACGTTGAGGAAAAGCGGAATACCATTGGGTAAGTAGTAGTGGGGTACCCTTGATATTTTTTATTCTATGATATATTATTGTATGCATTACTTGGTGAGGGTAGCCATGGTGAGGCTGGGAACTTAGTATACCTGTTTAGGTGACGAGTTAGTTTCACTTGTTGTTCGCTGTGCTTTAGCATGCTCTCTTTACTTTTTCATGAGAGGCTTCAGGGAGGATCCTACTGAGTATACTGTTATACTCACCCTATATATATATATATAAACTGTTTTTTCAGGTCACTTGGAGAAAGTTGGAGATCAAGCTGGTTTCTACTAGCTTGGGGTTGCAGGATCTGTTCGGGCTGGTGGTGCTGTTGTTTTTACTTTCTTTTGGTTATTTCCAGTTTTCCCCTTCCATTTGTAGTAATTTTTCATGACATTACATATGTGCACTTGGGTTTCTTTTATATTTCATTTTTGAGTTGGAGTTGGTTGGTGTCTATCTTATCTATCTCTTCCTAATGTGTTCTCTTAGAGGGTAATTAGTCCCATTTGTGTGTTTACTATACCCTCGGTACTAGTCGCCAACCTAGGGCCTACTAGAGGCGGGACTTGGGGGGTCATTATCCCCCTTCTCACATTGCTGGCCCAGGAGGGGTACACTTTGTGGGGAGGGGGTCATGACAGAGTTGTATCAGAGGTCTGGTTGAAGGATAAGATAGAGTTTGGAGTTAGGCACAGGTGAGGTTACATGGGTTGGTAGGGGAACATTGTCATTCATGATTAGGAAGTGTGGTAAACACTGGAGACTGGCTGAGACATAGGAATTTAGGGCCCCCTATGATCTCATGTACGGACCTTTAAGTTTACCATGGATACTAAACAAGGTGATACTAGTTGTAGGGTAGATACCTAGGAAAGGATCATGCATCATTATTCATTATGCCAGTGTTTGAATTGGTAGACCTTCAGATAAGTTAACCTAAAATAAATAAATAAATTAATTAATTAATTAATGTCGAGTCTTCCATATTCCAGGTTTAGGAGCTCCAACGGTTTGTTATTTTACAGGTATTTCTCTAGGTCGACGTCCTCATCAGGTTTGCGTAGAAAATGTTCAGCAGGATGTTCCAGTCGATCGCTATAGGGTAGAGGTTGACGACGACGACACTTAGAGGAAGACACTCTGAGAGTTCCAGTTCCAGAGTCTGCAGAAGTACGAGGGCTCCGTTTCAGATGCAGTCCTGGAAGGCTGGTTAGAGGAGGTCGATATTGTCTTTAGTTTGATTCGTGCTCGGAAGGAACACTAGGTGTCCTTGGTTGTGACGATGCTTCGTGGAGCAGCGAGGCAGTTGTGGTTCTTATTCCTCGGGGATCGTGAGGAGTCAGCGATCTCATGGGAGGATTTCTGAGACAAGTTTAGAGTCGAGTTTCTTTCTTCACCTGTGAAGGCGTCCAGTCGCCAGGATCTTCTTACCCTTCGACAGGGGAGATTTAGTGTTCGAGAGTTGGGAATCCATTTCAGGAACCTTTTACGATATTCTTCAGACTTGTCGCCGGATGAGGAGGCCAGAGCGAGACATTTTTAGGAGGCTTTGCGTCTAAAGATCCAGCACCAAGTCACCCCATTTATGCTAAAAACATATCTTGAGGTGCTGGCGAGGGAAAAGGTTGTCGAGAAGACTTTGGCCAGGACCAGATCATCAAAAGAGGGGAGTCAACATGATTTCCTCATAAAGGAGAGCTATGGTCCGGGGTTCCCGATTTTCAGGGCAGAAGGGTTTTTGTTTAGCTGGGGGTGGTTCACCGCCGTTCACATCTCGTTTCTACAAAGGTAGTAACTCTCAGGCCTATGCCAAGGTATCAGGATCTTTTTTTTCTTGTGGTGGTCGTGGCCATCAGCCGCAGGAGTGCCCAACCTTTCAGAGAGGTCATCGTGCACTAGGCGCTACGCTTTGGGTTCCTCTGTTGAGGCAGTTCCAGCTGAGGCAGCAGCAGCCAGTTGCACCAACTTTAGACCAGCATAGGGTAGATGAGGCAGGTAGAGGACAACTCCATTATGCTCCCCTTCCTCAAAGAGCAGAGCGCGGCCATGGTGGTGGTCGTCGTCAGGGTCAGAGAGGTCATGGTCAACTTCATTCTCTAGCGTTGCTAGCTCTAGGTGAGCCAGAAGTCATTTGAGGTACCCTTTTATTTTTTTCTACCTTTGTGTATGACTTGTTTGATTCAGGAGTGACACACTCCTTCATATCACATACTCTTGTCCATGCTTTAGGACTTGAGGTAGATAGGCTTCTAGTGCCCTTTGTGTTGACTACACCAGTTGGAGTTTGAGCTGACTTGTTTGAATTATATAGAGACTGTGAGCTAGTGTTAGGGAAACACCGCTCTTGGGGAGATTTCCTATGTTTACAAATACAACCATATGATGTCATCCTCATCATGGATTGGTTATATTCGGTGCAGGCTATTGTGGATTACTTCGGGAAGAAGGTTGTCTTTATTGGTGCGGATGGAGATCCAATGGTGTTTGTTGGGGAGAGAGATCCTCAGATGGTTCATAGGCATGTTCCAACCTTATCATCCATGATGTCTGAGATGATGCTGAGTTCTTCAGAGGTTCAACAGTCGGCATTTCCTAGGGTCGTAGAGGAGTACCTGGATGTCTTTCCAGAAGAGGTTGTAACATTACCCCCTCGATGAGAGATCGAGTTTGGGATCGAGCTACATCCAGGAGTGTCTCTTATATCTATGTCTCCATATAGAATGGCCCCTTCTGAGCTACTAGAGCTACATATATATCTTGATCGTATATTACAGTGTGGTTTTGTTCATCCAAGTGTGTCACCGTGGGGTGCACCAGTTTTGTTCATGAAGAAGGTTGATGATAGTTTGCGGTTGTGTGTTGATTATTGTCACTTAAAAAAAGTGAAAATAAAGAATAAATATCCTCTTCTGCGGATTGATAATTTATTCGATCAACTGAAGGGTGCAAGTTGGTTCTCAAAGATCAACTTGTGGTCTGGATATTATCAGATGCGTGTGAAGGATGGGGATATCCCGAAGACTTATTTCTTTTGTCGTCATGGGCATTATGAGTTCGTTGTAATGCCATTTGGTGTGACGAATTCTCCAGATGTATTCATGAGATTGATGAATGTTTTGTTCCATTAGTTCTTGGAAAAGTTCGTGGTAGTTTTCATCGACGGAATCCTTGTGTACTCCACATCTGAAGAGGAGCATGCTGAGAATCTACAAGCCATTTCGGGAGTTCTTCGCCGACATCATCTATTTGGGAAGTTGTCAAAGTGTGAGTTTCAGGCTCGATAAGTCCATTTATTGGGGCATGTTTTGTCCCAACAGGGAGTAATTGTGGATCCATCAAAGATAGAAGAAGTTGTGTCTTGGGAAGCCCCCAAGACTGTTTCAGAGGTGCGAAGTTTCCTTGGTCTCACATGCTACTACAAGAGGTTCATAACCAATTTCACATGAGTTTAGACTCCTCTTAAAGCTTTGACCAGGAAGGATCAGGCATTCATATGGACTGATCAGTGTCAGGAAGCTTTCGAGTATCTAAAGGAGAACTTAGTAAGTTCTCCAGTTCTGTCTTCCAGCTGAGGGAGTTGAGTTTGATGTTTTCTATGATGCTTCACATCTAGGGTTAGGCTATGTTCTCATGAAGCAGAGGCCAGTTTCTTCTTATGGGTCTTGGTAGTTACATCCCCTGAATGTGACTATGCCACCCATGATCTTGAGTTAGCAGTCGTGGTGTTTTCCCTGAAGTTGAAGAGACATTACCTCATTGGTGAGCATTTTGTCGTTTTCACCGATCATAAGAGTTTTTGGTATGTTTTCTCCCAGTGTGACTTGAACTTACGACAACATCAGTGGATGGAGTTATTACAGGAATATGACTTTGAAATATCATATACACCTGGATAAGGGAATGTTGTAGCTGATTCGCTGAGCTGAATGTCACATAGTGATGTTGTGCATGAGTTCAGTGATTCTTGGAGAGTAATGGAAGAACTTTCAGCATTAAATCTTGATAAGGGTGAAGTTGGGGGTAGAGGTTTTCTTTTTCAGATGATGGTATAGTCATCCCTGATGTAGAATATGGAAGAGTCCCAATTGGGGGATCTAGAGGTGGAGGTCTGGAGAGACCGAGTTGTTTGTGGTGAGGCCCCTGATGGTTGGTTAGAGGATGAACACCACCAAGTGTTGTATCATGGAAGGATTTTTTTTCCCTTGATGATGCATGAGACAGTTCTCAGAGAGTTCCATAGTTCACCTTTAGTAGTACATCTTGGCGTGAAAAAGATGTACCGATCCTTGAGGAGTCAGTTTTGGAGGCTTGGGATGAAGCGTGCAATTATAGAGTTTGTGTCTCGATGTTTAGTTTTCCAGACGTTGAAGGCCAAACACCATGTTCATGGAGGTCTTATACACCCATAAGATATTCCTCAGTGGAAGTGGGAGGACATCTCAATGGACTTTGTTACTGGTTTACCTCAACCTCTGGGAGGACATGATACAATTTGGGTGGTAGTGGATCGTTTAAAAAAATCGGCCCACTTAATAGCAATCAAGGAGTAGAGCTCAATGGAAGTTTTGTCGAGACATCATCTAGAGGAGGTGGTGAGACTTCATGGAGTCCCTAGGATGATCATTTCTGATCGAGATCCTTGTTTTACCTCCAGGGTGTGGAGAGGTCTCCAACATTCTTTCGGTTCTCAACTATGCCTTAGTACTTCTTTTTATCCTCAAACAGATGGTCAGAAAGAGCGAACCATCCAGACTCTTGAAGAGATGTTACAATCTTGTGTTCTTTATTTTGGAGGTTCATGGATGAGGCACTTAAACTTGGTTGAGTTCACTTACAATAATAGTTTTCACTCCACCATCGGTATGGCACTATTTGAAGCCTTGTATGGATGCCCTTTCCGTTCTCCGTTGGGCTGGACTGGGGTCAGAGAGTCAGCAATTCTAGGACTGGAACTAGTGCAGAATACATGAGATATAGTCTAGGTGATTCATGAGAGGATAAATATAGTTCAAGATCATCAGAAATCATATACTGATCAAAGGAGGAGACCCTTGGAGTTTAATGTTGGGGATCATCTATTTCTGAAGGTGACTCCCCATCATGGGCAACGAAGGTTTGGTCGTGGAAGTAATCTTTCTCCCCGGTTTGTTGGGCCTTTCTAGGTGTTATCTTGTGTTGGAGCTGTGTCGTTTCGAGTAGAACTTCCACCATAGATGATTCATATACAAGATGTGTTCCATGTATCATAGCTCTATTGTTATCTTCATGATGAATCTCACATCATAGATTGGGGAGAGATCGATGTTGATGATGATGCAACCTTTGAGGAGCGACCTGCTGAGATCCAAGACCATAAGGATAAGGTATTGCGCGAGCGTTCTATCCCCTTAGTTCGTGTCTTTTGGCGACACTGTGGCATGGAGGAGAGTACCTGGGAATGTGAGTTGCAAATACGTGCTCAGTACCTAGAGTTGTTTGATTTTTAACTCTTTTCATGTAACGATGTTCCCTTTTTGGTTAGACCTTTCATGTTTTATTAATGATTTTTTTTCTTTTGTTGCTTTTGTGGCTTGATCTCTTTTGAGAGGTATCTCGATGGGTGGTTGTTTGGACCCCGATTCTTTTTTTCCTCTTTAGGTGGGTTTTTAATTCTCAAGGACTAGAATTTTTTGAGATGTATCTGATGTAATGGCCCAGACCTCTCTTGTCCATTACTTTGTGAAAATATGGTGTTTGAGGTGTTCCGGGAGGTCAAGGGGAATTATCCCCAACACTTTGCCAAATTTCCAATTCAGTGAATAGTTCTATCGGTGAGGTTCTGTGAACAGTTCTATCGGTGAGGTTTTATGAACAGTTCTATCGGTGAGGCTCTGTTAATAGTTCTATCGGTGAGGTTCTGTGAACTGTTCTAAAGGTAGGTGTACAATGTTTCGATCTTCCTATAGTTTCGCCCCTTTGACATTTCATTTGACGTAAAATCCATTTAAATCCTTATTTTAAGGACTCTTAAGGCCAATTAAAAGGACATAAATCCTATGTTAATTATTCCTAAGGCCCAGGATGTTTTTACTTGGTCAAATTGTGTGGTTTAATGCGATCTGCTTTAAATGGGAAATCAAGCGTATCTTAACCTGCTGCCCCGTTAAATCTTCTAAAGGGACGGGATATCTTCCTCCCTAATTATTCCTCTTTGTTCTTGACTATGAGATGATAGAACCTTTCAATCCTTCCCATAGGAGTTGCACAATCAAACTACACTCCTCAGATTGGTTCTGCTCTGTTTCGATGCAACCAAGCTATATCGATCAATCTTTGATATAAGGTATATTTTATCATTGTTCATTTAGGGATCATCTTCTCCTATTTCTATTTTCCATATTATATCATGTAATCTTAATGCTTCTAATGGGGTTTTTCTTGGGGTTTGGTTGGTGCGGTCGTACCGTGGCATCCTTAGGTGGATGCAGTTGACGCGAGAGGAGGATCGTGACCCATTGTGTGGATAAAGAATGTCAAAAAATGTTTTAGGTAGGGGATTCATTGCTTCTACTTTCTTTTACATGAAACTATATTATTAGCATGTTTAATCCCACTGGATGAAAATGGAATTGAAATAAAAAATATTTTAACTGAATAAATAAATTGATATTAATCTTATGTTATTGCCTCTTGTTTTTCTAGATAGTGTGATATCTTTGCTTTATTTTCTTAGTTGTTCATTATTGATGGAAATCAGTAAAGAACGTGAATTGGGAATAATTGATAACTGTTTGGCTAAATATAAAGAGGCATGTAAATAAATCTGGTTCTTGTTGTAATTTAATGTTAATCCAATTGGCACCATAAGCTTGTTTAATTAATTGTGATAACTTACTGATTTTGTTTCCCGAATTTGGAACCTATGAATAATAAATCTGTTAATTCAAGATGGATTGAAGAACTAATTGTTTAATAATTCCTTAAAGGGTTCTGAGTTACCCTCTTGATTGTTTAAGGGCCAAGAGCCCAACTTTAAAGATGATTGTTTTACTACTGTTTGTGTTTTGATGTGATCCTGGATGGTTGTGGTGATATGTGGAGGCATGGAGGAATTTTGGTTGTGGTAGAAGATGATTCCTAGAGTGGAGAGATGCATCGGTTTAGGCATGTGGGTGTCGGGGAGGACACTGGGGATGATAGAATGAGATAGATGTGATTGTTGGATGATTACTGATTCTTTTGGTTGTTTATTTTCTTTACTTTTCCCCACTACTCAAGGGAGATGGTCTTACTAATACTTCTTCCGAAAGAGGCAAAGACACATGGGGTACGCCACATGCTTTCAGTGTTTAACTTCTCAAGGAAGGATGGTTTTATGCTCTTACTATATGTGGAAAAGACTCGACGGGTAGTACATCTACTCACCGTGTTGATCCCCCTTGTGTTTAGTAGTATAGAATGATTTTATAGAATTCTTGGGAATGTGGGAAAGTAATTCTATAATGGATAATTGAATAAATGGTGTTAACCCATGGGGATGGAGTTGCTGGAACATAATGACGAAGTTGTAATTTTGAAGGAACAATTGACTTTGGGTGTGGTGCTAATGAAATTTAATGTTGAATTTTTCATTGTTTATTAAGGTTTAAAGAATTAATTAACGTAAAGTGGAACTGATAAAAAGAGAATGAATTAATCTAATAAAGCTCCTTAAATGGTTGTATGCTTATAGGATACCTAGTCTTAGAAGTAGCATACCTGAGTCCGAGAGACGTAAGTTGCAGTTGTGTCTAAGACTAGGTTATTCCGATAGTGTGGTTGTGAGATATAATATATCCTATAATTTTTGTGTTTCTATACGCTACTCCACCCAGTCAGTAAGGGAAACTGACACCCCGGGGATTCTGAGCCCTAGGGGGTGTTTTCCACAAAATTCTGGTGGGAGGATGGATGACTGACCACCCCCTTTGGCCCCACTCTCTTCTCTTGGTATTTACTTGTTCTGGTAGGCATAACGGTTAGTTTTCCCCATATATGTGTGTAGAGGGCTACAATGGCTTGTGGTTATTCACACACACATATTCTAGATATATTATCATATGGACTATTATAGGTGTAACATGTATGAGCTTTGATGGATTGAGGATCCTTACTAGGTGTATGGGTTGTAATGGATTGAGGTATAATACTCGATGTATGATACAAATTATGCGGACTATGGTGGCTCCCAATAACTACCTGGTTACTTTTCATACATGGACATGGTGGTTTTGTTGTATGAGGTGCACGTTGTGGTGCTTCGCCCAGGTGTCTGCGGGCAAGCCTTTCTGGAGAGAGATGTTGAGGACGTGCAACATTGGGGAAAAGAGGAAAACCAGTTGGGAATTAGTAATGGGGTACCCTTGATATTATTTATTATATTATATATTTTTGTATGCATTACTTGGTGAGAGTTTCCATAGTGAGGATGGGAAATTAGTATACCTGTTTAGGTGAAGAGTTAGTTTCACTTGTTGTTCACTATGCTTTAGCATGCTTTCATTAATTTTGAATGAGAGGCTTTGGGGAGGATAGTAATGAGTATACTGTTATACTCACCCTATGTATATATAAACTGGTTTTCAGGTCACATGGAGGAGGTTTGAGATCAAGCTGGTTTCTACTAGCTTGGGGTTGCATGAGTTGTTTGGGCTGGTGATTGCTGTTGTATTTACTTTCTTTTGGGTACTTGCAGTTTCTCCCTTCCAGTTGTAGTACTTTTGTATGACATTACATATGTGCACTTGGGTTTCTTTTATATTTCAGTTATGAGTTTGAGTTGGTTGGTGTCTATCTTATCTTTCTCTTCACCATGTTTTCTCTTAGAGGGTAATGCCTCCCATTTGTGTGTTTACTATAGCCTCGATGCTAGTCACCAACCTAGGGCCTACTGAAGGTAGGGCTCGGGGGTCATTATCTCCCTTCTCACATTGCCAACCCAAGAGGGGTACACTTTGTGGGGAGGGGGTCGTGACAGAATTCATAATTCTATTATAACATAAGCTTCATAGTTTAACATATGGTTTAAAATATTTATAAATTATGAAACACATCACAATATTCTCATTTTAGGAGCATGTAATGAACATTATTATTTCTTTTTAATATTATTAATATAATGCCCATTATATATTACTAAAATATTAATTATGTCATAGATATTATATTTATTCATTAAATTCATTTTTAAAATAAATTTTATAAGTTGAAAATAGCTGTTTAAAAACTACATCATTATGAGTGGTTATATGAACCATGAATGAATGTTTATTTTAAAACACAACTATTGTGTTAAATTTATGGTTTTACCATTAATATTACAAAATATTATTAATATTTTAATTTATTAATTTATACCATAATTATACATGAATAAAATATTAAAACCATCCATGGAGGTAATGATGAAAAATGAAATACATTATCTGGGGAGGTAGTGAATTAGCTATAATACAGGTGACATTTTTATTTTATAATGAACGAGAGGGAGTATAATAATGAATATTGAAATAAAATAATAAAAGTTCAATATATTAGTGACATTGAATTCATTATATCATGTTGGTTATTAGATATTCAGAGTATGTAAATGAAGAAGTGAATTCGAAAGTGTTCTGTAGAGATAATCGACCTCTTCCTTTGAAATCCATTATTTCATATGATACTTGACCTTTAAAGAATGGTCTTTTGTGAAGAAAATAGTCTCTATAATGTGGATATTAATGTTTGGGAAAATAAATTTTTAAAACTTTTGGAAATTTAATGTGATTAAGGTCTAGATTAGTGAGGTGGTGATGGTTTATAGTGGAATGAGAGGGGTGTTTTAGAATAAAATATTTGAATAAAATATTATTTTTCTAAATAGTGACCAAACATGAGATTCAATAATATATATTTTTAAATTATTTATAAATGAGGTATTATGATATCCATATAATATCTACAAACCCGAAAATTCATTAATACCTTACTATTACAAAATATAGTATTAATACAATATTTCACATTACAAATATGTATTATACTATTCATGAAAAATATTAAAAATTAATTCTTATCTAATTTTAATATAATAATTACAGAAAAATTAAATTCATTTTACTAAAATTAACTCCTAATTTAGGTTGTTTTAATATTTTATTCTAGTATAAAAATTACTTTTTTATTAAATAATACAAAATATGATTTACTAAAAATGTAAACTTATACATAAATTATATCAAGTTGATTGAGTTATTTTTCAATGGTATTTTGGTACTTATATTTAGTTATTTAATTGATGTTAATTTTTTTAGAAGGATAATTCATCATTTACCAAAATTACCATTTTACTATTCAATGACTATTTTATTATTCTAATGGATAGGTTGTTATTCTAAGAGTCATGTTACTATAATAATGGTCATAGTTCCTACTATCATATAATTTTACACACCCCATAAATACCACTTAATTTTATCATTAATCACTCACACCATTTTATCAGAAGGTTTTCTATACATCATTTTTAAAATGAAAATCATATTATGTATGTTTTTTTCCTTTTCACATTATTGTTTATATGAGAGATATTTTTATGGGACCATGATATGTTATAATTTCAGATTCTAATCCCATTTTTTAATAGTTTTTATTTTCAAATTGTTCTATTTTTAATTTTATGTAGTGTATTTATACTTCCAAATAATATTATACTTTACTAGTAGTATCCAGTATAGTGAAAGTAACTCTATTATTATGCTATAATACCATAATGGAATATAAGGAATTTCATTATAATGAAATATTTGTACCAGAATATTGAGTATTATAAATTTAATATCTAATTTCCTTACCTCATACTAATTTTACTTCTATGCATAACGTTTTACATGTTCCATAATAGAGGAAATTTATTCCTGATCCCACACATGTGATTTGATTTAACGATATTAAGTGAGAAGATGATGGTTCATATCAAGAATGACATATGTATATCATAAATTGATGTTAAAAAGTCTTATAGGATAATGTTATTATTTTATTTTAAATGTGATGGTTGTATAGAAATCTACATAATGAAACCTAAGAAAGGAAAGCTGAGTTGAAAGCTCAATGGATGAACATGGTTCTTTTAGGGTACTACTGATTCTTATTTAGGATGATAACCCTAATGACGGGGAGTTTGTAATTTCCCTCATATTCTAGGTTATTATTTTAATTAATTTTATACTCTTCTAGTGCTGAACATGGTAAATGTTATATCTTTTTAAAAGAGGAGGATCACGAAAGGAAGGGGTGAAAATTAATTTTTTTTGGTGGTGAAACATAAGCTTTGCGTACTCAATTGTAGATTATCATGTACCAAATGATGTATGGTATTGTAATGACCATGACATTTTCCATTACATTTTTGTGGAAATCTAGTTAAGAAATGTTGAGTGATTTTTTTTTTTAAAATTGGAGTTGTTTTTATTTTTGGATCTGGTTAATTAATTTGAGTTTTTAGCTGGGAATCTTAGGTTTTTTAATCGGCTTATGGTTTGATTGAATGTTTTGATGTTTAGAATGGGTTATTGTGGGGACACCTTTAGTATTAAGATTATAGGTGGTGCTGGGTAATATGTAGGAGTACATTAGGTACCCTTTGGGAGTGCAAGTGGGGAGGTTCCCCTAGGCATGCCATCAGGTACCTAAAGGATTCCTAATAGTCAATTATTAGGATCCTCAGATGTTTTTTTGAAATATAATTAGATGGGTAAAATTTTAATTTTCTCCCCCACTTTTTTAAATCCTCAAATTTATCCCCATATATCCTCAATTTTTCTTGGTTGAACACCATCTATGGGATCCTAAATTACTTTAATGAATTTTTATTCATCTCCCTTCCCCGATTTAAGGTTAATTAAGAGGGGATAATCAAGTTTAAATCTTTGGAAAGGCCCTATCATCCTATTTCCAATTCTTCTATTATTTTTTCCTATTTTCTTTACTGTAAATAGTTTTTCTAAATAGTAATTTTTATAAATTCCTGGTGAAATCCATCCATAATCCCAAGTTTCTTCTATTCAAGGCTTGAGGATACATAGGTGAGTATTTCCCTATTCTTGTTTACCATTTTGGAAATTATTGGGGGTGCATTGATGTATTTATGGGTTTTTTTGATTGAGTACATTGTTATTTAGGATTCATGGGTCTAAATAAATTGAGTATTCTTGTTGATTGATAACTTGAATGATTATTATGGTAATCTTTCAGGGTTTCAGCTATGGTTCAATTGGGTTCTAATATGGTCGTTTTGGATTTATTTATTTTTCCATTAAAATATAATGAATTGTGTTTTGATGCCATTCAGTGGATTTTATGATTCTGTTGGAGAATAGGTGAGGAATTATCAAGTCTATATCAATGGTAAGAGGGTTTAAGACACATAAAAACCCTTAAGAAACACTTTGGATTCATCTTACACTATTTTTATTAAATTAATAAATCAAAATATTATTTTTTTTCTAGTGAAATAAATGAAAAGGATTAATTGGAAACCATGATAGTAAATTATAAAATAAACTTCCCATAAAAACACTATTTAATAATTAAAAAAAATTAATAAATTTTTTTATTTTATTTTTAAATTCCAGTATAAATACTTTTTGATAGATTAATTAATTTTAATTTATGATCAATGATTTTTTAAAACTTTTTGAAGTATATTAAATTTATAATATTTTTAACTTATTTATTAATGAGTGATACCTAAAATTGATGGTATGCAGTTCCATCTTTTATGTAACATAATATTTAATGTTGAAAACATGTTCTTACATGAAATTAATTACTTATACCTAGATACCTAGATGTAAAATTGACCCAAAATGAGACTAGTAATGAGATAATGTGGTATTTTGATTTAGAATTTTTTCTTTATTGATGAAACCTTTAATAACCAATAATCTGGTTATATAAATCATTGCATATATACATAGGATTGTGTAAAATTAACTTATTCATGATTGTTAAATTAAATTTTGAGGGAGGTATTAACTTTTACATAGAATTTAAAAAGGTCCACTGGGAACCTTTTTTGATTGTTTTGATTATAGGGATACCCACCTCAATAGATTATGATAAGAAACATGGGTAGGGTGACTACATTTAATTTTTTTTACTTTCTTGTTACATTAACAAATATTATTAATGAAATCATTATTTCTAATTTAACTTTAACGAGTTATAAGTCAAAAATCAAAAATTAACTCTAGTTAATAGTTATATCAATGGTGATATTATGATTGTCTTAGTTTCTAGGAGGAAACAGATGACGTGGTATATGTAGGTTCTGGGTGCTGCAGTAGCACGATTGGGCCAACAAGCAACTTTAATTTTACCATGATCAAGGATTATTCTGGGATCATTACGACGATGAACGGTAGTGTCCACAGAATAGATCCAACGATTTAGATTAAGAAAGAAGAGGCCCGAAACCTTTAGATAGGATCTTTCACATCATGTTTATAATTAATTTAATTAATTTCATAAAGAAAATAATATTTGGATTTTCAATATTTTCTTCATTTATGATGTTGATCATTAGGAATAACCCTTTCATATTATCTTGTTGTTCTTGTAAGGATCCAATCCAGAATTCCTCTAGCAGTGATCCACACGTGCTCTGATGGCCTTTGATCGACACCACTTGTTCTTCGGGTGAAAGCACGGTGAAGCTAGTGTCTTATGTCAGCCATTCTTGATCGCTTTTTTTCTTTGGCCTTGAATAATGTCTCTCATTTTTTAGAGGGGCGGGAAGAAGATTCAAGAGAGAAATTGCTAAGCTCAACAATTTTAATTCACTGGGTGTGCGGTTTGGTGCATGGAACAATAGATGTATGTGTCTATTTATTGATACAAGGCTTCAGCTACAATATTTAATTGCATAACAACAATTAAATAAATTCAAAACCTTAAAAAAACCATGCTATTAATAATAATATCGCGTCATTATTTATGGTGTTCCAACTTGCGAAAAATAGAATTATAAATAATATACCGTGTCACAAAATAATAGCAGCGTTATTTTAATTTGTGACAACTAGTTAAGTAATTATTTATCGCATTGAAATAATTATTTTACTACCAGACTGACCTTGGTCTGCTTGAACTCTACTTCCATCTATTGGACACCCAAATAAATAAATAAATAATTTATTCTCTTAAACAAATATTTTATTTAAAAACTAGTAAATATATATTTATTTAATGTTCAATATAATAAATAATTATATTTTACCCACAATACAATGAATAAATATTTTTTTAATTTATGAAATAAATTTAAATTGAATAAAATTATTCAATTTTCTTGGGAATAATATTTATTACATTCATTAAATTCAAATAGAATTTAACTAATATAACCAGAAACACTTAGTGTGCGACCCTCTAGGATTCTTTCACGTTGGAATTAGGTGGGCTTGCCTAAACTCCAAGAGTACTATCTAGAAATGGGTCAAATAATCCAAGCAAAATAACATAAATTCACAACAACGACATCCACTTATGAGCGATCACTGTCTAATATAATCCCTTTGTCTCAATATCTCATCAAGCAGGTTTCATGATAGGGTCATCAGCCTTTGTGCTTGATAAATCATTATTTGACTAACTGAAATAAACTTTTCATTACACCATGAACATGTAATTTCAAGTGAAGGTTCTATTTAAATAAAATGGTCGAGATATAATCTTCTATAAATGGAAGGGACAAATCCTTCCTCAACTTATTCATTAATAACATGCCACTTATGATGCACCAAACATACCCTACTTCTCGCCAACTGTTTGCGTGATGATTTTTGTTAGTAAATCTAAGTGCGTGAGTCATGAAACTTATTGATGATAATATTAAAGTCTAAGGATCATCAAACATGCTCTCAAATAGGAATATCTGATGACACCAAAACATGTGGAATTTCTACTGGCAGGTCTATTGTCATAATCTCTCGTCTTAGGGATTACCAAGTACGAAATTCATGAGAGGAAGTCTCATCTGCTTATGAGTACTCACACCTAACAGTTTTTATACTACGTGTCCCATTATAGTATTTCATCCAACCATAGATATATATTTAAGAGTATTACTATAGCACTTCAAGGTTCTCATCATAGTTGGGAACTTCTATGACATTGTCATTTTGATAAATACTCCAGGACATTATTACACTATAGTCATGCAGAACAATGAATGATATGTTATAATATGTTATAATATTTAAATATATTAACTATTCTTGTTATCAAAGTACAACCAGTTGTTTTGAGGGAACAAAATATTAAAGTATCCAAACTAAATTGATTTTGAAAAATATTTTTAACCCAAAAGGATACCTTATTTTGAAAATAATAATATATTTCTATTTCTAAAAATCCTAAATATATTTTTTATATTTATAGAAATATTTTCACCTCAATTCGTTTTCATAAAACCACATATTTTACATAATATATATAGTATTACAATCATAAAGGGAAAGTTCAAAGTAAATATTTTGAAAACTTTGAAACCAAATTCATTTTTTTCTTATAGTAAATTCAGTATATGGAAAAACTATTATAAGAAGTACATTATTTTTAAAAAAATGTTCACAATTAAATATTATTAAATATTTATCTATAATACTTTGGGTTTTTTATAACCTAAAAAATTTCCATAAATGGTATATAACTAGTAAACCATTAATCCATAGTAGTTACTGCCCATGTCATAGTTGGTTCCTTATTTTTCAAGGTTATGGAATACTTTAATGTACCCCTCACATGAGTTGTAGTAAGCAAGTGTTTATGATGTCGAACCATATATTATTTGTCTAGGTATTAATATTGTTGCATGTAGTTACTTGTTTTGTTTTAGAATATGGAACATTGAATTTAAATCTTCATTATATAACTTATGGATGGATGGAACTATATCTAGGGAATTTAGAGTATGTTCGATGCCTAGATTTTGGTATGTTTGACTAAATTCCCATTTTTTTGGTTTTGTAATGTGATATGATTCCCATGTACTTACTTGTAATTTATGTCATATCTATTTATAAATTTTAACGTTTAACTTATTTATGTATTTCTATATAGATCATGTTGACAAAAGTCACTAGAAATATTAAACTTGAGCCTGACTTGTATGTTATTCCACACCCACACACACACACACATATATCATAATTAGTCACTCTACATTTAAAAATATTCCAAAGACATGGAAAGTTTAATAATTACTTACCCACATCAAAATTTTTCATTACTCATTTTGGGATGAGATGAAAGATTGTGCTAACTTGTTATAACCCTCCCAAATTCACTAGAATGATCTAGAAGATTTTCCAGACTAGCTTGAACTATTTTTTTTGGATGGGTTGTTAAGACCCTGAATTCATTACACACATATACTCATATGTGTTGGTGAATAACATATTTGAGCTATCAATGATACTTTTAATGAATATCATATGGAACTAATCTATTTTATCAAATCATATCCCAAGTGCTAGGTTTCAATTAGGTATATTAAGTATGAACCCTCCCAATATAGAGGGACATTTTATTATAACCTTATATTCATCTATTAGTAGCTTATGTGCTATCTATGTCATATTTTGATGATAAATTTTTATAAACTATTTTCCTATAAATTTATGTAAATGAGTAAATTTAACTAAATAACACACCAAAGGTTATTTTATATATGTTGGGAACTTAATGGTTTCTTACTAAATTTTTCATTCTCAAACCCAAATGTGAACTCTATTGGAAATGATGTTTTATGAAATATTTTATAGGTACCTAAAGGTACTGTTAGATATCGGGATTATTTGTTCTTATTTCATGTAATTAGTATGAGTATGAGTCGAGTTCCTTTTAGTGTGGGAGCATGTGACTGGAGATTGTGATTGAAAATAACCATGTGTATTGAGGACCTACCTAGATTTTTTATTGTTTTTAATAGGTATTTTTATTATTATTGTATAATATACATTTCTTTAATATATTAAATATTTATATCACTTAGTTGTCCATATCCATTTTGTAAAATACCCCCCTTAATTTAATTTTAGACCCGTGGTGCTATTCTACAGCCCTTGGAGATCAAAAAAGTACACCAAGGTTCATGTAGCAGCTTGATCTAATTATATTTGGGTGATTTGGGTCATGAATATTATATGTGTAATTTCAATGGCTACTAGGGTATCCACTCAACACCCAATACCTAATATACTTATACCAAAAATCTAGTAGGAACCAGGGTAGTTTTTTTTGAATGGAGGGTAAATTTTCCATTTATCTTCAAAATTAAACCTCTATTAAAATGTAAATTCTTGAGTTTTCCTATTTTTACCCCAAAAATATTCTTTAATGTTTGTATCTTCCTTATTAATCTTCTTGAAAAGGTTCATATTTCATCTTTGAGTTGGATCAATGGAAAACTCCACAGTATCAATTTCACGATAAAAATACACAGGATCTTAATTAATTATTTATTTTCATTTCCATTTATTATGATAATTATAGTATCCCAACTCATTCATTATTAAAAAAAAATATATATCATTTTTATTTTTTTTATTTTATGTTTTTCGAGATGCTATTCCTCAGTAAGTTTAAGGTAAATACTTCATTTTGTTTCCAATTTTTTCATATATTGTTGATAATTAGTAAATCCTAGGAAAAATAAACTATTGGTTGATATAAACATATAAGTGGTATAATATGTTCTTCCTTTTAGTTTTGAAAGATATTTTTACATAGATATTGGTTAGTGATAATCCTTTTCCCTTAAATTATTATAGTAGGAATGATAAGAATGGAATGAGTTAATGGGAACCTAAACTTAAATTGTGTTTTCTATAATGAAATATTGAATAACTCTAATGTTTAAATTGTTTGACTTTTATTAAAGTTCAGGATTTAATCTATGTAGTTATATTTATTTCTCACTCCATCAGATATAACATATTGATTTATCTAAAATATTATATATTTTATGATTTCTTTGAATTTGGAAGGTTGGTTATTATTATCCATAACATATACATGTTATTCCCAACATGTTTTATAGTTTTTTGTTGGGATAATATTTTATAAAAATAGTTTTACAAGTTCCTTGAATCATAAAAAATTACGCCTTTTGAATTCTTTGATTAACTATGATATGAATATTTGAGGTCTAATGAGTTAATATAGATTATATTAAATAGATATCCCTTTATATCTTGTTGTATGATTGTAATACCTTAATTATTGGATAATGGTTTGGAGTGGGTACACCAACTACCTATAGGAATGGGTATAGCAACTAACATATGTATGTATGTATATATATTGGGAAGTATGTTATAATAACCAATTTTTTTTAGTATGGTCCATATAATTCCATTACATTACTTATAAGATAAGTCTTGATTTAGGATAGTTCATTGAATTCCATGAATTTTATTAAGAGAAAATAGTGACTCAAAATTGAAATGGATTGACCATTGAATAAGATATCTATAGGTACCAGTAAATGTATAGTTTTATTAAAATGGATTCAGAGTGTATATCAAATAAGGTATAATTGGGTTCCTTATTTTGGTTTCATAGTTAATTATTTATCTAATTTTAGATCTCATGTATTAAAATATTTTAGGTATATATTTTTGATACATTTAAAAATTTATATTGATACTGTATACACTTAATTATATGACTAGTCAATAGGGGTCAGGCGGTGACCACATACTGGTTATGATGTACTCATACTTGATACATGTTTCTTTGAGATTTGTGAAGATATTTTTTTTAACATGACCCAGGTAGGGAAAGGCATAAGAGCTTATTTATATGTTGGATTTATA
Source organism: Viscum album (assembly GCA_963277665.1). NCBI lineage: Eukaryota > Viridiplantae > Streptophyta > Magnoliopsida > Santalales > Viscaceae > Viscum > Viscum album. Next base: position 2,031,737,989 of record OY728146.1, on the reverse strand, counting down.
TCATAGATTAGTGTTGGATATTTTTGTTACTTCTGAAAAGGGGATTGACGAGATACATCATGGGATATCGATGGGTATTTTTATAGGATATATCATATAGAGAATTTTTTTTAGTACTCATTAGTTTCATTTTGTTTCATATCTTTCATATATAAGTCAGTTATGTCTTATCATGTTTGATATATATTTTGTATGGGTGTTTTTAGAATATATTTATATATAGTTTCATTTACATATATATTTCTATATATATTACTATCCTCATACAATAAGTAACCCTTGAGTAAAGAAAACCTTGGAGAATAGGTTTTTATTTTCCATTTTTCTATCATCAATAGAGGGAACATTGGTTTTCTCGGTAGGACTGATTCATGTTTAGGTTAATTTATTAATTAGATGAAACACTTTCTACTAAAGTATATATATAATTCCACAATATTTATGCTCACGTATAGGGATTGGGAAGTGCACCTAAGGTGTTGTGGTGATCTGGGTTAGCTCAACAGGTGAACCTAGTTTGGTCATTACAAAAACCTTGTTTACCTTATCTAATGTGGATTACTATAAAACATTCACCAAATTACATCAATGAAACTATTCATGATATTTCATGTGGTATAATTTGTGATTTATTCTAGAAAACAAGTTACACTTGTGTATTATGAGTAAACTCATTGTCTTCATGTGATACCTTTCTTAGAATTTTCTTAACACCTCATCAAAACCAATACAACTCTATGATAGATATCAATGATAGATAACTTATTGTTTTAACTATAAGGGGTTAATTATTTTTCCAATATCTTTTTATATGAATCCAGTATGAGTTAATGATAAAGTGGAATTGAATTTGAATAACATTATATATTTTGGAAATCATAAATAATTTTAGTAAAATATTATCAAAACCATAAACATAAGTTTCCATCTTACCGAATCCTAATATGTAGAAACCTAAATAAACTTATGTTTTGTTTCTTTTATTGGTTTTATGAAAACATTCACATATTCATGTAAAACTTACAATATCACTAATAAAGTATCTAATAAATCTATCGTAACACTAAAATAATTATAAATTTTACATCTTTGAAGAAATAATATTTTGATAATAGTAACATTTGGGTTCTTAATCATCATGCTCAAAACCAAAACTTTCTATCCATCTAACATTACTTTATAACATCTCATATTCTAACGTATTAAACATTTTTATTTAAAATGTATAATAATTAGAGGACTTCCATTAATTCAAACATTCTTTTAGATCATTGGGAATAAATAACAAAGTAACTCATTTATTACATTATCATTCTACCAACATTTCTCAATTTTTTTATCATGTACTATACAGTTGTGTTGGTGGCTTTGACCTTATATTAAATTGGTATCTTTGAAACCATTATTTTTATTATATTTCATTTTTTTTGAATTTTAACTCCTCCAAACTTGATATTAACTCCCATATGACCTGTAAAAAATATAAAAATATAATACGTCATTACACATGAATATTAAATACATATCATATTAAACCACACCCCCAAACCTATAGGTTTAGTGTATTTGGAGATTAGTTACACACCTTGCTTATTATATAACATAGTGATAATTTGGAAATAATTTCACTACACACGAACCCAATTCTAGTCACATCACAAGTTAATATTTTTCATAACTATGGGAATGGGAATATAATACAAATGTGCGATAAGACTTTTATTAATGGAAAAAAATATTAATATAGTCAGCATAGGTGAATAGAAAGAAGATAATAAGTGAGCATAAAATGAATAAGTGGGTATGTGAACTTGATTAAGGTATATGATAATAACATAAGGAAATACCCAATAAAATATAGATCATGAAACCCAAATCATGACAAATAGTTTTTAGAATAACATAGTAATTGATTATAAGAATGAAAAATCACGAGGAAACATTCATAATCCATGAAAAAATAACACAAGAATGCAACAAAAAGATAAGAATAGAAAATAATTTATTATATAAAGAATCATTTAAAAGAAAATTATCACATAATTGATGAACATGTACTATAACATAAGGGATAACATAACCTCACATTCCCTATAAAATAAAATTTTATGAGATATAAGATTTACCCAATTCATTGGTGGGATATATAATTATATATCTATACATTATATAATTAAAAAATATATACATGTGTGATACATGAACAAAATAAAATTCATAAATCCATTATAGAAAATTTAACCTATGAGAAAAAAAAAGTTTCGTGAAAATTATGACATAAACATAATAACTCTAAAAAAAGAGAGTGGATGGTATAATTAAAACTTATCCCCTATTAGCCATGTGAAATTTTAAATGATTATTAAAGTATATTGAATAAAAAATTTTATTGGATGATAAAAAATAGATTAAGAAATTAAAATAAATAATCCTTTACATTTTTCCCATTTATTAAAAGAAATTATTATGGTAATTGTTTTAAAAATGGAAGGTTAATTTTTTTTAAAACATTATTGAATTTAGAAAATGTTATATGGAATATTCTTTGAAAATATAGATGAAAGAAGTAGAAGAAAGTAACCATGCATAAAACATTAAATATGTGAGTTAAAATATTTCATCTATGATTTTTAAGAGAAATTAAAAATCAATATAAAAATAAAATAATAAATTTTAGAATTAGGGATAATTAAATTCATAAAATAATATTAAAAACTTAGATATGGAGAAAAATATTCCCGATTGAAAAGATGTGATATAGTCAATTCCACTTACAAAAATCATTTTAGGTAAATAATAAACCAATGGTTGTGTAAATGGTGTGAATATATTTAAATACCCCAAAATCAAGAATGCGAAGAATGCTTTTAGGAGTTGAAAAAGAGGCTTATCACTATGACAATACTCACACTCCCAATAAGTGGAGAACTCTCTGTGGTGTAAAATGATGCTTCAAAGAAGTTCTTAGGTTGTGTGCTGATGAAAAATGATAAAGTGATAACCTACACCTCAAGGAAACTGAAAATCCATCAAAAAAACTTTCCTACGCATGATCTGGAGTTGGTTGTTGTGATCTTTGCATTAAAAATATGGAGACATTATCGCTATGGGGAGAGGTGTGAGATATATACTAATCACAAGACTCTCAAATATATATTCACACAAGAAGAGTTTAATATACTTCAATGAAGATGGATAGATCTCATCACAGATTATGACTACTCAATCTAGTACCATCCCAGTAAGGAAAATATGGTGGAAGATGCTATAAGTAAAAAGGATCCTGTAACCTTATCAATGATGATAATTGAAAAGAATCCAATATTCTTAGATTTTTAGAGAATGAACATGGGAGTCATTAAGTTAGAAACATCATCACTCCTTTATCAAATTATTTCTCAACCATCCACTATGGAGAAAATAAAGGATGCTCAGAGAAAAGATATGGAAATTCAGAAAAGGGTGGAATCCATTAGAAATGGGAAATCCTCTATGGTTTTGATTGATGAGGAAGGATTTAAAATATTTGGGTCATGATTATGAGTATCGTCCAACCCAGAGATAAAGAATCAGATTTTGAATCATGCCCATAGCTCAACCTTCTCTATTCACCCAGAGATCATAAAGATGTATTGAGATCTTCGAGAGAACTTTTGGTGCGACAATACGAAGAAAGAGATTGATGAGTATACCTCAAAGTGCCTAGTATGTAAAAAATTGATGGATGAATGACATAAGTCTGAGGGGATGATGTAACCACTACCCATACCAACATGTAAGTGGGAGAAAATCACCATGGACTTTGTCACTGGACATCCAAGGAAATCTAGAGGAAACAATGTGTATGGGTCATTTTAGATCATCTTACAAAGACAACTCACTTTATTGTGATTTTATAGGACTTTTCATTGGATAAAATTGCATGAATATATATAAAATAAGTGGTAAGGATGCATGGATTACCAATATATATTATATCCAATAGAGATCTATGATTCACCTTGAAGATCTAGGAAGTGTCTCCAACATGATCTAAGAACTGAACTAAACTTCAGTATGACCTATCTTCCTCAAACTGATGAACAATCTGAGAAAACTATTTTGGAACTAGAAGATATGTTGAGATAATGTTCTATCGACATAAAAGGAGTATAGGACCAACATATTATAGCAGTTGAATTCTCCTATAACAATAGTTTCCACTTGAGCATCTGAATGGAACAGTATGAAGCCTTTTATGGGAAAAGGTGTCAAACACCAGTGTGTTGGGATGAAGTCCTTGAGTGTATGCTACTAGGACATGAAATGATTAAAAAAATGGTGGATATGGTGAAAACCATTTAGAAACACATCAAGGCTACCCAAAGTTGAAAAAAGAGTTATCCAGATAATCATTAATGAGACCCCAAGTTCAAAGTTGGAGACATGGTATTTTTATGCATATCTCCATGGAAGAAGGTCATGAGGTTTTGGAAGAAAGTAAAGCTAAGTACCAAGTACATCAACCCCTTTGAGATTGTTGTTTGTATCAGGGCTATGGCCTATCGACTATCACTTCCACCTACCATGGCCAAACTACACGATGTATTCAATGTATCCCTTTTAAGGAAGTACATACCAGACCCTTCACATGTAATATTTTAAGAGGTGATACAATTGGATAATGATCTTTCTTACGAGGGGAATCCAATGAAGATCTTTGATCATAGAGATAAAGTTATATGTAACAAGACTACTCACCTGGTCAAATTACTATTGAGGAACCAAAAGTACGAAGAGGCAACATAGGTACTGGAGGAGATAATTAAGAAAAAGTACCCACACCTATTTATGGATTAGAATGTAAAACTAAATTTTTATGGTGAAATTTCATAAGGGGGAATAATGTAATGAAAAAATATTTTATCAATAGAAACTACCTTTTTATAATTATTTAATATAATCTCATCAAATCACAAAATAATGAACTATTAATTACTATGTGACCTTTAAACATAATATTTTCACTTATATGATTTGAATATCTAAGATATGACATACAAAAATGTGATTAGTAAGATGTTTGGAGTCTGATGGAACAAACATAATTTTTAATGAATAGTAACCTACCCTTATTAATTGTAATATGACCCTTAAGAATAGTAAATCATCCAATACAATAGTGACCTCACCCTTGAATGTATAAATAAAATTTAGGCATCTTATAAGTGATAATATGACCATCGTAAAAGTAATAATATTTTTTTATGTCCTAAATAATTAATTAAAATTAATTAATCAATTTAAAATAAAATTTATTTTACCTAAAAGGTGTTTATAAATTATTAACTTTATGTCTGCTGGTTTTAGGATAATTTTATAATACCTTATGTAATTTTTACAAGCATTATAAAATCAGTTATAGTTTTAAACTCTGTATTTTTAAAGTAAATTGTGATTTTAATTAAAAATTAAATTAATAATATTTAGATAATTATTTTAAATAATTAATTTTATTTTTTCATTCTACAGATTCAAAAATGTTTTGGGTAAATTTTTGGTATTTTTCTAAAATACGTGAAATTTTGAGGAATAGTAAAATACGATAATTCACGATAAATGCTAAAACCTAAATTTCGGCGTCATGCTTGAGTCATGGATGTAAATGGCCATTGATTAGAAATCACATTAAAATATTACAGTTTTTTTCACAATAATCATTAATATTTCTTGTCTTATGGAAAAATAATAAACAGATTATTAATATATTAAGAAAACCCTCCTCCCCTCCACTATAATAACCACCCACACCCCCTCTTCTCTTCACTCCTCTCCAGCCTTGTTCCTTACCTAAATTCTACTAAATTATCTCCCCAAGCTCCTACCACATTTCCGAAATCCCTTGGTCTTCTCAAAAGGCCAAATCCTCTCCCCTAAAGAGGGTCTCAAGGAATATTAAATGTAGAGGTCAATTCCTCTTTTATTTCCTTTAATTTTCTTTTCATGTTCCTTTGTTCTCTTTTCTTTCCTAACATATCATCATTCAAATGGTATGAAAAATCCAGTAACATAAATGTACTGGAAATTTTTTTATGATAATGGGATAATTAATTATCATTTCCCATTTCCATTCCTTTTATACGAAATAAATAAAAACACCGTCCGGGATGTGTTAATTTATCACATTCAAGGACGACAAGTTATCAATTTCTATTACCATATTAGATTCTGGTCATGAAACAATTTCTATGGTTGAAACAGCCTATTAAATATGTATTTTATCTTATGTTATGTTCTATAATCATTTTTCACATATGATTTATAATAATAATAGAAAACAAGTTAATTGTGAACAAAATCGCTAAATTAATCCAAGCGTTTATCATTAACATTTTTTATATATTTTCACCTTCACTCCAAATAACCAATTGAATATTATAACCATTTAATAGTATGTATGTTCAACAATTTCATATAACTTAATTTTTTCATAACCATTCTCCTCATACATGTTTATTTGAACATGAATATTAGTGTACCGATTATTGAAACGAAGGAAGAAAACGCCCACAAACAATGAAATTGAACCTCTTAACCCATCAAAAAGGACATGGATGAACTTAATAAGGTTATAATAAAACAATAAAATGTATTTAAGGTTCTTTAATTATTAATTAATGAACCTAATTTTATTATTCATGTCATTAAGATCCAGCAAAGAACACCATTATACTTTAAGGTAAGTGATCCTCTCTTTCTCACATTTATTCAAGAATCTCCTCTTTGTTATTCCCTTTGATGTGTAGTTCCTAATGATTAGGTATGATTTTAAACCTCTCCCATACTGACCTCATGATTTATAAAAGAATATAAACCCCTTTATACCTTATTAACCCCTCTTAAGTAGACTTGGTACCATGCTGATATTCCATAAGGGATTCTACCAGAATCTCCAATATTCCTTCGGGGGTTTCTTATTATAATTTTACCAAAACAAAATACTACATTATATTTATATAAATCTTATAACTTATGTTTATATATCCAAAATAATGTATCAAATCCATTATCCATTCTTTTTCAAGGATATATATGCTTTTAAGTGATTCCCTCCTCAATACTTTCTGATAAGAAAACCCGTTTTAAGGAAACTTTGTGAATTAATATCCAATTTCAAATACACTATACCATATGTTTTATTCCACAATTTTTTTAAACAATTTTTTTTTGAAAACTTTCTTGGATCACTTATGATTTTATTTAAAATATTATTCCCTTTTCTATTTTAAATGCTAGTTAGTATTTTCCTTAAAATTGTGCTAAAATGTTTTAATGCTGAATGTTATTAAATACTATTCTTTAATATTTTCAATTATATTTGAAATCACTAACTATAATATATTATTATTTTAACTTATTAATTTCCATGTATTTTTTAATTCCATCCTTTCATGGACACTTTTATGATACACCCTTTCATTATGCTTTATGACATGATTATGATACCCATTTCTTTCGATGGGTAAACTTATATTTATGTATGATTGACTGTGTATGATTCATAATGTGGAAAACATATTCTTGAACATGTTAATATGGGTTTTCATAGATAGAGCTCCAATTAATTTGGTAATGTTTAGTCTCATGAGATGTTATGTGCAACGGTCTTGGTAGGCAGCCTTGACTCATGCTTCCAAGTGCAACAGTCTTGGTAATAAACTTGACTTATGCTCCTCTATGTGCAACGAGTCTTGAATCATGATAAATTCTTGATTTATGTTGTTGAGACATTACTATAAATTCATTTTTTTATGATCCCATGTTTATATTTTATTATTACATATATTCCATGCCTTTTTATATCATTATGTTATGCCTTCTAACCCACGTGATAAAGATTTATTCTTATGTTTATTCTTTTACTGGGATTTTTAGATCATCCATTTTTTCATGTTATACCCAGGATATCCTTTTAATATTTATGATCACAATGGAAGTTAGGGGCTCTTTATGAATACTAAATAAAGAAATGTTATATTTAGTTCTATGTTTTATGTGTTATGTAACTAGTCTTTAGAGACACTAGAATTCACAATCATTGGCTTGTATTATGATGTATAATTATGCTTAAAATCAGGTAATGTTTTGTGTAAAAGGATAGGGTTTCTATATTTTATATGATAAGGTAATTGAAATGGATGGTTAATAACATGATACTTTGATGAATTTTCTCCTTCTCAAAGTAGGTTCCTTCACAATGAGGAGTGTAGGCCTATTTATTGGAAATAAAGGCTTGAAAAAATGGGAAAATACATTTTGAGTGAGAATTTGGTTAGTTATTGAATATTAAATTGAAGTAAAAGTGTAGTTTAAAGTGGGATTAGGAATGGTACTTTTATAGGTGAGTTTTGGTGGTATTTTCACAAACACACATTAAGTAACATGTTAGGAATAACATTTTACATAGAATTTGGATCCAAAGTATATAATTAGTAAATTTGGGTCATGTAACCCATCATAGAAAAATTAGAAATATTTTCCGATATATTTGATGCTTTTACTTCTTAATTCAATCATCTTACCTAAATTTACCTTACCATAGTAACTTATTTTAAAACTTGGTGACTTACATTTTTCCCAAAGACAGAACCGAACGTATTAAATAATTTTAACATGATGATTTTAAATTTAGTATCTATTTAATATAATTAAAATTATAAATATTATAAAATTAACCATTAAATAAAAAAATAAAATATATAGAAAAAACATTTTTATTGATTTTTATTAAACATGAAGTGTTATTATTTTTATTTCAAGTAGATTACTAATAATTATACAATTGGAAAGTTATTTTTTATACTAAATACATTGAATTTTAATTAAATAATATTTAGACCATGATATATTTAGTTTCATAACAACGAATCATGATTTTTTGTTTGGAACCTTTTAATATTTCAATATATTATTATGGGGTTTTCTTTAGATTTTTCATGGATCTACAGGTGACATAGAACCACAAAATTAATATATTAAAAATATTAAAAATATTAATCTACATGTTCATATTTTCAGATTTAGTAGTTTCCATCTTGAATAGAGCCTCATATTTGAAAGCTGATACTGTTATTTATTCTAACCTGTGGGTTTTACACTAGGTGTGACCTAAGTTTCATTCGCATTAGGCCCAAAGGCGTTTCAAAAATGACAGTGGATTTTGGATGAAATAAATTAATAAATTTAGTTTAGTACTTAATTAGTATAATTTAACTCTTAAAGAAGTGAAAAATATGTTTAATCACATTTATTGAAAATATCTTGGGTTATCCACATATCCTTGGGATATTGAAAGATAGTTATCATGGGAGAATTTCTTGGATCTAGACCGAGATGCTACACGATCGATGATGATTTCTAGTTACAATGATATGAATCAATTTATCACCAATTATGTTTCAAATAATGAGGTTGAGATCATTATTTAAGTATTATTTCTGGTTATTTTTATTTAAATAATGGATTTATTTTCTACTTAGAATTGATATTTATTCGCCTTTTTGGGATGGCGCTGCTGATTTATTATTTTTCCATTAACTCAATCACTATTCATTTTTACTAAGATATATCTATTGATTTTGGTTTCATTTTTCACGATTCATGGCTAGGATTTTGTGACAATAAATTAACTCAATTTTTTGATTTTGTATTTTACCCCCCATTCTTCTAATGTTTGTCTTTGGTCTGTAGTAAAATAATGATTCAACCACTGTTACAATTTGATATGGGATAGAATATTGTATTCACACTGTCCTATGAAATTGATGACTGAAATGATGATTTATAGAAGAGAATTTGAGTGATGATATATCAAGGATTAAATATTGAGGGTATAGACCCTGGATAATGACATAAGGCATGACGAGATTCAAACAGGTTGATGGAAATATCGATTTCCAAACAGCGGTGCTTTGAAATAAATGAACAGAGTAGTATAATTAGTGTTAGTGGTAAAAAAAGATCAAAACATAATTTATAGTGGTATTTATGGATTCTTAGAATATTGAGGAATAATAATTATATTTTTTAAATTACCTACTACACACTATGGATTCCATAAGAACACACACATATCATGTAGTCTACATATTATGACAACTAGGGTTTCCATCAGAGTTAAATATCACATGGCTATGTGGAGGGCCAAAAAATTGTGTGAATATAAATAGGAAACTGAGTTGTGTATAGGTATTATGGATAGGACCCCTAGGGGTCCCACACACCATGTTCCGTGAACAACATGTCAATATATAGATTTTCACAAGAAATATTAAGTATATAGACATGACTAAGGTTTGGAATGGGCATACACACCATGTTCCCTTAGTGAACACACCATGTAATTTCCCCAGTGTATTAGACCTCTTTTATATATTTCTTTGATCTCATATTTATACCTATGAGTAGTCTTTTTTAAGTAGGATTCTGCATAGGATGTGATGGTGGTATTTGTTTTGATATTAGAGGTATGACTCATGGTGGTGTAATAAAATCACTTCTACCAACATGAGTTTCTAACATAGATACTCAAGAGTGATCTATGGAGTGACATTGGTCAGTACCACTGATGAAATGTATGTTTTATGGAATTGTTCCCTCACTTCCTTAGTGAAGATTGGGTCAGTACCCAATATAACCACATAAGGAATGAGTCTTCTATCTTCAGAGTCAGTACCCCTAGTTTACTAGATCATACTAGGTGTGAGTTTTACACTAGGGTTTGGTACCCCTTTAATTGTGAAGTAACATCGATGTGGAATGGGTCTCCTAGAGTGGTTTTAAAAATTTAACATTGGGCTGAGGGAATCATTAAAAAAATGACTTTTGGAGCTATATTAAGACTCACCATACTTATGTGTCTATGAATATTGAGATCTCCCTCACTCTCTTTTACTAGATTTCATCTATGAATAAAGTTATTTTTTGGGTTTCTTACTCCACTTTTGGTATTTTGGGTATACCTAAGTGTTTATTTCTTCTCATTTCACTTTTTTTGGGGGCGTCCTACTGAGTATGTATATACTCATCCCATCGTATTATTTTTCTATGCTTGTCATTTATTATGGAAAAGATAGGCAGTTAAAAGGTGACTTTGAAAGGGTTGGTGTAGGTGAACTATAAAATTACTCACAATGATAAGAAATGATCATCATTATCCAAGTTCTTGAGTATATTTCTACCTCCTCATCCATTTTTAGGTTGATAATCCATTCAATTATGATTTGGTGTGTAGTTTCTCTTTTATTACTCTGGATAAATTTATATTTCTACAATATGGGTTTTCATAGTGGTTATTACATGAATTTTTGTCTTATATTAGTACAATTATTATTATAGTACTTGGTGGTAATGTACATGGTGTTTTACTTGCATACATGTTCATTAGGCAAAGGCCTTTCATTTGCGAGATATTACTACTTAATTCTAATCACTAGTTCGTAGTCTATTAGCGGTTGGTATAAGGTGTCATACTTGGATTACTTCTGGTTTTGGTGCTCCCTAAATAGGTTGGGTTTTTACAATGTGGTATCAAATAGGGCATTTACTAGGGATAGTGATTGGAGATATATGTTTTATAAGGATTGGTTTGGGAATATAGGGAAGTCGTGTTAAGGTACCTCATGTTTTTCATTCAGTCTAGAGAGATAGTGATGGTCTACAAACTACTATATCAATACAATTAGAATTACAAAACATTATTTCCAATTTAGTGGGCTGAGGCACCTTTTATAATAAAACTACTGATTCATACATCACATAGGTTTTGGTATTTGAATTCTATGTCCTTCTAGAGTTAGCTCCCCAAACAAGATCATCTAAACATGGTTTTCTTTGACAACATTTGTGATGTTTCTATAATGAAAACTAGGTAGGACTCCAAGATGGGGTCATATTGAAGATGATTTGACTGAAAATTTTTGGTGTAGGGTTTGTTCACATGATGAGTGCACTACCTGATTTTCAGCAGAAGAAACCACTTTGGTTACATGGTGTGCTATACCCTAATATATAATAGTATTGGACGGAGTACATAGTCTGAGAATTCAAATTCATGTGGACCATAAAAGATCAGATGGTTTCACTTGAAACTAGTATTCTTTATAGTGAAGTAGGATATTGTAGGGGTTTTATAACCATAACCCATGATGAGGAGACATTCCCATGGAGGGAGTTTCATCACTTGTTATATGAAAATTACTATACATGTTCCTTATGATCTATATGGATTCCGGTGCTTATAGAGTTGTAGTAGGGTGACATTACTATCGTAGAGTATGTATTGAGGTTCATAGAACTCATGATATACTATTTCAATATGATGTGATATGGATTCATTCATAAGAGTAAGTATGTGTAGCACCTTCATATGGACATTTAAGCTAGAGTGGTATCTCTTTGAAATTGCAGTAATATTGGGATGATAGAGAAGAACTTGGTAATAGAGAGTTTCTTAAAATTTGAGTATTTAGTAGCTAGAGATTTCAGTAGAAATTATGGAGTAGAGACATCTTATAAATTTGGTAGGTGTTGAAATTTATGTTATGGGCACATGAGATCTATATGCAGGCATGCACAGTCTTAGGGATTAGTAGAATATAGATCTTTTATGGGATCTAGTAATTTTAGAGATGGATGATGTTTGTATTAATATGGGTAGGGTCACATTGCTCATTATTGGCCAACCCTATGTACTTATATGGGTGGAAATAAAGTGGGAATAACTCTGTCATAGAGGAATCATCATGATCATGGACCACCCCGAGGTGGTCAAGGAATACCCTTGGGAGGTGGTACCGATATAGGGACTGGAAAAGTTCTATTAATTAGATATATAAGTTTAGAATGATTAAATAACCTACTTCCACCACCACTCCCATGTCTCCCATGATAGGATTTGAGGGTAGGTGACTATGTGTGTTGTCAATTACAAGTAATAAAGGGATTGGATTAGGATATGCATGTAATGATTCAAGGTATGATATGTTTCTTCTATACTTTTTAATAGTACTTATAGACATAGGAGTGATCCATTCGATCATCAGATTATCTTTTTATCAGGTTCTTTAAATTCCCCTAAATACATTAACCTATATTTTGTGGCTGGATATTACTATGATAAGTGATTCCCTTATTTCACACATCCTCCAATAGTGTGAGCTAATGTTCTGTGGAAATATATTCACATGTAAACTATTTATTGTTATGTTGAATCCATATTACATCATTCAGGGTATGGGATGCCGAACCCATGTATGTTCCCAGGATGACTATAATAATAGGATATTTTGTTTCTTACAGGAGAATGGGATATGATTATCCTTAAATGGTGAAAAGGACTTACTAGAGGAATAAATGGGGATCACGAAAAGAAAGATATATACCACATCCTATTAGATATTGAATTTATCCTTTTTTGTAGTGGGACCATTGGACACTTTTCTTCCAATATTAGTGAAATAATATACGTATGTCTTCCCTGAAGATGTTTTGGTACTACCTTCACATTGAAAGATTGAATTCTACATTAAATTCCACTCCAGGATTGAGTTGATTTTATATTTAGAATATCGAATATCCCATAGAGAGATCATGGAGTTGATAGTTTTTTTAGGATCTTTTTTATAAGGGATTCACCAAACCTAGTCTTTCTCCTAGGGATCTCCAGTGTTATTATTTAAGAAGGTAGGAATGATCTAGAGACTATTTTTAATTATGATTGACTAAATTTAGTGGTGGTCAAGAATAAATAACCATTTTAAGGATCATTGACCTATTATAATAGTTTTATGAAATGTCATGAATCTCAATGATTGACCTCAAGTCTAATGACCACTAGTTGTGGGTTCACAATGGGGACATTACAAAGATTACATTCCAATGTTTCTAAAGGCATTATGAGTCCCTGGTGATGCCCTTTGGTGTAATGGAAGCCCCTAATATCTTCATGGGACTTATGAATCTGATCTTTTGATTTTTGGTTTTTTTAGTAATATAATCATTTAATCTGTATTTGAGGAGGAGAATATAAAGCATTTGAGGATGGTCCTAAACTTAATCTAAGAGAACCAGTTATACAATAAGCTCTTGAATAGTCTATTATGGATTATATAGGTTTTATTTAAGGGTAATGTAATATTCAAACATAATGTAGTAGTGTAATAAACAAAAATAAGGGTAGTACTATCTTAGGACCACCAAATAATGTATCAAAGATACATATATGTTTTGGTTTGGATGGGTATTATAAGAGGTTTTGGAAAAAAAAATTTAAGGATTGTATCCCCATTTTTGTCTTAATAGTAAGAGGTACACCATTCACTTACCCTAATAAATGTTATAAATCAACTGATTTGTTATGTTTAAGGTTGAACGGTGCTCTTATTTTGAGATTTCTAAAGGGTGGTATTGAGTATGTAGTGTTCTGCGATGCCTCTAGAATTACCCAAGGTATTTGTTAATATAGAGGAAAGAGGTGATTGCTTATGGGTCTATATAGTTGAGAACACATGAGCATAACAACACAAACCATGACTAGAAATTGGTTATTGTATTCCTCATTATGAATGCATGGAGTCATTATCTTTTGGGCAAGTGTTTTGTACTATATTTGAACCATAAGAATCTCAGGTATATCTTTACCTAGAGAGAACTCAACCTTATACAGAGGAATTCATTTTAATTCCTATTGGACTATGAATTTGAGATATTCAATAATCCAAAAATTTAAAATGTGGTCGAATATTTTTTTAGTAGAAAATATCATTTCACTTGGTGGAGGAGTTTTAGATTAGTTTACCTCACTCCAATTGACCTTTATGGAGGAGAGAGGGAAACTATATCTCTTGTCAATGGTAGAGACTCCACCAATTCTCCAACACGTGAGAGAGGCACAACTGTGATACATTGATCTTGATGTTTTTTGCGACATATATGACCAAAATATATACCATATTTATTCTCATAAGGTGGAGAGCACTCCATAATTTTCTAAGGATGGAAAATAGTTCCAGTAATGTTTCATAAAGAGGGGCTAAAAGAGTTTCATACCTCCCCCTTAGAGGTATATCCTAGAGTAGAAAAGATGTAACTAAAACATTGGGGATTATTTGGTGGGTATGTATGAGTTATACTATTTCCAAGATCATTTATTGATCCCTCACATATAAATAGTTGAAGCCAGAGCATCAGGTTCAAGTAGTATTTGACTCAACCTCTTGTGATTCTTAGGTGTAAATGGTATAATATATGAATGGATTCTATGATGAGGATTATATTGATATAGAGTTTCCATAAAACTAACTAGGGAATTATTGATTGACTTACCATGTTATATTATTTCATTTTCATCTAGGATTAGAGTTTGGTGGATATTTTGGGGTACTTAAAGGTATAATAGATTGTCTAGTTTAATGAGGTACCATTGACGACTATATATGACCATGATGCTCATTTCACATCATGACTGTAGAGAGACTTGCAAGAGGAATTTAGAACCTAGTTATATATGATTATGAAATTATATCCTCATAAATATGGCTATATGAATAAACCATTAAGGTTCTAGAGGATATGAATAGAACATGTGAGTTGGAATTAAAGAAGAACTGGGAAGATTACTTGCCATTAGTGGAGTTTACATACAACAAATACTATCACTCCACTATAATTGTGACACCATTTTATAGTCTATATGGGAGAGCCAATAGTCAAAACTTATACTAGAAGAAGATATAAATGTCATTTAATATGGGATTAAAGGTAGTGCAGTTGATAAAAGAGAAATCTTGGATGATCTCAGAGTGAATGAAGACCACTTAGAGTTGACAGAAATCTTTGGTGGAATGATATAGTAGGTCGTTGGAGTTCGTGTAGTGAGTCCATGTAACACCCATGAATATTAAAGGGTTAAAATGTTAAATAAACTACCCATGTCACCGTGGTTCACCTTTCCTTTTGGAAACCAACCTCAATTGTGCTTCATAGTTAAGAGTGATTGGCAATGAGTAGTGTCAGGATGGATGATATCATGGGAAGTTTAACAGGGTTTGTGTGAGTGAGGAAAAACATACTAAAAGAATATGTGTTTGGGTGTAGGGTTATTCAATAGTATGATTATCCATTTGAGCATGTGGGTGGGCCCCTAGGAGGAGACAACACATGTCTGTGTGGAAAATGGGGTGCCTTTATGGACAAATTGTTACATTAGTATCGAATAACGGATCCACAATGATGGTTTTTTTCTTTAAAGGGGGATTTAATATAACAAACAACGATGTTAGAGGGTTAAAAGGATAAATGTTAGAACTCACATAAATAAATGAACCTTTTTTTCCTGAGGGGTGACCTGATGAGAAGTTTCCCAGGGTATGAATTAGTGAGTAAAAAATACACTGAAGTAACCTGTATTGTCATATTGGGGAAATCATTAGTCTAATGACCCATTTGGGCATGCGGGTCATCCCCAAGGTGGGGAAACATGTTTCTTGGGGGAATTGGGGTGCATGTGGGACTTATATATTATAGAAAATGTTTTCTTAAGAGTCTCTCCATGATGAGTTATATGGAGTTTTGGGCGTGGTAGAAATATATCCTTAAGGTACAATGAACTATTACATATTCTTTTAAGGATTGGGGACATCTTGATAATTTTCCTAGGGTATGTGCGAGTGAGGAAAAAATATACTAAAAGAACATGTGTTGTCATATGTGTAAATAATTAATCTAATGACCTATTTGGCATATAGGTGGGCTCTAGGTTGGGGGAAAAATGTGTCTCTGGGGTAGATGGTGTGCACATGGGGCTTAGTTGTTATAGAAAATGCATTCCAAAGAGTCTCTCCACAATACTTTCTATGGAGTTTTTTTCAGGGTAACAAGCTATCCTTAAGGTACATTGAACCCTCACATATTCAATATGGGGTTGGTTAAGCTGCCTACTAATTTTCCTTTCCAAATTAGTTGGATCAAGTACATGACATGTTCTATGTGTTGTAGTTGAGGAGTTATATGCACGATCCATCCCATATTGTTAAATGGGTTGAGATGGATTCTGAGAATAAATCCTCCTTTCGAAAGTTCTTGGCGGACATCAAGATTTGGTAGGTGAAGATCCTTTATTTGTGAGCCATTCCGCTGGTGTGAGTTTTTTAGTAGTATGAAAACCTCTAGAAGAGCTTTTTGAAGCATGATATCTAGATGTGGGATCAGTGTCCTCACCTTTTTGAGTAGGTTATAATTTTTGGGATGAAAATCATTGAAGGTGGGGATAATATAATGAATATGATTTTTTTCATTTGGGACCTTTGGATATTTTTATATATTAATTTGGGTTATTGTTAAATTTTGGTGAAGATTTAAGGGTGTTTCAAAGCCCCACAATTTATATAATAAAATATTAAATATATCAAACTACCCGTATGTATATTTTCATAAATAATGGTTTTATTATTGAAAAGTGTTAAAAATGGGAAAAATTAGACTATAATTTAATCCAAGATATGTATTTTATCCTTGGAATAATGTAAGGTTAATTTCCATCTATCACTGAGGTGATTCAAAGTAACGTACAAATATTTTATGAAATAAAAAAATAAATTATATATATAAATTTATTTTTCTAATTTAATTTCCCAACTAAGATGCCTCTCTATTTAAATCCCTTTATGTAAAATATATAGGATTAGCTATATAATTTTGGGATATTAATGGAAGGTTATTGTAGGAGGATTTCTTGGATTGAGACTAAGAGGTCACATGATCATTGTTAAGATTGACAAGGATAACGAGTAGTAATAACCTGAATTCATTCTTCAACAAAATTTAATCCCACTACAAGGCAAGTATTGTTATGTATGGATTATTGACTTTTTATTTTGATTTTAATCTTGTATTATTTTTTTCTTTTATTTTATATTTATTCTCATATTTTGGAATAACCATGTTGATTTATTATTTTTTCCTTTGACTACTTGAATATTCATTTGAGTTAAGATTTATCTTCTACTTTGGTTTCCATATTTATGACTGATGACCATGTTCACAATAGCTAATGATGTACTCAATTTTTTATTTTGGATTTCTACACTCATTCTTTGTGGGAATATCATTGAACTATGGTAGGTTGACGACTCGACTACAAATCCTATTTGAGAAACAATTGAACCTTAGATCCACATTAGGTTGTGTCATAGATGGTGGGAATGATGTTTTTCAAAAAATAATAGGAATTAATATGGATCTCAGATGGAAGATTGAGGATCAAGACATTATGTGATGATGGAAGGCACGATAATCATTACATCGGTTAAAGAAAATCCCAATTTATAGAAATTGGGGGTCAGAAATTGGCAAAAAATGTAGTTTTCATTGGGTTCAATGTCACAAAATAAGACCAAGGTGAGATTTTTGGTGGGATCATTAGAAACAAAGTATGTTTAAGAATAAGACTTATCATTATGTGAAATTCACAACTAAAACACATGTATTCTAGAAAAGAACACACTTCATAGTTATCTTGTTACAGTGAATAGGGTCTCTAATTGAGTTAATTATCACATGATTTTATCATGGACCCATAAACCATGTGACTCTCGCTAGATAGATAAGATGTGTTTGTGGAGTATATAGTTAGGACCATGGCTCGTACCACATGTCAGGTTCTATAAAACAATTCCATTTATGTATGTTTTCATGTAATATATGAAGAAACTAGAAACAGTTAGGTATTGTATTAAATATACACATCGTTTTCCCCTGGTGAAAATACCATGTAGTTTCCCTAAAGTATTATATATCTCATATCTTTATCCTTGAGCATAGAATTAGACTCATGAGTAGTCCTTCCAGAGTAGGATGTCATGTAGAACGTAATGATAGACTTTGTATCATTATTTTAGATTTGAAATTGGATGGAATGAGTGATTCACTCCCTCCAACATGGTAGAATGAAATTGAGAATCGAGTTTGATATTCTGAGTAATATTGGGTTCAGTTCCCCCTTGAGGACTAATATGGGTCAGGGCATGGGTCCCCCACTTCCTTAGTACTGATAATGTTGGTACCCCATCGTTCCCACATGGGGCATGGTTCATCTCCCTATGGAGTCAGTACCCATAATTTATGATATCATATAAGAAAATGAACATAAATTAGGGTTCAATACCCCATTGAACATGACATGTCATCAGTTAGGTGTGGGTCCCCAACAATAGATTTAATAAATCTCTCTTGGGATACTAGCTTCAGTATAACACAGGATCATGGATATGCAACAAGAATAACCATCCTTAGCTGGATGTGAATATTAAGATATCCAAATCTATCACTTTAACTCAATTTCATCAATGTGAATATCAGTTTGGTGGGTTTATTACTGCCTTTTATATATTATGTTTTGAGATAACTATTTATATCTTTTTCCTTCCTTTTGTTTTTGGGAAGTCCTACTAGGAATGTATATACTCAAAACTTCATGGATTTTACTAGTATAGGTGGTTTATTATGTATATAATAGGTTTTTAGACAATTAATTTGGCTAGAAGAATGTTAGTGTGTCTTAGTAGTAATCGATGATGATGATAATGGGTGGTGGTTGACATCAGAGTTCATGAGAAGGGTTCCAACTCCTCAACAGTTGTTAGATTGGGACTCTCTTTATTTTTGGTTGGGTGTGTATTTTTCCCCTTTTTACCGTAGAATTATTTATATTTACATAGCCTAGTTTTTGTTAGAGGTCGTTACATGAATTTTTTTACTATTGTTTTTTGTACTGTTATTGTTATCTATCATGGTGGTAATGTACTTAGAAGTGAACATGTGCATAGGTTTGTTAGGCAGGGCTTCCAATTTGTGTAATTTTCCCATTCAATGCTAATCTACTACCACTAGTCTATTAGAGGTGGTCTTGGGGTGTCATAGTTGGTTTACTTCTAATATAGGTGGGGTCCCATTAGGTTAGGTCTTCAAATTTATAAAATAAAAATGAATAATTCATATAAAAATAAATTTTATAAAAACATCCTTTTAAAAATTAAATGAATTGATACTTATTTCTAACCAATTAATAATAATTCCATGAGTTTTAATTATTAATTATATATAAGCAATATATTTTCATTAAAATATAACACTTCAACTATGAAAAAACAATCCTTTAAATAAAAAAACACAATATATAATAAAAATGATGTTTTTAAATAAAACATATTTCTTTGACCATACATCATTAGTTTTTTTCACATAAAATTCCTGAATTTTTTATTAGATATTATTTTATTATTTTACCAATCATTACTTAAATTTTAATAAAATTATTATTTGAATTTATTATGTCTATAAAATAATTTCTTTAAAATTATTGATACTTTCAAAAATGAATTTGTATATTTTTTTATAAATTAGATGTCAAATATTTTTTACACATTAGTTTCTTATAATTAACAAATATTTAAAATAACTATTTGATACATGTCTTCCTAATTACCACATATCCAAAAACTATATATCCAATGATCATATAACTATCATATTACACTTTTGTATCCCTATAGATAACCTTGTACACTTCTCTAAAATTAAATCATCTAACTCTATAATTTATTTCTCAAAATTTATATTTTATTTCAAGTTATTAACTCCTTTCAATAGTTATTACTAGAGGTATGATCTTCACAGAGAACAATAAAGATGAATATTTCACATTATTGGTATTTTTATTTACATTTGGTTTTATTTCTCTTTTAATATTTATAATGAATTCCATATTAATTTCTCATAATGGAATATTTTTTATAGGTAATTTAATATATTTTATTAATAAAATATATCACGGTTCATTTTTTATTTAGTGTTTCATGTGAAAAAACCATTCTAAATGATAAAGGATTAAAAATTTGGGGCACTACATTCTATCCCACTTAAAGTAAAATTCTCCCCTAAAATTTCATTACTCAGATGAAAACAAATGAGGGTAATTTTTCTTTATTACATATTTGGGTTCACATATTGCTTTCTTAGAATTTAGATTTCACCAGAAAACTTTGACCTAGTGGGTGGTTTTGTTTTATAAGACCTTATAACAATGATCCAAAATCTCTATTAGTTGTTCCTACTTAGAGAGATAACGTTATAATAGTATAATGATAGAGTTCAGTATATATTATGTATTAGGTATTAGGTATGTACTTCTTTAAAATTGATACATAGATCACATTGTACAATTGAGAGAGGTTTTTGGAAGTGTTGGTAAATAAGTTAAAGTCCCTTTGAGATCAAGGTTCTCAAAGAGATCAATGTATATTAAGCTCAACTTTACCATCTTTCTAAATCTCATAACCATATTCTATAGTGTTATTCAGAGGAATAACTTGTCTCAAACATAAATATCCAAATCAAACCAATGATTATCAATATATCTGTTCTTTAAAATTTTCACTACTTTGATATGTTTCTGAATAGTTGTCATTTTCTCTAGTATTAATTTGGAAGTATTTGGTCTCATTATATTTTTCCCTCCAATATTATCCTAACATGTGGGAGTTCTACACCTCTTCCCATACAAATTCTAAAATAGTAACATTTAAATTATAGAATGGAAACTATTTCTATATGAGAATTATACTAGAGGTAGATATTTATCCCAAACTCATTTTAAGTCTATTGAATATTATCTCAATATATCATCTAGAGTTTAAAGGGTCAATTCAGATTGACCATCAATTTGAGGGCGAGAAGTAGTAGGAAATATCATCTCTGTATTCAATGCATATTTAAAGCTTTATAATAACTTCAACTTAAGCATTAGATCTTGATTATGTATAATTTAAATTGGAAATCAATATAGTTTTACCACTTCCATTATGTGTATCACAGTTATTTGATTGAGAAAAAATATTCTATAATAGTAATTAAATGTTAAAACTTCATAAGTCCAACATTCATAATCTAAATGGAATTATAGACTTTAGATGTTTTGGGAAGTCCTATAATGAAATCCTTAGTGATTTTATCTTGTTTTTATATAAGTGTGGATTAATGTTTCATAATACCATTAGAACTTTTAATTTAAGACTTAAATATTGATAGATTAATCATTGAGATATATACCCCGCATTCTCCATCTTCTTTTTGTCCCACTAGAAATGATCCTTGAGATCTATATATAGATTCGTGCTTCCAGGATGGATAAATAATAACGGGACATGTGCATTATCTGAAAGTTCCTTCATAAATTATTCTATCATAGGGACAAGAAATCATTTCTTAAATCTTATAATTTAGTCTTTTTCAATGTTGAAATCTAGAATAGTATATACTTTCTAATGTATCTCAATATCCTATATCTATGCCTCCTTAATTTTGACAAGGATGGATAGTTTAACATTAATTTATAAAAGATAGGATTTATCCACTTCCCTAATGATTTAAAAGTATATCATTTTAAAATCAATTACTATTGAATCTGTTTAAAATATCATCTATGATAAATTATCATGATCTTTCATACGTAGTCAATTAGCCACCTTGTTCAAATTTCTGTGGTGGTAATTTATTGATTTATCATTATCTATGATCTACTCCAACCATATCCTTTCACTCATGTTCAAGTCCTTATGTATGAATATATACATTAAGATCACATGGTTAGTGTATATATATATATATATATATATATTTTCCATAGAGACAATGGCTCTATAATTTTAATTCGAATATTATTGATGCTATCTATGGATTATTCATTGGATGATTTTTCTTATATAACATTAATTGATGTGAGGTATAAGATACATCATTTTCATTTAAAAATACCTTCTTTGATGCATAAATATATATCAACAACACTTATCCACTAAAGGGAAATGAAAATATAGGTTTATCTCCCTAACTTCTCTTAAGATCCTTAAAAATATCCTCATTTTCTTATATCTATAGGATATTGAGTCCCTTTCAATTTAACTTGGTTAATAGATTTGACAATATTGATAAATTTATCAATAATCGTTGATAATATTTATAAAATAGAATAAAACTATGGATAAATTTTACATTGTTTTATCTGATAAATTATTTAATCAGTTATATATTTGAAAGGTCCATAGATATGTCCTCACTCGTAATTACATTACCCAACAATGATACTTTCTAAATCCCAAAGTCAAAATGGAAAAAAATGATCTTATATTTTCTCATTTCTTAGTGTCTTCAACACACTCCTAAATTATTATTTATGTTATTTTTTACTCTTAGAATATATTATAATATTATCTATAAATACTACAAAAAATTTACTAATATAATTTATAAATACTATATTCATCAAATACACTAAGATAATGGTGGAATTTATAAGTCCAAAAGGAATAAATATTAATTCATATTGTCTATATCTCATACCAAAGGATTTCATAGGAATTTATTATATTTTAACCCTTAGTTGATGATATTAAAACTGATGGATTATCTTTGAGAATTATTTGATCCCCTCAAATTTGATTGAATGTGTCATCAATATAAGGTAGAGGTTACTTGTTCTTGATAGTGATCTTATTTAGTTTCTGATAATCATTACATAGACACATTGATCCATAAATATTATTAAAAAATAGGATTAGTTATCCCCATGATAAAAAACATAGGTATATACAACCCTTTTCAAAATTCTCTTTTTAATTTCTTCATTATTTTCTTCTGTTCAAAAGGGTTTATTTTATAAGGAGTCTTTGATATTGGCATAACACTAGGTATGAGTTTAATTGAAAAATAAACCTCATGATTTAGGGATAGACTCGGAAAATATTTACGAAAAACATATACATATCATGTAAAGTAGAAATATCTTCAATATTTGGTTCTTTTACATAGACATATTGATCCCTAAACCTTAAACAAGTAAGAGTTAAAGACTTGAGATGAAATCATGAAAACACTGTGTATTATCAATGATATTTCAATATCTAACCAATGACATAGTGAATAAAATAATTAGTAAACCTTTATATATTTGAAATAAAAGGTATAAATTTAATAAATAATACATTTAATGGTTATTAATGCATAATAAGTATACTCATCTCCATTTAATTCTAGTTATAATCATTTTTTATAACCAATTTTTTTTGTGTGAGTATTAAACAACAATTACAAGAATAAGAAATTAAATAATTTAGAAAATAAATCATAATATATCTAAACCAATTTCACCATCATTTCATATTATGATACATTTTTTTCAATCTATATTACTTTTGGTACAACCTATGATATTATCTTCTGATTTAATCTATGCTTGATTTTGGATCTAACCTCTTATTCTTAAAAAACAAATCCCTCAAATATACTAAACCCTGATCTGATACAAATTAAGAAGACCTGAGTATATCATATATATATAATAAATCATTATACATGAATATTCATTACATCTCACAATGAACCACAACTCCCAAAAATATAGGCTTAGTTTCATTGAAGATTCAATACATCAACAACTTATTCTATATCCTTGTGAAGAATTATCTATAATTTCATCACACTTGACCCCCTACACACAATATATATATTTCATATGTCAAAATATTATACATAACGTAGGTAATAGAAGAATATGAATGGGGGTGACCTCAGGTGCCCAGTAAGGGAGAATATAAGAGATATCAATCAAGCCAACATAAGTGAACATAATGAAAATCATAATTGAGAATAGTAATAACATGTGGATATGATAAATTAATTAAGGTATATGATAAAAAAAATAAGTAAATCATATCCAATTAAACTTACATCATAAAAAATGAATCATCAAGTAGGTATTTTGGAATGTAACAGTATAATGAAGCATGAGAATGTGGATTCATGGGACAATTATCATAATCCACGGAAAGATAACATAAAAATGTGGCACAAACATAAGAATTGATAATCTATTCTTATGTCAAGGTCCACTGGTAAGTCTACAATCTCATAATGGATGAATATATCTATAACTTAGTAGACTTGGATAATCTCCCATTCCCAATAACATGAAATCTCATGATATATATGCTCTACCCAATGCATTGTAGAAATATATAATTTTGTTCCCACCCATCATATAACAAAAAACTATATATTTGAGTTCCCATAGTCATAATAACACTCATATATCCATGATATAAAATTTAACCCATGATAAGGAAATGGGTTACATGAAAATTTCAACATAAATATAATCCATGTAGAGAAAAAAGTTGTATAATATCATTAAAATATATCCTCAATGAGTCGTAGGAACTTTTAAATTATTATAAGTTGATATTGTTGAAAAAAATTATATTATGATAATTTTTTTGATTAACTAAAATAAATAAATAATCCTTTTCATTTTCGCTTTTTTAATTTTAATCCATAGATTATGAAAAAATAGTTTAAAAATAGAAGTATAAAATATGTTTAAACCAAATTGACTTTATTAAAGGTTAAATAGAATCTTTATAAATAATATAGACTAAAATGGTGAAAGGAAGTAACTACGTGAAAAATTTTTAATGAAGAGGGTCAAAATATTCCATCCATATAATTATAAAATAAAGTAAAAGATAATAGAAAATAACCTTAAGAAAAGATAGAAGTAGGGATAAGGGAATCCATAAAAAGATTGTGAGAAACATTTACATAGAAGAATATATTCTTGATCTAAATGAAGAGATAAGACTGGTTCCCCTTACCTACATAATTTTGGGTGAATTATAAATCAATGATGTCACACCCACCGTTGTTAAATTATTTATTTTATTAATTTTTCATTGCGTCGTGTAGTCTGGGTTGAATCCTGAGCCAAAATTATTAGTTCTTATTTAAAATCACACATTTTGGCATTAACAGCGTTTAACGCGCTGCTGGAAAAGCCGTGTAGCCTCACCTGGGTCACTGCGCGGGTCCCCGCACACCCTGGAAGATGGTCAACTAATGAAGTAAGGTGAATTAGGAAGGGTTGTAATAATAATAATAATATAAATATCACTTGAGAATATTATTAATATTATCATATTGAATAATAATTTAATTAAGAGTATTATTATTATTATCATTTTATTAAGTTTATTATTAAATAGTTATTATTTAGTTTATTAAGTTTGTTATTATATTATTGTTACTATTATTATTATGTTCACCGTGTTTATTAGTATAAGGTCCATTATTATTAAGTTATTATTATTAACTCTCTAATAAATTTTGTTAAGTTTATTTTGTTTGTTATTATCATGTTAAGGTTATTAGAATTATTATTATGGTTATTACTATTATCATTATTCTTGTTAATTTATTTATCGATATTATTATTATCATTATGAGTGTTATTGTTTATATTATTATCACAAATTATTATGATTAATACACTTATGTTTATTTTTTAGGGTCTTTATATGTATATATATTTTTTCTTCTTATTTTATTTTCTCTTCCCTTATTTATTTATTTTTCTCTTATTTCCTTATCACTTTTTATTCTCTCTTCTTGCCCCCTTTCTCTCCAACCCGTCACGCACCAACCCCAAACCCTACCTCTCCTCTTGCGCCGCACCTGTGGTCTTCCCCCTGTGTGCTATAGCTAGATGTCTACCCCTCTCCCCCATCCCCCTTGCACCCCCCTCGGCCAGTCCCGGACACCGCTGCGCCGTGCCCTGCTCGGCCCTCTGCGTCGCTCCCTACTCTACTTCGGCTCCCGCTCACTGCACAACCTCATCTCCAACAGTCACCCAACCTCCGACTCCATTATCCGACTAATGCCCCTGCCTCCACCATTCGACATCCGACCTTCCACCAGCCGGTGTGAAAGCCTTCGGTACGTCCCTTTTTGGTCGCAGCTAGTCTGGCGCACCCCCCTTCTGACCACCATGATCCTTTCTTCCTTCGACCATAGTGAACATCAACCATCGAGCCTCGCTATTATCCACCTTACATCGAACCAGCTTCACCCCGCTACCTCGCAATATTGTACCCGCCCTGCCTTCCCCTTCCGGCGAGACCCAAGCTGGCGGGAATTTTCCTACCTGTGTGGTCGGTTCTGGAACGTTTACGCAGCGCGCCTCTCTTGCTGGCTGCAGACTTGTCCGGCGCACCTCCCCCTCATTAGGCGACACCACTCTGGCTCCCCCACCGGCATTTTTCTCTCCTTCCACAAGCATTGCACACCTTCAGATAAATCTTTTATTTATTTATTTGAGTTTTAGTTTCCAGTGAGTTAATGGTCTGAGTTGGGGTTAAATTTTGATTTGTTTTTGTTCGAATTCTGGTATAGGGTTCTTTTCATAATTTTTGTGGTGTGTTTGATGGGAAATTGGAGTTTCACATCGAGTCTTGGAGTATTCGACACCTGAGGTAGGTGGTTCCACATTAAGCATTATCAGATAAGTTAATTTGCTTACTTATTTAATTTAAAATATTACTTGATTAATTCTTTTGAGTGCGGATTCAGTTATCTTGAAATTTGTCTATGCATTATATTTGTTTAGTAGTATGTTTATGTGGCGCGGGTACGTTCTCTATTTTAAAACTTGTTTTTTAGCCTATCGTTAGTGTTTAATAATATGTGCAGTTAGTTTTTTAGCTGTGAAAGTAGAGTTAAATGTGTTTCGATAAGTTTTTGCATGTGTTTGGTCATAAGGGGATGTGTTGTGTGGTTTGAACGGGTTGTTACCATGAAAAAGCACACTGAACTATCTTCTAGTGTATTATAATTTTTTTGTTTGTTTTGTGAAAAGGCACAAAGTGCGCGTTTTATGTTCTGGTGTAGCATTCATATGCGTTTTGTCCAAAAAGGGAATTTGAGTGCATCTTTGGTGTTTAATGTCATGTTTCATCTTCTAGAATTGTGTAATAAAATTTTTAAGTGTTTTTTATTCGGGAAAATGGTCTATTAACTTTGCGATTGGGCAATTAATTGATGCAAGTGGTGCCGGTTGTGTTCTTCATGTGGTGTCAAGTATGTTTAGTCAAGGAGGAGGGCTGAGTTGATTCTTTTGTGTTAGTCGTGTTATGTTTATTTTTAAATAATTTATTGACAAAGAATTTAATATGTTTTAATAAAGAATTTTTAGTAATGAAAAAATTGTTTTAATTGAGTTGGGTAAAGTCTTTTGGCGTGTATACTTTTTCAAATGGTTTTCTTTGTTTGTGGAAGTGTGGCATTAGGTTTATCTTACACCCTATTTGTTTTATTTGTCTGAGTTTGACATGAAATGTGAAATTTGAACTTCTTGAGCACAAAAGGGGAAGCATGGGTACTAGGTGGGAGGACTATATCTAGCGCGCTAGTGATACATAAGCGACTCTGTCCCGGTTTCACTTAGTTGGTTTGAAAATTACAACACTAACTAAACATTGGATCATGATTGGAGACCACTAGGTTATGGATGTGTTTCCCTAATAGTGGCTCATGCACGAGAATATATTTTGTTACAGTTCCTATAATACTATTCGCCGAAATGCGATGATCTAGGGTCCCATATGTTTCTCTGGTACCTTTATGGCCTCTCCCACTTTCGGTGCTCCTAGAATACTATTCACTCACCGTCGGCATACGTTGTAGCTTTTGGGTGTTTCTTGATGGTTTGGGTTTTTTTAAATGAAATGGTGTTTTTATTTATTTATTTAATTTGTTTTCTTTTAAAGTGTTTTCTTTATAGAAATTATTTCTTTAAAATTGTTCAAGCTTTGGCATCATTTCATTTATTTATCCTGCAAATGTATTTTTCATTTAATGTTTACACATGGAAACTTTTTATTGGGTGAAGTCCTACTAGGATTTTTGCTCACAGCTGGCCTAAAACTTCTGGTGTATGTAGAACTTGTTTCTTGTGGTCTCCAGGTTGTGACATCGTGCTCAGTGATGCTGGTTTGGATGTTGTTGGTAATCACGTGCAGGTTTGTGTTAGTAGCTTGTGGATGCGACTTCTCGTGTCACGGGGAGGTTGGTATCAGAGTTTAGTTTTCTATCCTTGTTGTGAACTTGGGGTTTTTAGTTGAATTGTAGACTTTAAACCTGTTTATAGTTTATAGGAGTGTTTGGTTGTCTATTTCCAGTTTTAGTTTGTTTATCTTGTTAGTTATTTTTCTATCTTTTATTTTTGGTAAATTGTTCCCATGTAATGTTTTGATACCCGGGAACTTGTGAAGACCGTGGGGATTCAGAACTCCCTTCGGTCCATGTTGCAGACTGGGTCGGGCGCCGGGTCGGATGGAAAACCAGCTCGGTTCATGAAAAAATGGTATCAGAGGAGGTTTACTCCTTGAGTCATGTTGTTTTTGGGTTATAGTCATGGTATATTGGAGTTAAGTTTGTTGAGACTCAACGTCCTGGCTATGAGTAAGGTGTCTGGCCAGCCCACCTCATGGCGGGACTTGAGATACCAAAGTAAGTTGAGGTTTTGTTTAAATCTTTGGTCAGTGTGGTTAAACTTGTTTGGGGGAAATGAAAAGGGAGTGGGTTCAGTGGTCCCAATAAGCTCGCAGGGTCTGGAAAGCCATGTGGAGCCGGGGACGCTATCCCATAATTCCCTCTGTGGTGGTGGCGTGATTGGCGTATGACCGCCAACCATATGTTTCAGTTACTCGCTGACTCTAGTTTCATCTTGCATCGTCTCTCGTCTCTTTGTTTTGGATTTATGGAAATATGGTTTTTAAGTAAAAAATATTTCGTCTTGTAAATTTTTTTTGAAATGAAGATCTTTAAAAATAAAACAACGAGTAAGGTTTGAAAATCATGGGTCGAATGTTTTGGTTTTGAAAAATGGAAAGGTTTGGTTTTGATCCTTGGTGCTCTAATGGGAAACCACATGCATGGTTGTATATGAAAAGAGAAATGGTTAATGGCATGAGTGGATGAGTTCCCGGATGAACATGATATGGGTGCCGGTGTGGAACGAGAACATGCATGCGTGAGGCCCATGGTACACCATTGGTGTTTGTGCAACCCACAAGCTTTGATTATTTTCAAAATGTTTTGTTAAGTGTAAATTTAGTGTTTTAGTAACTGGTGATTGCATGGTGTGTCCTTGTGATTTTGAAATGTTTGATGTGAGGAATTTTGGGCCGAGAATCCTTTTTTACTGAATTGTGTCCGAGTTTGAATTTTTATTTGTAAGTTGGAGTGCAAGCATGTGGTTAATGGGTTCTTTTGACAAGTACATCAGGAAGCCCCTGTAGCGGTTCTACCTACTTGTTTAGTGTACTCTTGCAGTATGTATTGGCCATTAGAACAGTTTGGTTGGGTCCATGGTTTTCTTTCTTGACTAGTGTATGCCCCCCATAAAGCGTTGACATGTGATTGAAGTGCGGATACGGGTAATTCTCCATTGGCCAACCCTCCAGTTGATCAGAGGTATCTCTTCTTGAATTATAGAATTGAATCCACCTCTCTTTTTTACAACTAAGAAGATCCTCTCGCAGCGGGATGAAAGATACGAGGGGAGTTGAAGGGAGTTTTGGTCTTTTTGAGTGTCTGACTCATCGGGTATGAAGTTTGACACTGTCGTGTTTGAAGGTTACCCCTTGAAACAACGAAAGGAATTCTAGCAGGGAAGGGTGAAGGCGGTTCAGAATTATCAGCATTGACCAGTTTCTTAATGGGATTTGTAGTAATTTCATCGGCTGCAAGGGTCATGTTTGGTGATGTTTTGCAGTGTGAGTTCTCCTTGATTTTCAAGGGTGAAGTTTGACCTCATTAATTTGGAAGTTCTATTTGGAAATGATGAAAGAGAATCTAGTGGGGAAAGGTGGAAGTAGAATGGAGTGGTCGGGGCTGACCGGTATTCTAAATGACCTTTGTTCCTTCGTTGGTTTCATTTAAGAAAGGGTCTATGTTAGGATACTAGTGTGTCAGACCCAGTCACATGGGGATGATATGGTCAATTATAGGAATCACGTGTTGTTTGAGACTCAGTTTTAAGTCCCTCTCCGTATAATGTTTCTCTCTATAGCAATGGTCATGTTCAGGTGATGATTTTGGTTTCTTGTTATAATTCAGTGTGACAAAGGGTGGTGCACATGCACCATTTCAGCTCTTGTGTTGGTGAATGTTCTGTGTATGACCAGTTGGATGTCATAATGTGTTGTGGTTTCTAGTGTTTCCTTGGTTGTAGTGTGGTTGCATGTGACACCAAAAGAAGAAGTTCCATTCAGGAGTCTTCAATACTTGACTGTGAGGTAGGAGATGCTTCAAACATCCGGGCTCCAGCCGTAGGCCTTGGAGTTAAGATAACGCGTGGTCAGGAACCCCAAGAGTGTATGGGACCCTATCTTTATTTTTCTCATCCTTTTTGAAAGTAGAGGCAGTTTAAATTGTTTCTATGGTTGTTCCACTCTGAATGAACCATCTGGTAGCATAAGGTTTTCATGAACATGTGGAGGCGTGTTCGTCTCGTTGCCTTAAAGTCTTGGGGGTTGCGTCCCACTGGATGTAATCACTTTAGTGGTCCTTATGGAAGTCTGTTGGGTAAATCTGTCTCAAATTTGAATGATGGTCATCCAATTATTTGGAGATGTTGGTCTGTCTTTGGCTGTGGTTTCGATTCCCGGTAGTTGGGACCAACCCTCCCCGCCCTTTGTGGTGGGGTTCTTGGTCCCCGTCAGAAGATTTTTAATGTTTTGTATCTACTGTCAGTTTCAATGGTGGGGAGACCCACATTGGATCTCTCATGAATGTCTCTAGAATGAATCGATGTTGGACTCTTCTTTAATGGTGGGGAGTTCACTCAGACCTCCCCATATCCATTTTCCAGTCTCGTCTTGGGCATTGGTAGGTTCTTAATGGTGGGGAGCCCTTCAAGATTTCCCCATGTTGGCCTTTTGGGTCCTATTCCTAGATGTGACTTGGTAGTAGGTGATGATAGTGTTCTTGGTATATTATTTGATCTTGTTTGTTCCTCCCAAAAAATAGTGGGTTTTTTGTTCTATGGTACTTGAGGTGTTTCGGTTTGTGAGGTTGGTTTTCGTGGGTGCGAGAGTTCCTTTTCTTATTTGGTCAACTGGAGGTGTTATAGTTCTTTCGGGTGAGCGACACATATCAGAAAGTCTTTTTATGAGTTACTTGAAGATGTCTTGAGTCACCTTCTCTGAGCACGATGGGTTTCCCCCTATTTTCTTGATGTTTATGGGGATCCCCTTCGAACCTTAAGGGAGTGTGGTTTTCTGCTTTGAGACTCAACCTTAGTTGTGGCTTTCCGGGGACGAAAAGATTTATGGTGGGGAGAATTTTCACACTCACCATCATTAAATTATTTATTTTATTAATTTTTTTTTCGGGTAGTCCAGGTTGAAACCCGAGTTAAAATTTTGATTTATTATTTTAAAACACACATTTTGGCGTTAACAGCGTTCACCACGCGGCTGGCAAAGCCGCGCGGCCTCGCCTGGGTCACTGCGCGGCCTCGCTCGGTTCCCCGCACGCCCTGGAAGATGGTCAACTAATGTAGTAAGGTGAATTAGGAAGAGTTTTAATAATAATAATAATATAAATGTCACTTAAAAATATTATTATTATTATTATTATCATATTGAATAAAAATTTAATTAAGAGTATTATTTTTTATTATTAGCATTTTATTAAGTTGATTATTAAATAGTTATTATTTAGTTTATTAAACTTTTTATTATATTATTGTTACTATTATTATTATGTTCACCATGTTTATTAGTATAAGGTCAATTATTAAATTATTATTATTAACTATATATTAAATTTTGTTAAGTTTATTATGTCTGTTAATATCATGTTAAGGTTATTAGAATTATTATTATGATTATTACTATTAATATTATCATTATTCTTGTTAATTTATTTATCGATATTATTATTATCATTATGAGTGTTATTTTTTATATTATTATTACAAATTGGTATGATTAATACACTTAAGTTGATTTTTTAGGGTCTTTATATATATATATATTTTCTTCTGATTTTCTTTTCTGTTCCCTTATTTATTTATTTTTCCCTTATTTCATTTTCTCTTTTTCTTTCTCTTCTTACCCCCTTTCTCTCCAACCCGTCGCACCCCAACCCCAAACCCTACCTCTCCTATTACGCCGCACCTGCAGGCATCCCCCTGTGTGCCATAGCTAGCCATCTACCCCTCTCCCCCATCTCCCTCGCACCCCCCCGGCCAGTCCCAGACGCCGCTGCGCTGCGCCCTGCTCAGCCCTCCGCATCGCGCCCTACTCCACTCCGGCCCCAGGTCACTGCACAACGTCATATCCAGCCGTCACCCAACCTCCGGCTCCACTATCCGACCGATAACCCTACCTCCACCGTTCGACTTCCGACCTGCCACCAGCCAGCGTGAAAGCCTCTGGAACATCCCTTTTTGGTCGCGGCTAGTCAGGCGCACCCCCACTTCTCACCGCCACACTCCTTTCTTCCTTCGGCCATAGTGACCGTCTACCATCGAGCCTCACTATCGTCTGCCTTACATCGAACTGGGTTTTCCCCGCTACCTCGCAATCTTGTACTCGCGCTGCCTTCCCCTTCCAGCAAGACCCAGGCTAGTGAGAATTTCCCTATCAGTGTGGCCGGTTCTGGCACGGTTACTCGGTGGGCCTCTCCTTTTGGCTGTGGACTCATCCGACACACCTCTCCCTCATTAGGCGACACCACTCCGGCTCCCCCACCAGTGTTTTTCTCTCCTTCCACAAGTGTTTCACACCTTCAGGTAAGTATTTTATTTATTTATTTGAGTTTTAGTTTCCACCAAGTTAGTGGTCTGAGTTGGGATTAAATTTTGATTTGTTTTGGTTTGAATTCTGGTTTAGGGTTTTTTTCAGAATTTTTGTGGTGTGTTTGGTGGGAAAATGGAGTTTCATATCGAGTGTTAGAGTATTCGACACCTGAGGTAGGTGGTTCCACATTTAATCTTTATTTGATAAGTTAATTTTCTTGCTTAGTTAATTTACAATATTTCTTGATTAATTATTTTGAGTGTAGATTTAGTTATCTTGATGTTTTTCTATGAATTATATTTTTTTAGAAGTATGTTTACGTGGTGCAGGTACGTTCTCTGTTTGAAAAATTTATTTTTTAGTCTATCGTTACTGTTTAATAATATGTGCAGTTAGTTTTTCAACTGTGAAAGTGGTGTTAAATGTGTTTTAGATACATTGTTGCATGTGTTTGGTCATAAGGGGATGTGTTGTGTGGTTTTAATGGGTTGTTACCATGAAAAACCACACTTAACTATCTGATAGTGTTTTATAAATTTTTTGTTTGTTTCGTGAAAAGGAGAAAAGTTCCCAGTTTAGGTTCTGGTGTAGCATTCATATGAATTTTGTCCGAAAAGGGAATTTGAGTCCGTCTTTGGTGTTTAAAGTCATGTTTCATCTTCTAGAATTGTGTAATAAAATTTTTAGTGTTTTGTTTAATCGGGAAAATGGTCTTTTAACTGTTCGATTGGGTTATTAAATGATGCGAGTGGTGCAGGTTGTGTTCTTCATGTCGCGTCAGGTATGTCTGGTCAGGGTGGAGGGCTGAGTTGTTTCTTTGTGTTAGTCATGTTATGTTTCTTTTTAAATAATTTGTTGACAAGGAATTTAATATGTTTTAATAAATAATTATTAGTAATGAAAAAATTGTTTTAATTGAGTTCGGTAAAGTATTTTGGCGTGCATACTTTGTCAGATGGTTTTCTGTGTGTATGGAAGTGTAGTGTTGGGATTATGTTACACCCTATTGGTTTTATTTGTCTGATTTTGACATGAAATGTGATATTTTAACATCTTGAGCATAAAAGGGGAAGCTTGGGTATTAGGTGGGCGGACTAGATCTAGCGCCCTAGTGATATGGAAGCAGATCTTTCCCGGTTTCACTTAGCTGGTTTGACGATTTCAACAGTAACTAAACATTGGATGATGATTGGAGACCACTAGGTTATGGATGTGTTTCCCTACTAGTGGCTCGTGCATGAGAATGTATTTTGTTGTGGTTCCAATACTATTGTTTGCCGAGACACGATGTTCTAGGGTCCCATACCTTATTCTAGTACCTTTAGGTCCTTCACCATTTTCAGTGTTTCTGGGCTACTATACACTCACCATCGGCATACTATGTAGCTTTTGGGTGTTTCTTGAAGGTTTGGGTTTTTCTTAAATGAAAGGGTGTTTTTATTTATTTATTTATGTTGTTTTCTTTTAAAGTGTTTTCTTTATAGAAATTATATCTTTAAAATTGTTCAAGATTTTGAGTCATTTCATTTATTTATCCTACAAATGTATTTGTCATTTAATGTTTACACGTGGAACCTTTTTATTGGGTGACATCTTACTAAGATTTTCGCTCAGACCTTGCATAAAACTTTGGGTGTATGTAGACCTTGTTTCTTGTGGTCTTCAGGTTGTGACATCATGCTCAGTGATGGTGGTTCAGATGTTGTTGGTCTTCACGTGCAGGTTGGTGTTAGTAGCTTAGGGATGCAACTTCTCATGTCGTAAGGAGGTTGGTATCATAGTTTTGTTTTCTATACTTGTTGTGCACTTGGGGTTTTTAGTTGAATTGTAGACTTTAAACCTGCTTATAGTTTAAAGGCATGTTTGGTTTTCGGTTTCCAGTTTTAGTTTATTTATCTTGTTAGTTGTTTTTCTATCTTTTATTTTGGGTAAATCGCTCCCATGTAATGTTTTGATACCCGGGCACTTGTTCCAGCCTGTGGGGATCAGGAACGCCCTTCGGGCCATGTCGCGGACCGGGTCGGGCACTGGGTCGGATGGAGAATCGGCTCAGTTCATGACAAATGAGATTGGAAATGGAGAGATGACACGTAAACCATGAAATTCACTAGTAGAGAAGAAAATGAATATGTTTTGATAGTGATTGAACATATATATTACCCTGATAGAAATTTAAACATACATAATCTTGATTTTAAAGGAATATTAGAAATTATTTTTTTGATAAATGTTGAATCACATAGAGTGAATTTATCTCATTTATAATAGAAATAATCTCAATAAAAATTTCTTTCAAAAAAATATTCACATATCATACACTCATGGTGTAATGTTTCATTATGGTATGTACTATTTATTTATTATTACCTATTCCCTTCATTTCCATGTCAATTTCCATTGAAATTTAGTAAAAAGGAGAAGAAGGGCATGATAAATTGTTAGATCATAGTTAGTGATGACCATTTAACTAAACAATTAAAATGAAGAGGGATATTACATGTATAGTATGAATGATTTATGCATGATTTCCAAAATTATGTGAAAAAAAAATTCATTCTAAGTTAACTTATTGGACCCCGTGTCAGTCGATATAGAATGGTTGGTGCATGGTTTCCTAAACTGTGTAGTCAAACCTAGTAAATTTACATTTCATATGGGGTTCCTTCCAAATTTAGTATTCATGATTGGTGGATGATTTCCTAACCTATGAGTCTAAACTATGTAATGAACCCAAAATATTAGAAAAGTGAAATTGCAGTGTTAACCCTGCTGTATTAAATCTTATTTTTCTTTCTCTCTCTCCCCATTAAAAACTCCCAGATCTCAGGAATAAACATTATCAATACTCCTCCAACCCTTCTATATTTCTAGTGGAATATCATTGTGTTTTGTTAAGAAAACATCAAGTAATTAGTTCTTATCCCCTTATATGATTCTCTTCTCTTATCCATCATGGTTATCTTATTATCTAATGGACAAGGTGGCCTAGGGTTTATTGTTGAATGAATTTATAGATGGGTTTTTAATTTTTAATATTTTAATTTAGTGTTAAGGTAAATTTTCTTCTTTTTTATGGATTCAATCCATATACTACAAATTTCATTGATTTATGCTAGGTGGTTCTATGAACTTCCTTTATTTTGAGAACTATGGGAGCTTAAACCTCTAAAATTTGGTTTTAATTGTTAAAATGTATTTCATTCCACCATTGAGGGATGATATACATACATACATACATACATACATACATACATACATACATACATACATACATACATACATACATACATACATACATACATACATACATACATACATACATACATACATACATATATATATATATGATATCTTTTTCTTAAATCTTTCTCTTATTATATGAGTTATTAAAGTGATTTTAGAATCATGTTTTATATATGGTATTAATTATTCCTATCAAATGATTGCTAAAATACTTCACTCTATCTCCATGGAATGGTTATATGATCAAATTTTAAATATTTGAAATGAAAATTTTTAATGGGAATCCTAGGATCTTAGGAAGGGATTATTGGAATAGTACCAAATAGGTAATAATTTCTCTCTACCTAGCATATACTCCTTAGTTATGATTCCACTATGGCTAGTGGAAATGCCACTAGTTTTGTATTATACTATAGCTAGTGTCAAAAATATATATTAAGATGTTTGGATATGTATTAATACAAGGAACTTTATTTCCCTTGATCTTAGTAACCCTAGGGTATATCCAATAATTTTCAGTTGATGTTACACATTTACTTGGTACAATAGTTTCATGCTAAAATTTATTATTTTTTACCATTTATTTTAAATTATAAGTGAAATTTATATGTTTTTTTAAATGAGAATGATTGGATTTACTAAAAATAGGTTTTTATGGAACACATTATTAGATGCATCACGGATTTTTATGCTCATACATTACATTCACCCATTGGGTGTATGTATATCATGGTTCGACAGGTTTAGTTAAAGGAAAGGAACCACTTAAAAGGTATATGATATTTTTGTCAATTGGACTCATGATTTTAGGTATTTATAAGGTGGGAGTGACCCTTGATATCACATGGAAGTAGGTATAATCTATTTTGGTTTTTTGTATTTTTTTGTAGAATCATCCTTTTGTATCACCTTACCAACTTCCATCTTTTTTTCCTCTTGACTTTATTTTAGAGCATCTGAACATACATGCTTGATTTATGTTTAATATTATGTTATGGGAGTTTAGTTTTTTGTTTTTTTGTTAGGGTTTCCTTTGAGTTTTCATTCATACTATATCATGAAAATGTTCTTTATTTCAAGAAATTATTTACTTGAGTGCATGAATAACCAAATTATGGCAAGGTAATTCCACGTTCTTTGTTAGAGCCCTCTTTATGATGAGTTGATTTATTGGAAAAAACAATTCTTATGGGTGTGATGTTGAGGATAAATAAATATTTTCTATCATGTGGGGATTTGGAACTCTATTTAGGCCTTTTAATGGGCTAACTTGGGTACTAACTATGGGGGATAAAAATTTCTTTTATGATAAAATGTTTTTAAAGATGGATTTTATTCATAATATTTTGGAAAGTTAAGGTATGTAAGATATTGGATCATTGGGAGTTAAGGGGAAGGTTTTGGGTGTGTGTTTTAATAACACTCATTTTAAGAATCCGTATGTTACTATTGGATGTTTTTAAATGAATATTTTGAAATGTATGTTGATTTATTTATTTATTTTGAGAAATATTAGGTCTGAAAATAGAAGGTTGGAGGGATTTTTAGGGGCATATGGTTAAGGTGAATAGATAAAGGTTAGGAGGTAAACCATGATACCCATACTAAAATAGACCTTTATTGTGCCTGATAGTCTTATAGGATTGTTTATAAAATAGTGAAACCAAACCATGTATGAAAATATAAACAATTTATTGAGGCCCATGTGTCTAGTGCATGGTTTGGTAAACCATGTGGCAAAACTATGCATAGTGGGAATTATTATGATTTATGTGTTTTCTCAATTTTATATATCTTATTATTATTATTGTTGTTGTTGTTGTTTGAATAATTTTATGGTTTTAATTTATTTAATTTATATATATTAATGGTTTTATTATTTATTTTATTACATGTAGTTCCATTCCATCTTAAAGAACCCATATGAACACTCCATAGGGAGATCTGAAAAATTCTCAGTGAGCTTATCCTCAAGTGGAAAAATCATATAAAGGTGGAGGTGTAAATCATGAGAGCTATGGAATAAGGAGTAGGACCTAAAAATAATTTAAGAAAACTAAAAATGGTTTTTTATGAGTTAGGAGAAGGACTAATAATAAGATTTTTTACACCACAAGACTTCATCCTATAGAGGAAGCATTGATACTCAATATGTAGAGATTTTGTTGGAAAATAATGAAAGGATTTTTGAATTCTATAAGACTCCATAATATATTAAATTGAATTTTACAGAATTTATTCTTTAAGGACCTATCCAAAAATGTTAGAATTATATTTTTAAGCTATTCTGTATGAGAATATTAAGTGTAAAGACTTCAATGTTATGTTTACTCACCTCTTCTATGTAGATAATATGGCCTTGGAGAAGCCTTAGAAGTTTATATTCCTACATTGTGTAAAATATATGGTTATGGAGTATGAAGAATCATTTTATAAGATCATTAAATTAAAAACTTAGTTGGTATATAATGAATAATAATGGTTTTAAATGAACATTTTACCTGACATCTAATCCCATGTATTTTTATTAAAGCTCCCCACTTTTTCCAAAGTGTTGGAATGAGCCTTAATGATTGAGAAAAATAAATCTGGGATGTTAGGTTTGATTGATACTCCTTACATTTATAGTTTAAGTTAAGGTATTATTATAGAAAATAAAATTAAGTATGAAAAACCCAGATGGGGTTATATTAGTGGTTCACAAAATTTATCCCAGTTAGTTTTCAATCCCCAATATTAAATATATATATTATTTTTCATCAGTGTGGAAGGGTTAGGAATATATGACCAGATTTCCTAGAGGCCCATATGACCTATCATGATTATTTTCTCATTGTCCATAATTGTGGATTTTTAGATCAAACCCCTCTTCTTGGAGTGGTGTAGGTTCATTAGCTTCAAAGGGATCCATATTTCTATCCATAACTTCTAAAGAAATGGTTTCTTAAGTATATGATCATGTAGGCTGAGGTGGTTCATCCTTTATGTAGATCCAGTTTAAGGAAATTACTTTGGTAGGTGGTAGGCCCTATAAATATCTACATGTGCTGTAGTTTCATGTTATATATAAATCCATTGTGGAATTTGATGCGAGACTAATAAGTGTGTGAGGTACCATCATCATTTCATTATATATGGGTATTTATTTATTTGATGATGGTTTCTCTCATTCATTTATATTTTCCATTTTTGTTGATTTGTTGAATCTTTTATATGATCTTATGTGTTGCATTATAGAAATATATACACCACTTGGGAAGAAAAATGAGCGAGGTTTCTAGTGTCCCTCATTTATTATCTGTATATATCTGAGGTATAGTTAACATTGGACTTTCTTATTCTCAAAATGAATCATTTTTGATATTATTATTAGTATGTATTGGATGACTACATTTAAACCTCACATTGATTATTATCCTTAGAGGGTGAAGTTTACCGAACCTAATGCAATCTCTCATCACTTTCATGAAGAGTGGGACTCATGGTATAGTAAATAAGTACCTCCTCTTCTCAAGGTATATAGGTTAATATTTCATAAATCACATATTTTGGGAAATTAGATGAATGGAGTTTTGGGAGTGACCTTCCCCCCATGGGAAAGAAATTTCTTGGAGATTTTCCAAATGACATCTTAGTTTTACCTTCTTAGTGAAACTTTTATTTATAGATCAACATATTTCCCCGGACACAAATAATATCATTACCTATATATAAAATAAAACTAATTGAGAATTGAGAATTGAATATTCAGATAGATTATTTGAAATCCAAATAATTTTATTCATCCTAATATATATCCATTTTCTATTCTAGTGTTATTTTCTTAGAAGAAGGATGAAGGTCTTAATTTTTGTATTTACTACAAAAAGATGCACTATGTAAAAATTATGAGTAAATAACCCTTTCATCATATTAATGATATATTTGTTAAATTTAGATGGGAATAATAGTTCTCTAATAAAATCCTTAGATAAAGATACCATCATTATTTGGTAATGAATTTATACATTACCAATATTTATTTTAACTTAAAATATGGTCACTTTGAGTATATTATGACTACTTTAAATAAAACTAACATTCTC
The DNA here is from genome assembly GCA_963277665.1 of Viscum album. Classification (NCBI taxonomy): domain Eukaryota; kingdom Viridiplantae; phylum Streptophyta; class Magnoliopsida; order Santalales; family Viscaceae; genus Viscum; species Viscum album. Next base: position 2,031,696,930 of record OY728146.1, on the reverse strand, counting down.
ATAATATTCATATATCTTATGAATGATATATTTAATTAATAATGTGAATTACTAAACCTGGTATTCATGGGTAAAATATTTTCTTTCTCAAAAACTATTGTGGAACATGAACACCACTTAAGAATTTTTTATCAAATATCTATAATAAATGACTCTATTAAAGGTTATTAAAGTGTTGTTTATGGATATAAAAAGTAATTTTCATAGGATATGTTGTGTAATAATGAGGTATTTAATTTTATATTCAGACGGTGAATACTATAATGTCCATAGAAGAACTAAAAAATGTATTTAATATACACATATTCTTGTTCCTAATTGGATAATACAAGTTATTTTTTAAGAAATTATCTTGGATTTATTCACCTATTAATGATATTAATTGGAAATGGGTAAAATTTACATTGTTATATACGTTCAATATATCTTTTGATGAATTGATATGGTAGATGAAATTAATTTTGATCATATTTCTACCTGATGATGAATAGAGCTATGTTGTTTATTTTAATGCAATAATAATTGGATTGGGTTTCATACTTATATAATGTGATCAAATTGTGGAGTATGGTTCAAATAATATTTGGACACATGAAAAGAATCAATCAATAAACAATATTGATCTATAAATTTTTATGCATTCTCTCAAATATTGGAAATACTATATTTTCAGTGAGAAATTGACAGGGTATTCTAATAATAAAATCTTGAGTTATATATTTTATTAGAAACATTGGAATATTAGATATATTTTATGAGTGTAAGACCATTAAAATTTTTATTAGGAATACAACTATACACCAAGAAAGATTAATGTGGTCATTAATTCTATTAGTATTAAATTTTCATCACATTCCTTGAAAGAATCTATCGATGAGTGGGAACTAATGATCCTATTTATGAGATACACTTATTGGTGAAAAAAGAGGATGTGAGAATTTTGTTGGATAATATTTAGTTTTCATGTTATATTTTTGAGCATTTTAATCAAGAGAAACTAAGGGATTATGAATGTGAGGTCATCATGAGTAATTTATATGGTGTGGAGAACACCAGTGAGTGGTCCCTATTTTATGAGTCTCTTCATTATTTTAGGAGATGTTATGTGCATTATCTATTCATGATAATATTCATAAGGAATTATTTTCATAAAACATAGAGGTAATTCTATTTAGGATACATCAATAAGTATTATTAAATGGGAATACAATAGTTTTTCATAGTATAATATGCGACATAATGGATTTTGTGTCTCAATTCTATTCCTATCGATAGGATAAAGTGGAGAATTTATAAATAGAATATGATATACATAGATTCTGTTATTGGGTTACCTAATTCTGATTTGGGAAATAAAATTATCTTGGTTTTTATTAATAATTTGGCTATCCAGAAGTATTTACTCCAATCAAGGATAACAATAAAGCAAATGATCTCATAAAGTTATATTTTTAGGAGATCATAAAACCACATAGGGTTCCTTTTGATATAATTTTTGATGTAGATCCTTATAACTCCTATTGATTATAGAAAGGCCCTTAAGTGTCAATGGGATCCCAATTGAAGTTAATAATGGAAAACCATACACAAATAGATGGTTTGATGAAGCAGGTGATCCATATTCTAGAGTACATGCTCCATGATTGTGCCTTAGATTTTGGAAGCTCATGGTATAATGATTTGTCATGGGTTTAGTTTTTATATAATAATAAATATAAATACTCTATCTTAATGGAACCTTTTAAATAATTATATGTTCAATCATGATAGTATACCTATTGTTAGACTAAGCTGGTGATGCTTCTCTTATTGGACTAAGTATATTTAGGAGATGATTGGTGATGGATCAGAGTATCCATGAATCTTATTCTAATGATCATCATAATCACTTGTAGTTTCAATTTTGTGATTTATTATTTCTGAAATTATCACCTCAGTTTTGTCATTGATTTTTTTAAGAAAGGGAGACTCACCACAATTTACATGGACTGGTTTGAGATCATGTAAAAGACCAGGAAGGTTTCATATCAGTTGACGTTGCTTATTCTTATGATGTCAATTCATTAGATCTTCCATGTGTTCCAAGTAAAGAAATACCAAAAATTATTAAAATCATAACATTAATTACTCTTTAATATCATATAATAATTTTATTTTCAACTTGATACTTATCCATTATGAAAATGATGTTGTTGATATATCATTTCCTATATAGGTGGTTGAACCGAACAAAAAACAAAAACCAGTTATTTTAACGAATGAGTAAGAGCATAGAGTTATATAATAGTAGTTTCATTTTATATAAGAATAATTTTGTTAATATAATATAATTATATTATATATGATACTTATAAAGAGTTTAAATTAGAAGGTAATTAAAATAGATGGTGAATAACTAGATACATACTTTGATTAATTTCAAACTTCTTAAAATGGGTTCATTCATAATGAAGGATTTAGGTCTCTTTATTGTAGACAAATTATTCAAAATGTGGAAGAATAATTTATAAGAGAGAGTTCTGGTATATATTAAATAGGAAAACAAATGAAAATTGTGGTTCTAATTGAGTAGAGTATAGTTCTTTTTATATGTGATTTTGGGTGAGATTCTTATAAATAACCATTCCTTATTATGAAAGGAATCTCATTTTACATGTAAAGTTGATCTAAAGTGAAAAATATTTTAAATAGTCATTAAAACCCTCATACACATAATATAGTTTTATGTTCAGTGATATTGCAATTTTACCCCATAATTTAACTCTTTTACGTCAATTAATAATTACCTTGGTAACTCAATTTTCAACCTCAACAACATATTTTTTTTCCAAAAGTTGGAACATATTACCTATGTTTTACATGGTGATTCCATATTTTATCTCCATTTAATGTAATTAAAAATTTAAATGTTAAGAATTTAATTTTTTTTAAAAAATAAAATATATATAAACACACTAATTTCATAGAAAAATGAATTTTTAAATATGATGTTTTGTTTTTCTTATATAATATAAAATAATAATAATTATATAGATGATAAAATATTTTTTATACTTATAAATATTATGTTTTATTAAAATCATCCTTAATCCATATTATATTTATTTTTTTAATTTAAAACGTAGAACACTTTTTTTTTCAAAAAAGTATTCTTTTAAACATTAAATGATTTTATTATTATTTTTAACCAATTAAATATCATTTCATGAAAGTTAATATATATATAAATATATAAATGATAAAGTTCATTAAATTTTACACTCTATTTATGATAAATTTCTAATTTAAACAAAAACAAACAATATATATAAAAAATGTTTTTTAAATTTAACATATTCATAAACCACAAATTATTTAAATTTTATTAAATATAATTTCTTAATTATTTATCAGATTTTATGTAATTATTTTACCAATTATTTTTGAAAATTAATTAATATGATTCTTTAAATTTTTTTGAAAATCATTATGTAAAAAAATTATTTAAAATAATATATATTTTCATAAAATTAATTAACATTTTTATGTTAATTTGATGTTAAATATTTTTAACAAATTAGTATCTTCTAATTTTAAAATATTATAAATACCAATTTGATGCATGTATACCCAATTACTATATAAACAATGATTATATATTAAATGGACACATATCCAATTACCACATAGTGGTCATATCATCCTTTTTCATCCCTATATATAACATTTTTCACTTATATAAAATTCATTCATCCTACTATTTCACTTCGTTCAAAAAATTTATATCTCATTTATATTGTTTTCCTTATTTCAATAGTTATAGTTTTTTTTGTATGGTATCCAAGGAAAAACATGAGGATGAAGAATTCACATTCATGGGTTTTTTATTTACTTATGGTTTTATTCCTCTTGTAATTTTCATAATGGTGTTTCATATTTATTCCTTAAAATGTATTAATTTTTTTTCTTGTATTATAATATTTTATCTTAATAAAATATATCACTATTCATTTTAGATTGATGTTTTAATTGAAATAAGATATTTTCCATGTTAACAGAATAAAAATACAGGATGTTACACATTTTCATTAATTTTTTAGATAATTATTTAATAAAAATCAATTATTCTAATATAAAAACACTTTATGCTCCCAAATAATATATTATAGGTTTTTTATGGGAAAAAAATTTAAAATCATATATGATTTTACACATCACATGTAATTTTTATCTATAAAAACAATCCTAAAATAAGATTTAAAGTATGAAAAATTTCACATTTTAATATATATATATATATATTTGTGTGTGGATTCTTTATTTTATTTCAATTTTATAATTTTTATTAATTTTATCCATATATTCTTTTAAAAATTTAAAATAGACTAGATAATTAGAATATAAACCATATAATTCAAACCACTTATATTTGTTTTAAAGAATTTTGATTTACATCAAATGGATTTTCTTATCTTGTATGAAATAATGAAATAAAACTATTTTGGAATAGTTTACAAAACTTTCGATAATAAGGCACTAATATGAATATTTGATTTTGTTATTTATGATATCTTCATAAACTAATATATAAAAATATATTTTTCCTTATTTTAGAACTTGAAATAAATATTTTAAATCATTTTGAAATTTTAATAAAAATACTATAAATTAAATTAATAGATAAAATACCTTGTAAATATAGATATTTAATAACAATAATTAATTTTAAAAAAAATTAATTTTATAAAATAGTTCATAAAATGATTATAAATAATTAAGAACAATTCATAATTATAAATTTAATCTTTGGGCTTTGTAAATGTAAATAAAGTTAATAAATCCCTTAAATTATAATTCATAATTTTTTAAACTATATAATCATTCCATTATTGATAAACGTTATAATTTTTTAAAATATATTATAACATAGATAAAAATCTAAATTATATCATAGTTCATGATAAATATAAGTATCCCAGTAAGTACATTGATTATAATTATTTTTAGCAAACCACATCCTACAATATATTTAAATCAATTTCCTCATCACTTTCTATTTTTTCAAACACAACTAGTGATATCCCTATATCCCAAGTTTCACTTCAGTAAAAATTCATTTTTGAATTATATTCTGAGTGAAAATATCCCTATATTATAACTGTGAATCTATCCTCCATTTTCAGTGTACATAATAAACACCTATTATAGATAATGATATCACATATCACTACCTATTATGAAAATATCAATGTTTTTTATTATTCCATTGATGCCTTAGTCATATAAAGAATAATTATATATATGTATTTCTTCCTATGATATTATTATGGTGCATAAAATTTAAGATTTTCATAAAATATATAATCATACTCTAATCTTCATGGTAATGTATCTAAAAAAACTTAAGTGTTTTAAAGGACATATATATTCCCAAAAAATAGCGTAAATCATACAAAAAACCCATTTCAAAAGTTGTACCATAAGAGATTTAGGATAATAAAAATAAATTGATAAATTTTATACCTTCTATTTGATGATGTTTAGCATATTTTATATAGTTAATGGCTATCCCTAATAAAAAACTAAATGGATATTACCATTGTTGGTAAAAAATGGTTATATAAATCACAATGAATATTTCTTGGTAGGATTTTTCATACATACCATGGTCAATTAGGACATTATTGTAAAGGAAAATATGAACAAAATAATGCTTCAACTATGATATTTATCATACTTAGATGTCATAAACACTAGTATAACTTTCCTTATATAAGTAGAATTTTAATTCTCTAAGGGGTAGAATGGATACCTATAGAATTTAAAAATTATCTAATCATTTAAACACTTGTAATTTATGATATTAACTCAACAATCCTTCCATGAATGTTTTAAAATTAAATATTCATTGTGATGTGTCAGAAATAATATAAATATCATTGAATGATATTAAGTAATCTAGTTTATTGATTTAACTTTAATAATTTTGATGAAAATATATAATATCACATATAAGATTCATATAAATGAAAACACTATACATCTATCTTTCATAGAGATATAAAATATATAACTATTTCAAAAATAGAGATATATCTATATCAGTCCTTGTGATAGACGAATCATATATTATATCATTTTAATTGAAATAAATACATTTTATAGTCTTTCTATATCACATATAATGTTAGGCTCATATCCCAAGACACAATATCCATTTAGTTCATATAATATATTTCAAGAACTATAATCCCTAGTCTAATAGTTGTGACCTAAAGTATGTAACACCATTTTTTTGGTACTTTACCGATTAATTATGTACTTTGAGATTATATAATAGATGGGTTATGTTTTGAGAGTTTTTGAACGGTTTTGAAGTGTTTTGGATGTTTTTTTGAGTTGAGTGGTTTGCTAATGGTTTTTAAAATCCATTCACTATCTATAGTAAACCATGTAAAGTGATTTTAGGAGTCACTATGCAGACACACAGTTAGGAAAAATTATGCAGATTCCTAGGAGAAACCGTGAAAGTTGAAATAAAGTGATAAAAATGGTTGGATCATGGATTTTCAAACCATGTTTTCCAACCGTGAAAGGGGTTGTAGTTGGGGTAGTAGAGTTTCATGATTGGTGTACATTTTTACAAACCATGTGGCCTAACCGTGCAACAGCTTGTGTAATTTATAGTTTTATGAATATGATTGGTGTATAGTTTGTTACAACATTGGAACTAACTATTTGATAATAAGTTAATGTTTTTTATGTTTTTAATTTATATTAATACTTAAAACTGATAATTTACCCCTATTTTTCTTGGGTACCATATTCATCTTCCTTCCTAAGATCCCTTGGTTATTCCCTTTAGTCTGGAAGTGACTTTTGGGTGAATCAAAGCATGTTGGAGATATTAAAGCATATGTTACTCCTTGTTCTCTCTCTTTTTATATATACTCATATCCTCTCTCTAAAATCCATAGATCTATCCCATTGTGGATAGATCTATGTTCTAGGGTGTGAATGTTTATGGGATTTGGTTTGATATTTTGAAGGGAATGTGTTGCGAGATGGATCTAGGAAACCATCGTTATATAAATTATTTTCACTATCTATTGAGAGGTTGGTATATTCTATCCCATATCCACTTTTATAGAAATTGATTGTTTTGTTTAATTTAATCCATTTTTATAGTTTTTATATGGAATCATTGTGTGAGTTTTTGAAGTAAACCCATTTTTGTTATGTTTTGGAAATGTGGGAAATTTGATAGATTTTGAAAAACCTTATTTACTTATAATTTTCAAGGGATGATTTTAAATTTATTTAATGGTTTTGAAACAATTATAATGTTTGATAAAATTATTTCAATGGAATACTTATTTTATAAGAAAAACTTTGGACTAGAATTTGCTGTAATTTGGTTGGTATGTGTTCAAAGTGGGTAAGTTATGGTTGGAATTTCCACCATCAAGGTAGAATGACACACTGTCATGGAATACCAGTATAAATGGAAATTTATTGGCTTTTATTTTTCTATCTATTACTTTTTAATATTATATAGATAATTTTCAAATCTAGGCACTGAAACAACATCAAATTATGAAGCCCAGTGAGTCTGAAAATAATTTTTGAAATATATTAAATATATTAAATATCATAGGGTATCATATTTCTGAAAAAAATGGTATAAATATTAATTGTAGGTCCATATTATAAATTTTAGGTTATCATTGAGTTCATAGAATAGGTTTTACCATAGTAGAAACATAAACTTGGAGTGCGTTGGGCTTTTAAGTGGGGCGTGGTTGTGGAAGAATGTTTAAATAAATTAATTGATTAAGTACAGTTTATTTTATTAAATTTTAATGAACATATTTTTTCTATAAATATATAGTTTTGGTGAAATATGAGGGTTATCCACATAAACCTATAGCCTTTGGGGAGACCATTGGAGAATCTTTCTTATGAGAACACCAAATAGGTCATGGATCATCAATAGGTGTACAATGAGATTCTAGGATCTCACCAAAAAAATGACACATGTTTTTTCTTCATCAGTGTTCAATCCATATCATGGTTGGAAATTTTCTTATGTGGATTTATCCTCATTTGATAATTCTTAGGATGAACATGAGTCAATTGACTAATGAATTGATTTTTAGATCATGCTTATTATGGGTACAAGACAGATTTATCTATTATTGGGGGATTCTATATTTGATTACATTATATTGATTCATTCATCATTATAAAGTAAATGAATCAATCCCAACAGTAACATTGACCATGGTCCATTCCCCATGTTTTTATTTTATTTATTTCTTCCCCTATTATTCAAATTTTCATCATAAAAAAATACTTTGGCCAGTGGTTTGGTGAATACCCAATATTAGAATGTTGCATGACTATTATTTGGTGAAATAGATCAATATAGTGGGTATGAGTGGGATCAAGGTTTAACTTTCTAAGAATTACTCTGATAGATGATTGGTTGATGACAGATTTAGAGACTCCATTCTGAGTAGATCATGCAGTGATGATGAGACGGGATGGTGGCCTTTTCATGAGCAGCAAGATTGAAAGAAATATGGGAAATGATGAAAACATACTCAGATGAATCTAGATCTATGTTCTTTAGAATGTTTTGTAGTAGGTCACTGAAAATTAGATAACATGGGTGAAGCCATAGGAGGAGATATATATTTTTATGGAAAACCATGATACATGACATGTAGTCCAGTGAAAAGACATCATGTTGTCCCATTTTATACAGTTCAATGGTTTTTGTACACAAATAAGTATCAGATTCCATGTGAACCAATACATATTCCTTACGACCCTTGTTGACCATGTTGATGCGTACAAGGAGTACACGCCCATGAAGCTGGGTGGCGTTACACACCATGTTGTCAATGCCACATGCCATATACACCATGGAAGGCGACTTGATGTGTATAAGAGGAACACACCCATAAGATCATGTGGCCCTACATGCCATGTGTGGAGGGCCCCATATCGTGTACTTGGAAATAGACATGGGAATAGGTCATGTTACACTGGTATAACCTGATGCCAAAGTGACACATTGGGTACTTCCAGTACACACCATGTACTTATTTAAAGATGTCTTGAAGAACTTGTCATATTAATATTGGAAATTTTTCATTAGGTTATGTTCTATTAATACATTCCATAAGGTTTTAGTATTGAGTTTCAAACTATTTATAGGATGGTTATCCTCTCTGAGAACTTCAATCTTTTATAAAGTTGTGGTAATCCCTTTGTGAGTGCTAGAGTGAGATCCCCCATCATCATCATTAACCTAGGTGGGGTTATTTGGGTCACTGTGACAAAATATATGTGTGTATCAATCCCCTATTTAGTGGGATAATTCATATTGGTTTTATAATATACCCCATGTACTTTTTTATGATTCTTATATGTGTATTGATATCTTTATACTTCCAATGGGTACTTCTTATAGTGATACCCGATGAGCATGACCTCTCCAATGGATTCCATTAGTGATTTCTAAATCATGGAGTGTGTTCTCGCAGATGAGTGTTACATGGAAACTTTGATCATAAATCCTAGGGGAGAATTATGGTTTTGATCTTACTTCGACACTGTGTATCTACTTTGAGTATATCTAAACATTTTTTATGATGTCAAGATATCCCTATTATGAGACGAGTGTCATTATTTGTGCTATATTCTTAGTGATTTCAAGGTTTCCTATTGGGTATTATTATAGTAACTCTTGCATGGGCTTTTACTACACATGTCATACGTTATATAGATAACAAATTTTTTTGAAAGATTCCTCTAGGGACCAAGACTAGGTAGAGTTGGTGAGATAGGAAAACTTAGGTGTGTTCTTGTGGTTTCATTTAAAACAGTCCTCTCCTACTTCACAGGATGAACCTAATTCATTTTCTTTTGGCGGGACTTTAATTGAACCTTTATTTCCAATACTTTCTTTTCGTACTCTGATGGTGGGATTTTAGATGTATGCATGGATTGTTATTAGTTATTTTATATTTCATCATTTTATGGGCATAAATATGGGTGCCTGTGTATAAGTGCCTTTGTCTAAGGCCCCCCATGTGTTGGATATACATACATGGGTACGATTTCCAAACCCTATCCTATTATAGGTTGCATTGAGTTAGTCACAGTCTAGAACCTATTGGTATGGGTCATGGTGGATTAGTATTAGAGGATTTAGTTAATCCTTATGACCAGATTCTATGAGATTTATTTGGGACAACTGTGTAAATTGTTTCAATTTTGGCTCATCGTCCAAAGACTATTGTGTGGGGGTAACAACCAATATATCTATACACCAAGACTCTGTTAACATTCCATTTTACTTTTACATGTATGAACTTGTTACAGAAAAAACATTGGTTTATTCATCATATAGGGATGAGTTGTGGTTTCCATATCATTTTTGTGTCAGATGTACAAATGTATTCATTGACTGTGGTATGGATTTTCTATTTTAGGATGCCTAGAAACTAATTTCCAACTAAGATTCAGCATCAGGATCATAGGGATGATCCCCCATCTGAAAAGACTTTGATATAGGGACCAGTTTAGTAGGCGTTACCTCCAGGTGGTGCACTAATATTACCACAACCTATCAAGAAATTTATGGTACCAGCAATACTGGAATATGATGTGCATAGGATGACTATTCTTGATAAGTTTTAGTGATAGAGACCCCTCAAGTTCTGAGTTATGAAACACCCACAGGTGGATGATGACTGACCTGAGGCAGTGATGTTAGTCTTGTATTTTATAAGGACACCCTATGATCATATAGTGGTCCTATCAGTGAGCCTATTTCATGGATAAAAAAGATGTTAGGAGGTCTTAGTGACTCTGTTTTCTGATGAGGTGACTCTTTCGTGGTCATATTTCAAGTGCCTTTTTAGAGAGTAGTTTTCTCCAGCTATGTTCAAGGTTGTGTGCATCCGAGAGCTTCTACTGTTTCAGTAGGCCTGTACGAGCATGGTTGAATATTTTTTGAGGTTCACTAACCTATATCGATATTCGATAGATTTGGTGTGTGATTAGTTCATTAGATTTGAAACCTTCAATCAAGGACTACAAAGAGACATTTAAGAAAATATGATACTTGTATGCATTCTTACATATGATGGGGGTTCTAGAGTGTGCTTTGGTAGACTAGAGTTTCCTAGAAAATAAGGCGCAAATAGTTGGTTCTTGTTGTGGGAACACAGGACCAGAGACTTCATCGGAAGGGAGACGATGATAGACAATGGGGAAAATATTTGTGAGATGTTTCAGGAGGAATTCCCCGGATAGAGGGTTTGTGGATCATTTTTCAAAATATGGATCTAGTTATCCTAGAGGGATAAAGTGTTAGTCTTGTGATGTTTGGTTCCATATTGGATGATATTTCCCTAAAAGTGTGTAAATGATAGAGAGATAATGGATATGATACCTCAGATAAAGTAGTGGAAGGAGTATGCAAATCATCTGGGTAAATGACTTTGAAGTAGAGATAGGAGAGTAGCTGAAGGAGGTAGATGTTTTGACCTATTACCACCACCACCCATAGGTGGTCCCCACCATGCTTAGGGAGCTGATGAACAAGGGATATGGTAGCTATACGTGGTAGAAGCTTATGATCCAAAGGCTCCAGTGATGATAAAAGTCATGATCAATGTCTTCTTTACTTTATATTTAGTATTGATAGACATGTGTGTGATCCACTCCATTATTGAAACTTATCTAGTTTTAGAATTAAAGAATCTAGTTGAGCCCTTGTCTCAACCCTTACACGTAGAGACTCCTTTCAGATACGAATTAGTGATCACACACTTCTGCCAATGGCATGACCTGAATATTATAGGTGATAGTTTCTTCTGGGATATATTTGTAGAAGTAATGAGGCCTTAAGATTTATTATTAGGAATGTATTTGTTATCTATAGTTCATTCCCATATTTACTATTTTAGGTGAAGGATTTAGTCTATCAAAAGTGATGGGGTGAGGGTTTTCCTTTATGAGTGAAAAGGAAACCCAGGCTGATTAGGATGAACTCATTCATTGTAGGGTGTATCTGATTGCACACCAGTTGGCTATCACGACCCTCGGTGTAGTGGATTCTATGATATTTTAGTTTCTGACAGTGGTGGAGGAGTACAAGTATGTCCTTCCTGAGGATATTCTAGTCTTACCTCCCAACCGAGAGTTAGAATTATGCATTGATATACACCCCAATAAAACCCTGATATCTATACCAATATATCAGATGGATCTAGTAGAGCTTCACAAGATGATGGTGTAGTTGGTGGACTTATAGATGAAGTACTTTATTTGACCCATTCTTTCACCCTATGAAGCCCATGTATTATTCACGAATAAAGAGTATAGGATCTTGAGGTTGTTTATGGATTACTAATTCCTAAGCCATGTGACCACAAAGAACATGTATCAAATATCGAGGATCAATTACCTATTCTATCAGTTGAGAGGGGAATGATAGTTCTCAAAGATATACCTCAGAACATGATATCATTAGTTGTGAGTACGAGACAAGGACATACTTAGGATTACTTTCCAATATAATTATGATCCCTATGAGTACTTCATGATTCCATTAGTTTTGAATAACACCCCATCTCTGTTCGTGGGACTCATGAACTAGATCTTTCAAGATTTCTTTGAAAGGTTTTTGGTAGTATTCATGGATGATATCATAGTGTACTTGATATACAAGGAGAACCATACATGTCAATTGAATATGGTTCTATATTTACTCCAAGATAACTAGAATTTTGGGAAGCCCTCAAAGTTTTGGTTTTGGATTTTGGAGGACCAATTTCAGGTACATGTTATCTAAAAAAGCAATATAGTAGTGGACTCGAAAAATGGTGAGGTAGTGTTTTGTTGGGATCCATCCAAGTGTATGATTGAGGTTCAAAGCTTACTTGTGATGAAATGATACGAACAAATATTTTTTCATGATTTCTTTAGGATATCAACTCCCTTGAAAAATTTTAATAAAAAGGAGAATCATTTTATGTGGAAAGAGAGGTTCTAGTAGGCTTTCTAGGTGTTAAGGTAGATATTGAAAAGCGCTCCCATATTATGATTTACGAAGATGAGTGTTCAGTGTGTATTATTCTATGATGCATCAGGGATTGGGATTTATTGTGTTTGATGTAGAGGAAGGTATTTATTACCTATGGTTTTTGTTAGTTAAGAACACATGAGTAGAACTACAGGACGCATGATCTTGAGCTTTCAGTGGTAGTATTTTCACTTAATATGTGGAACAACTACCTTATGGGTGAGTGATTTATATTCTATTCTGAAAAAATAGTCTCAATTATATATTCTATCATAATCATATTTACTTAATATTTATAAAATTACTAGAGTTACTCAATGATTATGAATTTGAAATTTTATATACTCATGGGAAGAGGAACATAGTAGTAGATGCTCTTAGTAGAAGATCTTGTTCACAGTGGATGAGTAAGGCATCAGAGCAGTTGGCCTCATTAAAATTATCCATTATGGATAGGGATGGAAACAATTACCTCTAATCGATGATTTTTAACCATCATCTTTTACAATTATTTAGGGAGGAATTTCTTGGGGATATCGACTGTGAGACCATATGTACTGAAGTATCCAATGGACATTCTAATAATGTATTTTTTAATGGTGGGGAGCACATAATATTATTAATAGGATATATGATGGTACCTATGATTTTTTGGGAGGTTATTATAATGGATTTTCATACATCTCCCTTGGTGGTACATACAAGCGTGTTGAAGATGTACTATGACCTCTGACATTAGTTTTGGTGGCCAGATATGAAGAATGGGGTTATAGAGTTTGTCTCTCGATGCCTTTTTTAGCATGTTAAGTCTGAGAACCAAGTTCTATAGTGTTTAGGTCAACACATTTAGTTTCTATAGTGTAAGTGGGATAGGATATCCAAGAACTTAGTGATGGGTTTACCAAATACGCCTATAAGAAATGATTCCATCTGGGTGATACTAGATTGACTCACCAAGTCATCCCAATTATTATCTATTTGAGAGAAGAGTTTAGTCGAGATATTGGGAGGCAAATACATTAATGAGATATTCAGAATCCCTAGATTTATATCAATGATAATTTCTGACCATGGTGCATGCTATATATATTGGTTATTGAAAGGATTATAAAAGGCCTTTGGGACCTAGTTGTGTTTGAGAATAGTGTTTCACCCCCAAAATGATGGCTAGAGTGGGAAGAACATTCAAGTCTTGGAGGACATGATACAAGATTTATTGTTAGACTTTGTCTATAGTTGAATGGAAAACCTACTATTGGTGGATTTTTCATACAACATCAACTACCATTACACCATCAGTATGGAACTTCTTGAGACCTTGTACGGGTGACCATTAAGGTGACCACTATACTAGACCGACCTAGGAGAGTCATCAATTATGGGACTAGAGTTTTTTTATCCACAACAAAGAAAGCGAAGATCATCCAAGAGTAGATAAGGACTTCCCATAGCCATTAAAAGTCTTATTCAGACTAAAAAAAGGAATTCAGATATCTAGAATGGAGGCCATTCATTCTTACAAGTCTAAACTCGATGTGGGTTTTAGAGATTTGTCCCAGTGGTAAACTATGTTTGAGATTTATTGGCTCTTTCTAGATATGATATAGAGTTTTCGAGTTGGATTATCACTTCTCTCTACCGTTGTAGTTATACCAGGTGTATGATGTATTCTATATGTCACAACCAAGGATTTACATGCACGAACCATAACATGTTATTGACTATGTCAAGATGGATATTGAGGATGGGGATACTTGTGTAGAGTACCTACTAGATATCTAGGATTGGTAATAGAGGATCCTCTATGGGCATATGATTCATACAGTGAATGTCCAGTGGAATCACATAAATTTACGGTAGAGTATATGGGAACATGATACACAAAAAACATGTTGTATACCCACATATCTTTGTGTAGTAATTTTCTTGGATTTCTAAAATTTAAATCTCCTTGGTGGGGAGAATTTAATTAATCAAATTTTTTCTTTTATTAAATTATAATATTATATAAATTATTTTCAGATCTAGGCGCTGAGACGGCGTGAGATTCAGAGGCCTGGGGAGGTCAAAATTAATTTTTAAAATATATTAAATATATTAAATGACATGTATGCATCGTTTTCTTATAAAAGTGAAATAAATATTAAATTAAGGCTAAAATTAGAAATATTAGGCCACTATTGAGTTTAGAACAAGGGTTTCACCCTTGGCTTAACATAAACATGGATCACATTAGACATTCGGATTGAGCACAGTCCTGAGAGAATGTTTAAATAAAATAATTGATTAAAAATTATTTATTTAAATAATATTAATGAGGATATTTTTTACATATAAATATATGGCTATGATGAAATATCAGGGTTAGCTGCATAACCCTTGAGCCATTGAAGATAGTGCTGGAGGATACTTATTGAGTGAAAAACAACTGGATCGTGGATTATCAATTTTGTTCAATGGGATTCAAGGATCTCTCCAATGACAAAAAAATGGGTTGTTTCTTCATCAGCAATCGATCCATCTCAAGGTAGGACATTTTTTATGTGGATTTATCTTCATTTGATTATCCCTAGGAAAAATTGAATTAATTAACTGAAGAATTGATTCACTAATCATGCATATTGTGGGTATGAGTTATATTTATCTATGATTAGGGATTTAAATTATTGAATATATTATATATCTTTCATCTTCATTATAACATACGAGAACTAATTTCAATAAGAATATTGGATGATGTCTATTCCTCAAGTTTTTTATTTTGGAATTTCTTCCCCCATTCTTTACATGTTCATCAAGGATAATTCCCTTGGACCTTGGTTTAATGAAAACCTGGTATTAGATTGTTGTGTGATCATTATTCAGCAAAAACGTTCAATACCATTGGAATAGATATGATTAAGGATGAATTTGTGGGGTGTGAATGTGATATATGATCAATAAAGGATATATTTGGAGACTCTTATCCAAGTGGAGTGTGTATTAGTGATGTAATAAAATAGTTTCCATTTCCCAAGTGATGGGATTGGTTAGAATTTGTTCAACAATGGAGACTGACTCAAATGGATAGAGACTTATGATCTTTTGCTTGTTTTTTGGTAGATCCTTGAAAATTAGAGGGCATGAGAGAATTTACATGATGGGATCTAGAGTTTTGAGGAAAACTAGACTATAATTCATGTACTACTATAAAAACAAACTGTGCAGTATATTTTTATGAGGTGATAGGGTTTTAGTGAAGATATATGTATCAAATGCTATGTGACTCAAGTCACACGCCATGTTACCCTTTCAAACTATCTCAACATTTGCATGGTGTACATTATCATGAATCTGGGCGGTGTTACATGATATGTGGAGAAATCCACACACTATGTACACTCTCGAATGCATATCAACATGTAAAGGGGGCAAAGAAACTCAATATCATGTGGCCCCACACATCATGTGTGATGGGCCACATGTTGTGTATGTGGAAAAAGACATGGGAATGGGCTATGTTGCATGGGTAGAACGCGGTGCATAAGGGACATGCTGTGTATTTACAGTACACATCATATACTTCTTCAAAGATAGCTTGGATCCCTTGTACTCCTCATCATGGAAAAGTTTAATTTTGGTATGTTATGTTGATCCATTACCTGGGGGTTTAGAATAAAGTTATATCCTATTTATAGAATGTTGATCCTCTTATAGGAACAACAACATTGGATAGATTTGTTGGAATCCCTTCATGAGGTATGAAGTAAGAGCCTCAATCATCATCACATCCCTATGCCGAGTTCTTATTATTTTCATGACCAATAGTACATGATCATTGATCCCCTAATTAGTGGGTTAATCCATATTGGGTTATTGGTATAGCCCATGGCATTAGCTGTGATCACCATCTGTGTACCGATCACTTCATGAATCCAATTTAATCTTATTATGGTGAGAATCAATGAGCACAACATCTTTGATGTATTTCGTCAGTTCTATATGACTCATGGTTTGTGTTCAACTAGATGAGGGTTATATTGAACATTAAAACTAGAATTATAGTTAGACACTACATATGTGACCTTACATTGAGACTATGTGTGTACATTGAGTATAATTGGATATTCTTGTTATGTATGCTATTGAAATATCCCTGTGATGAGTTGAATATCATTCTTGATTCTATATTCTTAATGATTTAGGGGTGTCCTAGAGGGTATTTTTATACTCACCCTTGAATGAGATTTTCTCACTTTTATCATGTATTATGTAAATAACTAAAATTTTGAGGGAGTCTAATAAGGACCAGGACTAGGTGGATCTTAGTGATCAAGAATAACCGAGGTTTATTGTAGTGGTTTCAATTATAGTAGTCCAATCCCACTTCACAGGCTGGAATTGTTTTAGTTTCTTTTAGTTGGCTTTTATTTTCCCATTTCAATCTAGTACTTTTTTTTCATACTCTGATGGTGGGATCTTAGATGTATTCAAGAATGGGTATCAATAGTTTCATATTTTAACATTTTATGGGATTGGATATGTGTTCTTATGTACATGTTCATTAGGATAAGGCCTCCCATGTGTGTGATTTTCCTACTCAACACTAGTTACTATCCCCTGGTCTATTGGATGTAGGCTTGGGGTAGTCACGGTCTGGGCCCCACTGGGTAGGGTCTTGATAGGTAACACTAAGAATGACTTTATGAATATGTGTCTATGTGAATATGGGAATGTTTGTTCCCAATATGAGTGAATTTAAATGATATTATTTAATGTTTCTGAATATGGATTTTTCTTCTGGTTTTATATAAAATATTAAAAATATTTTCAATTATTTATTATAAAATGTTCTAATCAGTTCTTGTCCTTGTAGAATTGGTTGGGAAGTCTCTAGGGAATTAATATTGAATTTATAACCACCCCCTTATTGGAAAATTTGGTGCATTTTAAACTCCTTACACCAAAACATTTGAAAGGAAAAAGTAACTTATTTCTCTAGTGATGAATCATGATACCATGGGCACAATGGGCAGTGTTGGAGCTCGAATCTAGTTCTGGTGGTATTCAAGATCATGTCACTTTGATATATTTGGTATATGTTTTTTTTGTTTTATCAACTAATATTCCTTATTCCTCTATCACCTAAATATTGTTATTTTATTAGTTTTTACCTGTAGCTGTATTGTTTATGCTCATGCATCATATAATAGTATTTTATGTTTATCATCTGTGTAATCTAGTTGTTTTATATTTAAAGGTAAAATCATCCCCAAATTTCTTCTTAAGCCCTTGTCATTTATTTCCAGAATTTGATGTCTTGGGGATGTCACCAAAGGTTATTGGCAGTCCATCTCTTTTAATCCAATGAGTTGGGGTTGGATGATACAAATTTTATTAGTCTTGGTTTTTCCATATGTCTTTTAGGATTATAGCAAGGGGATAGGAATTTAAAAACATGAAATGTATATCTTATATAGATGTAGCTAACCTTTTTATGATGAACATTAAGTAAAAATGGTGTTTTGGGTACAAAAGTATTCTAATATAGTTCTATGTGTAATGTCATCTCCTCATCATGGGTTTAGACGATGAGTGTTTAACATCATCCAATGATAGTGAGACTTCCCACTAGGACTACTTTGTTTATTTTTAGTTTTATGATTTATGAAAATGGTTTAAATGGATGATTATTGAACATACTATTTTCTATGATTGTTCATTATGGTGATTTTTAATTTTATAAACCTTCAGTTTCTAGTAAGTTATACCTTAATGGAATGATGATCTTGTTATAGAAAATGTAACAGTGTAATTTTTATAAGAATCAAGAAGAAGAGGTTGTTGAAAATGATGTTTCACCTGAGACATAAGTGGTCCAAGAACTAGTAAAAATCAACTTTTTGTGTTTTCAAGCCATATATTAGGTAAATTAGAACGATGGTCCTTGATAGGTGGACCACCCAATTTAGTTTCAATAGTAGAATATACATATCTTTTTGGGTGAATTTAAAACCTAAAAAATCTATAGTGTGGTTTAATCAAATTAATAGAATCATTGAATTATTATGTACACAATTTGAGTTATAGGTTATGTTTTCAACTTATATTCTAGAGTATCTTGCATTAAAATTGTGGGATTTATCTCTCCATACTAACTTTTACCATGAAATCACTTTGGAGGATTTTGATGAATTGTTTATGAAAAAAATTATATCCTCACAAATTTTGGACCACAAGAAAAACTAATTTATTCATCCTAAATAAAGAAAATATATCTATGATAGAGTATGTTTCTATGTTTATGAACATAGTCTATTTTTTCATGTAAGTTTCTACTAGTGTGTTGTTGAAGGTGCATATATTTGAATGTTGACTGCGACTAGAGGTATATTCTAAGATAGATATTTTTAATATTTCAAAATATATAGAGATGGTGAATAGATAAATGGTATTATAAAGAGTTATATATAGAATTTTATCTATAGGGTGCATGTTTATCACTATATGAATAGGTGAGAAATCAAATGATGGTAATTGGAAGAAGAGGGACACCTACATACAAGGTGAAAGTTCTTCTCCAAATTAGACAACATGATTAGTTAATTTCCCTACCTGAAACTATATTAGGCTTGGCTATTTTCAATGTAGTTCTAATTCTTATAGGAAGAACGACAATATGACACCACCTAGGGCATGTAAAAACTATATCAAATGGGACATCTATAACATTACTATAACAGTGATCCAAAGTATAATGTTGGTGATGCATCTCATGTTTCTCATACATCATTTTATTTGATAGGGAAATATCATCAAAATAACTCTCAAACATTGAACTGAGAAATCTGTGGTGATTCTATGAAAAGCATGAATCCCAAGGATATGTAATCTCAACAATTATGTAAGGTTCTTGTAGGATCAATTATTTGGATATATGGTGATGAGCTGATGATCATGGTTGATCAATCTGGTCCTTTTACGGTGTGAGGTACAATTATTTTGAATTCTAAACTTATATAATCTTTGTTTGATATGGGTGTATCCCATTGTTTTATCACTTATTATGTTGTGGATCATATGGGGTTGCATGTTGAAATTATGCCTTCTGTTTCGAATCTTTAAACACCTTTGGTACAAAGAGAGTGGTGAGCCTTTAATTGTGTAGCGTGTTCAATAACAATTAATGGGTATGATTTGGTTTGTAATTTCTCTATTATTGAGATGGAAATCTATTACAAAATTTAAGGAATAGCTAGGTTGATATCATTCAAGGTCCATATCGACTGTTATTCTTGATTGGTGATGTTTACATCCTATAATGGTAGTACCCATATCATAAATAATATTGGGCTATGAATGATAGAAGAAAGGAACCATTGGTATATATTTTTATAATTATCTATTATTAGTTGGTGGTGGTTACTTTGGAATCAGTTTTTTAGATCAGAAATAGAGATTTTATAACCATCATTGATCAGTTTCCTTAAGTATTTATCATCAATTTATCTGGGTTTCCTCATGATAGATAAGTGGAATTTAATATTGATATCCTACTAGGGAATAATACTTTTTAAATTATTTCATATATAATGTAATGAAAATAATTGAGGGAATTGAAATTTCATCTAAAATACTTGTAAAGAAAAGGGTTAATTTGACATATCACATTCTCATGGGTGGCACCCATTCTTTTTATAAAGAAAGTGGTTGAAAATCTTAGGATTTGTGTGGATTATCATAAGCACAACCAAATTATGATAAATAATGAATACCATCTTCCATGAATTGATGACCCATTTAATTAATTGAAGGATTAAGACTGGTTCTATAAATTTGAATTATTATTAGGCTATCACCAACTTTAGTTTTCGAAGGAGGATATTACAAAGACAACCTTTAAGACCTATTATGGTCACTAAATTTTTTTATGCTCTTTGGTTTCATGAATTCAAAAGTGGTTTTTATGGAATTTATGAATCAAAAATTTTATAGGTACCAAGACTCCTTTATAGTGGTGTTTATTGAGAATATTTTTAGTGTATTATAAGACTAATGTTAATCATGAACAACACTTGGGTATAGTGTTTTGTATCCTGTTAGAACATCACCATTATGCTAAGATTTAAAAGGTTGATTTTTAGAAACAAGAGGTTTGTTTCATTGATCATTTCATTTCTGAAGAAGGAGTTTCGATAGATCTTGAGAAGGTAGAAGCTGTTATCTCTTGGTAACCACTAAAAAATGTTTTAGAGACATATAGTTTTCTCAGTTTAGCAGGATATTACTGATGATTTATTCATTATTATGCGTTTATTTTCTAACCAATGAAGGATATGATAAGGAAAGGAGTTACTTTCCAATAGATCTGTGAGTTCCCGTAATATTTTCAAGAACAATTTTTTTATTACATCATCACCCAACCTCATGTTTCTAGAGTTTGTACAAGTTTACATGGTCTATTGTGATATTTCAGGATCTTGGGTAGGTTGTGTTCTCATTTATGGAGATCATATTATAGCTTATGGATAAATAAAGTTATGGTTTCATGAGAATAATTATACAACACATGATTTTGAATTCACTTTTGTAGTCCATGCCTTAAATACTTTACATCATCATCATTTTGGTGAGACATTTATGGTGTTTACTAGTCCTAAAATCATTAAAAAAATATTTTAAAATAGTTATTTGAATCAAAGGAAACACATATGGACAAATTATCAATAGATTCTTGACTTTGAATTGATATATACACTGAGAAAATAAAATTCTATAGAAGATGCATTAAACAGTAAGTAATATATTCATTTGTCTAAAGGGGATTTGGAATAATGATAACTGATGCCAAATATAGATAAAATGCATTTAGATTATTTTGAGTAGGATGATGCTATGGTTTTATTTTTCATTTCATTCATTATTGATTTGGTTGAAAATGTTAAATATTTTCACACATCCAATCCTGAATATTTAAACATGGCATCATAACTCAATGGTGGGGAAACCATTGAGGTATGGACTCTAGATGGAAAATCTGTATTGCGGTTTAGGAAGTAGATTTTTTGTTCTTTCAAGATATTAGGAAAATTTTCCATTTATAAACCACTATTAGAGATGTGATATTCATCCTAGCACATATATTTTTTATAAAGCGATTCAAGCATATTTTTGGCGGGTTGGTATTAAGAATACAGAGGAAAAGTTTGTTACAAGACGCCTCACATGTCAAAAAGTTTGGGGTGTGCACCAATAACCATATAGTATTCTACATTTTCTACTAATTCTTGAATGGAAATGGTAGCATAGAACTACGAGTTTCTTCATTTGTCTACCAATAATGTTTAGGAAACATGATGCAATATGGGTGATTGCACATCTGATCATGAATTTGACTAACATATTCCATATTAATGAACCCAATATGTTAAAATAATTACAAAAATAATTATATTTGAGAAGTTTTAAAAATTCACGGTGTTTTAGTTTCAATAATGTTTGACCATATCCCTAGGTTTACATCTATTTTTGTGAAATATTTATAGTAATCCCAGGGAACTCAATTTAAAATGATCATATCGTATCATCCAAAGATGGGTGTAAAATACAAAAAGGAAATCCAAACATTGAAAGAAATTATTAGGTCTCGTATTTTTTATTTTGGGGGTTTGTGGGAGGATCAAATAGAATTATTGGAGTTCTCATAGAATAACAATTATTATGTATTGATACATATGGAATCTTTTAAAGTTTTGTATGGATGTTGCTTCCATTTTATAATTTTTTGGGTGGTAAAAGGCGAGACTTTATTGATCAAACATATACTTGTAAAAAAAAGGAAATATATGATTAGAAATTGTAGGGATGTATATCAAAGTCTATAAAAATCATATACATATCATCGTTGATGAGCATTAACATTTGAGGTGGATGATCATGTTTTCTAAGGAATATCTCCAAGGTTAGGCAATTTTTATTTTGGTAAATAAGAATTTTTTATCCTTAGTACATTTGTACTTTTGAGATACTTAAATGAGTAGGGGACATTGTATATTAGTTAGATTTACTAGAGAGGTTCAGTTCAGTGCAAAATGAATTTCATGTATCTCAATTAAGGAAGTACCATCTTGATCTAGACCATGTGATTTTAGGAGACCATACTGATCTTTAAATAGAAGATATATTGATTCATTTGATGATATGGGTTGAAGATAGGAATGCAAAAAAATGTCTTGTGAAAATCATCTGTTTCTTGTGAGTTCTATAGTAACATGGTTAGATTTAGGAAGAGACATGGGAGCATGAAAAATAAATGTTAATGAATTGGCTTGAACTCTTCTAAAATTAATCCAATATCCACTTTTTGAGGATGGAAATTGCAACTGTGTCAAGAATGTAATGATGATTATTTTAAGTAATTTACCCATTTATTATTTATTTAGAGATTATATAACACTAGGGTTTCATTTTGGGAGCTTATGGATGTTTTTTGGAGTATCTTGGAAGTTTTTTAGAGGTGTATAGTTTGGGAATGGTTAGTAATAATCATACAATATCCCTAGGGAGCTATGAAAGGTTATTCTGTGAGTCATTGAGTTGGAATATATTGGTTCATGGTTTGTCCAAATATTGTGGGTTCCCAAAAAAAACCTTGAATATTGAGGTAGTAGGAGAAAATAATTGGAGCATGGTTTTTCAAATCATGTGATCTAATCATGCATGTGGTTAGGCTTGAGTTAGTATCACCACCTGGTTGTTATACAGTTTTCCAACCATGTGGACAAACTAAGCGGCTACCTGGGTGATTTGTAGTATCATGCGCATGGTTAGCACATGACTTGTTAAACTATGTAACCCAACTGTGTGATGTGAAGTTAATGCTATGAAAATATTTTATTAATTCATATAAATACCCCAAAACAATATTTTACCCTATTCTTATAGGGTATTGAGTTACTCTTCCTCCTTAGGCTCCTGGTGATTCCATTTGGTCTGGATTTTACTTTTGGGTTAATCAAAGGGCACTAGAGATCCAGAATCATTGGTTAACACTTATTCTCCTGTGTTTTTTAGATCAACTATTCTACTATCCCTCTTGAATCTATAGATCTTGTCCACTATTGATAGATATATTTTCTAGGAAATGAATCTTTATGGTATTTTTTGGATATATTAAATTGAAGGTGTTGTGACCCCGTATTAAGGATACATTAGTGGTGTTCTTCATTATTTCCATCTATTAATAACTAATTGGATTATATATCATCTCCACATTTCTAGAACTTGAAGTATTAGTATGATTTAATGGTTTTTTTGTTCTTTGTATGGAAAAATTGTGTGATTTTGTGAAGCAAAAATATTTGGTTTATGTTTTGGAAATATGGTAAATATGGTGTCTTTTGGAAAACCCTCTTTTCATATAAGAATTAAAATGATTATTTTAAGATTATGAAGATGGTTTAAAGAATGAAAAATGTTTGAGGAAATTATTTCAAAGGAATAGTATTTTTTTGTTAATTGTTTTCTTTGAATTTATCATAATTATGTTTGTGTGTATTTAATTTGGACAGGTTATGGTCAGACATATCACCATAAAGGTAGGACAGAATATGGTCATAGAGTATCATTGTCACTAGTAACAAAATATTTGAGGGTGTGGGTGTGTGTTAATGTGTGTGAACATATGAATGGTTATGAAAAATATGAACATATATAAATGAGACTATTTATGGTTTTGTCACATGGATTTCACTTATGGTTTTATAAAAACTGTTAAACTGATTTTCAATATTTTATTATAAAATATTCTAAAAAATTCATGTTCTTATGGCACATGTTGGGAAGTATATGGGGAATTATTACTGAGTTTTACTAACCCCCTACTTACGAACATTGGTTAATTTTCATATATCATATACTGAGGCATAATAAATGGGGTGATACCTTATTTCTCTAAGAATTCATCTTGATACCATAGGAATGAAATATGGTGTTGGAGCATGGAGCTTGAGTTAGTGGTGTTTGGGAAAATTTAACTTTTATAGATTGGAGACATGATGTCTATTTGTTTTTTCAGTTGATAATCTATGATCCTTTTTCACTTGGATATTTCTGGTCTATTGGTTTATTACCAAGAGTTTTATTTTTTTTATTGATACATTATATAGAAGTATTAGATGTTTATATTTTTTTTCAAGTTGTTTCATCTATAAAGGTAAAATCATCCTCCAAATTCATATTTAAGCTCTTGGAATTTATTTATGGCCTTTGGTATCTTGGGGATGTCACCTAATATTTGTGGAACTCAGTATCTTCTCAATCCAATGAGATGGGGTGGGTTGTTACAATGTTCCACTCTCTATAGATCATTACTGAAGATCTATTTAAATTCACAATAGGATTTTAACCCAAATTATGTAAGAATAATTATATTAAAATATTTACTATAGAATTATAACTAGAAAACTAAACACCTAGGTTGAAAGAAATTGAATATTTTGTTATAACATAGCATGAAACTATTTAAATGCTTAGAATAAAAATTCATCAAAATAGATTAAATAATTTGATTATACAATAAAAAATTCATAATATAAAAAAATTATATTTATGAATTGTATAAATAAATAAATGAGTAAACTATTAATAAATATGTACCTGTGATATTATGAACATTTTATAAAACATAATTATAAAAAATTTATAATTAATTATAAAATAATATTTAATTTTTATCAAATATAAATATAAATATTTTATAATTTTATCTCAAATATGAATACATGATATTTCACAATCACAAGGCATACATATGTACTCGTCCATTTTAAAATATATAATTTTTCAAAACTTGAATTTTTCAAATATTTATCCTAATTGAAATTTCATATTAATAATGTAAATAATTTACATTATTTAAAAATAATATATTTTAAAATTATTTAAAACATCAATCATATCCACAAAAGAAACTTTTGTAGTGTTTTAAATAAATTCCCAAAATAAGAAATGGATAAAAATATATAATATTATAGTTTATAATATTTTAGAAAACCACTATAAAAGCATTATAATTATCATATTTTATAATTCATAAACACTATACAATAATTTATAATTTTAACATAGATAATTTATATAGAAATCATAAATTAAATACTATATAAATTAAGGAATTAAATATTAACAATTAAAAATAAAATCTATCTTTATATATTTCATAAACATTAAATAAATAATTATGAAAATTTATAATTATAATATTAATTTACAGACTATTCATAAATTAAATAAATGCTCTTAAGTTACTTCTGTTGTAATTAATTTTCTAACTTATTTTTCATTTTATAAAATAAAAAAATAAAAAACACCCATATAACTGATGGTGAAACAATCTGATAGTTAATTGTGTTATATAAAAACATATATCATTGGTAAATCATATGCGAGAACATCCCTATATAATTAGACCTCCATTTTTTATATCATAAACCACAATATCTCATATTTTTTGTTGCAATATAACCGATGAAAGTTATCATATATCCATAATGGTATCATCAATTGTAAAATTTTTAATTGCATAAGGCAATATCCCTATATATATAGTAGTGATTCAAAAGAAACATAATTTTTCAACTAAATTGTTGACATGAACTAACCAACTTGGACCCCTCCTGGGAGGCAGTAAGTAGGGTCTGCCACCCCAATTCCACCTTTAATAGGCCAAGGGATTATTACTAACATTGAGTAGGAATATCACACATGATGAGAGGCCTTATACCAATTCACTCAAACACAAGACACACATCCATAAAGAAGAAAAAATTACAAAATAGATAAATAAAAGTAACTGTAATATATAATTCATGTGTTAAACCCTAAGATCTACAAAAGAGAATATAGTGCATAAAAAATAATAAAAAGGGGGATAGAAACACCCAATAATCAAAAAGTAAAAACCACCCCAAACAACTATGGCGAAGATATACCAATAATTGAACTTCTCGAGATATAAATTTTTTTCCTACTATCACCACTTGGTACCATTTAGTTACACTAACATCTTTTTCACAAATTCCATTGTCGATCTATTCATCTTCTATATAAGAAATAAAACATATGAGTGAAGATAATCATGTAGGGGAGAGTATATGCATACCGAGTAGGAAACCCTAAAAACCAAGAAGTAATAATAAAAAGACTATTTAACTCAAATCACAAAGGTAATAAAGAGATAAAAAATCATAAGAATCACAATATAATTTGATAGAGAGAACGTGTGAAAAATAGTAGAGTCCCTCTCTTCATAGCCTAGCCATTGGAGAAATATAATGAAACCTAAAGAATATATATTACCTAACAAAGAATACCATATCACCTATCTTGAACTATACTGGGGGACCCATGCCTCCCCAAGGATAAGTATCATTTGTGTGAGTAACTAACCCAAATAGAGGACCCATGAAAATACCATGATCATAGATAAATGAGTACCCAACTACATCAATAGAGGACCAATTACTTAATTTTATTGGGAATACTAAACTCTATTTGTGATGTGGGGACCTATGATATAAACACACTTGGGGGGGGGGGGTACCTACCCCATCAATGATTCGATCACCGCACCCAATTATCATCATCAGTTCTACAAATACATAGAGACTAAAATACATGTATCTCCTTAAATCTCACCTCTTATGCCAATGAGAAGTTCTTCATCATCTTACTCATGAATAAAAATACTAATATACTACTTGTATTCCCAAATATGAGTCCTATGTAAAGACATTCGAAAAAACCACTAAGGATGGAACAATACATGACATACACTTTGAGGTTAGATGAAATATACTCCCTATACATGCCATGACTTTTGGCTAAGGGGATATATGTAATGAACTCTTAGGATACACATAATGTGATGTTTTTCCCAAGACATTCCACACTATGACCAATAATATTCATTCCATTACTAAATCCCTTCATAATGTTACCAATTATCTTCACATTGTGAATCGAAAAATGAAAATGGAAATACATAAGAGTAATAAATCCATATGAAAGGGTTCCTATTTAATATATAGAATATTTAATTAACCAAAATCCACTTTAAATCCATTCATGTCATGAAATAAGAAAGAATTTTTTATCTATAATCTCCACTTGAGACATCATAACACCAAAATCCCATGATCTATACCCTATACTATGAAAAACAATCCAGACCACGATACAAAAACCACTCTAGCACACAAAACCACAACATGAATAAAGCCTTTATAGAAAAATATTCCATTCCACTAAACTATAATATTAGGTGATATGTGGTGTATGTCTCTAGATTATATGTCACATGATCTCATCTCTTAGCCCATATTTTTCAAAATTCATAGAATTAACTCTCCATCACTATTATCACATCAAACCAGTCATGAATAAACACCAAAATACATTAAAGTAATTTTTTCCTTTAATGTTTTATTCAAGGACATTATTTTTTAGAAAAATGGATTAATAATTTTTCAAACATAATGTTGATTCCCATGTACACTGCTATACTAGATATTAATCCTCTATATAAAATCCATTGTTTCACCGTCACTTTTTGTCAATTCAGAATGCCTCGTTCCTTACCGCTACACCCAAAACCAGATATCACAAGACCCATAACTCAATTTTTCTCTAATCTAGATCTGATTCATTGAACCACCATCCTTGATGATGGTCGGTTTTGAAGGCATGAATAAGAAAGAGTGAATGGTAAGGATAATAAATAACGAGATCATTGGTGTTTGGAGTAATAGTTTGGGCATTGTCCATTAGGAACATATATGAAAATAATGAAGAATGAAATGAAATTAATTTAGAAAAATTAATTTCAATCTAAAATAAAATTATAAAAAAATAGTGTTTTATGGTTAACAAAATAATTCTAGAAAAAAATTCCATGTTCAAATTAAAATAGAAGAAAGTAAGAAAATGAATATATTAAATCTCTACATTAGGCTAGGATTTTTCATTGGTTATGATCACATCAACGCCCAGAGTCTTTAGTGATTTCCATTGAATAATTTCATTCTTTGGTTTTGTTGTTCTTCAGATATCTCCAGATCAACTCCCCTATGTCCCTCTCTCGAGCTAGGGATTCTGGAGACCCACCGTAGAGAGAGAGGTTAAAGATGATTTAATATAGGATTTATGTCAACTGATATATTCAATCAATCAATTAATGAGTTAATTAAATTAATTAATCCTACTGATAATAGTATGATCTTGAGAAATCCTATACAAATGAAGACTATACAATACCTAGTGTAAACCCCCCATTCTAGATGCAATCATAGTGTCATATCTCCCAACTTAGACTCTAATAAAAAGGAAATTATATATTATAATTAACACATGAAGTAGTACTAAAAACAATATATTATTGTAAATTTATTATTATTGAGGCTCCACAATGCACAAAAACTTTCAACAACCCAACTATCAATTTTAAAATAATAATAATAATAATAATACAATATTATAAAGTTTCAAATAGTTATAACCAGGGTCACTATATCCTCACCATCTTTATGTTTTTTCCCTAAATATAATAACATACTTGAAAAGGTGAGGCTTCTTAATCCACATCAAGTTCTCATTACCCAATGAGGTCTTCTAAAGGTTCCAATTATGCCAAAAAATAGACACCAATAGAAATGATCATCCACAAAGATTCCTTTCTTAAGGGTACTCAATCACCATAGGAGAATCTAAGAAGGTGGGACAATAAACTATGAAAATATTACACCAATCAATTAATTTTTATATGTCACACTCATATCTCTTTAGTTATGATATGTGGATGAAATTATGCACCTATTCCAACTGTGGGAGAAGCTATAAGTGGAAAGAAACTATGCCCAACCAGTAGATGATTTTGAATGGACTAATGAAGCCCATAAAAAACATTCCTCCTTTAATAAATATTTATAGAACACATTATAGAGATACCATAAAGAACACATGCTATTCCTACTCAAATTTCAAAGGCTTATGCCATTGATCCAAATAGGTCTTATTATGGATCTAAGTATTCCTCATTCACTCTAGGATCACCTACAATTTCTATGTTAACACCCGCACTAACTCCAACCACATTTGTGATGACTCTCCAACCTTAGTCGAATACATGGGTGACTTTTTGGGTCTTATGTATAGAGATTAGGAAGGAACCATTTATATGGTGTAGTGGAAACTATTTTTTTATATAAACTACACTAAAGGTAAGCAATCATCAAATCTCTAATCAAATCAAATATTCAAGCCCTCAAAATATCCCTAAGAACCTATTTTTTTTCAATCTACCCATCAATATAAGGAAGGAATGATATACTAATCTATAGTTGATTTCCAAATACAACCCTTAAACCCTTCCATAACCTATATATAAATTTATCTTATCAGTTGAAAATGATCACCGATGGTATTTTATAAATATACGTGGCCATATTTATATAAAAGCATCCAAATATTTTTATTGAAGTCTGCTCCTAAATACTAAGAATGTTGGATAACTTGGTCAGTGAACTTATGATCACCCATAATATAAGTGAGGAATTATGAGATGAACTCAAAAATAATCTTATTTGTACCTTCCAAAAAACATTAATTACAAAGTAATTGATACATATTCATCACTATATAATGTACCATTATGGGTAAAGTATGGGACTCCCTCAATGACTCCTCATCTAGAGTGGTTTCTACCATAGTCCATCCTCAAAATATAATGTTCTCCCTACATTTTGAATACTCATATAGTGAATCAATTGAGTATATAAAATCATATAAAACAACTATATAAACATCTCTCAAATTTATAGTCCTATAATAACTCCAACAAAATATTTTGCCACAGGTTATGATCACTATATGTAAAATAGTACATGTGACTTGTATGAATTGTATAGACTATGAAACACTAAAAAATAAATAAATTTCAATAAGAATAAAAGGAAAACAACAATTAAACTTACTCAAAATCATGGGTAATGTAGTTTTACTCATGGGGAGTCAAATATATAGACCTATAATCAATCATCACCTACCTATACATAAATACACAACCAATCTCGGATCTAGAGATATTTCAAAGCACAACATAATTGAATCCATTTGAAAGACACATTATGGTAAGAGTACCCATAAACATATATTTCAACTCTTCCAAATATATATTTCATCGATCCGAACCATGAATGGTACCACTCTTGTGTAAGGGAAGTCATAGGGGATGTATTTCTAGAGAAGACTTCCCTAAATCATTAGTAGCACCCTTTAAAGCCAAGGTAGCTCCACTCATTCAATATAATGGGGGTTCCAAATGTAATATTGTATTTATATACACTAAGTACACCTATAATATACCTTGTTTAATGATATTACATTGTAAGTGGACTTCTTAGACAAAAAACTGACACATCGGGAGATTCCTGTATGACTAGTGCTTCAGAAGTATGACCATGAAAATACTCAGATTATGAGTATGCTCATCATCTTATGATGAATGGAAGTGGATTTAATAAATTAATACAACCATGAAATGATCTAATAAATAATAAAAGATATGATATATAATTCCCCTAAACATAGTTGAAATTTTCTCCACGGTAAAGTATATCACTAGAAACTCATAATGGCAATGGAAATATCAAAATGTTGTCTTCATAATAATATTATTTCTGACCTGATGCTGGTGATTGAGACACCTAAGATCAACCTTCAAGATAGACTTAAATTCATTCATTTAGTAAAATATGTTTTAAATCATTGACAATGGGTATTTACTCTTTAGTATCCCCCAAATCAAGTAGTGATAGTCAGTATAAAGCCCCAAGCTCTCAACCACATTCTAATATTTATAGTGGTATGAGGGTATAGATTGATGTACGGGTCGACCTCCCTCTTAGGGGGTGACATTGGTATATCCTTGGAAAAAATTACATGAAATATTTTTTTAGATAATGAATATGATAATTCATGTATCCCACCACACATAAAGATAATCTCATTAATTTATCGGTAATTGAATACAAATTTCCAGGAACTATACATGCTCGCCTTGAAAAATGGTCACAGTCACACACAATAAATAGTATTTATCCGTAATATTAGAATAAAACCACTCTCTAATAGTAGAAAAAAAACTTGGAAGGAGATAAGGATTAATAGTTTATACCAAGGATTATATCTTGGAGAGAAATAATTTTTTAAGGTTCCACAAAAGTCACTCTTCACCAAGAACTATATCACATCATTGATAGATACGTGTGAGAGTGTGATTGGTTATAATAAGAGTATATATATTCTTTGGATAGGATTAGGGTATACCATAAAGTATATATCTAAAACTATGGATTCAATAATAATGGAATAGATCATGCTAATATATACTAGTATGGGTTCCATGGTTCAGGAGACACAGATCGTACCTCATATATTTCCAGGCACTTCCTAGTTATAATCCTCTATAGACTGCATGTTTTCACACCGCCAGCCATCACCACTTTGAACCAAGAGTAGAACACTTGGGGGTGGAGGTGGTGGTGTAATCACATAATAGTGAACTCCTACAAGGGATCATTCTCAAGATTCACCATTAGATCCTCAGAAGAATCTATCTCCTTGAGGTCCACCATATCAACGTCCTGAAGGTTTCTAATCACATTTCCACCTATAATGTATAGGCCCATCAATTTATTGGATTCCCTCCACTTCATGACTTGTTAGGCAGTCTCTCTCCATATGGGATTATGTTCCTTTGGCATAAAAAATCCTTTCCCCTCACCGTATATATTCTATAAGCAACTCCTATGATATTGATCCTCATAGTTGAGGCTATGCACGTGAAATCCACCTACATTAAAACCATGGGGCCTATTTTCAATTGACCACAACTGATGATTATTCTATCGGATGAAAACCATTATCATTTTACACTTGATGTACCCATATAAATATGCTCTATTACACCAAGATCATTCTAGAATCTTGATATAGGTGGGGATATGGAGGGAAATTTTTTTGAAT
This sequence comes from Viscum album, assembly GCA_963277665.1. Lineage (NCBI taxonomy): Eukaryota > Viridiplantae > Streptophyta > Magnoliopsida > Santalales > Viscaceae > Viscum > Viscum album. The sequence goes on along the minus strand of OY728146.1, from coordinate 2,031,663,785 downwards.
GAGATATCTCTCTAGTGGCTGTACTAAAAATTCCAAGACTAAAAGAATCCATCGTGACTCACATCATAATATTAGTTAATATTAAAAAATAATATACAATGAATATGATCCATACTCTATCTATATAACATTATGAATACATAAAAACCTCAATATTTTTAGGTAGTACTCCTCATTGAATAAGTGCTTGAACTCTATCCGTGCAAGATTTTCCATGTTATAGTTCTGGAAGATTAATGTCCATGAGTGGAAAGATGTGAAACGGATAAGGGTGGATACTAGAACCATATTCTAATTAGTAGTCATAAAACTGTATCATAGTAACTAAATATCAGTACCCTAAGATTTTAAAATAATACTATGTTTTGATAATGTATAATTTACGCAACACCGAGCTTAAACAAACCACAACATAATATTATTTTAAATATTAATGTTATCACCTAGCCATTGAATTGGAGGGAATGGATAAAAGTAACTGTATTATGAAATATATGTATAATGTTCATACTCAAAACAAATTTATTTATTAACTCTATGTAAATAATCACTCATGTTTTTGTTAAGATATTTTATGCTTCAAAAATACTTTTTTCATCAAAAATGGATTTTTGTGAGAAAATATTATAATTAATTTTTATAAATTTATAAATTTTATTATATAAAAAGGATAAAATTTATCTTAATGTGATATTTTTAATATTTTTTGAAAAGATTAATATTTTAGTGAATTGTAGAAAATACTAATTTTATAAAAAACTTCATCTCTATTAAAGTGTTTAAAAATACAAAATTTATTTTGAATTTGTTTTAAAATTTAATTAATTTTATTTTGTTAAACATAATATAATTTATTTCATTGAAATAAACATTATTCGTAATTTTGGTATAAGATAATTTTTATACTTGAAAACACATTTTTCTAGAAAACCATTTTTCTTCATGTTTTTTGAGTTTGTTTTAAAATAATTTCTTCCAGCTATAGAGTTTATGATTGATAAAATGGATTACATATTTTTTATCATAATTCTCAAATTTGGTAAATATGTAATCTTTATTTTTGGCCATAATGAATATTACCCTTGTTGAATATGTTTCCACCATGGTAAGGGAAAAACCTGTAGAATGAGGTTACATCTATGAAATAAAGACTCAAAATAATCAATAAACTTGCCTATATTTCATTATATGTGTGAAATTAGAACAAAAAATTAATATTTTGAAACATATTTTATTTTGGTTCTATTTTCATTTGATAATGACTTTTTTATAATTTTATGAAATGGAAATGTCTAAAATATATATTTTTTTACTTTTGATATCTATAGTATTTTATGACAAGGATAAAGAAAAGTTATGAATTGTGTAAAATGTTACATTGAAAATTTATATTTCTTTGTTATGGTAGTTTATTTTAATTTTCTTTGATAAGATAAATATATTAAACTCTAATGCAACATCGGCACAATGTTTTTGAAAGAAGTGTAAAAATAAATTAAATGATTATTAGAACTCTAAAAGTAATATTTTATAGTTAAGTTATATCCTTACATAAATTTTTTAGATACATAAAATGTATTATATATGTGAAAAAATATTATATTCAATCCATATTAGTATATTCTTTTTAAAAAAAATTATGTGAATAGTTCAAAAAATGACTTCAATGGTATTTAAAGTTAAATAATATTTTATTAAATGATTTAAATTTCATAAAACAATTTTACTTTTCCAAGTGAACGGGGTAAAGTTTATTTTATATACCATTATCTACTAATGGGTAACTTTTCCTTTTATTGTAACTTTCTTGACCCCTATTTCAAAATAATATTGCTACCACGATAACTGTTAAATTGGGTTAACAAGGTGTTAAAAGCCAGAGATGAGGATTAAAAAAATTAAATAAACTTGTATAAATTTTATTTTATGAGAGTATTTATAGTTACATACATCCTCTATTTTTAATATATTAATTTGGTTCCACTTAAACAACAAAATTAATTTATATTAATTTAATACTAAATATAAATCCAAGGGTGCCCCACCCATCACTTATAAAAGGATACCAACCACCCTCTCTTCCTTATACTTTTTTGAGACATATAAAATTAACAATAAAAAACAAAATACCCTCAAAAAAATCATACCCATGATTTGGAGTCTCTATTTTCATCAAATGACCAACCTAGAAGGCTCAACCTGTAGGCCAAAAGTTGTTTTTTTGAAGAATATGAATAACACTTAACAGAGGGTTTTCATTTTATTTCATCATACACCCCCATGAAACATTCCATAAACATTATAATATAATCAAAAATTTATCTTCAATATACTAAAACATTATTATTCTATAGGAATGAACTTTATTTATCTCCTTTACATATTATGAAAAATTAAATCCTCACTCATGCGTACACATGACCTACCATCTTCACGCATCGATGCAATTTGTTTTTCATCTCCATATTAGAAGGATAGTTTTTATAATAGATTTAATGAATTTATATTATTTTAATGAAATAATTTTGATTTATAAATGATAATATATTACATACCTACCTATCCTTCCATTTTATAGAAAATGATAATGTTGTCTATGCGCACGTGTGGACTACCACCTCCATGAATTGACATTATTCATTTATCATATCTAAATTTCAAGAATGATGAAAATTTTTAATTTAATGTATAAATTTCTTAATTATTTCGTGATAAATATTCTTCACATGGTGAAATCATGAACAAGATGAAAGGATCAAAACTAATGAATCGAAACATGTATGAAAAACATAATAGCTAACACCCATGATAAGGATGTTCATAATGAATTATTAATAAAAAGGTGATAGAATTTTATAATTGAATTATATATGATATTATAACTATGAATATGGTTATTTTATTTATCAATAATAAATCGAAATTTATTATAATATATTTTAAGAGTGCATATGAAGAAAGTTGGACTTGAGGTAAGAGATTATCATCCCAAATTGTCTTCTTGGGATATATGCTATGTCATACACCTGTATTCTTGTAAGAGGTGTATATAATATACCTTTATAATTTTATATAATTAATAATTATTAAATAATTATATTTAAGGTTATCATTCAATTTATTTCACCCTAGGGTTTTTGATTCCAAAGTTACTAAAGTGTTAAAGGACTTTTTGTTAAAATATGATTTTATTTCAGGAGTATTTATATTCTTAAATCCTTTAGAAAAATTATATGAACAGAATATTTTAGTCCATATATATTTTCCCCTATGTTTTGTTTAGTTTTAAATATTTATATTCAATTTTTTCTATATTTAGATCAAAAATCAAAAAATGAAGTTACATATGTGGGATGTTCTTTTAAAAAAAATTTTGTTTGAGTTTTTCCTTCCGACTTTTTTTATTACAGGTCTATATTTTTATTAAAATTACTTCAATAATGTTTTTGATAATATAAAAATATGTATTAAATTATTTTTTACCAATTATTTACTTCTGATAAAAGGTTTAGAGGGAATCATCTTTTCATTTTTTGAATGAGTAAAATTTTACCAATTGTGTGAACATAAATTTTTTTTTAACGTAACCTGAATAAATATTTTTTACCTGCATCATGACGAATATTTAATTATAAGATTGAGTTAAACGTTTCTATGGTTATTTTCAAAGAAAGTATTTTTTTCAACATTTTGTGAATTTTTATGTAAATTTTTATAAAAATAAAATGGGTTTATTCTCTGAAAGGAGTGACACGGATCTTAAAAATTTATTTTTAACTTTATTCTTTCCAAAAGGTACAAGGAATATATTTTTAATGTATTGACTATAATTTATTTTATAAATGGTTGGTTTTTTCAAAAAATACTTAATTTATAATGAATTGAGTGTCTTCTTTTACTAATGATGTATTATACCCTATTTTGAAGTCGTTGAATTTATTATAACCATGTTCTATATCACTCTCCATTATTCATTGAACAATATTTTCTCCTTCATGTCCACATTTTTAATATCATGGATGAATTCATAATCATTTATATTACATTTATGATGTTTAAAATGTATACTATTTATATATATGGTATCGATTGAAGTAATCTTCCTAGGAAAGTCATTATATTTGTTGGGAAAATATTGATGTTTCTTATAATCAAAACAATATTGATAATTATTGATTTATGAAGAATTTTTAGAATTAATTATATTAATTTTTAAAAATATACAGATTGCGTATAACAATACTGTGAGGTGTGGGGCCTAGTTATAAATATCCCCTTGATGCATCGACGTGTCTCATGAGACAAAATAGTGTCCATGAAATATTATATGGGTATCTGGTTTACACTTACCCATTTATTAAGAGCAATGTATTAGTTTAGGGGAATTTATGGTAAGACTAATAATATCATGGTTGATAGGACATGATCATGAATTTTTATAATTATGAATTACCTTTATTAATAATTAATTTTCAACTATCCCTTTCTATGTTGATATTAACCATGTATGTTCATTGAACTCAATTTATTAGTTGAATGACATGATTTTTGATTATCCAATCCACCATATCAATTATTCCATTTGTAATCATGATAGATTTTACTTTACATATCCCCTATTGAGCATCTAGAATCACACTTTGTTTTTTTGATTTTCTCAGGATACAAAGAATGATGTAACAAATGATTTCAAGGATGCAAGAATTTATTCATGCTATTTTTTTATATTTCCAGTGCAATATGGGTATAATATATGTATTTAGTTTTTAAATAAAGATAAATTTATCAATCTTATATGGTGATATCCCTTGTACTTTCTACCATTGTAATAATGTTGATACTTGATCTATGTTCCTTGAGTTGAGGTTCTATAGTTGGTATTTGTGGAAATTTAGCAAGAACCATGGGAAATAGATATTGGAAAATATATATTATATAATATAACATTATGATAGATCTAGAAATAATTTTTTTTTGTGTAGGGTAATACCATAAAGCTTTAGTAAAATAAAGAGTGTGTGGTTTCCAAGAATGTATATCCTTATATGGATACTGAAAAGTTGATACGATTGTGGTAAAAATGCACAATAGGAGAAAAATTATGAATGGTGAATACGAGGTATTCACTCAATCTTCAACAGGGCAAAATGATTGGTCCTATGACTTCACAACTGGTTAGACTGTCCCAGGGGATATGATCATGTTAATTCAATTTTTCTTTTTGAACCATTAGGATGAATGAGAGGATTGAATCAATGGTAACCTATGATATTCCATAGTTATATGGGGTGAACCTAAAGTGTCATGGGATGATTAGTCTATGGTTTATCATAACATTAAAGTAATATATACCCCGTTTAATGTTTTATGTGATGGGATTTTGAGATGATTAAAGACATTTTCAGAGATATTTATGGGAATATAACCCTTTGGTGTAGTATGTGTTTTAGTAAATAGGTTATTTGAGGAAGAAATATTTATATTTTGTGGGAATAATATTAATTTTACTGATAAAATTTAGGTTTAGTATGATCTTTTTTGTTAATTTGGATAATTGGGATATAATGGTTACTACATTTTGGAAATATATGTTTTATTATATATATAACTATCAGATTGATAAATTATTTTGTAACTAAGTGATTAATGTTATATTTTAATTAGTTCACTATATAGAGAATATTATATGATTAAAGTAAATAGAAATATTTTTGATTAGACGAGATTTTATTTTAAAAATATGTTTGATTTATATTTTAAAAGAATATATGATTTTGTTTTGGCTTTATGGAGATTCAGGTTATTTATGGAAAAGAATAGTATATAATGGATATTATATGATTGGGAGCATACATTTCTAGTATATAAATTTATGGGCAGTTAATTTTTTTAGAGATAAATATTTAATTAATCATAAAAGTATATGCGATCAAGTATTTATAATTTCTAGGTTTTAACATGGCTAGGAATATTTTTGAAGATCTTTGAGGTTAGTAACTAATGGAATGATTTAAGTTGATCTTTTGGTGTTATTATTGATGGTTTGTAGATTAATGCCTTATTTAATCATATTATGGCTTATTCATTTGGATTATTATTTTATCTTATTCTATACAATTTGGTTTTAGATAGAAGATATAAATTTTCAACATTTTGTGGATTATATATTCAGTTAAAAGTTGAATTTAGTTCCCCCAACATGAAAAATGCATCACTATCATGATGATGCACATGTAAAGATGAAATTATTATTATTAATTATAAATAAATCCTGTAATAAAATTTTATCATATTTTCTATACAATGGTAAATTAATTTCTCTAAATCAATAAAAATAAAGAAAAATCTATAAATCCTTATTTGGAATGTAACACTCAACATCAAAGGTACATTTTATGAAACTAGTTTGTAGGTATGGGTATTATAGAGATACATTCATAATCAAGTTACTGGTCAGAACTAAGAAAATTATTGTTTATTATAAAATACACATATAATTTATTTACAATGTTATATCTAGTTTAGAAAATTAAAATTTCAAGGATACAATTTCTATAACGAAATCATGTAAGAAAATTTTATCAAATTTTATATCACAATGGTAAATTAATTTATAAAACTCTAGAAAAACAAAGATAAATATATGGAGTAATATTTGGAATGTGACACTAGACAACCAGGTTATATATTCATAAACTTTTTTCAAAGTATGAGTGTTATAGAGATACACAAATAATAAATTTCCTAGTTATAACCTAGAAAATTAATCTTCATGTTAAAATCTATATCTTAATTTGTAATATGTTATATTAATTTTATAAAATTAAAATTATAAATATTAATTTTCTCCATGGAGGGTAGAATTTAAAACCCATAGATTTTAAAATGAGGGTATGTTAATAGAATACACGACCCACGACACAGAGCTTAAATGAACCACAAAATAATATTATTTTAAATTTGACCATTATAACCTAGCCGTTGAATCTTATGGTATGTATAAGAGTTACCAAATTGTAAAAAATATTTATAATGGTGGTAATATATTCAAATATATTGATTAATTCTTAGTAAATAATAAAATAATTTTTAGTGAAGTCATTTTATTCTTTAAAAATACTTTTTTTCTTCAAAATAGGTTTTATTAAATTTTGTGAGAAATAATTTAAATTAATTTCTATCAATTTTAGAAATTTTACTTTATAAAAAGTGTAAATTTTTTGAATTTATTATATAAAAAAACATAAGTTGAAATTATTTTATTTTTTTTGAAAATATTAATTTTTCATTAAATAGTAAAAAATACAGATTTTCTAAAAAAACATAATTTTCTTTCACATATTCACAAAGTCAATTTTTTTTAATTGATATAAAAATTTAATTATATTAAGAAATAATTCAACTAATATTATTGGAATCAATATTATTCTTAATTTTGGTATAAATACATTTTTAAACTTAAAAATGCATTTTTCTAGAAAAACAATTTTCATCTGGTTTTTTGGGTTTTTTATAAAAGTAATTTATAACTATTATGTAGATTGATTTAGATAAAATGAATTCAATATTTTGAATTAGAATTAAAATATTTTATGAATATGACAAGTTTACTTTTAGTCATAATTAATAGTAACCTTGGTTATAGTGTTTTCACTATGAGTAAAACTAATAGAACATTGTTAAAAATATAAAATATGGCATAAAAATCATCTATAAAATTTCCTATATTTAATTTGATGAGTTTAATATGACCAAAAATATCATATATTAAACAATATTTCAGTTTGGATCAATTTTTCTTTGATAAATTCCTTTATATTATTTCAAGCAAAGGACAATTCCTAGATATCTATTTTTTAAATGTCTATAATGTTTTAAGATTAGTATGAAAACAATTTATGTAAGAACTTGGTTTTTAACTCTAGTATGGCCCTTTAATTTTCTGTCTAAATCTTTACTTTGGACCTTATATAGATTCCTTTTGAGTTAGTAAAGGTTCTGAGGGTGTTCATGGTTTGTTTAGAGCTCGAAACACCTCTTTTAGGGAAAACATGCCAATTCGCACAGTTAGTGCATGGTTACTGCACAGTTTGCCTAACCACATGGTTTGTGTTTCTTTGGATAGTGGAACCTTGAAAATTTGGTACAGAGCTTTGAAGACAAACCGTGTTTACACCCCTTTTTCCTAGGTTTGGGGAGAACTATCTCGCACAGTTTGTGCATGGTTTGAAAACCCGTGTGGGAAAACCATGCACAGGAAAAAAACCTATATAAAATGACTAAAATTTATTTAATGATCTTTTAATCCAAACCTTCCTCCCTAATTTTATTTAATGCAGAATTGACCTAGTTATCTCTAATTTTTAAGTATTTTGAAGATCCAAACATGGAATCAAGATATCTTCTTCTTTAGGCAGCCGATCGAGCTTCTGTTCACCACGTTGGATGCACAATGGTAAGTACTCGAGTCCTCTTTACCTGTTCTTCTTCTCTTTCAATATCAACCTCAATATTTCAATGTGATAATTATTTACGTTTTCTTAGATCTACTCTGATCGGAGAAAAATTAAGGGCCGATACTAGAGGAGAAGTCTTGTACAACCCTAAGGTGGGTGGTATATAACTCATCCCTAAAGTTCTATGTTTTTGGAAGGTCTATGTGGGGCCCACCAGTTTCATTGGAAACTATTTCTTAAATTAACATGTCATGATTATATTCGTTATAATCATTTGATTATCCCCTTTCCAAATATGTGACTAGTTTTTAGTGGTTTGACCCACAACTCAATCAGCCTCATGTCGAAGGTTATACCATAATTGGGTTTTAGTTTTTTGGCATGTTTGAGCCACCGTTCGGGTGTGACTTTTCATGACCTTTATAAAAGTTATACTCCTTATAATAAATGTCATGTTGTTAATGTGAATTGCATAATGGCATGTACAATGTATGCTCATCACTTGACCCTCTCAAGGCAAGATCTTTTAATGTTTATTAAATGTGAAATATTAAATATAAAATGAAAGGTATACTAAGAATATAAATTTTCCTTATCCAAAGAGATGGAATAAAGGATACATGTCCATTTCACCCCTTTCTATAATGATGGAAGGTATCGGAGTGAACCTTAATAATTGAATAAGCTTTAATAGCTGACTAAGACTTGATTCAATGGTTGCAACACTACTTGACCTATCCAAACTAATGGAAGAAAACTCTTGGACCCATAAATAAATGGTTTCAACTCAAGTTGTCTTCTCCATGTTAAAGTAATGGAAGAATTTAACCAATGAAATTATTACATGATTAGAATATCAAATAGGAATGAATTGACTTGAGCTCACATTGGATTTTGGGAGGAGAATACCTTGGGTCTCAAGAACCCCATTCTGATTCAAGGATACAGTTTTCATAGGATGATACCCACCTAGAATCCAGTTCTTTTCTATTCCTTGGATTCCCGATATACTACCATTGGGTCCCTTTCCTTATTAATGGATACTTGGGATACACTCCTTGGATCCAGTACTGACTAGTAGGTTTCATGGTTAAATCCCATAAGGCCCTATCTTTACTTAGCACAGTTTTTCTTTGGTCAATCACCTTGGTCTTGGTAGGCATCTTATTGTGGAATTCATTGGATTATGCTCCTTGTATTATACTCTTACCCTTTATCTAGACTTAGATACTTCTGAGTTAGCTTTCCGTGAGTTTATGCTTCCTTGGTTTCTAGCCTAGAACTCCCTCACTGAATATCAATTTGGTTGCCTTGTTACATCTTAGGACCTTCACTACTTATACTATCATGAGGTGATGTCAGTGTTGGATATTCCAAAACAGACCTGTTATAATTAAATGGTAATTTATTAATTAATGAACTGGTTACATGTTCAGACACTAGCTGAGGGCTGAAGTAGGTATTTGGTTATTTAGTTATATTGTACTGCTTACTTTACTTTATATATGAATGCATGCACACTAATATATTTTATTACACGAGAAAGATGTTATAGACATCATTGGTTTTAGCCCACTAATGTTTATCTCACACACTCTCTAGGCACCATTCGGTACCCAAAGTAGATTAGATGGTTGCAGGTATTGACAAAGTGAAGCATGCAGCTTACAATACATGATTGTCTGTTGATAGGATGGAGCTTGATAGAAGATGACCGATTAGGATCTTGGGATTCTTGGAGTAAGATTTGTTTTATTTTACCCTGTGGAACATGTTATACCTATTTTCTTGTATCCTTGTTTTCTAGTTTTATAGTGGCATGACATTAAATCATCACTGCTTGAGTTTATACAGCTATTGTTATTCTCCCTTATCTATTACATCAGTTTGCTTCCGCTATTCATTATACGGCTTCCGTTGTTTACTATTCATCATCTTCCTTCAACTATGCTAAAAACTTCTAATGGGGGCATAGTATTCCCATAGACACACCCTAGGTCCTCACTGCTAGTTGGTAGCCTCTGGCATTTGGGAAGATGCACTTGAGGCCATGTGGCCCACCGGGCTCGGGGCACTCGTTAAGTGGCATATCAGTCCAGGTCATCACAAAGTGGTAGAAAATGTGGTTTCTTTTCATTTATTACTATTTAGAGTTAATATATTGGAGAATATGAACACCTGGGACTTGTTCATAAGTCGTACTTGGGAACCACAAACCCTTTTTTGGGGTAAATGCCAAGTTACCCATAATGCAATTTTTGTTCTATTTTGTTTATTATAGTTGATATTTTTCTCTATTGGGTGACTCAAATGTTGTGTGGTGTTGTTGAATATTTTTCTTTGGGAATTTATTTCATCCTTATCCGTTTGATATAAGGAAAAGGAGTAGTGCTAAATGCATCATTATAGCACCTATAATTCAAATGTCATGCATATTTCCATGCCATATAGGTTCATTTCACTACTTTTCATTTTTTGATATGCCTGTGATTTTTGAGAGATGTGGTGATATTTTCTTGTACTTGTATTACTTTGGCTTTTATTGAGTGATTTTCTTTCTTAATTAATGTGGTGTATGGTCCCTAATGGGTTGGAATGAGTAATTTACCGATTCCAGCCATTATGCTATAAGTAAATGGGTGTCATTTTTTGTGATAAGTGTATAGGTAGTGATTCATAGGAAATGACTACCCATTATAAAGTGAATCCTGAAATAAAAATGAATTGGTGGAACATCCTTATTCCACCTTGTCATGATATGAAAGGTAAACAAGAAAACCTAGGAATTAACTACAAAATGACATAAAACTTATTCTTGATCTCTTACCGATACCTGGACATCTAAGTGCATAGTTTGTGTAGTATGCCTTGGGTAGTGAGTTTTCATATGTTCATCTTCCATTAGTGATGACATCTCTTTGCTTCTATTATTTTTATAAGGCATGTGCTCGGTATTTTTAGTCCAATGCTACCATGACATCATCATGTCGTTCGCTAGGAGGGTGGTGATGACCATGCTCCAGACATAGTGGGCCTTAAGACTCTAGTATTACTTACAGGAGTGCCATAAGATGCACCGCCTGATGTACCTAATATGTGCACTAATTCCCATGTCTGGGATAGTTTCCTACGTATTATGCATTCCATGATTGGTGCTCCACGGGTTGCACCTACGATGGTTGATCTGACCCGTGAGTTCCATTAGAAGCCTCCTCCTACATTTTTAGGTGATCGAGGTTCCCAAAAAATTGATTCTTAGATAGAATAAATGTTTTCTATCTTTGAGAATCTAGAAATGCCTCTAGATATGATAACCAAGATTTCTATATACATGCTTCGATATTCAGCCAAGCATTGGTGGGATTCCGTTACCCATGCCAGACGTCATCAGGGTATGTTATTGGTTGACTTCTAGACTGCCTTCTATGAACATTTATTTTATCAATCATTGAGAGCTGACAGAGCGAGAGATTTCATGAATCTTGAAGAAGGTTCTATTTCAGTTATGGAATATTTAGTTTGTTTCACTGATTTACAGTGCTTTTCACCGCTTCTAGCTGGTGATGAGCTTTCATGTGCTAGACGTTTTGAGGATGGGTTCCAGTACACCATTTGAACTTAGGTGAATGTCTTTCACCTTCTTACCTTCTCTGCAATAGTTGATCATTCCCTTATCACTGAGCATAACCTGAGGGATGGAGAAAGTAATGGGTTTAAAGGATCAGTGTCATGTTAGGCCAGTAGTTCTTCTGCTGGTAGGAAATGTTCCCTTGAGGTTTATTGTCAGGGCAGTGGCAGCCAGTTCATCCAGTTTGATAGCTTTGTAGTGTGTCATCAGTGTGGAAAACCAAGGCATAAGAATCCCTAGTGTGATAGAGACCTTATGGAGTGCCAAGCTTGTGGTCGTATGTGTCATCTTCAACACTTTTGCTGGACCTTTCCACTAGTTTCAAGTGGAAATGTATAAGCTTAAACTCCACCTTTAGGAGAAATTTATTTTGTGCCACATCAGGTAGGGAGTTGGAGTATCACTGGAAGTTCTGGCCAACGAGAAGGTCATGGCTGTTATAGTCTGATCCCTGATCATCTGTAGTGCCAACATATCAGTCATGATCGTGGTAGTCCATATGATGCACAAGGTTGCGGATTAGGTCATTTGCATGCCTTATATCCGATACCTGAGGATCAGGATGTGGGACCATCTATAGTATGGGGTACTATTCTAGTGGCCTCAACTATTGTCTCTACTTTGTTTAATACTAGTGCTTCAAAGTTTTTTATTTTTGTATCTATCTTGGCAAGTCTAAGACTAGAGATACAATGTCATTATGGTGTAATGACCCTTGATACACTGTTGGGAATATAGAAGGAGGGCATACTCTCGTGCAAGGACTATCCAATTGAGGTTGGAAGTCACCCTATCTTGTGAAATATATTTGTTCTTGAGATGACGGGCTTCGATGTCATTCTTGAGATGGACTGGTTGGTCCACTATCATGCCTTTGTAGACTGTTATTACTGAAGGGTTTCCTTTACATCACCAGATGGAAACATTTATCTTTTTAAAGACAAGTGGGATGTCCAGGTTGGGAGAGCAGTACTGAAGCATCATGGGCTTGGTGGAGTGAGTGCCCGGATTGAAAATATTTTCATAGAGGATCAGGATTTTCTTCAAACTAATTTCCCTCTCGTATTTGATCCTTTTTAGGAAGTTTGTTTGGATGAATTTTCGGCATACCTTTTAAGAGAGAGGTCGAGTTTATAAATAATATTGTTCCAAGAGAATCTCCAATATCTATTCCCCCGTACAATATGGATCCTAATGAGCTTCAGGAGCTCAAGCAGTATATAGAGGACTTAGAGGCCAAAGGATTTATACAGACTAGTACATCTTCTTGGGGTTCACCCAAGGTTTTCGCCAAGAAGGTGGATGGAACCTTATATTTATGTGTAGATTAGAGAAGGTTGAACCAACTTAAGATCAAGAACATGTATCTACTTCCTCAAATAGATGATATCTTTAACCAGATCTGAGGAGAAAAGATGTTATCTAAGATCGACCTAAGATCAGGTTATCATCAAGTGCAAGTTATACCATCAGACATACCTCGTACAACTTTCCATAGTAGGTATGGTTTTTATGAGTATATTTTTATGACTTTCGATCTTATGAACACGCTTATCATTTTCATGGCTTTGATGAATAGGGTTTTCCAGCCCTATTTGGACTGTTTTGTTGTGGTCTTTGTGGATGGAATCTTTGTGTATTCGCGCTCTCGTAACGACCATGCCAAACATCTTGAGATCATTTTGAGTACACTGAGAGAGCATCAGATTTATGGAAAGATTTCTAAATGTGACTCATGGATTTAAAAATTACACTTCTTGGGTCATATTATTTCAGAATATTGAGTATCAATTGACCCTGAAAAGGTTAGTGCTGTAGTTTCGTAGGATCAGGAAAAGAATGTGTTTGATATTGGGGGTTTCTTAGGGCTGGATGGATATTACATGCATTTCATATAAGAACATTCTCATCTTGTTGTACCAATTATTGGTCTTACAAAGAATGGTGTCATGTTCAGATGATCAGAATCATGTGAGAGATCCTTTCAGGAGCTGAAATGGAGGATTGTCTCAGAACTGATTCGAATTATTCTAGAACATAGAAAAGGTTATATCATTTTATGCGATGCATCAGGCATTTTCCTTCGAGCAGTGTTGAGGTAGGAAGGAAAATTTGTTGCATACAGATCTCGATAGTTGAGTCCCCATGAGAGAAATTACATGACGCACAACTTCGATCTGGCAGACGTTGTCCATTACTTATTTTGCTAGAGACACTATCTATTGGGTGAGCACTTTGTGATTTATATAGATAAAAAAATCCTCAATTATATCTTATTTTAGCATTAATTAAACCTATGAAAGTGAATATGGGTCGAATATCTAACATCCTTTGATTTAGAGATTTTTATACACCTAAAAAAGGAAATGTGGTTGTAGATGCACTGGGGCAGGAAAATCAAACTCAAGCTGTATAGGAAGCCAATGATGAATGGATGTTAATAGACCTTTTTTCTGAACATCATCTAGAGTTTCATGGTAGTCACAAGCAGTATTACCTCATAGACTTAATAGTTACCTCTTCCATCCTTGAGATGGTTAAGTGTAGGAAGTTTTCAGATTCTAAAGGTTTGGTTCTCTGTGAGAGTATATCAGGAGATAACCCACCTATGGATTGGTCTATAGACAAAGATGACGTCCTGCATCTGCATAGACGTATCTAGGTTCCTGTAGATGTGAGAGAGGAGTTGATGAAAGAGTCCCACGCTTCCCAGTGGACAGTTCATCCATGCATCTCAAAGATGTATCAAGATATGCGACACTAGTATTGGTGGCCTGGAATGAAATGTCAAATTTTTTGCTTCATCACTAGGTGTTCCACCTGTCATAAGGTGAAGGTGGAGCACCGGAGACCTCAAGGATTGTTACACCCACTTCTAGTCCTAGAATGGAAATGAGAATATGTGGCTATGGATTTTGTAGTCATCTTACCTAGGTCAACGAGGGGTAGTGATGCTATCTGGGTAGTCATTGACTAACTAAAGAAATCATCCCACTTTATTCCCATTTAGGAGACTTTATTAGTTGATGAATTGGGAAGATTTTATGTTTGTGAGATCATACGACTACACAGGGTTCCACGTACTATCATTTCAGATAGGGATTCTCGTTTTACTTCCCGATTTTGGAAGGGTTTGCAGAAATCTATGGGAACTTAGGTTCTTTTAAGAACAACCTTTCACACTCAGAATGATGGACAATCAGAATAGACAATAAAGTTTTTGGAGTATATCATCTGAGAATGCACCGTTGATTTGAGTAGTTCTTGGGAGAAGAATATACCTCTCATTGAGTTTACATATAATAATAGTTTCTAGAAGAAAATCCAGATGGATCCTTTTGAGGCCTTATATTTTTGTGCACGAAGTTCACCCTCATGATGGCTAGAGGCCGGTGAGGCAGCCCTACTAAGTCCTCATCTAGTTTAAGAGACTTCAGAATAGGTCTGGATGATTAGGAAACGTATGACTACTGCTCAGTCTAGACAGAAATCTTATGATGATTTTCATCAAATACCTCTTTAGTTTGAGGTTAGGGATCATATTTTTCTTCGAGTATCTCCCAGTATAGGTTATAGATGATTAAAAAAGTAGGTAAAGTTGTCGCCTCATTATGCTAGGCCATTCGAGATTCTATAGGTAGTCGGGCCGATAGCTTATCAGTTGCTAGTAACTCATAGGTACCTTACCATGAATGAAGTATTTCATGTCTCACAGCTTCAACAATATCATGTTGACCGATCTCATACCTTTGATCCTGATGAATTTGAGTTATATGTTGATGCTACTTTTGAGGAATATTCAGTATGCATCGTTTTCCAAAGCATGAAGGATCTCTGAGGCAATTCTGTCCCTCTCGTACGGGTGCTATGGCAGCATGGTAGAGTATAGGATCAGACTTGGGAGAGGAAATCCAATGTGCATGGCCAATGGCCAGATTTGTTCTCAGATAGTGTTTCCTTACCCTTTGAAGGAGAACTCAGGGGAGAGTTCTTTTAAGGGTGGAAGATTGTAAGAACCCGATTTTTCACTCAGGTATGGATCCTTTAATTTTTAGACTAAATATTTACTTTGGACCTTATATATATTCCTTTTGAGTTAAAAAATGATATGAGGGTGTATCAGGCTTGTTTGGAGCTCAAAACCGTTTTTTTGGAAAACAGGCCACGTCGCACGGTTTGCGCATGATTTTCCTAACCGTGCAGTTTGTGTTTTTTTAGACAGTGGAACATCGCATGGTTGGCGCATGACTGTGTATCCAAACCATGAGAATTCCCCTTTTCCCCAAGTTTAGGAAAAAAAATCTCACATAATTTACGCAAGGTTTCACAAACCGTGCGGACAAACAATCTGCATGCTAAAAACCTGTGTAAAATGGCCAAAATGCCCTTAATTATCTATTAAGCCACCCATTCCTCCCTAATCTGAGTTTATTTGGGATTGACCTTGTTCTCTCTCATTTTGGATCATTTTGAATATTCAAAACATGGAATCATAATATCTACTTCATCTGGCATTCGATTGAGCTTTGGTTCGTCACATTGGATGTGAAATGGTAAGCACTGGATTCCTCTTTTTCCATTCTTATTCTCTTTCACTCTTGACATAGATATCTCTATGTGAGTATTTTTCACCTTTTCTTAGATCTACTCTGATATGAGGCAAATCAAGGGCCGATACTGGATAATAAGGCTCATAAAACACAAAGGAGGGTGGTCTATAAGTCATCATTGAAGTTCGTTGTTTTTTGAATGTTCGTGTGGGGACCACAATTTTTGTTGGAAACCGATTCTTAAATTAATGTATCACTATTAAACTCATTATAATTGTATGGTAATACCCTTTCCAAATATGTTATTATTTTTTAGTGGTTTCACCCACAACTCAATCTGACTCATGTAAAAGGTTATTCCATAATTGGATTATAGTGTTTCGGCATATTTGAGACACCGTTCAGGGGTGACTTTACTTAACCTTTCTAAAGGTGAGACTCCTTAGATCCAGCACGGACTAGTAGGTGCTATGGTTAAAGCCCAGAGGGACCTGTATTTTCTTAGCCCCATTTTACTATGGTCGATCACCTTGGACTCGTTAGACACCTTATTGTGGAATACCTTGGATTATGCTCCTTCGATTACACTCTTACCCCTTAACTAGACTCATATTCTAATAAGTTAGCTTTATGTGAGTTTATGTTACCTTGATTTTTACCCCGGAACTCACTCACTGGATATCATTGTTTGGTTTCCTTGTTATGTCTTGTGATCTTCACTACTTATACTATCACGAGGTGATGACAGTGTTGGATATGCCTCACATGACCTATTAAGATTAAATGGTAATTGATTAATTAATGAACTCATTACCTGTTCAGACACCAGTCAACGACTGATGTTGGAACATGGTTATTTAGTTATATTGTACTACTTTCTTTACTTTATATATGCATGTCCATTACCTGGGCTAGATGTTATAAACAATATTTGTGGCGGCCCACTGAGATTTATCACACACCCTCTCTGAGTTCCATTTTGTACTGAGAGTAGATTACATAGTTGAACGTATTGACAATGGGATGCATAAGGCTTCAAATACATGATTGTGTGCTTTTAGAATGGAGATTGATAGCAGATAACCATGTATGATATCATGATTTTGGATTAGACTTTGTTTTTAACCTTATGGAACATGTTATACCTATTTTCTTGTATCCCTACTTTCGAATTTTCTAGTGACATTACATTACATCATTACTACTTCAGTTGATATAGTTATTGTTATTCTTTCTTATCTATTACATCAGTTTGCTTCCACTATTTGTTATATTTCTTCTACTATTTACCATTCATCATGTTCCTTCTACTGTGTTAAACTCTGCTAATAAGGGCACAGTCTTTACACGGACACACCCTAGGCCCTCACTGCTAGTCGGTAGCCTCTGGAATTTGGGAAGATACTCTTAAGGCCATTTGGCTCACTGGGCTCGGGGCACCTGTTAAGTGGTATCCTAGTCTGGGTCATCACAATTTATGAATAGTTATATAAGTTTCTTTTTAATATTAATAAATTAATTTTATGATGAGAATTTATTGAAAATAATTATTGATTAGATAATTAACTTATATGCTTAGAAAAACTGACATAGTACTTGTGAAAATAGTAGAAAAATCAAGTATATGATTTTAAAAACACTAAAAGTAATATTTGTTTTTATAAATTTCAAGTGTTACATTAATATGTTCGATAAATATAATTTATTAATGATGTGTAAAAATTATATATTCAAAATAAATTACTTTCTTGATATTTTTTAATATAAATTATATGAATAGTTAGGAAAATGACTTGAATGGTATTTTATGTCAAAAAATATTTTGTTGGATGGAGTGAGTAACTCAAGATAGGGGGGGGGGGTGGGTGAATTGAGTAACCGTTAATTGTTTTGTCAAAACATGTTTAAAAAAAATCCCCCAAATAACTAAAAGTAGCTTAGTTAATCAAAATAGAAGATCGATATAAGTTCCGTTCATTTAAAAGTTTTCCCAAATAGTGATTATATTTTGATTAAAATAATTTATGTATATTACTTTAGCTTTTGTTATCAATTTAAATAATCAAAATCTTATATAAACACTAATTAATACTAACTATCAAAGTAGTGGCTTTGTTTACAGTTTTAAAAAAATTTAAGTATAATGATTTGAAATGAAATAAAAATTACACACAATGGAATAAATATAAGAGTTTCAGTCTTTAGCCAAGACCTAATCCTCTCCTATTTGGAATCACTTGTTTAGAATCAAATTATATAAAATAATCATGATATATAGCCTGGATTGGGTAAATAAAATATCAAACCTACTTTCCAGGACAAACAAGGACCTCTATCACAACACCTCGGGTAAACATAATGTAAAGAGAGAGAGAGTTAATATGATATTGACTATTTTTAGTTATATCACATGAGATTCTATGTCTGTTTAATATAAAAATTAAATCACACCATACTCAAAATGTAAAGAAAACCAGAAGAGAGAGAATGTAAATATGTAGAAAAGATAGAGTTTCTCTGACTGATGTGCTATGAATCTTGAGCCTCCTTGGATATATCTTGAATAGGATCTTGAGTCATGTTTTAAAAAATTGAAGTAAAGCTGGGTTTTTAAATTTTTATTCTTTATGACTCTAGGAAAGGAACTATATGTTATATATGCTCTACTCTTTCATAGTAGGTTGAAGTTAAGGATGATTCATTTAAAGATCTTTTTCAAGTTACACGCTTCATAGTATACCGTAGTTCTTTAAAAGTTCTATATACCTTAAAAATGTTTATCCTATTTACACGGGGGAGTATAAATTATATTGTATCAGTAACATGTAGAAGAAATCATCCCAATCATCTGCTCCTTAAGTTGGATAACTAACAGAAACTTTAATGCACCCCTCTAATAGTTTATTAATAATCATTAAAATAATTCTCAACATTTAATTCAATAAGATAACTTTTAGAATAAATTAATTTAAATGAACAAGAAATAGTGATGTTTACTCCCTTGAATATTGATACAAATATGGCGATGATTCATCCTAATTGTGACTTAAGCTATCAGTGAATCAAGACAATGGTGATTCCTGATGATAGTAGTTCATGATCAACAATGAATCATATTAGTGGCAGGTCATTGAAACACTTTTCAAATTTCTATTCCAATGGTTGGTAAATTCTGATGGTGGATCATATAACAGTGACTCAGGTATGGAGGTGACTCCTTTTTGGTGGTAGGTCTTTTCGACACATATCCAAATTTTCATCCTTGTTGTGACTTGATGCTGATGGTTGTTGTTTTCAACACGTTTTCTAATTTCCTAGTTCAACAATGTGTCATTTCTGATAGTGGGTCTTTACCATACTTATCCAAATTATGATCCTAATGGAAATTCATCCCTAGTGGTGACTCATCTTTGACAATGAGTAGAGAATAATGGTGGGTCTTTCCAATACTTATCCATATTTTTATTAATGTACCTTATATTAAAAAATTCTACCATAAAAAACTCATTAATAACATAATAAACAAGATTTTTTTATCATTAAGTCAAAGGTTCCTACAATATAACCCTTTTCTATGATCACAAAACATGTCATTTTATAAACCATGTATTGAATAACTTGTGATTTTAAAATAGATATAATTATATTTAAAAAAAAGATATCAAATATTTTAAAAAAATAGTATCAATGGTAAGTAAAGAGGATAGAATCAGAAAGAAGATGGCATAAAAAGGAATTAATTAAACATATATAAAATATAAAATAATTTTGTTAAAGAATATGTCACATATATATTTACTGGTAGTGAATTATATCCATTCTCACCCTTGAAAACAATATAAAAGATAAAATAAAATAAATAATAAATAAATTCTATAGTCATTCTCCCCCTTTTGGTATTAAAGTATCATATCAATGCTTTTTAGGATGGTTAGTAGGAACAAGTGGTACTTTTCCCTTCCCCTTTTCAAAAATAGAAGTTCGAGAAGTAGAGACGGAGGTAACTCTAGAGATGGCTGTAAGAACAACAAGTAGAGAAGTATCTATGATAACGATAGGCTTGAGATGAATTACCACTTCTATGGGAGTATGATTTAATGGATGGAAACGAGTAGGTTAGAGTGAATTTGGATCTATGGTAATAGTAGGTCAGAAAAACACTGGATTAGAAGCTAGAGGTGTGAGATGAATAGTAGCTGGAATGGAATCCCGAGCCACCAATGTGGTTCCAAAAACAAGAAAAAAGTGTTTCATAAAACTGAATAAGTCCATAATAATATTTATTCCTATTTTCATATAACTAAAAAAACACATTTTTTATTCTATAAATAGCTAGGGAACTGCGGTCATCACATTTAGTTGATTGACTTGTTATTTAAATGATTGAGTCACTAGAGGAAACCTTAGGTTCCTAATAAGGAATTTGAAATGAGAGTTGAGTTCATGCTTAGTATAAATCCTTGAAAGGTAATAATTTATAGCCTTTGTAATGGTCTCCCTATCAGCTTTCAAATAGTTGATATATTATATATCCATCCTTTGAACATGATCACTACTATACTGAATTTGTTCAAACTCTCCTGAGGGATATTAGGTACATCACCTGAAGCAGCAAAAAGCTCTTCTCGAACCATGGATCAGATCAACTCAACATCAATAGGAGGAGGTAGAGCACTTGATGTAGAATCTATGGAATAAAGGTTCTCTACCATCTCTAACAATGCATCCATAGAGTACGTGAAGGAAGATCTCATCTCATCCAATGTAGATCTCAAAGACTCTATCTCATTTGAAAACATCTAATTTCTCTCTCAACTTCATGAATTTGATGAATCATTTTTGAGTGGATGTATTGAATAAACAGCCCTAATAGATGCCTTGAATCTTTCCCACTAATCCTGGTGACCAAGGGAGGTTGATTTCCTAATAACAAACCAAAATTAGAGACAAGAATCTCACTGAAAGATTCTAAGTAAGCTCTAGTGACAATATTAATTTTAATAAATGAAATGGCCTATGTAGTTAAGGATACAATAAATATTTCAATGGTAGAGGCATCTATGGGCTCAAATGTGGTTTTCACATCAGAAGAAAATCTCATTTGTTCCCCTATAGTATCTATCTAGTCTACCAATGATCCATTAACATCTATCTATTCTAGAATAGTATATTCACCATGCTTCAGTGGACTACTACCATAATCAGAATCATAGTAGTCGAGACTAGGTCTAAGATACTATGGAAACTTATCCCATTATTCAAGATTCATGTACCTCAAAATGATTGAAGACACACCAAAAGTATTAATAACTATAAAGTC
Source organism: Viscum album (assembly GCA_963277665.1). Lineage (NCBI taxonomy): Eukaryota > Viridiplantae > Streptophyta > Magnoliopsida > Santalales > Viscaceae > Viscum > Viscum album. Next base: position 2,031,641,831 of record OY728146.1, on the reverse strand, counting down.
AGAAATTGAAAGCTCAACAATAGTAGGCTCAATAGCTATATTCTCATCAACTATCTACTCAGCAACATTCTTCACAATATCCATTAGCACACTATGATCACCATAAACCGAATAAATAGGGTGAATATCCAGGCATGAAGATTCCTCCCAAAAAATAGATTATTCGTTATCATCCTTATCATCTATAACCACATCATGAACTAGGATGGGCCTTTCTTTATAACTAGAGACAATTGATAATCATAGAGAAGAAAGACTTTCCTGAGGCATCTCAACATCCACACCACTAATGCGTCTACTAGGACCATTATGGTTAGAACCACCATTACTTTCATCTCCATCACCATCCTTACTATCTTTTCCATCCCCATTTTCTTCTTCATCTTCTCCATCTTCTTCTTCTTATTCATCATTTTTTCAATTCTCATCAACTCAATTTTATTCATAAGATTTATAATATCTCTTGAAATATTTTTGACTAGATACTTTTATTTCTTCCTCCTCACTTCCTTCTTTTAAAAGAGTCCCTTAGAAAGGGAGAGATCTAAGTGGTCTAGTATCACCATAATAAATGTATGGGGAACTCTTACTAAGGTATGGTTCACTAACTTCATCAACTTAAAATATATATTCCTCATAAACAGAGGCAATATCCTTCCCTTCTTCCTCGTCTGAAAACTTAACTACCTCACTGGGCTCTATTCTAGGATCCAAAAGATTCTTTAGTCTAAAAGGGTGATCAACTAGATGTAAATCCTCATACATCCTATCACCATCATCAATTCATTTTCTCTTCAAGGGGATAAAAATTATATCAATTATTTTTAAAATGACACTTGTAATGAAAAAACTGCACATTTAACTACCATTTCTTCTCCTATGACAATCCCTTGGCCTACAACATAGTTAAAATTAACTTGTAAAAAATTAGGTAATTTGACCTAGAAGATGGATTTCATATCTCCATCATGTGAAACATTAGGTATCTTCAAAGGTTAATATTTTATTTTACATTAATAAGACAAAATAGATATACATCTTGAAACCAAATTGTGGTGAAATCAACTTTTCTAAAGAAAAAAATATCTTAGATAAACTTGAAAAGAAAGCAACAATCACTATCAAGCTCAGTAGAAACTAGCCTTCTAACTATCCCATCCATAGTTAACTATTATATGAAATACTCATATAAAAAGGTATAACCGTTACTTGGAATAGTTCCTTGATAGTCATTTGAAGCATCTTCGTAAGGCATTTTTAGATATCTATCCTAATGTCTTGAAGAGAAAATAAATTTGCACCCATTTATTCTAATTGTAACCCATTCTTCATCGTCCTTGATAATAAAATAAAGATACTGATAAAACTCTTAAACTAACCTCTTATAGAAGGTTATCTCATTATAAAAAACCATTCTACCCATCCATGGTCTTATTGAAATCTAAGAACTAAATAAATTCTTGACAATAAACACTGTAAATCAACTTCCTTCTCAGTATCAACAATCTGATTCATAAGAAGCAGGTTCACTGACTCAACAACAACTGGAAGACTTGATACTCTTTTTTTCTTTAAATGGAGCAAATAGTTTTGATAAGATTATTTATATATATTCAATATAACCCTGGTTATCGACTTAGAATGTTTGGATGAAGGTGAGGGAAGGATGAAGGTTGGGAGAGAAATGGTCGCATAATGATTGAGAATTTTTCATGAGGGCTTGGTTGTTGACATTAGAAAAATTTAAAATTTATATCATTTATGGATTTAGTGATTTGTAAAATGAAAATATAAATAACATTTGGATCTAATTTAATTAATAATATGTAAAACAAAATTAAAATGGTGAGTTATAAAAAGACCAAGTCTAAAATATTGGACAACAACAGGTAAACACCAATGGTGGGTAAAAGACCAATGGTAGGAAAGAAACCAATGGTGGGAAAAATATTAACAGTGGGTATACACGAATAGTTGGTAAAAAACCAGTGGTTTATAAACTCAAATGTTTGGTAAAACACCAACAATGGGTAATTTCCAGTGGAGGGTAAACTCCAATGGTGGCTAAACTCCAATAGTGGGTAAATTCCAATGGTGGGTGCTAGAAAATCATATTTTAAAAAAATTCATTTTACCTAATTCATGTTTTATGTATTTCATTATCTCAAAATTCACGGTCTTAGTGAAAATGTTAGTAAGATGATGTTTAGTACAAATTTATTCAAAAGTTATATGACACAAAAAAATATCTCTCTAAAAGTGATGTATTACCTAATGTGTTGTTTTCTTGAGTGAAATACAAGGTTTGGAGAAATGTTTATGGTACTTGTATTATGACAATTTATAGGTACACGTAAGAATTTACATCCATAGTCTTGCAATGTGTGTTTTACGTAATGTATTTGTGCACAATATCTACTTGTAGCTATGTATTCAACTTCCGAAGCATACAATGCAACAAAATTTTATTTCTTACTACACTAAGAAGCTAGAGAATTTTCAAAAGGTGACATGTTCTTATTATTCTTTTTCTATCTAATATAAAACCACCAAAATCAGTATCTAGAAAAATAACTCAGTCAATTGATTTTCCTCTAAGATATAACAATCCAAAATTGGTTATATTCTTTAGGTATTTGAAAATTAGTTTTAAAAAAATTATGTGTGACTCTTTTGGGTTTGGTAGAAAATGATAACACACACACACACACTAAGAATAACATCAGTTCAGCTAGAATTTGAGTAGAAAAGACTTCAAATCACAACTCTATAACTAGTTTGACACACTAATTTACCAGTTTCATCAAGATACTATTTATAGGTGGTAATTATAGGATTATCACTACTCTTTGTTCTATCAAAACCAAAATGTTTTGAATGGTCTTTAGTGTCACAAACCGAGCTAGGATGCCACCCAACCCGACAACTCACCTGGTCCGCGGCAAGGCCTGAAGGGCATTTATAATCCCAATGGGTTGGAAACCAGTGCCAGGAATCAAATGAAATCCAAGGGGGAACAATTTCAGCTCTAAAATAAGCAAGAAGGAACAAATAAATATAAATGAACCAACTTAATCTCATATCAAAAATTAAAAAATATATTTAGTTACAAATTCTGAACAAAACAAAATAAAAAAAAAATGAAACAAAAACTGAACCAGAGCAACCAGATCTCAATGTGACCTCTTGGTCACCACCGACCACAAGAACAAATAGCTCCAAGAGCCTGCAAAAAACTGGGTACCTAAAACAGAAGAAAATATATGACTAGAAATATATAGATAAGCATGATATCTAGAATGCTCAGTAGGGATGGAAATAGTGAACCACAAAACCTATGCATTTTCATTTTCCAAAAATTCCAGTAATACTAGTTTGAACTAAAATTATAAAAATCAGGTTTTCACATATACATTGTATTTTAAAAACTCATCAATCACATTCTATTTCCCTTATAATTCAAAACAAGGTACAAACATGGAAATGGGAGAAATTGTGCCTTATCTTTCAAAAAATCTACATTGAAGTTCTTTTTAAAACCAACTACACATTTACAGTTTTAAAATGAAAATACCAAAACAAGGATCATGGGTATAATTATACACACAATAAGGGAAATATAACTTCTAGTGCTCTCATGTAAGGATCATTGAAAACCTTGGAACTAATAGGAAGACCAGAACATACTAATACATATGACACTATCCCTGGTAGCATGCCATACACGATAGAATCAAACTCCCTAATGCACAACCACCCTTTCCCAGGTCTGGACGAGAGGCCCAATCCCATAGTAATAAACCAAAATATCCACCTAATATAGGCCACTTAATAGTATGTGAACTTCCTGTTCAACAATCATTCTCAGTAAACCTCCTTTCTATGCTTGGTTCCTGTGTTGTGTTCACAAAGGGGTGTGCCACACAATAAAATCAACAACCCATACACATGATTCACATATAAATCATAGCAAATAGAACCACCCCAACCACCTCAAGGTAATTCCATTTCCTTAACAAAAGTATCACACATGGAAGGTCCCATGTCGATGACACTTCCATCTTATGGCCAATAACATGGAAAGTGACCCAACCCCAGAAGGGGTTTCCAAATAGAAATTTAAAAATTCCAAATGGGGATTTACATTTCAACATCCAAGAATCACCAAAAAATAATTATAAAATATTTCCAAAACAATATTAAACATCCTTTTCATATTAATATTACCAAATGTGCCATTGATTCCAAACACACACACCCAAACACATCCCAATTTCCAAACATGCCTTATCATTTCAAACACTCACTCAAGCATGTCTTAAGACCAATTGGGAAAAACCAGGAAGAACAAATTTGGAATCACTATATAAAAAAAGAAGCACCACATACCTTAATTTTAGAAAACATGAGAAAATTTTTGAGAATATAGGAGAAAGGGGAGAAGAGGTACTCTTAGGGGAGACTATCTATAGGATTCCATCTTCACTTGATTCCACAATTGTGTGGGAACCTAGTTCACCTCTGGTTGTGCATCCATCCAATGGAACACTATAAAATCATCCAAAACATTTGAAACCCAATTTCATAAATAAAACATTTTCTTTCAACACAAAACCATCAATTTTAGTCATTTATAAAACATGACACATGTTGATAAACCAAAACACCCTTAAAAAAACTCTAAACCACAACAAGATTAAATCAGCACACTTCTCCCATAAAGTTTAAAAAATGACCCAAACTAATTTAAGAAAACATTTCAGTGGAAAAAATCCTAGTCAACCATCCAATTTCACTCAAGTATTACATATTAAATTTTTAGAAAACACCTTAGAAAAAATACACAAAGTCATAAACCAAGATTCATGTAAATTTTTTTTTTAGAAAAATATAACAACTCCAAAACATCCGAACAAGCTCAATAGGAGTATCACATAGGTGAGAAACAAGGTTATAAATTTAAATAAACATTAATAATTAATGAAAATGCAGAGGAAAGTAAAATCATGGATTCACATACCTCAACGGTGTACGGATACGATGAAACTTCATGGAAGGAATGAACTAAGCCCAAAGGAAGAAATGAAAACCCTAACATCATGGAAAATGACCACAATTAGGCAACCCTAACCCTAGGGTTTGGCCAAGAAGAAAAACCCCAAGTAAATCCCTAGAAACATAGAGGGGAAGAGAAAGAGAGAAGATCTAATGAAGGAATGCGGAAGAACAACCAACCTTTCTTGAGAAATCGCCCCAAAACCTGTCCAAATCAATGTAGGAAGAAGGGGGTGGGGGCCACCCTCTAGTCAATGACCCACACTTAGGGACCCAAATGAGAGGTGGAATCACATAAATTTTATTTTTTGAGTGGAATTAATTTTTCACAAAATCGGATTCACTGTTTTTCTACACGATTTTGAAAACCATGCACAAACTGTGCGGGGGCTACTCGATACATTCTGAAAACTTGTAGGGTTAGGTTGAACAGTTTTGGAAAAAACAAGATCAAAATATAAAACCATAAAAATTGGCTGAAAACCCTCTAAATGCAACCCAAACACTAGGTAAGTATACCCAATAATCCCTGAATGTTTTAAACAAAAAATAGTGACACCGTGGGTGTCACACACTTGCCATCATGCAACTTTTTCTCAATTCCATTAACAATAACCAATCATAAGTATAAAGGGTAACCATAACAAAAATAAAATAAAATAAAATTTGTTAGGAACTGAACCTGAACCTCAGCCAAAAGATCCAAAATTGTGAAAAGAATAAAATAAAGGAGTATCCGAGGTCAGGGTGTGAAAATTCTCTCCACCATAGCCACTTTCTACCCCCAGAAAGTCACACAACCCAAAGATAACCAAAACTCAAATCCATTCCCAATGAAAACTAGGAGAAACATGAGACTTGGTGTGAATATTAACTCCAAAATTCATATCCAACCGATCAAGATGAAACCACATAATAAGAATGAGGATGAGGGGAGAACAAGAGAGGGTTCTACCCACTACAAGAACTCAACTTGAATGGAAACATTAGAGTACAACACACCACCAAGGAATAAAAGAGATCCAAGGACTTTAGCTTTTTAAATTAATCATAAGCTCACATGGTTTGGTCACATATTTTACCAAACTGTGCAGAAACCATGCACCCCTCACTATCCAAAATAGACACCATGCACGACTTGGCCGCATGATTTACAAGACATGCACAAACTATGCTAAATTCCACTACCCGAAAGGAACCAAGAAACATGGTTATATGGGACCTACCACACAACTGTGTGCTAGCTGTGCAGTTAGTTCTATCCGCATATCCCGGGCCACACATTTTTGACTAGCTATGTGATAATCATGCTTCACCAAAAAAACTCCCAAAAATTCCAAAAATAAAAATACTCGACTAGGGATGAAACTCAAACTACCATATACAAGATGTACATTACTACCACTGAAATAGGGAACCATCACACATGAACTGAATCCACAACACATAAATTCCACAAAACACTAGCATCTCCAAACAAAACTAATAAAATTTAAAAATGAGACTGACCTACACAATGTCAAGACACACTCAAAGAAGAATGAAAAAATTAAAATTCCACTTTTAGATAGACTCAACTACTTGGGATAAAAGGGATCTAATTAAAAACTAGTTCGGGGTTTCACACCCCTGACACTCATGACTCTGTTAGAGCTCCACCTTGAGACCTAGGGCTGAGGCTCTGATGGCCGAAGCTTCTCTTACCCAACAGTCTGCAACTTTTATCCTTCGGTCACAACGTCCTCTTCCAAAGACACTTCCTGCAACACCTCTCTAGATAACTGATACAACTACCGTGATGGCATGTATTTTTTGGATTTCAACAAGAGGTATTATAATGGCCGAACTGACCACACTGGTGGCACACACCCGAACGACCTAACAGACTAGAACCCCTAACCAAATGGAGGGAATTTTCTTGAATAGGATCCTCGGGCACACACTCTTATCCAGATGGGGAACCTTTACAAGAAAAAAGAGACATTATATTACCAACTACCTCTCGATAAAAGGAAACCAACTCCTATTCATCCAAAGATGGACCCTCAACCAAACCCAGAACAACAAAAAAACCAGTAGCTTATAGAGTTACTAATAATCTGAATACACATTTGAAATTATTGATCCACATCACTACCTCTAACATACCTCAATCACCACCAAATATAAGAAACTACCAAGAATAAAATAAAATTGGGCACAACTCATTGAATGTTTTGGGGATATTTCTTTGTGACATACTCTGAATAAAAAAGAAACACTAATTAAATGCCAAATTCAGTCTAAATTACAATTATAAGGAATATATCAAGCCAAAAAAATGGATCACAAACCAATTATATTCAAACGCAACCAAAAATAACCTTTAAAAAACACTCATTTCATTTAAAATTCAAAAACCAGCTTCTCCCAAGGAAAATTTTCAAATACCCAAACCAAATTTTCACAAAACAAGATCCAGATTCTAAAATAAAAACAATTTCTAGAATCATTTGTAAAAATACAAAACAATAATTTTCTATGAACCTCCACATATGTGTTCATCCAATTCCACTTATTCCATTAATACCCATGTTCCAACTTAAAATTTCCATACATACCCACACATATGTGAATGTTCATAATGAATACAAATGGTCACACAATTTAACATGTAATAAAATCCAATCATTTATAAAATAATCAATCCAAATAAATTTCTTTTTTAAAACTCTTTTACCAATTTCACAACCAGTTGAAAGAAATCATTTTTCATTATCATAAATCAGTTTCATTTTAAATGCTTACTCACATCAACCAAGATTGAAAAGAAACATGTCTCCAGACAAAAAAATGAAATGGAGAACTTGTGTCTATGACTATCTCAGAAAAATGGTAGTGATCCATTCCCTAAGTAAGAAACAACACTAAGAGGAACTTGAACTGTGTGCTTGGATTCTATATGGGTTAATACTTATTTTGGGACCACAACTTTACACTAGCTCACCTCCATTTTCATTCATCGGTCCAAAATGAACCAACACAAGACAATGACTCACTCAAGGAATTCCCATGGTAACTCAGGTCTCGTCACAAGAGGTGGTGATCAGGAACTAACTTGGGACAAACCTTTTAAGACCCAAAAACCCTATTCTCCATCTACCAGACACCCCAAATAACAAGGGCCTGCTATGATACCATTTTTTCACGAACCGAGTTGGGTTCCACCCAACTCGACACCCGACCCAGTCCACGAAAAGGCCCAAAGGGTGTTCCAGATCCCTATGGGCTGGAAACTAGTGCCAGAAATAAAATGAAATCCCAGGGGGAATGATTTAACCCCAAGAAAAGAAACTAGATCCAAATAAATATAAATTAACCAACTAAATCTCATAACAAAAATTAAAAAATAGATCCTGTTAAAAAAGCTGAACAAAACAAATCTAAACAGAACTGAAACAAAAAATGAACCTCACCAACCAGATCTACATGTGAATTATTGGTCACCACCAACCACAAGACCACAAAACTCTAATAGACTACAAGAACTAGAGTACCTGGACCAGAATAGAACCTTCAACTAGAAAGATATAGATAGGAATGTGCCCTAGAATGCTCAGTAGGGATGCCAAAAGTGAACCAAAGAACCCCAGAATTTTCCTTTTCCAAAATAGTCTAGTAATATTAGTTTTAACTACATTTATATAAAAGGTTTTCACATATAAATTATATTTTAAAAAATAATCAATCACATTCCATTTCCCTTATAATTCAAAACAAGGTACAAAAAGGGAAGAAGGATAAATTGTGCCTTCTCTTTCAAAACAGTAACATTGAAGTTATTTTTAAAACCAAACACACATTTAAAATTTTAAAATGCAAAAAAAAAACTAGGTTCAAGGGTATAATTCTACACAAAACAAAAAAATGGTACTACTAGTTCTCAGATATAAGGATCACAGAAAACCTAAAAACTTGGAGGAAGATAAGAACATACTAATACCTGTGACTCCATTCCCGATAGCATGCCACACATGATAGAATCAGATTCCCTAATGCCCAGCCACCCATTCTCAATCCAATCTGAGGGGAACAATATGATATTAATAAATCCAAATATCTATCTATTATGGGCCATTAGATAGTACGTGATCTTCTACTGCATCAATTATTCTCAGTAAAACTCCTTTCTATACTATATTTCCTTGCTATGTTCACAAAGGGGTTTTCTACAAAATAAAATAAACAAGCCATATATATGATTCAAATACACATCACATCAACTAGAACCACCCTAGACACCTAAATGGTAGTCTCTTTCCTTAAAATAATAATCTCATATCAGAGGTCCCATTCTGAGGACACTCCCATCTTATGAACAATAACAAGGAAAGTGACCCAACCCAAGAATGGTTTTCAAAATAGCCATTACAAAATTCCAAATAGGACATTACTTTTCAACATAAAATAATATTTCAAAAATACTTAAAAAATATTTCCAAAACAAAATCAAACATTTTTTCATATTAATATTTCTAAACAGACCATGGATTCCAAACACACACACCCAAACACTTCCTAATTTCCAAACTTGCCTTATCATTTCCAACACTCACTCAAGCTTGTCTCAAAGACAACCACGCCAAACCATGAGGAATAAATTTGGAATCAATTTTTAAACACAAGAAGCACCACTTACCCCAATTTTGGAAAACATGAGAACATTTTAGGGAAAATAGAATAAAGGAGAGAAGAGGTACTCTTGGGGGAGACTAGCTCTAGGGTTACATCTTCACTTGATTACACAACTATGTGCGCTGCTAGTTCACATGTGGTTCTGCCTCCATGCAATGGAACACTCAAAAACCAAACCAAAAATTTAAAACCTAATTTCATAAATATACCATTTTCTTTCAACCCAAAATCATCCATTTCACTCCTTTTTAAAATACCGCATATGTTAATAAACCAAAAGGTCCCTTTTAAAAACTAACTCCAAACCACACTAAGAAAAAATCACCATGTTTTTCCAATAAAATTTAAAAAATTATCCAAACCAATTTAAGAAAACATTTAATTTGGAAAAAGCCCACTCAACAATCTAATTTCACCAAAGTATCACAAATTTCATTTTAGAATACACCTTGGGAACAATATACAAGGGCATCAACTGTGATTTTTGTAGAAAATATATCTTTATCAAAACATAACAACTTAAAAAAATAATAAAAAGAAAAATAGATGTATCATATAGGTGAGAGGAATGTTTATAAATTTAAATAAACATCAAGAATTAAAGAAAATGCAAAGGAAAGTAAAATCATGGATTCACCAACCACAACGATGTGCATATGCGATTAAACTTCATGGGAGGAAATAACCAATCCCTAAGGACAAACCACATACCCAAACTTCAAGGATAATAACCAAAATCAGCAAACCCTAACCCTAGGGTTCGGCTAAGAAGAAAACCCCTAAAAAACCCAAGAAACACTAGGGGAAGAGAAAGAGAGAAGATTTGATGAAGGAATGAGGAGGAACCACTAAACTTTCTTGATAAATCACCACAATACCAGTCCAAATTTTAGCAGGAAGAAGGGGGGGGGGGGCTCTAGTCGATGACCAATAGTAAGGTCTACAAATGAGAGTTGAAATCACTCAAATATGATTTTTTGGTGGAAGTTATTAAGTTCATAATGGGGTGCATGATTTTGCTGCACGGTTTTGTAAACCCTACACAAACTGTGTGAAGGGTAGTGGATACATTCTGGAAACGTGCATGTTTAGGTAGAATGGTTTGGAAAAGTTGTGCTCAAACTGCGCAACCCCAAAAAATTGGCAAATAACCCTCAAAATACATCCCAAAAACTATATAATTCTACCCATTAATACTTGAATGTTTTCACCAAAAAGTAGTGACACTGTGGGTGTCACAAAATCACCAACATGAAACTTTATCTTAATACCAATAACAATAACCAAAAATATGTATAAAAGGAAACCAAAACTAAAAAACACATGGACTTTTGTCATGAACACAACCCAAACATGAACCAAGATATCCAACATCGAGAAAAGAATAAAATAAAGAAGTATCCGAGGTCAGGGTGTGACATTTATTATGTTTTAATTTTTTTAGAATAATTCCTAATTTATTTTAAAAAATCTAAATAACAAGAAATATTTTTAGTTCACCCATTAAACGTATTTGAAATTAATTTTGTGTCAATTTCAAAAATTCAGTAAATAAATAATTTTTTTAAGATCCAAAAATAATATCGTATATATAGATTTGAACAACTAAAAAATATTTTGAAATTATTTTTATAAATAGGGTTGTATCAACTATAGATTTGGAAAATCATTTTAAAATAAGAAAATAAATGATCCTTTTATACCAAGCTGAAGGATACTATTTTACATAATATAATGAATTTTTCAACTTGAAAATGAAATTTGGAAAATGGGGATTTAGAAATCCATGGATTGTTTAAAGAATATCCTCAATTGTATACACTTTCAATGATGCACTTTTGACATCCATTTGATATATTTTTAAATATAGATGTTCTTCTTAGGCATGTAGTATTCTAATGGCTTCAAGTCTAGATACTGGTGAAATTTTTTCTTCATAATCTATACTATCTTCTGGACTATACCCTTATATAACTAGTCTAGCCTTATTCCTCACTATTGTTCCAGATTCATCAACCTTTTTTATAAACACCCTTTTAGTGCCTATAATTAAGCTATATTTGGTTATATTTAAAAGTTACCGAAATTTATTTCTTTCAAATTTATTAAGTTCAATATATATTTCCATTTCCCAAAATTCAAAATTAGTTGAATCAATGATGTTATAAGGTTAGAGCTGGGACAAGAAAGCTTGATGTTCAACCTGGTCTTTTAGGGAAGATATAGTTTGTGTACCAATATCTAATTTTTCAACAAAATAATCTAATGGAAGATAATATAGAGTTCTAACAACTATATAAAAATATGGTTTAGTCACCTTAAGTTCACATGTAGGTTCATTTTCTATACGTTCATCAAAATGGAATGATTTTTCAACAATTTTTTAGCAGAATAAAAAGGTTTTGAATTCATTTTCTAAGTAGATAAATCATCAAAAGGTTTTTATAAAGGGGTTTTAGGCTCATGCGTATCTTTATCATCAAACATGATATGGATAGAATCTTCCATAGTATTGGTTATTTTGTTAAAAACTATATAGGATTTAACTGAAGTTTAATATCCAAATAGAATTCCATCATCACTTTTAGTGGAAAACTTATCAACATTAGCCTTTGTGTTTAGAATAAATAATTTTCAACCAAAAAACTCTAAAGAAATTAACATTAGTAATTTTAAACTTCTAAATTTCAAAAGGGGGTTTCATCAATATAGGTCTAATAAAACACTATTAATTATATATAAGGATGTATTTATAGCCTCTTCCCAAAATCATACTCCTTAATTATTGTCTGACCTATCTCTTTAAGTGTTCTATTTCTTCTTTCTGAAATTATATTCTGTTGAGGGTCCTAGGAGGAGTGAATTTATGGGTATATCCCTTTTTTGAAAAAAAAGGATTAAAATTCTTCATTTTAAAACTTATTAACATGGTCACTTCTTATGTTCTTAATTATAAGTCCACTTAGGTTTTGTACAGATTTAGAATACATGGTAAAATAAAACCAAGCATCACTTTTGTGAGAAAAAAGAATACCCAAGTATACCTTGTAAATTCATCCACAAGTACATTTAGATAGTGCCTCAAATTTAAACTTTACACTCTAGATGGTTCAAACAAGTCCACATGAACCAACTCAAGATGTTGAGAAGTTAAAACTTGTTTCTTTAATTTAAAAGATATATTCTTATGTTTCCTTTTTTGATAATGGTTCTAGGATTTTTCATTTGGGGTTTTAGGTTTGTGTAGATCCTTGAATAAACCTTTCTTAATAATATTTCTATGTGAATGGATATTAAAGTGGAATAGTATCTTATACCAAATCTAATATTCTCTATGAAAGTCATTTAAGCATGAGTTTTTTGTTAAATTAATGAATCAAGATTAACAACATACACATTGTCATTTCTAAAAGTATTAAATACTAAAGCATATTTATAATTAAAAATAATAAAAGAAATTTTATCAAAATTTACTTGAAAACCATCATCACATAACTATGATATTCTAGGAATATTAAATTTTAAACCATAAAAAGTACTTAAGAAATTAAAATTACGTCACAGTTACCTATTTGGAGAAAGCCAATGATCATTCCTTTATCATTGTCACCAAAGCTGACATGAGAACCCTAAACCTTAAACATGTTCTAGAAGATCAAGTAATATTCAATCATATTTATGGAAAACCCACTGTCCAAGTACAACAGATTCCTATAGGATCTTTTCATATAGTATTCCTAAAAAACAATGTTTATACCAAATATGATTTTAGTACCCACACTTTGTCGGGTCTAGATATGTTAATAATTTGGGATTAAGGAACCCATATTTTAATGATAGGTTTCCTAAAATAAGATTGTAAACTTATGAAAAAACATTATTAGGCCCACATGAATAAGAACTTGTTGTAGAATTTCTAGATTTATTCTTAGGAACAAAAATTATCTTAAAAAATATTCTTTGTACGCGATGATAATCAAGACTAGTAATATATTTTTGGAGAAATTTTTTCCTAATATTTGAATGTATGTTTCTATTCCATCTTTACATATCTCTAAGTATTTCTTTAGTTTCTTATTTAAGAGTCCAGTATTTTCTTTCAATGGTTATTAATTTTACTCTTTCTCTACTATAATATTAAATTTGATATTAGAAGATAAAAAATTATGTTTCTTCATTATTTTGTATTTTTATTCAAGATAAATAAATGTATGTTAAAGAATTTTTGAACATTCCAACATTTCATCTTTTGACATATCATCAGATATTTCACCTCTAGAATGATCTCAATTATGTAGAGGACAAATAATAGGTACCTTAGATATGTTTTTCACAAAGCACATATTTTTTATTTCATAATTCTATTCATGAGTTGAGTATAAGTCATTAGAGCTATCCTAAGAGGATCCAAATGTGGATTTCATTTATTTCTTATAATTTATATCATTATTCTCAAACTTCTTTTTGTACTTTAGATTTGGATAATCGGCCTTAACAATCCCTTTTCTATTTCACTCATAATAGGTAGTATCATTTGAATTTTTATCTCTTTTCCTGCCCTTTTTTCAAATCCCACTATTATCATTATTTACCTTATTTATTATTTTTCTGAAAAATATCTTCTTTATATAGAACTTCTGGCCAAATGGTCCATTTCCTCGTCACTGTCAGTTGGTGATTCCTCATCCCCAGATCTTTTAAATTGGACTTTCCCCTTTTATTTCTATTTTGATGCAATGGTATTAAAGGATACTAAATTCCTCATAGGTTGATCACACTCATTATGATTAACTTTAAGATCTTACTCATATATACTTAACTCCACAATCAAATCATTGATAGGTAGTTTACTATGTCATTGGATTATCTTGTTGAAACATATATCTCTTTCCATATCTATAAAATTTATCTCTATAGTCACACAATTTGATCTTTCTGAGACACTGGATTCACTAAGGATTTCGTTGTGTTCAATATCTCATTAAACCTAAGATACATATAAGAAATCATCTATAATGGTTTATCTAAAATGTATTGTATTTAATTGTATAATTATTCAATCTCATTTTATTAACATTAATATTCTGTAATGAGAAATTAAAAATGTATCCCAAACTTCATATGTGGTTTTACTAGGATCTATCCTATTAAATTATTCATATCATCTGACACAGTAAATCAGATTCATGGTTCAGTAATTTTTATTTTAAGAATTTTTAGTGGCATAATCCTTAGTATTCTTAGTAGTTTTAGGAAATTAATATTTACCATTGATAGAATACCATAATTCAAAACCCATACTTTCAACATAAATTTTTATTTTAATTTTCAATTGATCATATTTATTTTTATTGTTGAAGGGAGGTATTTTGGTAGAAGAAACCTCTTGTATATTTTCTATTTAAATAATTAAATTTAAAATTGATAGAAATTTATGATGTTTTAAACACATATAAAATCACAGTTGAAAGGATATTTAAAATCCTATGACACCAAATATTGGTGCGAAAGAGTATCTCAAGAGGTGGGTGAATTGAGAACCAAGTAAAAAACTTATATTACATCTTTTTTAACAAAATCTACCAAATAACTAAAATCATCCCAGTTAATCAAAGTAGTAGATCAATATATGTTCTGATTTTTTAAGATATTTTTATAATATTGATTAGATATCAGTTAAAACAATATATTAATATTACTTTAACTTTGGAAATAAATTTACTTAATCAAAAACTTACATATATAGTAATTAAGACTAACTATCAAGGTAGTGGTTTTAATTATAGTTTAAAAAAAATCAGTTTAAAGATTTGAAATGAAACTAAACCAAAAAAATAGTGGAATAAATACAAGAGGTTTAGTATCAAGATGAGACATGATCCTCTCCACTAGTAAAGAATATGATGTTATACAGATTATATAAAATAATATTGATCTAGAACCCAGATCAATTAAATACAACAACTATCCAGTTGTATATGCCAAACGAGGAAATATTCTAAAACATTGTGTGAATAAAATAAACACAAACCATGCAGTGAGCTCCTTCAAAACAACCATGGGGAAAAAGAATGTAATGTGATAGTTAAGAGTATATCAAGTATCTTCTTGTTATAGGACATTAGAAAGTGGTCATTTTTAGTAAACTTGATAAATCACACACTACTAAGAATTTAAATATAGTAGAGCGAGACAGAAAGTGAATCTATAGAAATGATAGAGTTGTTATGTCTGACGTGCTGTTAAGATTAAGCCTTATTATAAATAGCTTGAATATGAGATCGAGTTGTGTTTCTGAAAATGGAAATAAAATAGTGCGACATAAGCTCTATTCTTTGTGACTACAAGAAAGGAACTATATGTTCTGTAGGCTTCATTCTTTCAGATTAAGTTGAAGTTAGAGATTCTTCTTGTAAAGCTATTTAACCAGTCGTACACTTCACATTACTCCCTAGTTCTTGAAATTTTTCAGATCTATTCTATATGTGTATCCTATTTTCATGAGGGAGTATTCTTTTTAATATATTAGACACATGAATGATAAATAATCCTTATTTTATACTACTCATACTGGATGACACACCCAAAATTCAATGCATTCCTATAATATTTTTATAATAATCATTAAAATAATTATCACCATTAAACTCAATAATTTAGATGTTAGAATCAAATAAGTGAAATTAATAGAAATAGTGATAAAGACTCTTATGAATAGTGATACAACTCTGGCGGTGAGTCATATTTATAATGACTTAGGCTGGTTGTGATTAAGGCCAACAATGAGTCAAGATGATGGTATGTAATGCTCAATGTTGACTCATCTCCATGGTAAGTCAATCCAACACCTTTACAAATATCAATTATAATATTAGGTAAATTCTAATAGTGACTCAGGTTAGTGGTTACTCATTTCTGGAGGTAGGAACTTTCAACACTTAACTAAATTTTCATCCTTGCTGTGAAACATCTTTGATGGTAGGTGTTTTCAACACTTTATCAAATTTCATCATTTAAAGGTGAGATATATGATAGTGTCTCTTTCCTATTCTCATCCAAATTCTCCTCTTGATGACGATTCATCCCTGGAAGTGAATCATATTCAAAGGCGATTAAATACCGATGGTGGGTCTTTCCAACACTTATACACATTTTTTCTAACCAGACTTATATTATAAAATGTTACCATAAAACATTAAACTCATTAATAACATAGTAAACATGATTTTTTGATAATTAAAACAAGGGTTCCAATAATATTTTTAAAATTATTTAAAATTTAATGAAATTTTATATTTTTACATGTTAATGGGATAAAATTGATCATATTAACCGTTTTCCACTTATGGTTCAATTTTCATTTTATTTTAACTTTCTCAACCCATAATGTGTAAAAATTTATTGTCATGGTTGTCGTTAAATATGGTTAATGGTGGGGGGGGGGGGGAGGGGTAAATACAAAGAAATAAATGTTAAAAAATCACCTAAACTTGTATAAATTTTATTGTATGAGTGTTTTTGTACTTATATCCATCCTATATTCTAAATATATAATTTTTTATGCACTTAAACATGAAAATTAATTTATATTATTTTAATACATTATGTAATTTGATGGGTACCCCTCTCCTCACTTATACTAGGAAAATAGTTATCCAACATTACTCACACTAATTTATCTATGTAACTAGAAAGATACTTGAATTAATACCTTAATAAACTTCCTTCATAAAACCTATAGTCTCTTGTATAATCAAAGAACCAACCTATAAGGCCAAATGTGTAATCCAACTATAGTTTTATGAAGAAGAGGTATAACTCTTAACTGAATGTTTTCATTTTATTTCCTCTTATACCTCTCCAAAATATTACATATCTATGATCATAAAATAACATAAGAATATTCAAAAAAAAAAATATTATTCATTAGAAAAAACCATTTTTCATATCCTTTGTATCCTATGTAATATGAATACAAAAATCGTGCATATGTACGTCCAACCATTTCCACGTATCATTGTAATTAATTTTTCATTACCACATCCCAAGGATGGTCATTATTATTTATTTAATGAATTTATATGATAACCATTAAATAATTATTATTTTTAAAAGTTAATATTTTTCTTACCTTCTTACCCTTCCATTAGTTGTAAAATGAAAACATCATTCGCACATACATGTGGACTACCACCGCCACAAATAGATGTGATTCAATTCTCATTTCTGACTTTCATGAATGATTGAAAATTTTTATTTAATATATAAATATTATAACTATATAATTATTAATATCAAGTAGATGATAAAATAATGACAAAGATTCAAGGACTGAAGCTACAGAACTGAAACAAGTATGAAAAACATGAGATGATGATGTCAATAATGAATTATTTATAAACATGTGATAGAATATTATAATTGAATCATATATGATATACTGACAATTAATATGTTATTTTATTTATTTATAATAGTTATAAAATTGTTATTAACATTTTTAAGAGTACATAAAAAGCGATACAGACTTGAGGTATCATTTTACCCTCCTAAATTGTTTTATTTTGGACATAGGTAATGTTATGAACCTATTTTATTTGAAGAGGTGTATATACTGAACCTTGTACATGTTACAACATATTTTTTTAAATAGTGATATTTAAAGTTTAATTTCATGTTATTTAATATAATGTATTATTATTTAAATGTTACAAAAGTTGTAAGAGTTTTTTATAATCTAATTTTATTCAAGGATTGTTTATGTTCATATTTACATTGGGAAAATTCTATAATCATAATATTTTAAACCGATTATATTTTATTATCCATCTACTAATTTTCGGTTTTAAATGTTTACGTGCCATTTCTTCTCTCGTTGTGTCAATAATCCTCAAGTAAGTTACATGCAAGGGAGTTTATTTTAAAAAAACATATTAGGATGGTTTCCTTCCAAATATTTTTCTTACATGTCTATATTCTCATTAAAACATTTTGAATAATTATTTTAATTTTATATAAAGATTTATTAAATTCATTTATTCCCATTTTTGAACTTTTATAAAAGTTTTTAAAGTAATATTCTAATCATTTTTCTTCAAAGTTACTTGTTCGAACGGTATGAATGGAATATGTGTTTTAATATACACAACATAAATGAATTTCCCTACCATCATGAATTTTACATTGAAAATTAATTTAAAATATTCCACATTTAATTTCAAATAAAATATTTTTCTTAGTTTTTATATATTTATTATTTAAAATTATATAAGAGGAAAATGATATTTTTTCATGAAGGAATAAAAGGAATATTGAATAGTTATTTTTGGCTTTGTTCTTGCACAAATTAAAAAAAATCAATTTTTTAATTTATTGATTCTAATTTATTTTTTAAAGGATTGGTTTTATTAGGAAACATTCATTTTTGATGAGTTGATGGGCTTCCTTTATTGAAAATTTATTTTTCCCTGTTTTTAGATCATTCTATTTATTGCGATCATGTTCTCTATCACTTTCTATTATTCATTTGACATTATTTTTCTAATTTATTTCTGAATTTTTAATATCAATGATGAATTTAGAATCATTTATGTTACTATGGTGATGTTTCAACTGTATACAATTCTTATATACATTATAAATTTAGGGAATATTTTTAATAACGTTTTTCCATTTACAAGGGAAATATTTGATGTTCTATATTATTGATTCATAAAGAATTTTGATGATGAATTTTACTAATCATTCATGATATAAATAATTTATAGAATATTTAAATTATATGGACTCGACATTAAACATTACATAATCACGAATTATGTCAATAATTTATATTTATATCACATTAAGGATATTTCCATGTTTAGAGATTTAGATAATTAGGCCATAAATCATACAAAACAACTCAAATATTAAAAAGCAGACACATATACTAACTATCCATTTTTTTATAAAAAGAAAAATGTTTAAAAAGAAACATGGTTTTGATTCATGTTTAAACTTTATAACTTTTCCTTGATTCCATCCTTGACTCTATGAGCCATTATATCCTGTGAAAAACATTTAAAACAAGGGATGATCCCAAAAATCTCAATATGTGATACACAAATAAAGAGAATTATTATACTTTTGAAAATATGTAAACCATGAATACTTTATCATAGAGTAATACTTCAATATTTTGATGTAATGAATACTCTTCACTGAATATAAGATCATTTATTACCATTTTTTTAATCCAAATATCCCCATAAAACCCATATAAATCACATATAACATATAAAGGAAACTTGGAACATAATCATACATAAATGGAATAAGTATATGGTTTAATTCCCCACATATGACTCTTAAAAATAGAATAACCATAAAACCAATTTCCATTACAAATTCGTTGAAGGTTATAACATGACCACCCATCCTTGGTATATCAAGGAACCGTCCATATTTGGTTTATCATATAACCACCTATCTTTGGGTTATCACGCAGACACCCATCAAATGTCAAAGTACCATTATATAATCATAACTCAAAAAATATTGCAATTATCAACATTTCACTCATAAATTTTGTTTTGCGATCATAAGAAATCATTTCAAGATATTGAAAAAGTAAATCCACTTTCTAAACCATTTTCAATACCCAAACACCAAAAAATGTATTAAGGGATTTATTTTCTTAAAAAAATTAAGTCTTATATAGGAATCTAAATATCAAATAATGGTTACGCTGATAGAGAAGTCGTTGTCACCAAAAATGTTAAAAACATCCTTTTTTAATTTTGTAAATAAATTTAAACTCTTCATATAAAACGATTAATTTTGAAAACCATTAAAATGTAGACATAAAATATTTTTTATAATGCTTTTATATCCATGTAAATAAATATTTGAATTAACATTAAGAAGAAAATATTTGATAATTAAATCTTTAAACATTCAAGGTATCCCATACCACTTTGAACATTTAAATATTAATATCCATGAATTATTAAATTTAATAAAACATTAATTAAAATTATTATAGATAAAACATAGAAATCAAATTTCATAGTGTCGTTATATACACATAATAAAAGAGTAAAGGTGCATATCATCAGGAATTTCCTCAATGAAAGAAGATTGAGATAATGTATCTTACCCCGAGTCCGATTCATCACATGTGTTCTTTATATTACTAAATAATAAGATTTGGATAATTTCTAATTTATTTACAATTTTTTTAATGTTTATTATTTCTTTTATATCACTTATTATTGTGTTACAACAATTAAATAATTATTTGAGTTCATATTGGATGTTTTGTTAATATTCCGTTCTTAAGTCGAAAATGAAATTAGTATGATTTCAATAGTCCATGTGGTTATAATTCTATCATCTACAAAATATGAATCATGATATAAATTTATTATATATTAATTATATAATTAATTGTTAGAATCATTGAAGAAAAACTGAAAACATCATTCATAGAGATGGTAAATAGTACATATGCATGAACTATATTTTTTTCTCCTGTCATATTGAAAGAATGAACATTAAATAAAATCTATATAAAAATATATAATATAATTATATTATAATTAATATGTAATCTATTTCATATATTTTTACTAAAACAATTATTAATACACTCTACATGATATGTGAACAAATCACATTATGTTTAGGAGGCGGTAGTCCACACGTCCCTAAATGAAGTTATCATATAACAACAATATGAAAACCATGATGGTATGTTTAATATAACATTTATATAATATTAAATAGGTGTATAATATATATATATAAATATTATTTGACCATTAAAATAGTTTTAAGACCAGCCATATTTGTGGTAAATGAAAAAGAATGAAAAAATTATTCACGGAGCCGATTAACCTGCATAACTTGGACAACAATTTTGTGTCATTAAATAAGATGAGGTGAGAAATGAAATGGATATGAGATATTTCATAAGAAACATAAAACTTGAGTATGTACATGATTTCATAGTTATTATGTATTTATCGATAAATGAGGTGAGGATAAATTAGAAAAAGAAACTATATTAAGAGAGGTAATTTAGAAAAAAAATTTGTTTCACTGTACCTCCCTAACACTGAGTTGTTCTCATTCATATGGAAAGGTGCAATCGTCGGGTTGCCTCTGAATGATGCCTCTTCTGAATGATTCTGTTCAAGGAAAAAATCTTTGGAGGGGGTTTCCAATTCGGATGGAGGACCATTTTGCAATGCGCTTGGATTCACTTTTCTTGGATTTTTTTGAGTTTTTCACCTTGAAATTTTCTTCATATGATCTTTGGATGGTGGATTTAGGTTTTTTGATCTCGAGGAGATGTTTTGGGTTGTCGGATTCTTATTGCAGTGGGATTTATGACTTCGACTGTGACTTCTCTTGTCATTACTTCACTTTTGTTGTGTTTATGTTTATCCTCTTTGGTTTCATCTCACTAAATTGGGCTACATTGGTGTTTTCTTCAGGTTTCATTGGATATTAAGGATGTATTAGATGTATATGTTGTTTTGAGAATTGGTCAATGTCTATTTGAATTTGGCACACATGTCTGTTTCTTATAGATGATGTCGGGTGCGCGACCTCAAAAAAGGGATGTGTGTGCTGACACCCATCATTCAGATATCCATACTCATTTGGACATATGGGTTCTCTGTTGTTTTCTAAATGGTGTTCTGTGTCCCATTCTTCACTCCATCAGGTTGAAAATGCAGGGATTTCATCGGTTGCATCATTCGGTGGGTGGCTCTTTTGAGATATTGGTGTGCTGGAATCTATCATCATGTCCTCTCCCTTCATTTCAATGATGTATGGAGGAGGGACTTTCCTTTTTTGTGTTTCTATAATGATACATTCCTAGGAAATGGGGGAGGAACATCATCCATGACTGATTCCTCTTTTGTAGGTTTTGATGGGGGGAGACTCTTGGATGGTTCTTATTTTTATGTTTGTTTCTTTTGGGCGTTTATATCCATGTAAGTTCTTTTACCCTTTGGTTTTATATTTTTTTCATTTGGTTTTTGTAATGGGTTCCTACTTTTCCCAGTCTTCAAAAAGTGCCTTTCTTAGTTCAATAAAGGGGTTTTCCCATCACTTTTTTCTAAAAACAACTGTATTTTTTACTATTTATTAAAATTTGAATTTTGTCATAAAAATACAAATACATTATCCAAACTAAATTTTTATTCCATGATTCCACAAAAAGCTTATTTTTTCAACTAATACATATCAAATTCTAAAAAACTATATTTTCAATAGGTTCACCATAAAAAATTATCAAAAATATATATATATATTTGAAAAATACAGCTTTTATCAGAAAAATTGAATTTTTTCTTATATCATTGTGGAAAACATATAATATGAATTTTAAAAATTAAATTAAAAATATTAAATATATATTTCATTAATAAAATAATTCAAGATTGATTTTATTATTTTATAAACACACTTAATTGCATTTAAATAGTCTTTTAGACAAACACATATTTTATATTCAATTGGTTATTATATAATTTCAAAATTAATTTAGCAACCAATGATTCATTATATAAACATGTGAAAACCATATTTTCATAATTCAGTTAATCATTTTCATTCCCACCATTCTAATAGCTATGTGATAACTATCATATTAAATAATAATAATAAGTTGTTCATTTAAAATAAATATGATGTATCATTTATGCTATCAAAAATAGTGTTCCTTTTAAAAACATGGGATGTTACATTATCCCCCCTTTTGGAAATTGTTTCCTCAAAATTTGAATTTCGTATTGGAAACCAAGTTTTGACTTTTGAAAATACCTTTATTGAAAATCCCACATTAGAAAATGGTTAACAATACTTCCACTTTAAAAGAAAAAAAGGAAAGCATGATGGTTACCTGAGATAACACATACTAGTTTACATATAGGAAACCATGGATGTGGAAGAGAAAACTAACAATCAATTTCTGATGGGGAATTATAGAAAACATTATTGGAAAAAAGTTAACAATCACAAAGTTATAAATTTTTCCGGGGTGAAATGGTCCTTGACTTCATAGTAGGAAAAGTAAAAAGAAAATGTTTTTCTTTTAAGATCATTTTCATATATTTGTGGAATTAATTTATGACCTTGAATAATAACGAAATAAAACATACTAACTTTCGAAGTAGGGTTTCATGATTTAATCAATTTCCACCAAAAAATCATCTTTTTCTCCAAACGATGAGTATTCAAGATGATTTTTTTACGCATGAAACAATAGAATCAACTTCTAGGGAATCAAATAATCCAAAAAATATTAAAGATCTATTTATCATATCTTGAAACATTAACCAAAACCAAAAAGGTCAAGATACGATTAGACAATTCCACCAAAAGAATAAACTATTGTATGATGGAAAAATAGTTTTAATCTCAAAAATTCAAATGTAATTCCAAAATATCATCATATACCATTTGAGAAATAAAATTCCTTAAATTACTCAAAGTAATCCAAACTATGTTTGAAAACCAAAAAATTAGAAGGATTTGATAACAAAATCGTCCAAGATAAATTTTAATATTTATCTCTAAATAACATCAATCACACTTAATGTTTCATACAAAAAATCCAATTTCCAAAATCACGTATTCTTCAAGATAGATCAATAATTTCCATAAATAACCTGGATTTCCATAAACCCACAATAAAATCATAGATTCATCAAAAATATAATTCAACCTTTACTTATCAAATAAAATCCCACAGTATTCAATTTACCTTAATCAAAAGGGTTCCCAAAATAGTAAAAATCTTCTAAAAAATCCCAAATAACTTTATAATTCCAAGGTTATCCATTTGATATAACATAAGTTCCAAAAATAAACTATTTCTTATTAAATAAAATCATTTAACTAAAAATATAAAGCCATACTAACTAGGGACTTCATTTAGGTCTATGGTAGGTGATTCACCCTTATCACCCTTCAGTTGTGGGTTTGATTCCCACGACCTTATCAGACATGACAGCTTCTCACCCATCCTGTTGGTTTTACTTTTTCTAAAACTATATAATTCCTATAGCATTACCAAAATGAGATAAAATAATCAAAAAATAAGAATAACATATTTTAATGTCAAGGTTTATCTCATGCCTTTTATTTTTCATCTCAAAATTTAATATCCCATAACTACCTCAAAATTAAAGATCATATAAACATAAAAGGTTATTCAAAACATTAAAATTATGTCCACATAAGAAAAGATAATTATTACTTAAATAAAATTTTCAAATAACAAACTTTAGGGTTACACATACAAGAATAAGTCTTCCAAGGTAATCCCATCATCAAAAGAACATTAATAATTGTAAATATTCTAATAACCATAGATTGAACATAACTTTGGAATTACTAAAATGTAGACATATTGCTCATTGAAAATTATTCATGATCCTTTAACCATTAGTTTCCCTCTTATTTTTTAATAATTATTTCTTACCAACAAAAACATGAATCCTGGCCAAAGATTCGATAATTTAATAACATGAGACAAGAATTAATCCATAACTTTTATATGACATTTTCAGTTTCCCCATCTTCAGTTGGAATGGAATTAGGTATTTATAAACCTATATTTATATGGTCCTGCTGATCCCATTCTCATCCAATCTTCATAAGAAATATATTTTTATAACAACCATACTCTCCACATCTAAAACATTCAATTGATACCTTAAAAATAAATTATTTCCCTTTCATAGAGTAAAATAAATTATTCCTTTTTCTTGGAAGGGTATTGCTTTATGACCTTTATTACCACATCTATAACACCTTTTCATCATTTTAAAACATTTCTGAGGTGTTTTTTTCCACATCCTTAACCCATATATTAAGGAATATTCTTACCTTATGATAATTATTTCCAGAACTTCCACAAGAATTAATTTCCCTCATATATGATGCATCGGAAAAATCACCAAGGTAAAAGTGGTTAATCATGAATCCTAATAATTGGTTTATAATAAACACAACAGTTATCATTTTAGATCATATTTCATTTTTTTTCTTATTCAGAAAACTACCAAATTTTCCTTCACATATATTATTACTATGGTGCATGCTGGATCCATCCATTTACTAAAACCAAAAACGTTAGTGAGAGTATATTAATAAAATCATCATACACTATCTTATCAGGAAGATAAAAACTAATATATCATTATTTATGTTATCTCTAACATATATATGTTATCTAAAATAAATATTACTCTTTTTAATATGCTAAAAATTGTTGTTATATAAAACTTGACACTTTTTCTGAAATAAAATCCTAACTTATAAAGTTATCCAAACTGACCTCGGATACAAACTATAATGGCCCGACCTTAAAAACTACATAGTATTGAGTTAAGTTAATAATTTATGTTTATCTCAAATTGATGATCTTTTCTGGTTTAGAGATTCAGATAACTAGGCCATAAATCATTCATAACAACTCAAATATTACAAAGTAGTCATGTCTACTCACTATACATTTTTTTTAAAAATAAAACATGTTTAAAAAGAAACATGATTTTTTTATGTTTAAACTTCATAAAAGTTTCATCAATTCCATCCATGACTCTATTCCCCCTTAAGTAAAGTGAAAAAAATTAAAAATCATGGGATAAGAACAAAAGATCAGAAAGAGATACACAAAGAGGGAAAATTGTTATCAATGAATAAACATGTAAACCATGAATACATTATCATAAAGTAATAACTTTCACCTTTAAGATGTATTGAATACACTTCATTTAATATAATGTCATTTCTTACCATTTTTTTTAATAAGAATATTACCATAAAACCCATATAAATCACATATAACATTTAAAGGTTACTTGGGACATAATCACACTTAAATGGAATAATCAGACAGTTGGTTTCAACACCAATCACTATTAAAAATGGAATGACCATGTTTCCAACTTCCATACCCAATGCATTGAAGGTAATAACATAACCACCAATCCACAGTCAATCATAGAACCAAAAATCTTTGGTTTATCACGTAACCACCCATATTTGGTTTATCACGTAACCACCCATAAAATGTCCAAGTACCATTATATAATCATAACACATAAATTTTTTCCATTATCAACATTTCACTTATAAAAGTTCATTTTTAATGACATTAAAAAATTTCAAGATATTGATATAGTTAATCACATTTCAAAACCATTTTCAATTCCAAAACACCAAAAAATGGAATACGTGATTTCTTTTCCTTTTAAAAAAATTAAGTCTTATATAGGAATCAAAATATCATCTAATATTTACAGTGATGGAGATGTAATTTTATCCACATACATTAAAAAAACCCTTTATGGAGACGGTAAGTCGTATATACATATAGACACTATTTTTGTTCTTCTAATCACATTGAAAAAATGAATATTAAGTTAAATGTATATAAGAATATATAATATAATTAAATTAGAATTAATATACAATTTATATCATATATTTTAACTAAAAAAATCCTTAATACATTCCATGTGATGTGTGAACGGCTCACATCATTGTGTGGAGGTAGTTTTCCACATGTCCCTAAATGAAGTTATCGTATAACCAAAATATTGAAATCATGAAGGTATATTTAATGAATAATTTAAAAATATTAAAGAATTTATAATATATATATATAAATATTATTTCACCAAAAAATTGTTTTAAAACCATCCATGATAGAGGTAGTGGAAAAAGAACAAAAACATTATTAACAAAGTCGATTAACCTGCATAACTAAGAAAACAATTTCATTTATTTTTATTTTCGGAGGTGAGAAATGAAATGGATATGATATATTCCATTATAAACTTAAAAATTCAGTATTTACAGTATTATTTAGTTATCATTCATTAATGGATGAATTAGGTGAGTATAAAGTTGAAAAATAAAATAAATTAAGAGAGGTACATTGAGAAAATTACCTTTTGAATGTCCAATCATTGAAAGACACATTAAGACTTCGTATTTGGTCTTTTGGGGATACCAAAAGCAATTAAATGTGGGTAGAGTGATGAGGTGAGGTTGTGTAATATATTTGAGAAGTTATAAGTCTTTTTTTCTATTAAAATGGTGAGGTTAGGGTTGTTATTTAATGTTGAGGAGAGTTGGGTTCAAGTGATTTATTTATTTATTATTTGATATTAAAAGATAACCATATATAGGCGGCATTAAATTCAATGACTTTGGATTGTAATTAATTTTGTGTAGGATGTTTAGGGTCGAGAAACATCTCAAACACCTTTTAATTATTTTTGTTTTTTTGGAATGATTAACTTTTAACTTCTAACTTCAACCCTTTTCCAAAGTTTACTTTTACTATGGTGAATAATTTTTTTTACCATGGTAAATTTTTTATAACTAAAATTGAAATTGAACATAATACCTAATTTGGACGATCGAATTCTATATATAGAATCCATTTTACCTAATTCAATTCAAATAATTGGGAAAATTATATTTTAATTTAATTCTACCCATAAAACAAAAAAATGGCTTTTTAAAGTGAAACGTTCAAAAGTTTGAAATTTTTTTGTATCTAATATCAATTTTAAATTTATTTAAATGTAAAATTTTTGGTTAAATGATAAAAAATTATATAAATATACTTTAAAACCTACTAAATTTATCTTATATCAATAAAAATAAATTAGACGAAAAAACATTTTTGAATTAAAACATAAAATTGTTCACTATTCATTAAAATATGAATGTTATCATAAAAACAAAAAAATTTATGAAAATAAATTTTTATTCCCATCTTACAAATAAGAAGTTCATTTTTTCTACTAGAATATATAAAATTTTCAAAAAGTATATTTTAGATGGGTTTACTATAAAAAGTGGTAAAATTGCATGTTTTTTGAAAAATACTTCTTTTATCCAAAAAATTGAAAATTTCCTTATACCATGTCTATAAAAAAATAATATATGAATTTTAAAAATAAAATTTAATATATTAAATATATAATTTTATTAATGGAATCCATCAAGTGTGATTTTATTGTTTTATAAACTCACATATTTTCCTTTGAATAGTTTTTTATAAAAACGAATCCTTTTTATTCAATTGGTTATTAATTAATTTTTTAATTGATTTGGTAACCAATTAATCATTATATAAAAATGTGTAAACCACATTATAATAATTTATTTAATCATTTTTATTCCCACAATTATAATTTCTATGTGATAACTATCATGTTAAATAATATTATTATGTTGTTCATTTAAGCTGAATGTGGCCTATTATGTAAGCTATTGAACATAATGTTTCCTTTTAAAACTAATAATGATAGATAAATGATACCTAGGGCCCAATTATATATATCCCCTAAAAAAATATAAGTCTCATGAGATAATAAAACTGACATTCTATTTTATTTGGGTATTTGGTTTACACCTATATGTTTATTAAGAAATATTTATTAGTTGAGAGGCCTCGTGGGAACGGTTCCTGATATGATGGATGAGAGCAATTGATCCTAAATGTATAGAATTATGCATTTCATTCATTAATAATTTAGTGTCCATTATCAATGTGATCTCTATATTGATATTAGACATGAATGTTCATTAAACTATAGTTATTGATTGAATGTAATGGGTTTCGATTATCCACTCTAACATATTTTTTATACCTTATTTACTCATGATTGATTCCATTTTATTAAACCTTATTGAGCATATAATATCAAACTTTATTTTCCCCTTCCCTAGGATATGAAGAAGGATATTATGAATGATTCAAAAGATAAAAAATGGGTCATTAAGATAATTCTTTATATTTTGAATATGGTATTACGATCTAGTATGTATATAGTTTTTTAAGACTGGAAAACAAGTTGATATTGCATGGTATAATATTCTATATTTTACACCAATTTAATAATTTTAAAATATATATTGGTTTTTGGATTTGTGATGTTACATAAATCACCACCTCTATCCATCCCTGGTCGCCTAAGGGTTAGACTCACCTCGCAACTTGGGCGGTCTCTGCCTTTGAAACCTACATAGTGAAATCAAGCTACATATATTCTCAAAAAGTAATAAGAAAAAAATTTGATACTCAGTAGGTAAAGGAAAATTCACCTTTACTATAAGATATGGGTAAACTCGTTGTACAATACTTGGAGGTACTACTCCCCTTATGTATGATGGAATCACCTCATGATCTTGTTCTGGGATAGAAGCCTCTTATCTCTATAGTTTGATGACAAGATTCATAATCACTATCTTGGGCACATGACAATCCTACCTCATGATCTCAGGTGGGTGTCTTTATGGTGACATCATATAATTATACATGGTTAACCCTGATAATCAGATTATATATTGGTATCTTGCTCGAGAAGGACATGAAAATCAAGGACCCATTATTATGTGACAGACATACCATTTATTTACACCCCAAAATCATTTCCTTAATCTAATCAAAAAAGTAAGTTATAAAAGTCTAGATGAATGAATACATCAGCCACCACACTAAACTAGGTTCCCAAACCTAAAAGGTATCTTAATCCCTTTTAATACTATTTCCCTAGAATACCAAAAACATTCATTACAAGAAATATAAATCCAAAATAAATCCCTAATACAAACTAAATTTTATTTAATAACCTAGGTAATATTATAATGAACCACATTTTTTACTTATTAATAATCAATAATTATATTTTATAGAGATATATTCACTATAAGAATATTTAGTAATTGTTTAGTAAAAAAGGAAATAGTTTTGTTCTCATTGAATTTGTTTACATAAATTATATGGTTTTATTTAAAGGATTTATTTAAAAATTTCAGGATTATAATTTTAAAATATGATTTTAATTTATAAAATAATCATAACAATGTTATCATATGGTGAGTTTTTGTGATTTTTCTGAAATGATTGATTTTACAGTGAATAATGAAAAATTCTGGTTTTTTTGTAAAATATCAATTTCCTTCAAAATGTCCAATTATTCATTGAATATGATCTCAAATTAATATAAGGGATATATAATTAGATATAATATTATAAATTAAATTTTAATCATTATTATACCATATTTTTCTATAAGTTCATTTTTTGGATTAAAAAATACATTTTTTACAATCTATTTTTCATTTTATTTTAATCATTAATCATAAATTAATTTTTTCAACTTATATAAGTTTAATTTTTATAAATGGTTTTTATATTTAGAATAATTAGGGTTAAAATTTTTAAATAGGTCCCTTTTATATTTAGTTAAATTGAAATGTAACCATAGTAATTATTTACCATGATATATATAAAGTGGGTTATTTAAACTTAAAACTAATGCATTAAGTCTTATAATTCAATAAAAAAAATTTATTTATGTATCTTCATGAGTTAATTTCATCCATAATAATCCAAAATTCTAAAATATGAAATTTTTTGAATTTATATTTGATTTTGACCATTATAATATTTAATTAACAAATATAGTCAAAATTGTCACTCTCTTGCTTTTAATATCTACTATATTTCATAATGTTCATAGATATAACTTATTTTAGGTTATAAATAATTATTTATAACATTAATAATTTTTTTATCTGGGTAATTTATTTTTAATTTTTAGTGATGAAATAATCACCTTAGGTGATTACACAATGATGGATCGGTGCTCATACACGTGATAGAAACATCATATAAATGGTTTTAAAAACTATAAAAGTAATATTTTTTTGGGTGGGTTGTTGTGTCCAAGAAATTTTATAGATAAAAATAACACATATGGTATGTTTTAATGGATTATATTCTAATTATATATTTTTATATTGTTTTAATGGTCAAATTAAATTAATTATTCTAAAAATGAAATTAATGATATTTTATATTATTTTTGTTATTAATTGTATTTAAATTAAAAAAAATCCTATATTCATCAATTTTAATGAGATATGGTTGAATATTTCTACCATAATCCTTTTATTGGTATCTATGTTGTTTATAGTAACTTTTGGTTGGAGTGGACAACTCAAGAGGTGGGAGGGGGGGGGGGTGAATTGAGTTTCCAATAAAATTTATATTTAAAAGAATTTAAAAAATAAATACCCTAATTTTATAAAAACAACAAGTTTTCAAAAAATATTTATAATGTATAATTTTATATTCTGAAAAGTTTATCAATGTTTTAATCATAGCTAATTTAAAATAATTTTGAAAATAATCTAACTTTTAAACATAATCTACTTGTATCAACCAAATTTTATAAAACACTTGTTTTATTTAACTATCAGAGTTGAGTTGTTTATAAGTTTAGAACAATGTAATCTTGTATTAATAGAAAAATTAAAAAGAAAAGATAAAGGAAAAAATTAGATACAAAAAACATTGCACAATGAAATTTAACAAGGGATTTGTCCTTAAGGTGAGAGTTTATCCTGTCCACTTTGAAATCACCTAATATCAAGAATTTTTTTATTAAATAAACTAATCCACACACTAGATTTTGTTATTAAAAAATATATCTTAAGTTTTTTCAGGCATAAAGCCTCATCCACAGTTATGTGTAGGATAGAAAAAGTTACTAGGTCACATAGGACCTCTTCGACAGTTTTTCAGGGGAATAAAAATGAAAATATTTGAGAGTTTATCGAGTAATATCTTGTTTAGTAATAAATAATATGGTTTAATATATTTAGATTACAATAAAAATAATTCTTTAATTTAAATAATAAATAAAAATAGAAGGATCTATGAGATGATAAAATGCAGTGCTACTCTATTTGAATACCTTTAGTTGATTTGAATTCCTTGGATTCATATTTGAAAAGAGATTGAAGAAGTTGAGCAGGAATTTAATTAAAATAGGGGTGTTTGAAATATAAAAAACATCTAATTTTGTTCCATGAATGTCCATTGAGCTTTCACACACATGTTTCTCTTTTCCCTTTTTTCCCAACTTGTGAGAGGTAGTGATTTAGTGTTCATTCATGTGAATATATGTCATGTGTGTGTGTCATAGCACATGAGGATATTTCTTTTGAATTTATAATGCCTTACGTCCAATTATTCATTGAAGTATAATATTAGAATAATCAGAATTTTCATACTAATAAAAAGATCAAAAAAAGACCAAATTTTTATTTAAGACAACCACAAAGTTTCTTAAGAATAATCATCCTCAAATCCACATGGTACTATTCAAAATTAAATGACTAAACTGTATATTTGAGAATTAATCTTGAAATTATTATTTTACAACAATTGTAGCACTATAGTGGAAGATTCACTAGTGTTAGATGAATTTGAAAATATCACTATATGATGGTCATAGTATTAGACTGGAAAAAGTGCTGTTAAACTAATGGTAGCCAAGGGAAATAGTATCACAGACTTACAATAGATCTACTTTTTGGAAGATTGATCGAACTATCATTCCATTTTCACCAACTATAACACAATTGTTTTTGAGAATTGTTAAACTCAATGGAAGATTTTATTGGTAGTAGATACATTCAATATTAGGAGATTTTAATTTGTGGTAGACTAGTTTGGCAGTAAGTGGGTTGAGCTAGCTATATCTTGATGAGCCAATGGTAGCATTCCTTAACTGATAGTAGTTTATTATAACAATCGGTAGACCTTTTGAACTAATGATAGATTGAAAATTAACTATAGTTTCACAACTTGACTAGAAAATGATTTACTATCAGAAAACATTAAGCTTATTAGGAACAAAAAGACATAAATTGTGATCACTAAAATAATAATGTGCCAATAATCTACCCCTTTTGATGATCACAAATCAAGGAATTTATAATCACATTTAAAGTATTTAGATAATGATAAAAGATATTCTTCTTAGATTAGTTTATCAATGTGCATTTATATATATGGAATTATTCAAAATAAATTCCATGAATACTAAATTACATACATATTAATCTCCATTTTTGGATTATCAAAAGTTAAATAGAATAATAAATGAAATTACTGATATAAAGTCAAATAAAAAAGGATTTCCATTATATGTAAAAGTTACTAGATTACATCATGAAATGGGATTATAAAATGAAAGAAATCCCTATCAAAATCTATTTAGAGAATAAGGATCCATCATTATTATGAGAGAGGCTTAATTCATTGTCTCTTGTAATTTTCTATTGGTAAGAGGAATAAAAGAGGATATATGTGGTGATGGAGTTGTAGGTAGTCGAAAGACAATTATATAAAAAGCTATGGGTCCATGTTATCTTATAGCTTCAATAGGAGTGAGGCCTAATGGGTCACTACAACAAATGTAGTTTGTAAAGGTATTGAGAATAGTGTAGAAATGGATCTAGTTAAGGGTATGTATGTATGATGATCTATTAGAGAAACGTATTCTATACTGGTGGTATATAAAAAGGGTTCTATCAGTTCTATAAACTTTTTGATAATTCTTAGACCATGTTCTATAATGCTGGTGATGTTAGTCTTCAGTTCTATAAATATCTTGAGAAGAGGTGACAAATCTTTCAACTGGCCCACTTACTCCTTGAAGTCCCTAGTCAGAAGATGAATTCTTATTTATTCATCTAAAAACATAAAATGGTTATGAAGTTAGTGATTTGTGTAAATACTTGAAATATAATACTTAATAGAGTTATTTAATAGTTTATATATAACTTCTTACATTATTTAAACTTTAAATTAAGAACTTATACATGTGGTTACCTTATATATTGACATAGAGAATCTCATATGGGTGAGAATAAGAAAGGCCATCCATTAGTGCATGAAATTCTTCTCTCACTATTGATAATATCGAATCTATATCCATTGAAGCAAGAGTAGGAGGAGTCGGATCTCGATAGAAATTTTCCAAAGGAGTAGATAAACTCTCTAGACTCTCAGAAAGAGATATCACCCTCATATTGAAGTTGGTTCTCATGTATTTAATAGTTCTATTAATGAAATCCATCGTCTATATCGAAATATTATTTTCAATCTCAAGTTATTACATCATGAAGAACAATATGGGCTAGATATGAGTAATAACCAAGGTGACTATTATCTCAGTGTCCTCTTCTCCGAGCTTAGTCTCCTAAACTAAAGAATAACAACACATCCCACCACGATTTAAAAACAAGATATCGATAAAGGAATTCCAATAATCTATATTAACATACAAATAAGAAAAAGGATAAGTAAGAGGAGGAGGAGTCCTCTTCTAGATAGGCATAAAAAATCCTCATGTAAAATCTCTATAGTAGGATCATCAGTAGAAAATAAATCTAACTAAATTTCTTGTTAAATACTTTATACTAAAGATCCATTAAAATCCCCATGATCAATCTAAATGTAAGTTACACTATGATATAGGGTTACTCATAGACCATCATCATCACCACTACCATCCTCTAACTTTGAGTAGTCCAAACCAAGATGAGCTGATCCACAGGATTTATCCCCCTTATATAGTTATCCATCCTAAACTCCATTAGAGGCAGCTGGCTAAACATAAGTATTGGATTCCTGTACATCTGGTTCCCCTATATCATTGGAGGCCTATATAGTTGAAGGAGAAGGTTCTCTACAATACAACTCACCACTAGTACATTTTCTAGAATTATTAGTAGAATGATAATAATGATAATACTCATCCTCATCCACTCTATCAACAACATACTTAGAGTCATCTAATAACACTACTACATTCCCATATGACTCAGAAGTAAGCCTAAAAATATGATCACCATCAGATAATTCTATCTCCTCTAACTCATCAACTTCTCTAAGTAAGGACTATCTGGTAGGGAGGGAAAGTAGAGGAATAACCAATGAATAAGGAATGTCTCTTAACCAAATATAGGTTAATTCCCACTTCCACTGATTGAACCACTATTCCATCTTCATGAGTTATATCATCTTATTCTCCCTCTTTATTCTCAAATTCTTCATTATAGTAATATAACACAACCTCATATGCCTCCAATATAGGGTTAACTAAGTATTTATGTCTTGTAGGGTGCTACACTAGGTTAAATTTCTCATATGTTTTACCAATATTATCCACACACGTCTTCTCCCAAGGGTTCCAATTAATCCTCATCCTCTTGAAAGTCATCTAACCTAGGTATAAAACACACCATTTTTTATCTTTTTCTTCATATTTCAGTACTAAACCTTTAACTTCTAACAAAGATGAAATCAACATTGGGTATGCTAAAGAATTTAAACTAGAAGATGGATTTATCTAATGCATCATACAAACTACCAAATATCTACACTGATTTATATTTCTCTTCTTTTTGACAAAAACTAAGTAAAATACATCTCAATTACACATTATGCTAAAGTGTCCCTTTCTTGGAAAAAAATGCTAAATAAACATGAATAATAAAATTTTATCACCATCAATCTCAGTGGCTATAGGAATTTAAACAACAGTATTCCCAGTTAACTCTAAGAAAGAATCCTCTTACTTAAAATTGTCACTATTACTAGGAATTGAGATTTAAAATCATCTGATATACCCTTATTTGGAACATTGAGGCACCTTTCCCACTGATTCTAAGAAAAGATCAATTCCTTCCTATCAATCATAGTAGCAACAATATCTTTCATCCTATGAAAAACGTACACTACAAACTGAAAAATGTTGTGAACTAACCTAGGGTACAATGACCGGTTTTTCCTTGAGAAAAATTCTACCCATCCTTGGTCCAGGATCACTTTCAACATGAGTGAATTGGTTGGAACCAACCACCTGGGATCTATCGCTTTCTTAGAAATTACATCTCATAATGAGAGTTTGGGATTATTAAGTTCAATAATAGGCTAACTATATTTACCTCACAACTTATTACTGGGTTGAAACTCATCCAATTACATAACATTATGCTTAAGTCTCACCATTTTGGCAATACATCAAAGGAATAAGGATGAAGATGAAGGCCCAAGTTGAGAGAGAATGTTGAGAAAATGGTTCAAAGAGATGCGAGAAATAGAGTGGTACTAAAACAATAAATTTAGGTAAAATATTATCATTTAATGATTTTAAATCAAAAAAATTAATGATAATAATTAAATAAAAACAATATTAAAAAACTGGTGTGGAAACATACAAACATTATAACACAAACAGAAGCACCAGAAATGCAGCAACCAAATGGTATAATGAAATGGTTTATTATCAATGGTAGATAACCAATGTTAGATCACCAAGGGTTGATCAAAATATTTCAATCACTAATGGTCGATCACCAATAGTTGATCACAAAAGGCCAATCAACAGTGGAGGATCACTAATTTTTTAATTTATCTAGAAGAACCAAAATTAATCATTGGATAAGGGATTAACAAAAAATTTTCATTCCATGTTCATGTCATATACAGTTAAATATTTCAATGTTAAAACACTTTGTGAATATGTCCTCAAGATGATGTTTAGTACCTAAGGAATCAAGAGTTGTTTCACCCTTTTGAAAATTAATCTCTCAAAACATAGTTTCTTATATCAATATGTTTGGTTTTTGAATGATTTATAGCTTTCTTTGAAGATTTAATAGAACTTTTATAATAACAATTTATATGTAGATGTATAAATTGATAAAAATAGTCCAATAAAGTGTGTTTCATTCAAATAATATATAGGAAAAAACTTCCTATAGATATGTACTCGACTTCAATAGTGTAGAATGAAAACAAATTATGTTTCTTACTATATCAATAAAATAGTTACTTTCTCATAAAGTGACATGTTTCAATGATGTTTTTTTTTGTAATTTACAACCACTAAAATAGAATATTTATATATCACTATGTAAAATTCTTTTCCTATAGAATAAAACAATCATAAATTGTTTTTACATTTGTGGTATTTTAAAATTATTTTGATAATAAGTAAATGTAAAACTTTTGTTTTTACATGAAAATGATCACACATACACACAATAAACATTATATTACACCAAATAACAGTTAAATATAGTATAATTCCAATAATACCACTATAAGTGGCCCAATTAAATAGTTTCACATCTTCATCAAGATTCAGATAATAGGTAGTACTCATTAGAGTATCATTACTTTTAGTACTATCCATAAAAAATATTTTAAAATATAATCTGTGTAGGTAATTCGATTTAAAATAATTCAATGTTAATTTCAAAAAATCTTAAAACCAAGAAAGAATTTGAGTTTACCCATCAATATCATTTAATGTTCACTTTCCATAGTTTTTGGAAACTTAGAACATACAAATTTATTTAAGACCCAAAAATAATATTATCAACATAAACTTGTAAAACTAAAAAATAATTATAAATTATTTTTTTAAATAAAGTAGGTTTAGATATAAATTTAGAAAAACCTTTTGAAATGAAAAAATATTTGATCATATCATATAAAAATGTTTGATCTTGTTTTAAATCCAATAAAGATTTTGTTAATTTGAAAATATGATTTGGAATGTGTGTATTTTCAAAATCTAGGGGGTTGTTCACAAAAACATCAGAGACAATATAATAATTTTAAAATGAATTATTGAAATACATTTAATATAGTTTTAAATTTAAATGTGCTACAAAATAAAGAAATATCCTTCTGGCATTAAGTCTATCTACTAGAGAAAATGTTTCCTTATAGTAAATACCTTCTTCCTGACTATTTTATTATATAACCAATCATTCTTTATTTTTTATTATTATGCTCAAGTTATCAACCTTGTTTATCAAAACCCATTTATTGAAAATAGTTAGGTAGTCTTCGGGTCTTTTAATGAGTCCCCAAAATTTATTTATTTAAAACTAATTCAATTTTTATTTCATTTCAATTACCCAAAATTTATCATGAATTTAATAATTAGTGGTCTTAGTCTCAATAGGTGACATGAAATATTGATGTTCAACTTGGTTCCATAGATAAGCTCTAGTATTGGTTCATTTATATAGGAAACTAGTATAAAAATATGTTGAATGATAACTATGAGTGATATAACCCTTAGAAATATAATTTTTTGACACCTAATTCTCATCTATAAGTTTAATTTTAGGCGATTCCTTAGAACATGGGGAATTATTTACATTAGGTTCGATAGAATTGATGTAAAAATTGAAAAGGAAATTCGCAAAATTTTCTAAAGGGTTTTTAGGATCATGTCGATCTATCTCAACAAAATTGACATGTACATATTCTGCCAAAATATTGGTCATTTTTTTAAACACCCTGTATGATTTGATGAATATATGTTATCTAAGTAAGATTCATCTACCACTCTTAGAAGGAAATTTATATAATCTCACTTTTATTTTTTGAGTATAAATAATTTACAGCAAAAACTCTAAAGTAATTAAAAATTGGTTTTGTACCATTTCATAATTAATAAGGGGACTTTTTAAGGGTGGCCTAAGTAAAACTATATTAATTATATAACAAGAAGTGTTAATAGATTTTTCCAAAAAATTATAAGGTAAATAAT
The DNA here is from genome assembly GCA_963277665.1 of Viscum album. NCBI lineage: Eukaryota > Viridiplantae > Streptophyta > Magnoliopsida > Santalales > Viscaceae > Viscum > Viscum album. The sequence goes on along the minus strand of OY728146.1, from coordinate 2,031,602,637 downwards.
ACTCATTAAGAATTGTTTAGGAATATTCTTTAAGGGGTCTATTTCCTCTCTATACTAAACCATTCTACTACTGAACCATATGAGAAGAAATGTTGTTACTATATCCATGTAGTGTGTTTAATTATTCAAAATATTTATTTTCAAACTTATGACAATGATCAATTCCAAAGGTATTAATTATAATTCCACTAATATTATTTACATATTTTTCATATTTATAAAAATAGTATTGGGATTTATTCATACGAGTAAGGAAAAAAACCCACTTATATCATTAATAACCATCCACTATATCATAATTATAATTCTTTCATATTAAAATAGTAATTCTTGAAGGTCTCAAAAATCCATGTGAAACAACATAAACAGTTGAGATATTGAGACTTATTTCTTTGGGTTGAAGGAAATATTGTGCTACTTTCCCTACTAACACAGATTCCAGACTTTTTCTATCATGAATTATAGCTTGGCTAGATCCTTTACTGAACCATTACTAATTAAATTTATAAGTGATTGGATATTATAATGGCCTTGTATCTTATGTAAAAGTCATTATTCCTTTTTAAAGGAACTCAAAAAATAAACATTACACGAAAACAAATAATATAAATCTTAAGAATAAACATTTTCATTTCGTAATGCATTATAAACTAACACATGTTTAGTATAAACAACATTGAAATAATTGATTTCAAATGCAATAAGAAAACCATCATCACATTTTTGTGAAATTATACAAACTATACATTTTAATCAATCAATAAATAAATCCTTAGCAATTAATATTATAATTGACGTACTGATTTGGGGAATCCTAAAAATATTCTATTTGGAATTTTCACTAAAAGTGACATGTCAACCATAAATATTTATTAGGTTATTAAAGATCGTTTCATCCCTAGTAATATTTATAGATCAACCACTATCCAAATACTATAATATATTACTATTACTTCTCATGTATGTTACATAAAAAAATATTTATATAAAAAATGATTTTGGAACCCATATTTTATCAGGTCTAGAAATGTTATTAATAAGTGATTTCAGAATCAATAATTGTTTTAATAGTTTCCAATTACTATATCATAGAATATAAAAACTAAAAACTTTATTATATATATTAGAATAAAAAATATTAGAAGAGATGGTAGAATTTGAACATGGAAAAAATTTATTATTATATATTTTCCTATTTCCATATTGATATCCAATTAAAGTATTATACTAAGGTGTAGTCTTTTTACGAAGAATCTGGGTAAATATTTTTCTTCCATTTGTAAACCACTACAGATCTTTATTTAGTTACTCATTAGATAATTTCATCTTATTATTTTCTTTCAGAATTTGATAATTATTATACTTTTTATATTAAAATTTTATTTGTAAGATGAGTATACTTAGCCTGATACTTCTGTAGAATTTAATATTTATCTTTTAATTCATTAAATGCGTCTGCCAATGTGTTAAAATATTCAAATAATCCATCACTATACATATTATAATCATTGTTTTAGTTCATATAGAATATATATATATGTACAAGGGGATTAAGAAAAAATTTAATTCCTCGGTTATGTATTTCATAAAGAAAATATTGTCCCTATCATTTCGTCTTTCTTTATTAGAATATGACTAACATAAAGTGTCCTCTAAGGCCCTCCATGTGGCCTTCATCACATTTGTTTTTATTTTTTTCCTTTTTTCCTCACACTTATTCTTATACATGATCTTAGGATAATATGATTTGACATGTAATTTCTTTTTAAACTTATTACAGATTAGTTTGTTGGATGGATCATCCTTTCTCTAATATTTTTTTCCCATTTCCTTTATTGTCATACTTTTCTATATATTTGGATATCTTGGAGAAATTTTCTTTCAGTAAAAATTTTAAAAATGCATATCATTATGTTCCATTTCTTTATCAATATTAGATGTTGATTCTTCATCACTTGAACATTCAACTTTGATATTCTATTTTTTTAGATTCATAAGTCTTAAAATCTACTAAATTCATTTTGGTTTCATCAACTCACCATTTTTTCACTTACATGTCCTCTTTGTATATAATTATCTTTCCGATGAGTTCCTTTACTGGTATCATACTTATATCACATGATTCCCTTATGGAAATATTGGTTCCTCTATATTAGTTGGGTAGACGTCACAAAATTCTAATTACTTGATCATTGTATATAATTACCTTCCCAAGTTTGTATTTCATGTTGGATATTTTATTGAATCCAATATACTGGTCAGAAATAGATTCATTAGGATTCATCTTAAAAGTATCATATTTTATAGTATATGTATTTAAACCAACATCTTTAACATTATAAGTTCATTCATGAGATATGTAAAGGGTATCCCAAATCTCAAAATAAATATCAGAATATGATATTCTATTAAATTAATCTTCTTATAAACCATATTATAAAGAATTCAAAGCGTTATAATTATATTCGTATGATTCTTTAGTGGAATCACTCAAAAAATATCTAACTGCAAGAGGGTTTTCAAATTTTTCTTGAATTTTAGTCTAGAGAGCAATATCTATACAATCTAAATGAATTAACATTTTTGTTTACCATTAATCATAATTTCTTCCATTAAAATATGGAGGAATATTAGTGGAATTTTATTCTTATTGATGAATATCCATTATTAACTATATTTAAATAAAATATAAATATAATATATTTAAATAAAATAATATTACAATAAAAATATATTTTGAAATTCCTATCCTTCCAAATGATGGTCATGGATGATAACTCAAGAGGTGGTGAGTTGAGTTTCCTATAAAATTTATTTTCAAATATATTTAAATAATAAATCCCCCAATTTGATAAAAAATTCCTAGATAAAAAATGTTGAAAAATATACCATAATATTTTTAAAACTTTATCAAAATATTAATAATATCTCAGTTAAAATAATATTTAAAATACTCAAACTTTTTAAACTAATATACTTGTATCAAACACAATATATAAAACATGGGTTTATTTTAACTATCAAATATGATTTTTGATTAATAGTTTAGATCAAATTAAACATGTTTTATTAGAAAAAATGAAAAGTAAATATAATATTGTAAATCAATTATAGAAAATATAGAACAACATAATTTCACAAGGAGTAAGGTTTCATGAGGAGACATAATCCCCTCCAATTGGAAATCACCCACATTTAGGAAGTTAATTGTTAAATAAACTCATTGACAACTTGTATTGAGTTTTATAAATAATAGCACTCAAGGCTATCCAGGAATAGTTCTCTTAAATAATTATGCATGGGATAAAACAAAATATCAGGTCACACATGACTTCTTTTATAGATGTCTATGAGAATAAAATTGAAAATATTTGAGAGATTATCGAGTTCTATCTAGTTTAACATAGAACAATATGTTCTAAAAATATACAGAGTGAAACAAAATCACAACTCGAATGGAAATACAAAATAGAAAGGGAAATATTTTAGAGATGATGAAATGTAGTTCTACTCAATATAAATAGTTGGAGTGTTTATAATGTTATTTATGTTTTCTTTGGAAGAAGTTATTAAAAGTTTTATAGAAATTGCAGTAAAATTGGGGGTCATGGAAGTCTTGAAAATATTGTAATTTTAGTATATGAATGTCTCGGGAGATTCCAAATACATGTTTGTCTTTTTACATTTTGTGTCAGCATGTGAGAGTCAGTGATTTAGTAATTATACTTATGTCTTTCATAGCACATGATGATGGTTCTTCTAAATTTATAGTGCTTCTGGTCCAAATATCTATTTAAGGTTAATATTTGAATAATTTGGATCCTCTTAGTAATCAAAAGATGTATAAAATAATGAATTTTTCTTTAATACATCTAATGAGTTTTTAAGAATAATAATTCTTCAATCCATATGAACTTTTTCAACATTAAATCCTTAAACTATTCATTTATGGAATAATTTTTTAAATTAATTCTAAAAAACTTTGAAAGCACTCTTGTAGTAGCTTCAATTGAGGCTGGATCATTTTATAGTAGCACTATATGATAGTCATGGTAGAAGACCGGTGGAAGTACCATTTAACTGATGACAACCCAGGGTAACAGTAACATATATTGGTAGTAGCTCTTCTTGATAGTTGATCAATAGAGCGACTCTTTCGTTTGTAATGACTACATCACCATTGATTGTGGTAGTATCTTCACTCACTAGTATCTAGTATCGGTGGTAGCTGCACTCAATATTATGAGAGATGATCTAGAAATAGAAAAATCTTCTTGTAGGAGGGTTTAAATAATAGTATCTTGATTATCCAATGGTATCATTATTTAACTGATGGTAGTTCGTTATAACCGGCGGTAGTCCAGTAGAAGTAACGATAGATCAACACAATGTAAAATTTTCACTTCATGACCAGAAAATGTTTTACTATTATAAAATAGTAAAATTATTAAAAAACATCTATTTTGATCATTAAAATAATTATATTATAATAGTAAATTTCTTTATTCCTTAAGTGTAAAAAAACTTTGACATCACATTAATTGACAAAGGAGTTAATCTATGGGGGGGGGGGGAGGGGGGTTAGACAAAGAGATAAGGGTGAAAACATCATATAATGTTATCCAAATTTTATTAAATGATAATATTTATACTCATAAACATTTTATATTATAATTATATTAATTTTTGTTACATTTTTTCTATGAAAGTTAATTTATATTAATTTAATTATTTAAGAAATTCCAAGAGTCCTCTTCCCCTCACATATAAAAAGACACATCCTCTACAGTATTCCTATTTTTTTTATTATAAAGAAGAAAATAATTACGTAATTCAATTTTTTATATCCCTCCCCACACCCTATAGACTATATTTTTACAATAAAAACTACTAATAAAGGCTTTATGTATAATACTAAAGAGATTGAATGAAGAATAAGTATAGTTATTGACTACCATTTTCCTTTCATTTATTCGTATACGTCCATAAAATATTATTTAAATGTGATTAAATAATAAAACTATACTCTTATATATAAATATATTTCATTATTTTAATTTCATAACCTATATCTATCTCTATCTTCCATTAAATGGGAAACAAATCCATTATTTGTGTGTACGGTGGAATACCACCTCGTGACCTAGTGTAATTTGTTTTATATTACCACCCCTCATGGATGGTTATAATGCTGTATATAACATGTATATATATATTATATTTCTGAAATATTTATAATTCTATAAAGATAATATATCATCTACATTCATACCTTTACTTCTATTGAAATTTTTTAATGTTATTCAAAAGTACAAGTAGATTACCACCTTCATGAAGTATTCATGTTATTTTTTCATAACCAAATCAGATGGATACTGTATATATGTTTATTTAGAAAATAATATTATATTTATGATATAATCATCAATATTAAATGATAAAATATTTATTTCCTTATTTCCGTCACTTTCTTTGAAAAATGGAAATATTACTCATGGGTATGTTCGACCCACTGTCTCCATGAATGTAAAGTAATTCATTTTTCATAATCATATTTAATTATTAGTATTAAATGTATAATTAATATATAAAAATTATATTTTTTCATGATTATTATTCTAGATATTTTTTAATAATGATTTTTTACCGTAGTCATCTTACCAAGGTCATTTTGAACAAATGAGTCAAATATCCTCAAAAACTGAAACGTGAAATTAATTGATTAAGAAATTGTATATAACATTGTTATAAATAAAATAAAAAAAAATATACTTGAAAATGTTTCTTAAAAAATCAAATAATTATGATTATTTTATAATTTAGGAATATAAGCAACGTATGTGACGAGTTAGAGTCAAGTTAAGAGGAATATTAATTAAAAAACTTTGTTTTAAATGTTTTAATGATTTATTTTCTAACTATATTAACTAATTGTACATATTTTTGAAAATACTTTTATTATGTATTTATATGAATATAAATGTATTATAGGGGATATTTTGTATAAATTATAACTTTCTTTCAATGGTTTTAAAAATGAATCTTTTTACAAAATGTTTTTACATTATTTTTACAGAACAAAAGGAATATTCTATTTTAACATATATAGAATCATTGGATTTTATCATAGATGAAATTTTTATTTAGGTTTTAATTAATTTAAAATATTTAATGTTTTTATTCACCTAAAAACGCCCTTTTCTTTTATTATGAGTATTTTCCATTAGGGTTTTAAATGGAATGAACATTTCAATATCCAAAAATGTATTTGTTATCAATGAAACAAATATTTTCCTATAATAATTTATTTGTTTTTTTTATGTTTTTGTCCTTGTGAATTTTTATGATGAATGATGTTTATATTATAAACCATGAATTTTTTGTTCTATTATAAATTAGGGATGTTTGTTTACATTATAAACCAAGGATTGGTGAGTCTTCTATAACCCCTTAATGAGTTGGGTAATGATTATGTTCTATAGATAATTATATTAAAATTTGATCACATTGGTCATTACACTTGTAATGGTTCTTTTAAGGGTTCTATAAAGATGATTTCTCAAGAAAACTATATTTTTTTCTATAATTTGTAATATTTTTTCAAGGAAATAATTTTAATTAAAAAGCTATGATAATTATATTTTATTTAAGGAAATGATTATTACCTTTTAGGGTATAAATGCATGTTTTCTCAAATTTTTTGTAGGGGTTATCATGTTTTATAAAAAAAACTTATAATTATTATTTTTCATTTATTTTCTATTTAATGTTTTTAATAAAATATTTGGGTAGTAAAAATGATTTCATATGTATGTAAATGATTATTTGCACTCATTCATTATTATATTAGAGGAAAAATATTTGTTATCAGGGTAAAAAATTGATTAATGAGTTTCATTCTTATTTTTTAGATGCATCTTGTGGAACATTTTGTGCTAATACCATCGTTTCAAATGTTTTCATAGGGTTTTAGGATGAGTAAGAACAAAGAATATGTCAAGTTAACAATCATAAATAATTATCATGAAAAAAACATGTTATATTTTAGAATTCTTGTTTTAAGGACAAAAAGGATACTAATAGGTTTTTTCCAAATTAAAATATATGATATTTTAATATAAGTCTAATGAACTAATTCTATAAAACTCAATACCTAAAAATATATTTGAGAATGCATGAAGAAGAATTCTTATCTAAGGATACAATAAATAGGTTGTTTAGGGATGTATCCTTATAGTTGGTATCAGAGGGAAGTTATATATATTTTATGATTTTAGGATATTATAAGTTAATACCATTAAGATATTCTAATTTATAGTTATAATGATATAAAAATATAAAATTACCATGATTATTCATCTAAAATTTGTGTTTTCAAAATGATTTTCTATAATGGAAGGCTCTTTTATGAGCCCGTAAGGGGATCCACATCTCTAGAGTTTCCCCATGTCACTGCCTTTACCTTATGCAGCTCTGGGTGGCAGCAACTCCACTCTTTTTCTCTTCTACTCAGCATGGTCATGGATTTCTCACGGCGGCACGGTGAGTCCGTGGTCGAGTACCAGCTCTGCGATCTGAGAGTCGCAACCTTGTTTCTGCGCTAGCTGTGGGAGAATTGGGTGGTTTATTGTGGTCTTTGAGTGTGGTATTGAAGGTGGCAATGGGATTGGGGATCTGGCTTGTGGAATTGCAATTCTTATGGAATCTTATTGCATTTGGGTGGATTTTATTCTGGTGATGTTTTTTGTTGCTTGATTTTTGAATCGCGTTTTCATTTTAGTTGAATTGTTGTGCGTGATTTGGGATCTCTTGGTGAAGTTTTTCTGTTTCAATTAATACAGTTTTTGGTGTGGAATCGGAGTCTACGTTGATGGTGATGATGACGATGAAGTGCTGGAGATTTATTTGATTCAGTTTGTGTTGGTTGATTTTATTTTTGGAATCTGAAGATAGTGTTTTTATGGATTTTATGCAGCTATTCCAATGGTTATAAGGATAGCTCCGATAGGTGTTTCTCGACCAGTTGATGATGATGGGTATGGGTTAGTGGGTGAGTCATGGTCTGCGGCTTGTGGCTCCAAATGCTCTTAGTTTACGGCCTGAGGCTATGTAATTTATCTATGTTTGAATTTCTAATCTAGTTTTATTGATCAGCATATGACTTTGTTGAATGATTTTGTGTATTTTGTGGTGTTTTTTAATCGGTTATTTGAAATTTTATGGTTTTCGCTCACCCAAAAAGTGGATTTCTAAAATCAAATAAAAATATAATTTTCAGTCAGTCAGACAATGGAAGTAGGGAATCAGAATTTGGAGGCCATCAAGAGGATAATATCCTTCCTAATCCATAACATTGAATGGTTGGAATTAGTAAAAATAATATTTTTATTGTGATTTACAATTTATTAGTTATTACATCCTATAAGTGGTGGGGGTATCCATGCTAGTGAATGACCAGATCTACTATAGATGAACTTGTCAATAATATAGCATTTTATCGAACAAAATCCGCTAATGTTCAACGGATATTTTTAACTAGTATTAGATAAGGATGGATTAATGCTACAAAATATATATTAAAATACATGGATTGTTTAGATAATAAAAAATGTAACTCTTTTTATTTACTATTTTGAAGGTGGAACTGATCAATTTTGGTCATTGGTTAATATTGCTAGAGAAAGAGAAGAGGTTAATTCTATGTAATGGGACATATTTTAGATTATTTTTCTTGAGAAATATTTTCCATGGTTTTTTAAATTTTGATTAAAAATAAATTCATGGAGTTGAGGTAGAAGGATAAGAATTTATTGGGAATGTAAGATGAAAAATTCACTTATTTTACATGGTATACACAAAATTTTATTTGGGACCTTCATAGTAAAATTAATATATTTTATATATGATTAATGCCAAGATATCAAAGATTATTGGATTCCAATGAATTCAAAGGTTATGAGAAACATTTTTGATAGGATGAGAAATTAGAAATGAAGTTTGATTATGATAATGAACTTGTTGAAAATGAGAAGAATAAAATTCCACATGGCATTCAATAAGAAAAAAAATACACCCAAGAAATCCAAAGATAAGAAAATAAGATTTCTAGTTTGGGATAGGTGTGGTAAAAATAACTTTGGTGAATGTGTTATGAAATCTAAGAAGTGATTCAAATGTGGTAAGTTTGTTAGAATTTATCATTATTTCAATGAAAAATATATCAATAGTGGTACAAAAAATATTGAAAAATAGGATGTAAGCTGTTTTAAATGTAATGAGAAGTGTCATTATATAGATCTATATCAAAATAAAATAATGAATACTAGGAAGAATGAAGACTATAAATAACAGGGTGAAGTGAAATCCTTTTCAATGAATTTTTCAGATGTTGGGACATAAAACAGAGTTTTAACAAGTATATTACTTTTTTATTCTTTATATGTTATTTTCTTGTTCAATTCAGGGCTTCACATTATTTCATTTTTTAGAATTTTCCTAGAAAAAAGAAAATTTTACATCATGAAATGACGTTAGTACTTCTAGTAAAAAACATGAGGGTAGTACTAAGGATATAAGAATTTAAAAATATATTCATGTTATCATATATGTAAGGGTTTTCCATGGAAACCATATTTTATTTCCCATTCTAGAATTTGATATTATTCAGGGTATATATTATCTTTTAGTTTATCATGTTAAAATAGAGAGCAAATCCAAAGAAGTTATTTTTTTGAAATGAGTTCTATTTTGTATATATGAATCAATCGATACATTTGATAACATATCAAGAAGTTTAGAAACTATTAATAGATAGAAATAAATGTTATTTTGTTCAAGTATTTGAAAATAAGGGAACTGTTTAGATTAATGATGTACTACTAGTAAAATAATTCTTAGAAGTTTTTCATGTTGAGTTTCTTAGTGTATTATCAAATCTGAAAGTTTAATTTACTATTGAATTATGTATATATGATAAGATAATTTCAAAACTTCTTTATCGATGAGCTCTTGTAGAACTTTTGGAATTGAAAAAGAAGTGGAAAGATTTTCCTGATAATGGATTCATTCATCCTAGAACTTCACCATGGATTTCCCCTGTTTAATTTTTTAAAAATAAATATGGTTCCATGAGGATTTTAATTGATCATATTTCTTGGAAAACATTATTGTTTAGAATGAGTATCTTTTGGATCAAATCACTAACTTATCTGATCAATTTTGGGGAGCTCTGTATTTTTCAATGGTCGGTCTATGGTTTGGTTACCATCATCTAAAGGTAAAGAGGATGAAATACAAAAAAATACTTTTCATTCTTGGTATCATAATAATGAGTTTTATTTATGATCTTTTAAAAAAAAATGATTTATATGTATATATGGATCTTATGAATATTGTTTCCCATGAATATTTGGATAAGTTTTTGGCTATGTTTACTGATGATATTTTGGTTTAATATAAAATTTACTAGGATCATGAATAATATCTAAGGATTATTTTCCAAATCTTGAAATAAAATAAGTTATATAGAAAATTTAGAAAATGTGAATTTTGGTTACAAGATATTTCATTCCTTGTAAAAATCATTAATAAATATGGAATTTGTGTTGATTTTGAAAAAACTAAAGTGGTTGATGAGTGGCCATGACCAAAAAAAGTTACAAAGATTTGTTCTCTTATAATCTTAGCAGTCTATTACCGGTATTTTTTTTAACAAATTGCATTATTATCTAGATAAATTACCATGTTATCATGAAATTGAGTTAAATTAATTTGGACAAAAAATATGATGAGTGTTTTCGGGAATAAAGAAGAATATTAGTGAATTCTCTAGTTTTCCCATACCACCTAGAAATAGTGAATTTTTTATCTAAAATTATAGTTCATTAAACGGTTTGTGTTTTGTTTTAATAGAGAATGATTAGTCAATTTATTTGATTTCAAATCAATTAAAATCTCATTAGAAGAATTACCCCACCCATGACCTTAAACTAGTTACTGTAGTTCTTATTTTAAAAATTTAGAGACATGTTTTATATATTTTAATTGTGAAATATATACTAATACTAAAAGTTTTATATATATATTCACTCATAAATATTTGAACATGAGAGATATGAGATGGATGAAATTACTAATGAATTATGACTACAAAGTTCATTACCGTCCTTGTGAAGTAAATAGAGTGGCTGATTCTTTGAGTCTGATAAATAATGCATCATTGACTATGATATGCTTGGAAATTGATACTTTGATTAATGATTTAATGAATACTGTCTTATAAATTATGCATATAATACCTCCCCTAGTTTTTTTTCAAGTGTATTTATAATCTTCTTTATCAAATAAAATTAAGCAAGTTTATAAGGAAAGTAATGATTTATAAAAAAAGGTATAACTGGTTAATACAGGAAAGTTTCCAAAATTTAATATAAAAAAATAAGGTGTTTGGGATTCATAAAAATGTTATGTGTTTTATGTGAACCTTAGTTGAAGAAATAACTATTGATTGAGTCTTATAACTCTCTATTTTTTATTCATCCTGACATTATAAAAATTTATAGAGATCTTCAAGAACATTTTTGGTGGGAAGGAATAAAGAAATATAATTCTGAAATTATAATTATATGCTTCAATTATCAATAGGTAAAATAAAAAAAAGTAATGATGTGGATTCATCATCCTATTCCTATACAATAATTTAAATGTGATAATATATCAATGGATTTAATGATGGGATTACCAAATACATATTGAGCTAATAATGCGATTTGTGTATTTGTTGATCAGTTAAATAAATTCTCTCACTTTTTTCTAATTAGAGATAACATGTCTTTGAATCAAATTTACTATATTTATGTTAAATATATAATTATATTACATGGATTACTACTTTCTATTGTATCTGATAATGATCTCAGATTCACCTCTAATTTCTGGAAAGGACCCTAGAATCTTTAGGTAGAGAATTAATTTTTAGTACAACCATTCATCCTAAATCTAATAGATAGTTAGACTGAATGATTCAGACATTGGAGGATATTATTTGATCTTCTTCAATGAATTATCAGTGAATTTTTAATTAAAATTTTACTTTATTTTATTTTTCTTATAATAAAAGTTTTTATTCCATCATACCAATTGAACCTATGAAATAGTCATGTGAGAAGTAGTGTCAAACTCTTTATTGCGAGGAAGATAGAGAAGAAAAGATTTTGGGACTATAATTGATAGAATAAATGGAGTAAATGATGGAGGTGATTCAGTAACACATTTGTATGGCTGAAAGTAGGTAAAAATTTAAGAAAATAATTAGAGAAAATATCTTCCTTTTGAGGTAAGAAATCCTGTTTTTCTTAATTCATGTCTATGGAGAAGTGTTATATGTTTTCAAAAAAAGAAAATGGTAAGTCTGTGGTTATTTGTACCATATGAAATATTGGATAAAGATGTATTATTTTTTAATTTCGTGTAATTTTCTCTAATCTTATCTTAGGTATATGATATATTTCATGTTCCATTTTTATAAAATATATTCTGGATACATCTCATATTTTCACATATGAAGTAATTAAGTTAGAATATTTTTTATAAGGAAAAATATTACATATTTTGGAATATAGTTCGCACTTGGTTCAGAATAATGTAATTCATAATATTAAGGTTCTATGGAAAATCCTTCTGATTGAAGAAGTAACCTAGGTACTGGAAAATTCTCTAAAGGAATACTGTCCCCACATGTTTATATAATGAATAAAATTGTGAGGATTCAATTTAAAAATTGGGGGGATAATGTAGTAACCTAGGTAATTTAATAATAAGTTATTTTCATGTATTATAAATATTAATTAATTGGATTTTAAATAGATATATTGACAATAATAATATTAAGTAATTTTTTAGTAAAAATAATTAGTTTTATTTTTAATAAATTTATTGAAATATATTATATAGATTTATTTAAAGGATTTATTATTACATTTTATAATTCTAATTATAAAAAATTAATTTCATTTTAAAAATAATCATAATAAAATTATCTTAGGGTAAATTTTTGGGATTTTCCAAAAATATTTATTTTTCAATGAATAATAAAAAATAATAATTTTTTTTAAATTTTTATTATTGTTTAAAAGTTCAATTATTTTTTAAAAAAAAATTATCATAATACTTAGTTAATTACATATAATCAGACTAATAATATTTTAATCTTAATTATTCATAATTTTGTTATATTTTCATTTTCAAGATTTAAAACATATTAAAAATACTATTTTTCATAGAATTTTTCATTTTAATATTAAATTAACATTTTACACCATTAGATATTTAATCTTAAAAAAATGGATTCTATATTTATAATCATGAGGTCCAAAATTTTAAAATTTTGCCTTTCATTTCAGGTCATTTTGAATAGTAACCATAGTAAATATTTTGACTACGATAAATGTAATATCAATCGATTAGAGTTAAAACTAATGTGATAATGTTTAAAATTCATTCAAAAATTGGAATTTATTTTATTAGATCAGTATATTCCATCAATAATAAACTAACATTCTAAAATTTACATTTTTTCCATTTATCTTTGATTTGACCTTTATAATATTTAAGTAATGGATACTGTCAAAAGTGTCACTCTCTTGTTTTAGTATCTTTAATATTTTTGGTAGGGATAAAAAGTTATATTCAGTTCTCTGAGTTTATTTTTGTATCATATGTTTTATCATGATAATTTATTTTTAATTTCTCGTGATGAAATAATTACCTTAAGTGCTTATACAATGCAATCTTTGTGCATGCACAAGCAGTTGAAAAATCATTCAAATTATTTTGAAAAATAAATAAGTATTATTTTTGGAGATATTTATAGTGTCTCATGAATATATATATATAAATAACATATCAGGGGTCTATGAATGGATTGTATTCCAATTCTATGACTTTCATGTTTGTCACGACCTGTCCTCGGGGTCTGTGCTGTGATTACCCCAAGCCTGCCTTCCATAGGCCAGGGGCTGGCGACTAGAACCAAAGGCGAATCCCTGATAAAAGGGAAGGCACTGCCTTTATACCTATAACACACACAGTCCGAACACAAGTAGTAGAGGCAACAAGTACTAAAATAGAAAAGAAAAGTGTGCTGAAAGTAAGCGGTCCATATACAAACCCAACTGAACAACAAGTACAAGTAAAAGTAAAAAGGAAAACAGCTCCTAGATCATCCACTGAGGAATCCTACCAGAAGGGAAGGTACGAACCTTGAACACTGACCTCTGAGGTGTGTCCCGTCTAGTCCAACTCCGAGCAGCCTCCTGCCCGTCACCCTCAGCCTCGATCACTGCTGACTGTCGTCTGTACAGAACACAACAAGGTGCACGTGAAGCCTGTGTAGGGGTGAGTATAACAATACTCTGTATGGGACCCTAAGACCCTTGAAGGTCTCCCATAATCCACTAAGCATAAACCACAGAAGTAAGATAAAATCAAAAACTATCAAACAACCTTACTTAGGTATATACCCATACATATACCTAAGTTATCAATCACAGTCCGACTCCAAATCTCGAACCCAAGCACAACCCATTCCACAAAATAAGTATAGTCAATCACCATGATGAAAATGGTTGAAAGACATTACTCAGCTCACACAGGTATACAACACATGATGAGCGGTAGAGATGATTAGATGTTGCCTCTAAATCATCTCCCCTGCTGAAACCACGTAGGATCCCGGAACAATATCAGTGCTATCGAACCCAAGTAGGATCTGGGTACATAAGTCATCACTATTGAACCCACATAGGATCCCGATACAGAAGTCACTGCTGTCAAACCCACAGAGGATCTCGGTGTAGAAGTCATCGCTGTCGAACCCACGTAGGATCCCGGTACAGAAGTCACTACTGTCGAACCAACGAAGGATCCCGGTACAGAAGCCATCGCTGTCGAACCCACGGAGGATCCAAGTATATAAGTCACTGCTATCAAACAAATGGAGGATCCCGGTACAAAAGTCATCTCTGTTGAACACACGAAGGATCCTGTCATCTCAGTCGGAGCCAGCCCTATGGTTCCCGCACACATCATGCTCGATTCCGGGAGGGTCCGGTCCTCGATCCAAGGGTCGATACATCAACTACCACGAAGTATCGAGTTTATGTATCCCATAGTTTCGTCGCATCATAAGGAACCCAACACGATAGAATAGGCATCAATCAGACGTCTGGTCTGTGAGTTATTGGCATTTCCGTTCTAGGGGCCTAGTTGGTGTTTCGGTTCAATCCCACCTGACCATACCCCAACAGCATCCAAACCTCAAGCGGGGTATGCCAAAAGAATTGTCTCACTCCAATAATTCCATCACCACAGATGGTTCTTCTTTCAGACACACGTAGCCCAAGATGCGGGATAAAATGCGTAAATGGCCGTAGTGGGTCCGGGTCCTGTCCGACCCAGTTGGATAGACCCATCCTGAACCGGTCCGAACCGAGGTCAGACCCGGTCCAAGGGTGCGGCCCGACCCGAGTGGTCGGTCCCGCCAGAAGGAGCTTCCCGACCTGAAGACGCAGCCTGGCCCATAGGCAAGGCCCCTGCCTGAGGGCGGCCCAGCTTGTGGCGTCCCGGCCCGCGACGACTGACCGGAGGGCGGCCCAGCTGAAGGACGGCCCGGCTGGCCGCGACCGGCTGGCTGTGGCCGGCTAGCTATGTCGCCTGGCCGACTGTTCGCGGCACGATGGCCACATGGCCCGGCTGTCCAAGCTGCAGTGGGGTGTCGCACCCTCGTTTCCGATCCGAACCGGTGCTGGGCGCTGGTTCGGTTTAGCACGCACCTGCGGCCGAAAAAACAGTCCGCCCTTGTCTCTTCCACGGCGGTGCGCCGGTGCTGCGCCTCCTACGCCGTGGCTTGGACTAACCGCGGCCTCCATTACCACTGCGCCACGCGACGGCTTCGCGCTTGTTGTCCGACCGCTGGGGCCCTCTTGGCCGCTTCTCTTCTTTTCTACGCGGTGCGACGACACCGCGCCTCTCCGGCACCGCCACGACCCGCATGGCCGTGGCTCGGTTTTTTGCATGGTACAGAGGTGTCGTGCCCTTGTAGAGACCTGGTGGCCTTACGCTACCCGCTTTCTTCGCGGCTGGCTCATTGCCGGTCACCGCGTGTACCGGCTCCGTCGCCATCAATCAAGAACCAACAAATGGGGAGGGTCAGGCCGTGTTCATGCTCTCTGAACCCTCCTCATTACGATGATATCATTTGGCACACCATTCCAAAAATTTTACAATGTATAACAGAGGGTAAATTTATACATAAAGACAACCCCTACCTCGATTCCGGTGAACTTTGTCGAAGGTGTGGGAAAAGAATTCGAAGACGTCCTTGAATATTGCGCCCGTCACACGCCGCCGATCCCGGATTCGAGCGTCGTCCTCATTCTTCGTTAGAGACGGTGCGTTATACGTTGGAGAGGACATCGTTCTTCATTGGAGAGGACGTCGTTCTTCATTGGAGAAGACATCGTTTTTCATTGAAGAGGACGTCGTTCTTCGTTGGAGAGGAAAGGCTCCACCAAAAATCTCCCAAGTCTTCTCTAAAAGTTCCATCACAGAGAAACACCAACCAAAATAAAATAATAGAGAAGCTATTATTTTATGGTTTCCATGCATTCCTCAAAAGAATTAAAAATAATTCAAGTTAATTAATTAATCCATTAATTAATTTGTGTTGGCATACTTATGAAGTAAGGTTATGAGGCTCTGTAATAAATTGGGAGTTCTAAGGGTTAATGGGGGGTTAAGAGGGGTTTGAGATTGTGTGGGCCCCACCACCTAATATCCTCCCAAGGGAGGTTATGCGTGGGTGGGCCCCACCTACAACCACCCCTTAGAGGATTAAACCGCCCCAAAAAAATATGTTACACATATTTTTATTTAATTTATTTAGAAACCCCCAAAAATTAACATCCAATCTCAAAAAAACGCAATTGCGGTAAAGGTCTCCTTAAGAGAATACTAGCGCTTCGAGTTGAACGGTGTCATCGAATTTCAATTCTGAGCACTGGTTCAAAATATATAAAATCCTGCATGTACGTTTACTGAAAGTACCCGAAAAAACATCAGAAATTTATCATGGGCACACCGGGATTCAGAATCAGGCGCCGTCAGAAACTGCGGACTCGTAAAATTCCCATGTATTAAAAAAAATATTTCACAGAATTTTTGGGTCTTTACATTCTCCCCAAATCAGGGATTTACATCCCCATAATCTACAACACACACTAAGGTAACAAATGGGGGTATTGAGCATGAATTTGAGCCTCCCGCTCCCATGTGATCTTCTGGAGGTTCTCATTCTGCCAGCAAATGCGCACCGGAGGAATCGACCATCCACGCAGGACCCGCTCCTATCGATCCTCAATCTTTACTGGAACCTCCATGAATATTGCCCCATCATCGATGTCTAGCTCCTCGTGGTCGATGATGTGGGACGGGTTATGCACGTATCTCCTCAACTGAGATACGTGGAAGACGTCATGCAACCGATGCAACTGAGGTGGACGAGCCAAGTGGTAAGCCACCTCGCCTACCCTTCCGAGGACCTGGAAAGGTCCGATGAATCACAGATATAACTTTCCTCCTTGGCCAAATCTCCGTAGACCTCATCGAGGTGAGACCCATAGAAATATGCGGTCTCCATCCTCAAACTCCAGTGATCTCCGTCTCCTATCAGCATAAGAGTTATGCCTGCTCTCTGAAGTCTTCATCCGCTCCTGGATGATCGTTACCCTCTCCGTCATAGCCTACACCATCTTTGGTCCCATAAGTGCTGACTCCCCTGGGCTAGTCTAGCATAGAGGAAATCTGCAAGGTCGTCTATAAAGTGCCTCAAAAGGTTCCATCCCAATGGTGGAGTGGAAGCTATTGTTATATGAAAACTCTACCAAGGGTACGTGATCCTCCCAGCTACGACTGAAGTCGAGGATGCATACACAGATCATTTCCTTGAGAGTATGAATGGTCCCCTCCGTCTGACCATCCGTTTGATGATTTAAGTCAGTGCTCAAGAGAAGTTGTGTCCCGAAATCCTCCTACAACCCCTTCCATAGCCAGAAAGTGAATCAAGGTTCTCGATTAGAGACGATCATAGATAGAACACCCTAAATCCGTACAGTCTCTTATATATAGAGGCATCCCAAGCTCTCTACTGAGCCTTGCTCTTTGATCAGTAGGAAGTGGGCCGACTTGGTGAGTCGGCCTACGATCACTTAGATAGATTCAGGTACTTTGGATGTATGTGGATGTACCATCACGAAATCCATGGATATCCCATCCCACTTCCACTCTAGGATCTCGAAGGGATGAACCAAGCGTACTTGAACATGGTGCTCTGCCTTCACTTGCTGAAAAGTGAGGCATCATGAGACAAAATCTGCTACTACCTTCTTCATTCCTAGACACTTGTGCTTTCGTCGAAGGTCCCAATACATATTCGCTACTCTTGGATGTACCGCTAAAGGAGATGTGTGGAACTCCCTCAACACTTACTCCTGAAGTGAAACTGGTACCACGGTACGTCCTCTGAAGAGAATGACGTGCTCCCATCCGTTAGAAAATCTATTAGGTTCATGACCTGTGGAAATCTGAGAACGTCGCGTCTCTCAGTCAACGTCCCCATGCTATGACTCCCTGACTCACTGAAGAAGTGGAGGAGTGACTGTGAGAGATTGTAGAAAGGTTGCTCCATCTCCATCCACAAAGGATATCTGCAACGCGGCTAACTACTCTGTCGCCTCCCCTAGCAGCTGAATTCCTGATCTTTTACTGAGAGCATCAGCTTCAACGTTCCCCTTCCCAAGAGTATAGACAATCTGAATGTCATAAACCTGGAGAAATTCAATCCAACATCGCTGTCTTAGGTCTAAGTCCTTTTTAGAGAAGATATACTTGAGAATCTTGTGATTAGAGTAAACCGTAAACCGTTCGATCAACGAACTATGGGTGAGACTAGCCAATTGTAAAGAACTCGACTACACCCTTCTTCGCCTACATCCTATAAGAGTTGCTAAGATTTATCCTTTTTCCGAAAAGAGGAACCCGGTCTCATCCCCTGGATGAAACACATCCTTTGCCTAATACAGTAAATCCTGACATGAATGGTACTAATTCATGCCATGGACGACGTTGTAAGGCCTCGACGCTACTACCAAGAGATCCAACCGTTACTCTCGCCTCCAAGGGTTGAGTCACACTATCGGGATCAGTGTGTGGTCACTGGGTCTCCTCTAGTAGGAATATCGAATGTGAAGGTCAAGTAAATAGTTTTAACCAGAACCTCTCAGTATCAACCACACAAAATGGCAGGAAAGAAAAAGTCACGAGGACAAGTGTATTTTATTATTGCAGATCAATGTACAAAGACACAAATCAACTACAAACAATTACATCAACGAATCTTGAAGCATCATGAAAAAATTATTCTATGCCTGGGGCTCATCTATCTCCTGTCCACATGCTTTTGGAGCTTGAGGTGGACCTTCTAGGGGTGGTGGTAGTGGTAGGACCTCAAAACATCATCCACCACCTACTGCTCTACCAGCTCCACTGCCACGTCCACCTACTCCTAGCAGACCACCACAGTCAAACCTATGCCTCTTTTTGGGAGGTTCTTCAACTGCATGTTGATTGTATGTATGGAGGGTCAGACAGTCACGTGCCATGTGACCCTGCCCATCGCACGCATAGCACTGCCTGCTCCTCGTATGGCTGGCTCTGTCTCGTGTGCCCTGCACAACCGAACCTGTATCATGGGGTCGCCCACCTGATGGCCTGGTCCATTTGGACCTCTGCAACATCTGTCTACTACCGGATGCAGAAGACTCTACTACATGTCACCCTGTAGTGTGCTCGCTACTGGTGTCTACTCAGTAAGAAAAATCTCCAAAATAAGGGCTCTCTCTAGAACCCCACCTACGTCAGAATGTGAGGGAGTTAATTGAAGCCCATATCTCATGCCCGAGTCCTTGCTCGAAGGTCCGAGCCCGAAAGAATCGGTCCCATATCATATCTGTGGAGTAGAGAGAGAGGTCAGTGAACCTCACTAAGTATTGAGCTACTATCATGCTACCTGGATGTATATGAAGTAACTTCTGTATCTGATCCACACGAAGGGTGGATGGAACAAAATTTGACCGGAAGTGACTCTCGATGTCCGCCCAGAGTAGCGATGCCTCTTTATGCACATGGAGCATCCAGCTCCACCATATACCTATTGATTCATGCAGGAGACTGGTAGCAAGGATTACCATGAGGTCAGTAGGTGTCCCTACCAATCTGTAAACTCTCACAACATCCTCCAGCCAATCCTCTACTATCGGTGGGTCCATCTCTCCCCGGAACCTAGGCAGCCTCTGGCGCTAGAACTCATGCAATGCACTTAGATGGGGTGCACTCTCTGCTGCTGAAGCTAGTGGAATTGGTGGCCCCGCAGGCAGTGGTACCACTGGTACCCCCGCTGTGATGGGGCCCTACACTGATACCTCGTCGCTCGGTGGACTACCATCTCTTAAAAAACTTGGAACCCTTGCTTGCTGCCTATGTGGGGCCATCCTGGAAAGAAACAGGTGCACCAGGGTAAAAAACGCTATACCTAGTGAGCTGAATCAAATATATCACAAAGGAAACTCTTGAAACACACATGAAATCAGTGTTTTTGTGCACTAAGTCAGAAATCAGAGGTCAGGGTTCTTGTGTATGGATACGTCGACTGCTGCACCAACACTAGACTCATTGGACTGAAAACAACAGTCAATACACTTAAAACTATTGCTTCATAGTAAGACAAATCAGAGTTCTAAGTTCCGCATTAGAACCGGCTTCTCTCATACCAATTTCTCACGACCCGTCCTTGGGGCCCGTGGAATGACTACCCCAAGCTCACCTTCTATAGGCCAGGGGCTGGCGACAAGCACCAAAGGTGAATCCCTGATAAAAAGGGAAGGCATTTCCTTTATACCTGTTACACAAAAATCTAAACACAAGAAGTAGAGGCAATAAGTACTAAAATAGAAAATAAAAGTGTGCTGAAAGTATGTGGGCTAGTATACAAACCCAACTGAACAATAAGTAAAAGTACAAGTAAAAAAGGAAAACAGCTCCTGGATCGTCCACCAGGGAATCCTACCTGAAGGGTAGGTACAGAACCCAAACACTTATCTTTATGGTACGTCCCGTCTAGTCCAGCTCCGAGCAGCCTTCCATCTGTCACCCTCATCCTAGATCACTACTGACATTCATCTGCACAAAACACAACAAGGTTATGGCGAAGCCCGTGTAGGGGTGAGTATAACAATTCTCTATAGGGGACCCCGAGACCCCCGGAGGTCTCCCATAATCCACTACCGATAAACCACATAAGTAAGATACAATCATGAAATATCAACCAACCTTACTTAGGTATATGCCCATACATATACCTAAGTTATCAAATCAAATTCCGGCTCCAAATATCGATCCCAAGAACAACCCACTCCACAAATAAAGTAAAGCCAATAACCAAGATGAAAATGGTTGAAAGACATGAATCAGCTCACACAGGTATACAACACATGAACAGGGGTAGAGATTATTAGATGTATCCTCTGAATCATCTCCTATGTCGAACCCATGTAGGATCCTGGAATAGTATCAACACCGTCGAACCCACGTAGGATCATGGTACAGAAGTCATCACTATTGAACCCACATAGGATCTCGATAGATAAGTCACTGCTGTTGAACCCGTGGAGGATCTCAGTACAGAAGTCATCGCTGCCGAAACCACGTAGGATCCCAATATAGAACCACTGATGTCGAATCCATCGAGGATCCCAGTACAGAAATCATCGCTGTCGAACCCACGAAGGATCCTGGTACAGAAGTCACTGCTGTTGAACCCACAGAGGATCCCGGTAAAGAAGTCATCAATGTTGAACCCACGAAGGATCCTGTCATCTCAGTCGCAGGCTGCCCTAGGGTTCCCGCACAGAGCACGCTCAATTCCAGGATGGTCCGATCCTCGATCCAAGTGTCGATACATAAAATTCCATGAAGTCTCGAGATTATGTATTCCGAAGTTTCGTCTCATCATAAGAAACCCAACTTGACAGACGACGTGTCAATCAGACGTCCGGTCTGTGAGTTATTGACATTTTTGTTCCAGGGGCCCGGTTGGTTTTTAGGCTCAAACCAACCTGACCATACCCCAACTGCGTCCAAACATCACGTAGTGTATGCCAAAAGAGTAGTCCCACTCCAAGAATTACATCCCCGTAGATGCGGGCTAAAATGCGTAAATGGCCGTAGTGGGTCCGGGTCCTGTCGGACCCAGTCAGACTGACCCAACCCGACCCGGTATGAACAGAGGTGTCACCCGGTCAATGGGTGCGGCTCGACACGAGCTGTCGGCCCGACCCTAAGGAGAGGCCCTACGTGAAGGCGTTTCCCAAGCCGAATGCGCGGCCCGACCTGAGGGCGGCCCAGCTCATGGCGGCCCGGGGGGCCTGATCAAAGGCCGCGGTGCCTGGCCGGCCGACCACGGTGGTCTGGCCGCACGGCCTGGCCGACTGGTCGTGGCTCACCGGCCGCGTGGCCCGGTTGGCCACACTGTGGGGGGATGCCGCACCCCCCATTTCCGATCCGAACCATCAATAGGAGCCAGTTCTGTTTAGCACACACCGATAGCCGGAAAAAACCGGTCTCCCTTGTCTCCTCCACCACGGCGCGACGACACCGCGGTTCAGCTGGCCTCCGCACGGCGCGATAGTGTCGCACCTCCTCTACTGTGTCCCGGCCTAGCCGCGGGATCCATCTCCACCTCGCGGCACGATGACACCACGCTTTTTCTACGACCGTCACGACCCTACTGGATGCGGCTCTTTCTTCCTGTGCGGTGCGACGACATTGCGCCCCTCCAGCACCGCTGCAGCTTGCCTGACTACAAATCGGTTCTTTGCGTGGCACAGAGGTTCCATACCCTTGTGGCGACCCATCGGCCTTGCGCCGCTAGCTTTCTTCGCGACCGACTCGTTGTCGGTCACTACGTGTACCTCCTCCGTCATCATCATTCAAGAACCAACAAATGGGGAGGGTCAGGCCGTGTTCGTGCAGTCCGAACCTTCCTTGTTATGACGATATCCTTTGGCACACCATTCCACAAATTTAACGACGTAGTACAGAGAGTAAATTTATACATAAATACAACCCCTACCTCGATTCCAGTGAATATTGTCAAAGGCACGGGAAAATAATTTGAATACGTTGTCAAATATTGCGCTCGTCACATGCCGCCGATCCCGAGTTCGAGAATCATCTACATTATTCATCGGAGATGGTGCATTCTTCATTGGAGAGGACGTCGTTCTTCGTTGTATAGGACTTCATTCTTCATCGGAGAAGAAAGGCTCCACCAAGAATCTCCCAAGTCTTCTCTCAATGTTCCACCATAGAGTAACACCAACCAACATAAAATAATAGAGAAGCTATTATTTATGGTTTCCATGCATTCCCCAAAAGAATTCAAAAGAATTAAAATTTATTAATTAAGCCATTAATTAATTTGTGTTGGAATACTTATGAAGGAAGGTGAAGAGGCTCTGCAATAAATTGGGAGTTCCAAGGGTTAATGTGGGGGTTAAGGGGGGTTTGGACTTGTGTGAGCCCCACCACATATTATCCTCCCAAGGGAGGTCATGAAAGGGTGGGACCGACCTCCAAACACCCCTTAGAGGATTAAACCGCCACAAAATAAAAATATGTTAAAGATATTTTTATTTAATTTATTTAGAAACCCCCAAAAATTAACTGCCAATCTCGATAAAACGCAACTATGGTAAAGGTCTCCTTAAGAGAATACCGGCGCTGCAAGTTCAATGGTATCCTCAGATTTTAATTCCGAGCACCAGTTCAAAATATATAAAATCCCACACGTACGTTTATTGAACATACCTGAACAAAACATCAAAAATTGATTCCGGGAACACCGGACCTCAAAATCAGGCGCCGTCAGAAATTGCGGACTTGTAAAATTCCTTGTATTAAAAAAAATTTATGGTTCTTTACAATGTTATTTTTAAAGAAAAAATAAATTAATAATTTGAAAAATAACATTATTGATCTTTTAAAATTAATAATATTTTATTAAATGATTTCAACTTCCAGAAAATACTATATCCATTCAAGTCATTGGATATTTTTGAAACTATCAGTCATGTTATATTTATTTTTTCATTTTTCAATTTTTAAGAATTTTCTTGACCCCTTCAACTTAAAAAACTTTGATATCACAGTAACTGTCAAAATGTTAAACAAGGGGTAAAACATAAAGATAAGCCTGAAAGCACCACTTAAATTTGTCAAAATTTTCTTATATGAGAGGATTTAGTCTCTTACTCATATTATATTTTAATAATAACAAATTGGACCCATTTTTCTTATAAAATTAATTTAATACTTTAAGAATTTTGAAGAGTGCCCATCCCCTCACTTATAAATGGGAACCTCCCCTCCTATCTTCATCACAACATTTGATTGTGCTATATTAGCCAAGAAATAAAACACCCACTTTCTAAAATACCTCCCAACATTATTGGGTCCTTGTTTTCACTATAAAATCAACCGATAAAGGCTTTATGTATAAACTGAAATTGGTTTTTCGAAGAAGATTTATAGTTCTTAACATAACATTTCTGTTTTATTTATTATTCCAACCCATTAAAATATTTTTCATATATTTAAAAATATGATGAAATAATAACACCAATATATTCAATATACTGATATGTTATTATTTAATTGTAATAACCAATATCCATCACCTTCTTCCATCAAATGGGAAATGAAATCATCGCTCATGTGAATGAAAAACTACTGTCTCGCGAACCAATGTAATTCATTTTCTATCACCACCTATATAGATTGGTTATAATGATGAATTTAATATATATATATATGATATTAACGACATATTTATCATTATATAATTATAATTCATCATATAATTTCTTACTTCTCTATCAATTAAAAAATGATAATGTTGTTCATGCATACATGAAGATTACCACCTCCATAAAACAATGTGATGATTTTTTCATTAAAAATTAATCTAGATACTATATATAGGAATCTTAAAATAAATAAAATTATATTTGGGACATAATTATCATTATTTAAAGATTAAATTATGTTATTCGTATTTCAATCACATAGTTTGAAAAATAAAAACGTTACTCATGTGTTCATTCGACCTACAATCTCTATAATTGAAACATAATTGATTTTGCATAACCATCATTATTGATTGGTTCTAAAAATAAATTCTATATATAAAAATGATTATTATGTTAATATTATTATTCTATAGATGATGATATAATTTAAAATTTTTATCAGAGTCAAGTTACCAAAGTCATTTTGAACATGTGAGCCGAATATCATAAAAACGTCCAATGTGAACATAATTGAGTAAGTAAATGTATATAAAAAGGTAATAAAAAAATGAATAACAAAATTGAAATAGTTTCTTATGTAATTAAATAATTATTTTAAGTTTATTATTCAAGATTATAAGGAACATACATGACAAGTTAGAATCGTTGTATGAGGCACATTAATTTAAAATACTCGTTTTAGATGTTATAAATAATTATTTTATAAATATATATCTTCCACGTCCATATCTATAAAAATAATTTTCATATGTATTTATTTGTACATAAATTAATTATAGAGGAAAATTTATTTAAATTTTTTACTTTCTTTCAATTGTTTTCAAAAGGATTATTTTAATGAAATGTTTTTAATTTTTTACAAAAGGTAAAAGGAATGTTTTCATTTAATATATACGACATCAAAATATTTTACCACCACTAGAGAATTTATTTAATATTTGGATTATTTTATAACATTACATGTTTTCTAAAAATAAAAAACCCTTTCCCTTTGTTAAGAGTATTTAAAAAATGGGTTTCAAATAGAAAAGACAATTTGATGTCCAGAAATATTTTTATTATGGGAGTAAAGAATATTTTTATGCATGATTTCATATGTTTTGTTTATGTCATGGTTATTTGGAATTGTTTATTATGACTAGTCATTATGTTATAAACCATGTATATGTGGTTTCATTAAAAACCTAGTATAGGTAGTTATGTTGTAAACTAATGATGAGTGGGTCAGTTGTACCCCACTAATTCATTTAGTAAGGATTATGTTCTCTGAATAATTATGTTGGAAGTTTTCTATATTGGTTATTCCAACTATAAGTGTTATTATAAGGGTCCGATAAATATTATTTTCTAAGTATCCTATAAGATTTTTCTATTCATGCTAATGAGCTTTGAAGGAAACTATTTGATTTCAAAAGGTTGGTTAATGATCTTTCTTTTGATGGAATGGTTATTCTCTTTTAGGGTAAAAAGTATTTTTTAACAATTTTTTTTCATCGGTTCTCCTATTTTATAATGAACCCTTAAAATTATGATTTTTTCCTTTATGTTTTTTATAATTTTTTTAAGAAATTATTTGGGTTGTAATGAAAATTTTAGTTTTCATGTGGACAAATATTTTAACTCATAGTTTATTATGTTTTTGATAAAGTCTATTTTATGATATAATGGTTTTAAAATGGACTATTTTTTTAAAATTTCCTTTAGTGAGTATTTTTTTACCATCCCACATTTTCAAATATTTTTATAGGTTTAATGTATGAGTAGGAAAAATTTATAAGTCATCTTGAAAATTGAAATGTTTTTCCATGAATATAAGTAATGTTTTTTATGGACTTTTATTTTGAAAAAAATGGATTCTAAGAGGAAGTTTATTACCTGTTATATTTGAGTTTTTATGAACTAATAATATAAATCTATAAATTTAAAAATTTATAAAAAAATTAAAAAAATCAATTCCTAAATAATTATAGAATTTAAGAAATATTCAATGCTGGGTCCTTAAATTTTACACAACTATGTCATGACCTGACCCAACAATACCCCACATAGGCTATGATAAGATGGGTTTTTGGCACCAATATCACAACCAATAGGCCAATGGATTTTAAGCAACACATGGTAGGAATATTATACATAAAGGGAGGACATATAAAAATACACCAGTGCAAGTCGTACTTTTCTATAAAAGACATACTAATACATAGTAGACAAATATAACTCACTATAATATATAATGCTTGAAATGTATTATAAGATCCATAAAGGAGAAATAAATGAATAAGACATAATAAAAAGGGTAATGATTCATTCCAAAAATTATCAAAGGAAAACGCAACCCAAATAGAAGAGGTGAAGAGATCCTTTCATTGGACTAATAGTAGACATAAATTTTATATACAGCTATCACCTCTCAAAACCATTAATCTCCACCACCCATTTTTTCACAAAGTTAAACACCTAATTTTCTCTAATATACATAAAAAATTAATTATGAGAGTAGGGATTCTCATATTATAGGGAGTTCATACATAACCAGTATGACACCTTGAAAACCCCAAAAGAAAAATAAGAAGACTAATTATCTCAAACCACACTGTCAATAAGAATGAAATAACTACATGAACCAAGATATTATTCAATGTAAAAATAAAATGAGCTAGAATAAAGTCTTTTTATTAATATCCCAAAAACTATAGAGGGAGAAATTATAACCTATAATCTATATTACCCATCCAATTAACAAAAATCACATCTTTATAACTATACTGGGGGACAAAAACCTCACAATGGATAAGTACAGGTCTAGGGAGTAATGAATCCCAATGGAGGACCCACATTTTACCTGAGATCTTAAAATAAGTATTACACAATTACATAGATAGAAGTCCCCTTACATGAGTATGTGGGAGAATACTGAACTCAATAGTTATTGTGGGGGAGCAATGAACTGATATACACACCTTACAAGTAGAGTGACTACATCATAAACACTTTGTTCCCTTCATTAAATCACAGCCATTGTACCAAAAGTAATAAATATACTAAAATACATGAATCACCTCATGTATTTCATCTTCAAATGAAGGAAGTTGATTTATTTTTTTGTAGAATAATACATGAAATTGACATTGCGGGTACAAGGTGTTTACTCCATGTACATGCAATGCAAGTTAGATAATGGGATACAAGATGTGTTCCCTTGAGCTTTATGATATGTGATATATATCCTAAACCATTTCACATAGTGACTAAAATATTCTTCTTATTTCCAAATATATTCACACTACGACCATACAAATGAAAATTTGACACATATGTGTAATAAATTAATATGAAATGGTTTCTCTTCTATACATAAGGTTTTTTGAATTACCAAAATTCACTTCAAAACCCTTCTCAATGTGGTATAAATCCATATGATACGACCATACACTCTTGATGTGATAGTGTGAAACCTAACTCCATTGGTCTACACCCAATATCATAATATAAATCCCATGTTGGGGGAAAAACCATATGATACAAAAACCACACCACCAATCTACACATTAAAAATGACTCATCCAATTTCAAAAAATTTCTGTCAAGTGAAACAGAACATGTGGCTATAGATCATACATTATGTGGTTATGTTATCAATCATAGATTATAAAAAATACCTAATATCACATTTACATCACTACTACCATCCAAAATAAGTCCTAAATGACCCATAAATCCTTGAACATTATTTCATGCCCCCAATAGTCAATTATTAGTTTTTATTCACTAAAAAAATAAACTAAGTGGGTTTATAACGTAGACACAACACATTTTTATGACACTGAATCAAATATCTCATGTTGTATTTTCTTCTAGGGATCTTATATCTATCGTTATTGATCTTTCATGCCTCATTCCTTATCACCATGACCAATAATATATATTTCAAGACTTGGATCTCAATAATTACCTAATATTGACCAAATTAGTCACACCCCACCATGATTATTGTGATTATAGAAAATATTAAAAGAAATGGTAGAACAACTGGATTAATGAATAATGGGATCATTAGCATTAAAATTGATGGTTCCAAGACTATATATTGGGACTGAATTTTTAAACAATAAATAATGGGAGGAAAGAATTGTTGAATCGAGAACATCATTCTAGAATATAATGCAATAAAATTTGTAGGGTTATACTATTAATAAAGTAATTCAATAAAAAAATTCCACGTTCAAAATCACGAATAATGAAAAAATTAAAAAATAACAACCGCCTCAAGTTGGGTTTATTCATTGGTGAAGATATCATCTATGTTTGGATTCATTGGTGATTTTTAATAAAGAGTTTTATTATTTAGTTTCAAAGATATTAGAATCTCCTCCAATATCC
The DNA here is from genome assembly GCA_963277665.1 of Viscum album. Taxonomy (NCBI): domain Eukaryota; kingdom Viridiplantae; phylum Streptophyta; class Magnoliopsida; order Santalales; family Viscaceae; genus Viscum; species Viscum album. Next base: position 2,031,573,277 of record OY728146.1, on the reverse strand, counting down.
TCCCCTCTATCCCTCTCAAAATCATTGATTTATGCAGTCTAACCCTAAAAAGAGAGGTTAATGATGATTTAATACCGGATTTAGGTTAAATGATATAATAAGTAAAAAAATAAATGAATTAATTCAATTAATTTAATTAATTAATCCCATCCAAAATGGATTAATCTTTATGAACCTAGTGAGAATGAAAATTTTACTGCCCTTAAGGTAAAATCATCATTCTAAATGAAATTATAGTGTCAATTTTCACAAAAGAGGATTATATAGAAGTGAAATTTCATATTCCCATGAGTGAGTGTGTGGGATAAAAATAATATATCATATTTAATATATTACTATAAAGCATTTTAAAAATTGAAAAATCCACATAGTCAAAATTTCTCATCTCATTTTTTTTAAAATATTTTAAAGGTTTAAATATAAAAAATGAGGGTCACTATTAAGGTGACCCGAGAATCAATTATATAAATATTAAATCATTCTATATTAATATTCAATACCTCTTAAAATAATACTTCCCTAGGAACTATAAAAGTTTACTCTATTTGAAGACATGATATAAAATAATTTAATTTCATGAGATATCCTTAAAATATATTACAAATTTTTCTCACATAATACTCTTATTAGACACTTCCAATTCAAAACCTATCATCAAAACTGGGAGAAATGGAAATATAAGAAAGGGATTTCTCAAATTCTTATCAAGGGTAAACATGAGATATTTCAATCGATGATCTTAAGTGAGAATAAATAGAAATTGAATTAGAACATTATATTAACGTATGAAAACAAACCCAAGATTTTGTAGACTATAAATCAGGAATCATGGCATAAGGAATTTTTATAACAAATGACATGAGTCATAATAGTGAAGAATCATTAATAATCATTATTGTTCCATGAGAGTATATCAAAAGAATAATACATATATTTTTAGAAAACACAAAATCATAAAAAATAACTTCAATAGTCATGGATCACTATCAATACTATCATAGTGGAGTGTCCTACAGTGGATTAGGATCACTCCCCATTCCTATAAACATAGTAGAAGGGGTCCCATAGTGGATTGGGTACACAAAACATTCTATTTAATATTATATCATGATATATCAAAATTTAACCAATGAATTTAAAGGCTATATAATTTTAGGCCCACCAATCACATAATTAAAAGCATACGTATGAATCCCACAAGACCACACAAACATTTATCATTTCATTATAGATTAGTTAACCCATGGGGAAGAAAAATGTTTCATTAAAATATCCTTCGATAATAATCAATATATGATGTAGAAAAATAATGTTTATTATATCATAATAGTATATCCCCTGAAAATCATAATAATATTTTAAGGATGCTTTAATAGTATAAAATTACTTTTATAGAATCATTAGAAATATGGTTTGAAAAATAAAAAGATTTAGCTTTTTCTCATTGAATCTTTTGAAATCCAAAAATTACAAGATAAATGGGAACATTTTTTTTTGGAAAAGAATAAGATATTGTTAATTAATTTAAATGATAGATATTGTATATAAAATTGTGAAAATATATTAATTCTATATACATTTGAGAAAAATATTATTTTTAAACTTTTGTAAAGAAAGTCAAAAGTGAGTGATGAAAAATATTTTTTGAAAATATTCATTGTAAATAAAATCAAAGCTAATACAAAATAAATTTAAAAAAAAATTAAATGTATAATTTTTTTTAAAAAAAACTCTTAAGATCATTGATACAAGGGAAAAAAATATCCACCTAACAGAAGAGGTAAGGCCTTCTTCGCTTGAAAGCATTGTTTCAATAATTTTGAGTATCATAGTGGGGAAAATGGAAATAATACATAATAACTCTTGAAATTTCCATATTAGAATGGAATAAATGGTATTTAAGAGATTAATAACATATAATTTCTTTTAATAGAATTAGAAACATAGACAATCCTTTTAAAAAGTGAGATTACAACTTAAACGGTCACCACATGTCTCGAATTACTTCTAACGTGACCTAAAATACTTTATAAAAAATTTAACCTTATTATAAATCTAAAAAATAACCATATTTATACTCATATTACTATATATAATTTCCTTATAAATTTTGATTTCCCATTTATCAATAATTCATCATTAAAATAGATATTTGTGTGCTAATTGTTATGTTTTCCATATATGTTTCAGTTCACTGATTATGGTCCTTGAATCTTGGTACAAGTTTAATAATATCCATAATATTTATTGATTAATAAATATCATATCTACTCATTTAAAAAACATCTATAAAACTCCATGTAAGGTGGCGATAAAAATTGAATTACATCACTTTTTGGTGCTGGTGGTATGTGTATACATATGAGTGGAATTTTTATTTTACATTAGATGGATAATTGGTAGATAATAGTTGTTAAATCAAAATAATAATGTTTTTGTGTACTATTTATTCTAATTAATTTTTTTTATTTTGTTATATAATATTTTGAGGAGGTGGAGAAGAAATAAACTTGAAATAAGTCATGTATGATAAATACCTATTCATTGGGTATCCTACTTTATATTACAATATAAGGTTTATCAGGTATGTATTTTTGTTTTTATAGAAACTATAATATGAAGATAAGAGGGTTTTAAATTTATATTGGTATATATTTTTTAATCATGGGTTCTCAAAATGTTTGTTGAAGCGAGTAGAGGTTATTCCCTATTTTAAGTGAAAAGAGTGGAACCCTTATAAGCACCCTTAAAATTAAAACAATATAAATTCATTTTCATGGAAACGTTGAACCAAAAAAAATCTTAAACTATAGGATAATTAATGGTCAAAATACTCTTCAAAAACAATTTTAGTGATAATTGTGGCCTTTTCTCTCAGATTAACCCCCTTTTAACCCTTACCGAAGTGATTTTTTTACACGGTAACCTATTTCAATGAAAAAACATTAAATTATAATTATTACCTAATATTTTTTATTACGAAGAAAAATATGGAATCTATTTTATATGATTCTATTTCTAGAGGTGACATAAATTATATCAAATATTCACACACAAAATTCATAAAAACATTTAGAAAATGTATTTTTACGTATAAAATTGATTTTATTCTCATTAATTTCCAAGTAAAAACCTTTTTATGAATATTTATTTTATTATTGAGTATATTATCTTAAAATTTCATAAAAATTATTTATAAATATTTATTAATCTAATTTATTAATATAAAAATACATTTCCACAAAAAAAACATTTTCTAAAAAATATATCGTTTACCTCTAATTGATTTTATCAAAATTTCCAGTTAAATGATAATAAATTTATAAATGATAATAAATTTTTATACTTTTATAATTATTAGAATTAAAAAATTTTAATTATAAAAATAATATAAATTAGCTTTTAAATAAAACCCATGTAAATAATTTTTTTATAAGAAAAACATTTATGTTTAAGAGAGATTTATTGGGCCATTATTCCTTATCCTTAGAAAAAAATTTCATAAATGAAATTAATTTATTTTATTACTTATTTCATTACATATAATTTTTTTTATAACATTCTTTAAAATTATTAAATTAAAAAAATGAATAATATAACAAAATGGTTTAAAATAGTTTGTCAAAAATTAATCATATTTCCAAGATGGTTTACTCGATGATGGTTTACAATTGGCCCGCCAGTCTTCTCAAAAGAAGCAATACTTGCATTAAATTTTTTGTCTCGACTGGTAGTACGATTGAAAGAAAACTTGTCACCATACCATGGGTCACTTTTTGTAAACCATTGGATAGGGGTGGTCTTGGTATCAAGAATCTTAAGCTTTTTAATGAATCTTTTCAAGCTAGAATGACTTGAAATATAATTCATAGAAAATTTGATTCCTTGGTATTTTTTAAGAAAAGGTTCGTTACTAAGCTTCGGAATGGTAACTTGGGTAACATTACTTGTTCCATCTGGACTTCCATTAGATAGTCGTTCCTTAAAATCATGGACAATGCTAGATGGATGGTTAGCGCTGATTCCTCTATGAATTTCTGGCTGGACAACTGGACTGGTGTCCCTTTAATCTCTATGATAACGTCCACCACTAGTCCTGAGAACACCACCTCCACAATTTGTGATGTTGTTAACTCTCATGACATCACCCTTCCAAACCACATCAGTCACATCATTGACAATTATCATTTTTATGACACTGATGATTTCCTTATTTGGGAACCTTCCTTTAATGGTGTCATGGATTATAAACGTTTCTACAAAATTTTATTTAGAAATTATCTTTCTAACATTGTCTGGTTGAAATATTTTAACAAACCTTGGATCAAGCCCTCGTGATTTACTATCATTTGGCGTGTTTCTCATAATAGGGTACCTACTAATGTGTGTCTTCAATCCATTGGGATTTCTCTTTTCTCTAGATGTCATCTGTGCAATCAACACCGCGAGGATGCTAATCATTTGTTCTTGTCTTTTTCTATAGCTACAGCTCTTTGGAATTACATTTCTGACATTTTTGGTTTCATATGATCACTTCTTGATTCTATCAGCTCTCAACATCAACACTGAGGGATTTGGGAATCATCTAAGGAAATTAGGAATCTTTTTCTGGCTGCGGTGGCTGAGCTTTTTCATGTGATATGGTATGACAGAAATAATTTTAATCTTAATAATTTCTTATTCAATCTCAATGCAGGTAAAACGTGTATTCTCATTTCCATTAAAGATGATGCCTCTCTTCAGAAGGATCATTGTGACAACTCTATTGGTGATTTTGAGATCCTCCGCCATCTTTGAATTGCGGGCTCTTATATGCTACCCCGACGAACCTTTGAGGTCTTATGGAACACCCCGCTTCTAGGATGGATGAAAGTGAATGTTGACGACGCTTCTAGAGGTAACCCGGGTCCGGTAGGATATAGTTCCATCTTCAGAGACTTTCTTGGCAGATTCCTAGGCTTCTTCTTCGGTGGATGTGGAACGACCTCAGATTTGGAAGCGGAAATGTTGGGAGTAATTCATGCGGTGGACTTTGCCAAGAAGAAAGGTTGGAACTACCTGTGGATTTAATGTGATTCAACCACTGTTGTCCAAGCTATCTGGACGGGAGTGGTGCACCTTCCTTGGCATCTTACCTCTCTATGGATGAAATGTCTTGATTCGCTCATGAATCTCAAATACATTACCACACATGTGTTCCGCGAAGAGAGCATGGTTGCCAATAGTCTTGCCATCAAGGGGGTCAATCAGGTCATTACCTGGTTGGATGATTTTCCTAATGATTCGCTCTCTTTATTCAATAAGGATTGTAATAAGATTCCGTCTTTCAGACTTTTGTAACTCCTTTTCTTTTATGCAATAAATTGTGCCTTGGTCTTTGAATGAGGATCCACCTCTTTAAAAAAAAGGATGCCCAATGACCATCTTAGTTTAGTGCCGTTGCAAACATTGATGAAATATGTTTTAACTCAGTGAAATTTATTCATTGTTTCCCATAAAGTTCTTTACCCATAGTAACTCTACTTAAAAACATTTCTGCATAACCAGGGGAAAGGAATCATAAGAAATGGGTGAGCTAAAATGATGAGTAAGAGAAAATAAATGAAATTCATTTTCATATAATGAACATAAGGGTATAAAAATATGATCATGATAATTTGAATATCTTACCCTACATATCAAATATCTTAAAAATTAATAATTCAATAATGGTTTTTAGTTCATAAGACAAGAATCCTAAGGAAATCCAGAGCATAATCCATGAAATTATAACATTGGAATAAGAAATGGAATTATACAATACACATCAATATATGACATAGTGAACATGTATAAGTTAAAATTGGTCCATACACTAATTTAAAGACATTAAATTAGTCCCACTCATAGAATTATGGGCATACAACTAGGTCTATGCATCACATTTTTAATATGAAATCAACTTCACACATTACATTGTGAACATGTAATTAGCTTCATGCATAAAATTATGGACATACAACTAGGTCCATTCATAACATTATGAACATGTAATCATGTTCACACATAACATTATAAACACATAATAAGATTCACTCATGACATTGTGAACATGTAATCAATTTCATGCATAAACTTATTGAGATAAAACCTAGTCCATTCATAATTTTGTGGACATGTAATATGGTTTACACAATAAATTTATACCCATGGGTCATCAATCATTACCCAATGCAATTGAGGGAGATATAGTCCCACCCCTCACATAATGATGTCATAAATTCATGTGCCACAAAACATTCATAAAATCACGACCCATGAAAAGAGATGGGTTTATATAAAAATAAAATCATAACCCATGAAATTAAATGGGTATCATTAATAATTTTTCACATCATAACGTATGAAAAGATATAAGTTTCTTAATAACTTGATCAAAACATAACCTATAAGAATAAGGAGGTTTCGAATGTATATAACTTGTGAAAGATAAATGGGTGTTAAATCATTCAATGAATATATGATCCATTAAATAAAGAATGTTAATCTAACATTTGGATCATTTCCTATAAAGTAATGAGTTACATCAACAAACATAATATTATATGTAAAATAACTTGTAAATATATTTGGAATACATTTCTTGAGGAAAAATATCATTTCTTCTTTGAAAATGAATTTTAAAAGACAAACACTTTTGAAAACCATTTTATTTGAAAATTAATTTAAAACATAAAAATAACATTTGACATCATTTTTTACTTATTTTCCCATGAAAAATTATTAAATAATATTGAAAACATTTTGAAAATGATTTTCATTTAAAACTTATAAACAAATCAAAAAAACTTTTAGAAAACACTTTCCATGAAAAATAATTTGAAAACCTATAAAGAAATCATTAATTTTTTTTAAAAAACCATTTATTGGAAATTTAATTTGAACAAATATTTCCTCAAAAATTAAACTTTTAAACATGAAATGGAAGTCTCAAATAAATAATTATGGGAAAATCCATACACATCATACGAGGTAAAAAGAAAATTCCTTTTTCACTATAAAAAGGATAGATAAATGACTTCTTCGGAAAACAACAAGAAGACTACTTTTTCAAAATTGGTAAAATACAAAAGTTTAAACATGTATTTTAAATATTATAGGAGACTAGTATGATTTTCTTTTAAATAATTTTATAAAACATGGGTTTTAAGGAACACAGATCTCTAACTAAGGAGAGGGTAAAGTCAGGATTTCTTAAAAACACTTTCTTAACTATCTTGTGTACCAAAGAGTGGAAAATGGAACAAATAGATGAATATATCATTAATAATTAGAGGATAATATAATTCATTAGACTTATTAAGATATTTATTATAATATTTCAACAAGGGTAACATAATCATAAACAATATCAAAAATATATGAGATTCCTTGAATAAACTCTCACCGCATGGTAACTTGGGGTTATACTCTCCACGTAATAAAAAGTAATTACATGAATTAAAAAATATATTTAAGTTAATTATATTAATTATATATCATTTCCATGTCATTATTTACACCTCATATAAAAGTATAGGCATATTACATGACCTGTGTCTGAAAGAAGGAAAATTGAAACAAAAATTACTTTTATGAATTTGTAACTTTTGAAACATAATCCCCAATAAAAAAAGATAATAAAATAGATATGTAAATATCCATAAATTTAATTATAATAAATCATAAAAAAATCTATTGGTATTATACACACCACACCAATGTAATGGGTGGTGAATAAAGCATGTATTTCACAGAAATAAAAAGTGAGATGAAATTTCGTTATCTTATGTCTTTACTCTATTCGTACTCATAAAATATTTATGTATAATAAATATATTTTTATTAAAATATTTTAAAGAAGAATATTATTATATCAGATACCATATATGGTTTTATCACGACCTTATATTAACCACTAGTAAACAATTCTATGTTTTGGTTTGGCTTCATTTTATATCCTCATTGTTCTTCACATATTTCTTAATTTGTTATATCGTTGATCATTATACTCATATAATGATTCAAAGAATGTAAAAATGAAATTAATTTAATTTATAATCTGTATATGTGTTTTATAATAATCTATTTTATACATATGTATGAAATGGAATATACGGTTCATTGAGTAGGTAGGCCGTACGTACGTATGAACGCTGTTTCTGTTTTATGATCATATTTAAGGAAAGAGAGTGAATGGAATATATATATATATGTTTATATATCAATATTATATTATTATTATTATATCATATATATAATATATGTTTACCAAACCCATCCTTAATACATTCTATTCAATGTTTGAATGAATCACATCGTTTTAAGGGGCATTAGTCCACACTTCCTTAAATGAAGTTATCCTATATACAGAATATGGAGAGTGTAAAGGTATCAGTTATAAAAGAATTATAGAATAAAAAATACATTATAAATATCATAATTATCATATATAAATATATTTTCCATCTTATTTCCACCACGAGAGGCAGTTAAGGAAAGATGAACAATCACCATTTTATGAGGCAGTAGTTTGTCGTACAGGTAAACTATATGTTCATTACCTATTAGATATAAGTGCGTGTAATTGTAGGTATAAAAATTATAATAAAAGAATAAATTTATATTAAGGATACTATTTTTGTTAAAAAATCATGGAATCTGAAGAGTTGAGGGAGTGGAGAATGGAAATTAAGCTAAATAGCATGAAGAATGATGTTACCTCGTAATCGGGTAACTCATTTTCATTTACACCAAAGGGATTATGTGGATTGATTTCATCATAAAGTGATTCTTCTAGGATGAGAGGGGGGATGTTGAGGATATATTTGGGTAGATATTTTTGGATCCAAGGTGGCTTAGGAGGTGTGAGGAAGTGGGAAGAGAGGATGAATTTTTATAGTGGAGGTGGAGCGACACTCTAGTAAATTTTGTGAAAGGGAATCCCAAACATATTATTACCGCGTAAAGTGGATCCCATAGTGGTATAATTTCAATAAAATGGAGTAAAGGGTATAAATGATTCTGTAAAATTGCTTTTGGGAAATATTCATTGTCATTTGGTTCCTTAAGATTTATGTTTAATCCCTTATTAAGATTTATTTTACCTTAATTCTCATAAATAATTTTAATTAATTTCACTTTTTTTAAAAAAAATACTAAGTTGAACTTATTATATATTAAAAAATATTATAATTCCAAATATAAAATACAATTTTCCAAATTTTTATCATATGTGTAATAGAAATTAATTTAAATTTAATCCTGTAGACGAGATGACAATAAATGTCTTTAAAGTAAAGATGTCCAAACTTTTTCTAACTTTTATACCCATTTTCAAATTTAAATTGATTCTAATGAAATAAATTGTATTAATTAATAAAAATAAGATCTGATTATACTTTGAAACGAATTTAAAATCTAATTTATCATTATAAATAAATTATATGAAAAAACATTTTGAATTAAAATTATGAATTTTTCATTATTCCTTAAAAAATAAAACTTCACAGATAAATATAAATAATTTAACATAAAATAATTTTTATTCATATATTTAAAATATTAATTTTATTTTTACATATATAATATTTAAAAGATAAACAAATTGGAATAAAAAATAGGTTCTCCAGTAAAAGGAAGCAAACATGCCTTAATAAGAAATACAGGTTTTAAACATAATATTAGGGTTTTTATTATCTTTTGTCTATAAAATCCATTTTATAAATTTCTAATATATTTTAATTAATAGAAAAAATATATATTATATTAATATTACTCACTAATTTTAGTTAATTTAATTTTTTACGGTAAGAAAACTTTGTGACCCTAAAAATTACAACATTTTTCTTTATATTCATTCGGTTTTCATATTAATTTCTAATTAATTGGTAACTGATAAATTTACCTTATTTTTGTGTAAACCATATATTTTCTTAATTTAGTAAATACTATTCAAAATCAGTAATTTAATGGCTAGGTTATATCTTATTATATTAAATAATAATATTTTAATAATTTATTATTGTTCGGTAAAACTCGGTCTTGCGAGTTACACAAGTTATTAAAAAAATTCATTGTGGAATTTAATTCAAGCTAGACATGGTGTTTTGTGTCGAGTAAGATAAAATTTAGGTTGAATTTATTGCATGATTATCTTGGTGTTTCATATAAGTAAATCAAAATATAGTGCTTTAATATAAAATATACTATTTTTTCTGTTGCCTAAAATGAAAAATATCTAAAAGATTAAATTAAATAAAAAAATTCAAAAAATCTCAAGGTATAACATTATACCCCCCTTAAAATGAATTTTCCCTTGAAATTAGTACAGTTATCAAATATTTAATACTTGAATGATTCTTTCATAGAAACCCACATCGTAAAAATGAACACTAAAACATACCATAGAATGGAAAATTCAGAACCAAAACATTTACCCAAAAGTTACATATAACTAGGTTTCCACAAATGCGAACATAGGCTGAGAGTGATGATTGGACATGTGGGAGAAGAGTATATATTTGTAGGGAGTTACTGAGGTCATAAATAAAAAAAGAAAAATTTAAATGGAATGTTGAGGGCCTCAAAGCTATAAATATGTAATTATTTAAATGGCCATCAGTTCAACAAAAATCAAGTTATTATGACTACATTTTATTTCTATATTATTTTCCAAAGGTTGAATAATTTTCTTGAAATGATATACTTTCATGATTTTAGGAAAACCTCACCATTTTTTGTTCTTAGATCCACTTAAACTATTTATCTAAAAAGTAAGGTGGATTTTTCATTCCTAAAGCACTAATAGATCATGAGATACAAGATAATACATCTCATCTATCATTTGTTATTATCAACAAAAAGTTGTTTCAACAGGTTATCCAATATGCATAAATCCTCATGTGGTGGGATAATAATTTAATCTCATAGACATTATCCAAAGTGTAACTTAATATTTCTATAAATTTTAAGCCGTATAACACTTTCAAAATATAATTCACTCTTTTTTCCTTAGATATTCTCTTATCTTAAACCAAAGCCATTTTTATTGGATACTAGGGATCATCCTTGCACTAATAGAATATTAAATACAATTCTATTATTCTAACATCGATGTATATAGATATAATCACATCCAATCTAACTAAAAGAAGAACAATAACATTTCAAAAGGATTATTCATACAAAATAGAACATAAACTTCCCTACTAAGGTGGGGAAATGATATTTTTTACGAAATTTTTATTATTCACATTATCTATTGTGATTTCATAATAGTTACCTTTGAATTATATCCTCATAGGTTGTTTGGTATTATCATTCATATTATCCCTTAGATTGGGGAATTGATTGGCACAATGGCCAAACTCCATATACTTAAAACATTTATTTGTTGATGGTTCATTATATTTATATTTCTCTCTATTAATCTCATTGAATTTCTTATTCTCATCAACTATAATTTATCTTTCTTAATTTTTAGGCTTACCAAACTTTAAAAAACTTTTTTTTTCAATTCAGTAACTCTTTTAGGTGATCTTTCCCATAGTTTTGTCAAGTAAGAGTTTAAAATTTTTCTTCTCTCCAAGATTTTTAGATTTTCATTTGAAATATATATTCTTTTTCTTGTTAAAACCATGATATTGGTACATAAATCCAACCTACATTTTATGTTTTATTACACAATTCACAATATTTTTATAGATTCTATAGTATCTTCTTCGAGAAATATATTCAGATAATTGGCATTAATCCATTAAAGAACCTACAAAATTTTGTTTCAGGTTGGTTAATTATCCCATAAGTGTGCCTCGAAAGTCTTATGAAATTATCCTCGTATGTACTGAAAGATTCCTCATACTTTTTTTCCACTAAAGGAACTATTTTCCCATCTCCATATAAAGAATCCATGAAATGTACTTATTGAAATATAATTTCTTGAACTTGTCCCAATCCATCGATTCAATATCAACTTGCTGCCCCATATTCTTTATTAGTGTCCACCATCGGTCTTCTTCACCTTCTTACTAAAAAATAAGCAGAATGAATTTCTTATGCTCCAAACACTAAAGAAAGGGTACTATTTTTAGTAGTGATTATCCAATGCTTATAAACAACTGGATTAGAATACCCACTGAATGAAGGTGGATGATGTCTCATGATGGAATCAACAGAACATTGTTCCTTCCTTTACTCATTTGGAGGTGTGGCATGATTCATAATTCGAGAAATCTGTGAGAGTATATCAATTAGATTTTTAATTCCACCCCCGTTGAATTTTGTTTATAAGGAAGATATTCATTGAATTTTCCTCCCAAATCACCATTAATGTTGTTCCTTCAGGTTTCTCCATTACCTAAAAACAAAAACATAGAGTAAGAAACAATTATCATAATAAGGAACCATATAATCATGAAAAGTCACTTATAGGATGTCTAAATTATAAAAACTTTCATAATCCATGAGAACTTTGGTTTATCATAGGTTATTCATAACTAACTCCTATTTAAATCATTCATGATTGTTCATGAAGAGTTTTTTACCTTCCAAATCATATCCCCCAAGAGTGTCAAATTTGCTGTGTAGAAAGGCCCATTATCTTGTACGAGATTACCCTATGATTGGCCCAAGACATATTTTCATATTTTTTACCCCTAGGTACATATATTCTAGTGCCACATCCTCTTATTGTATCGAGACAAGGATGCATTTCTTGGAAACCACTCACTATATCCTTTACCAAAATTTCCAGACATTTTCCTATACTTTTCTCTGTACATAGACTTATCCCTGAGACATGTACTTAAAGTTATCACTTAGGTTTTCTAGTCCTAGATTACAAAGGTTAAATAAACCTTTTATCTAATACCAACTATAGAGACCTTCTATTTTCATACATCAAGTTATGGACATATAATCTGTCCCTCATATAGACTTATGAACTTGTAACCAGGTCCACAAATTAGCATTATGAAAATGAAATCAGGTTAACTCATAACATTGTGAACATATAATCATGTTCACTCATAAAATTATGTGTATTCAACCTCGTCCATGCATAACATTATTAACATGTAATTAGTTTTACTCATAACCTTATAAAGACATAATAAGGTTTACTCACAACATTATGAACATGTAATCTTGTTCGTGCATAAACTTATAGACATGCGGTAAAGTCCATGCATAAAACTGTGAACATGTAATTATTTTCATTCATATCAGTTATAACCATGAATCATCCATCATTATGCAATTCATTATAGAGATATATATGTCCCACTCATCACATAATTAAATCATACTTCATGTGCCACCAAACATTCATCCTATCATGGCCCATGAGAAGATATGGTTTATAAAAAAACAAACCATAACCTATGAAACTAAATTGGTATCATTTAAATTTCATCACATCATAATCTATGGGAATATATAGGTTTCATAATAATTTAATCAAACCATAACCCATTAAAATAAGCAGGTTTCAAAACAATATATCTCGTTGAAGAGAAACATGTGTCATAAATTTTTTAAAATGAAAACATAAACCATTAAAGAAAGAATATGAGTAAAACCCTTGGATTATTTCTTATAGGAGAATGAGTTACATCAAAAAATTTAATTATATATGGAACATAACATGGAAATTTATTTTGAATACATCTCTTGAGAAAAAATATGCTCTCTTCTTTCAAAAGGATTTTTAAAACAGAAACCCTTTAGAAACCCACTTTATTTGAAACAGTATTGAAAAAAATAGAAATAGCACTTGAAGTCATTTTTAAAACCATTTTCCATGGAAAATTATAAAAAAATCCTGAAAACATTTTGAAAATAAATTTCCTTTAAGATTTATAAAATAATAACTTTTAAAAAAACAAATTCCTTAAAAAATAGTTTGAAAACATATAAAGAAATATTTAAAATGGATTTAAAACCATTTATTTAAATATCAGTTTAAAAAAATCTTAAAAACATACCTTTTAAACATGAAGAATATGATTAAAATAAATGAAGGTAGGTAAATCTCTAAATGTAGTACGTGGTAAAAAGAACATTCCTTTTTCATGGTAAAAATGTTTGAAAAAACTACTTGTTTGGAAAGTGACGAGTGTATTCATTATTTCAATAAACTCTTACCACATTGTAACATTAGATCATACTATCCATTTTATAAAATGAAATTAAATGAAGATTAAAATACTATTAGAATGATTATATTCATGATATTTTATTTATAAGAATTTATATACACCACATATAAAAATATAGGTTCATAACATGGCATGTGTCTCAAAGAAGGAAAATTGAAAAAAAAAATTACATTAGTGATTTGGTAACTTTTGAAACATAAACCCGATGAAATAAATATAATAAAATGGTTATTAAAATACACATAAAACTAATTATAAGAATCATAAAAAACATACATGGTTAGTATACACACCACACAAAAGGAATGGGTTTTGAATAAAGCATGTATCTCATAAAAATAAAAAGTGAGATCAAATAGACGTCGCATGTGTCTTGAATATCTTCATAGTCAAACAATCCTCTTATAAAATAAATTTATGTTTATTATAAATCTGTAAACTAAAAATTTTCTTATATATAATACCATATATGGTTTTATTATGAACTTATGTTACTTGCTTTTTAACAATTCTATGTTAAATTTTTTACTTCAAGTAATATTCACTTTGTTCTTCATAAGCATCTTAATGGTTTATATCTTCGGTCATTAAAATTATATAACGATTTATAGGATTTAAAATATTATATAAATATAATTTATATTCATTATATTTTTATTATAATAATCTATAGGATACAAAAGTATGAAATGGAAGACATTGTTCATGGAGATGGTATGTTCAACGTACACATCAACACTATTTCCGTTTTATTGTCGTATTGAAAGAAATAGAGGAAATGTAATATAGGTATATGTATATATATATTTCAGTATAATAGGATAATTTTCATATTATATATATCATACACATTTAATAAATCCATCATTAAATCATTCTATGTAGTGTGTGAACATATCACATCGTTTTGAGGGGGCGGTAGTCCACAATTCCTCAAATGAAATTATCATAATTTCACAAGATGGAAGGTATAATGGTATGTGTTATAATATAATTAAAGAATAATAAATAAATTATAAATATAATATATATAATACATATATACATTTTCCATCATAATTTCCACCATGAGGGGTGATAAAGGAAAGATAAAAATCCTCATTTCGTGAGGAGGTAGTTCCCCATAAAGGTAAACAGTATGTCCATTACCCATTATATAGAAGTATGTGTAAGTATTTTTAGAACCCACTACATCAAAAAATCATATTATAATTAGGATAATTTTTTTGTTATGAAATAATACAATAATAAGTGTTGAGGGTGTAGAGAATGAAAATTAAACTAAAGTGATTGAGGAATTATGTTACCTCTTAATCAGGTAACTCTTTTTGGTTTTCACCAAAGGGATAACTTGGATTGATTTAATAATAAATGAGTTTGATAGTATTAGGGGATGTATTTTAAGGATTTATTTGGTTAGATCTTGGTTGATCCAATGTGTCTTGAGCGGTGTGATAAAGTGAGAGGAGATGAGACCATTTTATAACGGAGGAGGCGTGGCACTCTTGTAAATTTTGGGAAAGGGAATTCCACCCATGTTATTCCCAGGGTAAGTGGATCCCGTAATGGTATAATTTAGATAAAATGGATTATAGGGTTGAAATATGGACATAAAATGGCCTTTTTACAAGTGTCTAGGTCATTTGGCCCTTACAATTTGGTCCAGTCCCTTATTAAGCTTAATCTTACTTTAATTGATGTAATTAATTGTAATTACTTTCACTAATTGTTTTGGTAAAATAATAATTTGAAATTATTATAAATAATAAATTGTTATTATTAAAAATATGGAATTAGTTTTTCTAAATTCTAATACATAATTGGATGAAATTAATTTAAATTTAATCTCACAGACAAGACGTCAACGCATAGTTTTAAAGTAAAAACATCCAAAAATTTACTAAGTTTATATATATAATTTGAAAGTAAAATTGATAAAAATGACCTCAATTGGATTAATTGATTAAAATAATATCTAATTAAACTTTTAATCCAATTTAAAATGTAATTTACATTATAAATAAATTAGATGTAAAATTATTTTTGAACTAAAATTTATTATTTTTCACTATTAATTAAAAAGTGAAACTTTATAGAAAAATAAAAATATTTAACCTAACCAAATTTATATGATTATATTTGAAATATTAAGTTTATTTTGACATATAAAATCCATAAAATTCCAAAAAATTGGATTTAAAAATTGGTTCTCTAATAAAATACAACAATAATGCCTTAACAAAAAATAGAGGGTTTTAGACATAAAATTTGATTCGTTTTTATATTATGCATATAAAATATATTGAATAATTATCAAAAATAATTTAATGAATATATAAAATATAAATTACATTAATACAATTCAGTAATTTTAATTAATTTAATTTATTAGGGTAAGGAAATTTTTAATCATAAAAATAACAAAATTTTTCTTTATATTAAACCGTTTTTCATATAAATTTATAATTAATTGGTAACATATGAATTCATATTATATTTTTGTAAACCATATAATTTCATAAGTATGTTATTACTATTCATAACTTCTAGTTTTATTTCTAAGTTATATCTCATTATATTAAATAATATTATTTTAATAATATATTATTGTTCGGTAAAACTCAGTCATGCATGTTACGCAAGCCATCAAGGAAATTTGTTGTTTCGTGTAACAAAAACTAACCTCAGTGTTCTATGTTGAGTAAGCTAAAATTTATATTTTATATAGTAAACTATTAACTTGGTAATACATATAACCTAAGCCTAATATAGTTACTCAATATATAATAAACTATTTTCTATGTTGTGTGAAATGAAAAATATAAAAAAGATTAAATTAATTCAAAAAAAATAATTCAAAAAATCAAGGCATTTTCTAGTGGAATTGTTTCAAAACACATTATCACATCATTCAATAATACTTATTAGCTATTATTCATTTAAAATATCATGATCCACCTTTATAATATATTAGTTTAGTACATGTAAATATTTAGTATTCAATTCTTGTAAATAGATATGTGGAACACATCATGAAACTAAGATATGTTTGGTGGAATCACCAAGTGATAATATACTATGTTGATTTGGTAAAGAATAACATAGATACCCATATATCTAGGGATTATCTTCCAATTATTTCCAAATCTCAAAACATTAATTCATGGACATATTCTAACGTATAACTTATCTCTAAATTTCAACTATGGATCTCTATGTCAATTATTAGCATAATTTTTCTTCTGTCATTGTTCTTCTCTAATGTTATTTTTAAGGGCTCTAATTTTCTCTAAAATTTCCTCATATATATAATGTATCAATAGCATTAGTCATCCAACATAATCCCAGTGTATTAGAGTTATCAACTTCATTCCATAAATTTCATTATATAGAGTCAACTAAATACTCAAGTGAAAGAAATTGTTGTATGAAAATCCCACTAAAGGAAGCTTATAATATGAAAAACCTTTGAAATATATAGATAAATCTCTCATAATATTTTCTAGGGTTCTAATGGTCCTCTCAGACTAAATATACGTATAAGGATGATATGAAGTGATAAAGCCCATATTCATATTAAATTCTTAATGAATACTTCTCCATAACTTCAAGGTAACCCTCAAATCTAAGTTAGATACAATTGAGAGAGGTACTCTATCCAACCTCACCACATCTTTAACGTATAACCTATAATTTTGGATACGTATGAAGTATTCTATAATATAAATGAAACATAATAACTAGGTAAGGGATCAATTATAACCCAAATGGAGTTATGGACTTAAGATATCAGGGAGAGTCCTACAATAAAATCAATGGTGTTGTATTCACATTTACATATCAGTGTGAGAAATGGTTGCATCATACCCTTAGAATTATAATTTTTATCAAAAACATGTTGACATATCAGAAATCAAGATATATACTCCTCAATATTTCTATACTTTTTGTCCCACTAAAAATGTTCCTTGATATTTGTATGCATCATTGTACTTCCAAGATTGTTAGTGAATGATTATCTATGTTCATTATCTAAAAATTAATTTTTAAATTATTGTATTCAAGGGTCAAATATCCATTCTAATAACCATATCCTTTAATCATGGTTAGTTTTCAAATCCAAAACATTCCTTACCTTCTTTTATAGCTCCATGTTATCCATATATGTCACTTCAATCTTTACCTGGATGGTTGTATGACCATTCATTTGAGAAAGAAAGGTTTTGGACTTTATTTATGATTTCAGTGGAATTATTTTATAAATCAATATGTTTTGTATCTTTTATAATTGTAATCATGGACAAGATAACATGCTACTTCTAACTCGGCACATCAACCAAATTTTTCACCTACCATGGGTGGTAATGTATTAAGTGGTCGTAATCTGTAATCAACTATGACTATATCCTCTAGGCCATATTTAACTATTAATATGTGAATATATACTTTAATATTTTTTTATTATTATATATATCATGCATTTCACCATAAATATAACGTGTCTACATTTTCAAATCCAAAAATTACTACTACTAGCTCCAAATAATGAACTAGGTAATTTTGATCATGAATCATTTATTTGTGGGAGGAATATGCTATTAACATTTCATTCTTTATATGAATGAATTCCATCACTTTATTAAATGTATAACTATATATCAAAACCCATCTATTTCCTAGGGTCGAATGATAATAGGTTAATTGGTCGACCTTTTCTTCATATCATTGATTTTTTACATTCATCTATCTAAATAAACCTAGATCCCATCGTGGTAAACATGGCTATTGTAGTCCATTTACTTAAGAAATTTCTTAAAAAGAATTAATAATATCTAGATATTCCAAAAAACTATAGTGCTTTGTCACCATGGTTATTATGGGTCATTATTCCATAACATATTTCTTCAAAGGATCTGATGGTACAACCAAACTTATAATTACATGTCCTAAGAAAAATAATTTATGTTGTCAAAATCGAAAAATTATAATTTGAAATATAAATTCTTCATCATTAATTACTTCAAAAAATACTGAAATGATCTCCACGATCTTTATTATTCTTGTAATATATGATAATATTATCTATAAATACTAACACAAACCGATCAAGGTAATATCCTAATACTCTACTCTATAGATACATGAAGATATGGGGGGTATTGATAAGTTTTAGTAGAATAAAAAATCATAGTTAACATACTTCATATGAAACACTATCTTGGGTATATCCTACCTTTTAACCAATAAGACGCTATTGGAATTTAGTCTTTTCCCAACGGTAGTATACCAACGATTTAGTTAAACCGTTGGTATAGTGAGCCTTTACCAACGGTTTAACAAAACCGTTGGCAAAGGGAATTTCAGTGGACCCTTTCCCAACGGTTCAGTGGAACCGTTGGGAAATGTGTGCCTTTGACAACAGTTTTTATAAACCGTTGGCAAAGGTTTCTCCCAAATTCTAGATTGCGATCTCCTCTCCCCATTCGGACAGAGCCCTAATCTATTCGCTCTGATGCTCTCGCGAACCCCATCCGACTCCACTGCTCTCGTGAATCCGAACACCAGCACCCCCCATACCAAAAGGTACACCCCCATACGAATAGGTAAAATTTGAACTCAACCATATTGTTGTAGTTGTTTTAATGAATAGATTTTTTCCAGGTGTTGGTGGTTTAATTGATTATTGAAATTAATATCTAAATAGGATATTGTTTGTGTTTGTGAATACTTCTTTAATGTTTTTGTATTCTATGTTTGGAAGGAGAGTGTTCAAAACATGTAAATCAGAGTTGGGGGAGGCTATCGTGAACGTTTACATGTTTTGGATAATGGATTGTGGGAACTATGGATTGTGTTCAAACCAATTTGATATGTTTTGGATAATGGATTGTGGGGGTAGGGGGTGTCCACGGGGGTGGGTGGGTTGTCCATGGGGGTGGGCGGGGGTGTCCACGGGGGTGGGAAAGGCTGTCCACGGGGGTGGGCGGGGCTGTCTAGGGGGTGTGGGCTATCCTGGGGGTCTGGGTGGGGTGTTCTGGTGGGGGAGGGGTGTGTGGGGTGTCCAGGGGGGGTGGTATGTCTAGGTGGTGGTGGTGGGGTTGCAGGGGAGGGGGGTGTGTGCTATTTGGGAGGGTGGGTGGGGCTATCCAGGGGGGGTACGGGGTGTCCAGGGGGGTAAGAGGGTGGGCGGGTTGTCCACAAGGGTGGACGGGCTGTCCACGGGGGTGGTCGGGCTGTCAAGGAGGGGTGGGCGGGCTGTCCAGGGGGGGTGGGTGGGCTGGCCACGGGGGGTAGGGGTGTCCAGGGGGGTGGGCGGGCTATCCATGGGGGTGGGGGTTGTCCATAGGGAGAAGGGGGTCGAGGGGGGTGGGTGGGCTGTCCACGGGGGTGGTTGGGCTGTCTAGGGGGTAGGGGGTGTCCACGGTGGTGGGCGGGGCTGTCCAGGGGGTGTGGGCTGTCCTGGGGGTTTGGGTGGGGTGTCCTGGTGGGGGAGGGGTGTGTGGGGTGTCTAGGTGGGGTGGTATGTCTAGGTGGTGGTGGTGGGGTTGCAGGGAAGGGGGGTGTGGGCTGTTTGGGAGGGTGGGTGGGGCTATCCAGGGGGGTACGGGGTCTCCAGGGGGGTACGGGGGTGGGCGGGCTGTCCACAAGGGTGGACGGGCTGTCCACAGGGGTGGCCGAGCTATCCAAGGGGGTGGGGGGCTGTCCATAGGGAGAAGGGGTGTCGAGGGGGGTGGGTGGGATGTCCACGGGGGTGGTTGTTCTGTCTAGGGGGTAGGGGGCGTCCACGGGGGTGGGTGGGTTGTCCACGGGGGTGGGCGGGGCTATCCACGGGGGTGGGAAAGGCTGTCCACAGGGGTGGGTGGGGGCTGTCCAGGGGGTGTGGGCTGTCCTGGGGGTCTGGGTGGGGTGTCCTGGTGGGGGAGGGGTGTGTGGGGTGTCTAGGGGGTTGGTATGTCAAGGTGGTGGTGGTGGGGTTGCAGGGGAAGGGGGTGTGGGCTGTTTGGGAGGGTGGGCGGGGCTATCCCGGGGGGTACGGGGTGTCCAGGGGGGTACGGGGGTGGGCGGGCTGTCCACAAGGGTGGACGGGCTGTCCACGGGGGTGGCCGGGCTGTCAAGGAGGGGTGGTCGGGCTGTCTAGAGGGGGTGGGTGGGCTGGCCACAGGGGGTAGGGGTGTCCAGGGGGGTGGGCGGGCTATCCAAGGGGGTGGGGGTTGTCCATAGGGAGAAGGGGTGTCGAGGGGGGGTGGGTGGGCTGTCCACGGGGGTGGTTGGGTTGTCTAGGGGGTAGGGGGTGTCCACGGGGGTGGGTGGGTTGTCCACGAGGGTGGGTGGGGCTGTCAAGGAGGGTGGGAAATGCTATCCATGGGGGTGGGCGGGGCTGTCCAGGGGGTGTGGGCTGTCCTGGGGGTCTGGGTGGGGTGTCCTGGTTGGGGAGGGGTGTGTGGGCTGTCCAGGGGGGGTTGGTATGTCTAGGTGGTGGTGGTGGGGTTGTAGGGGAGGGGGTGTGGGCTGTTTGGGAGGGTGTGCGGGGCTATCCCAGGGGGGTACGGGGGTGTCTAGGGGGGTACGGGGGTGGGCGGGCTGTCCACAAGGGTGGACGGGCTGTCCACGGGGGTGGTCGGGCTGTCAAGGAGGGGTGGGCGGGCTGTCCAGGGGGGTGGGTGGGCTGGCCATAGGGGGTGGCCGTGCTCTCGCGAACCTCCCGTCCGAACATCATCGACCCCCATGGACAACCCACCTTTTATCCCAAATTCCATAGATTTATACATTATTTTATTATATTATGTCTCAAATTATCTAAAATATGTGTTTGATGTTCTTCACGTGACCTATCATAATTCCTTCTCATAATCTATAGTGATCATGGGAAGATCCCTTGCATGATTCATGATCACTCAAATTATTCTGCAGATCATACATAATGGAAGCCTTACAGGATGTGAGATGATTATATCTATGAAATCTACTCAGGTACCTGGTGAGGAAGTGCATATTAATTCAAAAAGGTAAATCGCATATGAGGATACCTTACTAATATGGTTATGGGATGAGGCATGCTCTGATGTGATAACACATTAAGTTCTTGTTGGTTTTACATTTTTTCAATAACACATTAGTATGTTTTTTTCACATGTGTAGTTGATACCATGATTATTTTCTTCCTTTATCGTTTACTTAAATGTATTTTCTATTAAAGTTCAATCCTATTGAATTGTATATGACAAAATGACTTATATGAATTCTTTTTACAGAATGGAAAGAAGTTGGATGTATGAAACCGATCGTATCTCAAGCGATTTTCAAAACAATTTGGAGAGCTTTATAGATTTTGCATTTCACAATGCTTCAGATAGTGGTCGCATACACTGCCCATGTTCCAATTGTGTTGGTAGACCTTGGTTGAGTCGTGAAGAAGTCAGCTACCACATAACCAAAAATGGTTTTTAAGCAAACTACTTTGTGTGGTATCACAATGGGGAGAAAATGAAATATCAAATTGGTGATGATTGAAATGAAAGGACTGGAATGGAGAATTTGTTATATGATCAGTTTCCATTTGTTCGTCATCATGAAAAAGAAAGGATTTCGACTCAAGAAGATGTCGATATGAGGACAACTGATGCATCTAGTGAAAATGATTATATTGATAGGGTGAAAAAATTGAATGATGCTGCCACGACTCCAGTATATCGACAATGCGATAAAATGAAAAATCTGGAATTTTTATTCCGATTGTTTCATGGAAAAACTATGTATGGGATTTCTAATACAGCAATCGATTACATTCTTACCCTCTAGAAGGATTTACTTCCAGATGATGCAGATATTCCCTCAAACCACTATATCGCATGGAAGTTAGTTGAAGAACTTGGATATTCCAGAAACAAAATTCATGATTGCCCGAAAGATTGCAGTTTATTCTAGGAAGAAACCGCTGAGCGAAATGAATGTATAAAATGTGGCACATCCCGCTGGAAGTCAAAATCTGATGGAACACCATCCCGCGTTCCACAGAAAGTAATGTGGCACTTTCCATTGATCCCCAAACTCCAGAATCTTTTTATGTCTGATGACATATCAATAAAAATGAGATGGCATGATACCGAGAGAAAGAAGACTAATGATGAGTTGGTTCATCCTGCAGATGGATTTGCATGGCAGAGATTTGATGCTCGACATCCTGATTTTTCAGCTGACGTGCGTAATGTGAGGCTGGGTCTTTCATGCGACGGTTTTAATCCATTTGGGGAGATGCTTACTTCGCACAACACATGGCCAGTTTTTATACACTTTCATAATCTTCCCCCATGGTTGTGTATGAAAAAATCTTTCACTTTCATGAGTATACTCATATCTGGTCCTTCTGATCCCGACATTGATATTGATGTATACATGCAACCTTTAATAAAAGAGTTGAAACTTCTTTGGGATGTGGGTGTGTGCACATACGATGCATGTTCGAAAGACATATTTCAGATGCGTGCTACGCTTATGTGGACGATCAATGATTTTCCGGCTTATGCAATGATGTCTGGATGGAGCACGAAGGCAAAACTTTCATGTCCAGTTTGTATGAAGAATACACGATCCAGAAGACTGAAACATCGTTGTAGTTTCAGTTTTATGGGACATCGACGATTTTTTCCAAAGGATCATCCATATAGAATGAATTGTCGAAGATTTGATAATACTATAGAGACCGATGATCCACCTCAGCATATGTCTGGAACAGATGTGCTTAATGAATTGAAAGATTTCAGTTTTTCGTTCGGGAAGGGTCAAATGAAATCTGGAAAGAGAAAGAATGTTTCCACAGAAACCTGTTACAATTGGAGGAAGAGGAGTATCTTTTTTGATTTGCCTTATTGGTCAACCAATTTGCTACGTCATTGCTTAGACATAATGCATATTGAATAGAATATATGTGAAATGTCGATTTCAGTTCTTCTAAATGTCAAGGGGAAGACAAAAGATGATTTACGATCTCGACGTGACTTGGTGGATTGGGGCATCAGAACGGAATTGAATCATGTGCCTATCAGTGAAAATAAATGGCAACTTCCATGTGCTTCTTATGTGATGACACCTACTGAAAAAAAACAATTTTTGGAAGTATTAGAGACTATTAGAGTTTCTGATGGCTATTCAAGCAACATATCTAAACGGGTCAACAGAAGAGAGTTGAAGTTAAAATCTTTGAAGACTCATGATTATCACGTTCTACTGCATGAGTTGCTTCCAATAGCAATCCGTCATCTTTTGTCCAATAATGTAAGGGTGGGTGTTATTCAGTTGTGGCATTTTTTTAGAGATCTTTGTGCTAATAAGTTGTCCAAGACTTTCTTGAAAAAAATGTTGACAGATGCCCCATTAATTTTGGGTGAGTTGGATAAAATATTTCCCCCATCATTTTTCACATGCATGCTGCATCTGACTGTCCATATTACAACTGAAATACTTCTCGAAGGACCTGTTTCTTTTCGTTGGATGTATCCAACTGAAATAAATATGTTCACATTAAAGTCTTATGTTCGAAACAAGAATCATCCCGAAGGTTCTATCGTGAAAGGTTACTTAGCTCAAGAATGTATGGATTTCTGTTCGATGTATTTGTCTGATCTTACTACAAGAATGAACAGACCAATGAGAAATGAAGAAGAACAATATGAGAAAATTGAACCCAATTTTCCATCACTTCCTCAAACAGAAGGAATTCCTGGATCATATACATTGAAGACATTAAGCCATGAAGTGCGGGAGATGGCACATCGCACAGTTTTGTTCAACTGTGATTTGTTCGATGACTATATCAGGCAAAAAAATTAAATATGTATATCTTACATATATATCTGTTAAAATATTCATATTTTTTTATCTACAGGGAACATAAAACAATGATAAATAGGAAGCACCGTTCTTTATCTTTGAGAAGGAGAGAGACTTTGCATAGAAAATAGTTTTCTTCTTGGTTAAAAATGAAGGTAAAAATATTACTGTTTAAATTAATTATTTCAATATTTACTTAAGTTTATGTGTCATTTATATTGCAGCTATTGAGTTTGTCTGCTGACTCTGTCTCTGAGGAAATAAGAGCTTTGGCTTTTGGTCCTAATACCGTGGTTCGTGACTGTAAATCAATTGTTATCAATGGGTACAGATTTATTGTCACTGAACGATCCAAAAACATGAGAACACAACATGATGGTATTATGGTTACTGCCACAACAGATTTTTATGCCAGTGTATCAGATAGTAGACCGCGACTTGAAAATGTGGGTTATTATGGAGTCGTTGAGAAAATAATAATATTGGATTATTACTCTCATGGACGAGTCACAATGATGAAATGCCATTGGTTTGATTCGATGACGAGACATGGCACATTTATTGATGATTGTGGATTTAGAGTAATTAATATGACCCGCACTCTTGATACCAAAGAACCATATGTGTTGGCATCAATGGCTAAACAAGTTTTTTATGTCAAAGATCATCTTCAACCTGAATTTGGTGTCATAGTTGAAGTAATTCCAAGACATATTTTTGATGATGCTAATGATGGAATTGAAACTGTCCCTATTGCCATTGGAACCAATCCATTTATTTCTTTTGATGACTCTAATAGCTCAATTGTCAGAGTTGATTGTGAACCTGAAGTTGTGGTTGGAAATATATAGAATCATTCATCCATGTTCTCAATTCTTTTGGTTTACCTCGAGTTGGGTTGTTAAGGTTGGTAATATTCATATTTATTTAGTATTGATCACAAATATGTTTTAGCTTACTTGACCGTTATGTGAATTTTCAATGTTTATTGGTTGCTGTTTTATTTGAATTGCATTTTCTAATTTGGAATTGAACTGTATTCATACCAAATCAAACAATATTTCTAACTTGGTGAACATTACAACTTGTATGTTTTATTAAATTCATTCAAGCTCTTCTAAAACAGTTGATAGCTAAATTACCAATGAATCCCCTCATTCCCTCATATATTTAGTTTTTTGGTTTACACATTAATTTCCTTTTTCTAATTAATTACATATTTGTTTTGAAATGCATGAAATACAGCCAATTGAAGAGAGACAAAGAAAAAAATGGCGGAGAACAATCGTCGGATGGAGGAGCTGGGCGGTCCACCATTAGTGCCTACAGTGAGTACTTTATTTCATATATATATATATATATATATATATATATATATATATATTTACAGAATATATAATGTCATGTGATTAATTTTTTTGTAAACTTTTTTTTAGGATCCACCGTTACGTCGACAGTTATTCGACGAGGAGCCTAGTACTGGTCCTAGTACTCAGGCCGGTGGTACGAGGATGGTTCGTACCAGAGGTGGACGTAGAGCTGCGCGTGCCCGACTAGACCCTGCCCCTCCCACTGACGTTTCAGCCTTCCCACATTCTGATCCCAGTGTGTCGTTAGGGACACACGGGGTATTTTGGCCTCCCATGTTTTCGCTACCTTCTGCATCTTCTGCCCCATCATTTTCACATCCCATGATGATTCCCACTCCCCAGTCAGCATCAGGTCATACAGCTATTCCATCTTCTTTTCCTTCTACTTCTATCTTTCTGAGCTTTTATATTCCATCGTCTTCGACTCCTGTTCCACTAGAGGGTGTTCCATCAGGTTCTGTGGATCCGGCGCCACTCATTGATCAGACTAGCGCAGGTATATTTATAAAACCCTAACAAATTTTTATAGCAATATTTATTTTCATTATAACATGTTTTGATAAAATATTTGTTTTTCTTTCATGACAGATACATCTACTGACAGGAGGCGGGGGCGGGGCCGTACACACATGCGTTCGGTGTGGAACCGTCGCACACAGGTTATGGTGGAATATAATGAAGACAATCAGATGGTTGAGAAAACAGGGCAGCAATGTCGGAGTTTTCTTGTGACGCTTGCCAAATACTCCGACATCATTCCCGTCAGCCCGCTGTCGTGGAGACATTTGCCACATGAGGTCAAAGATAGAGCTTGGGCAGAGATATGGGTAAAAAATCTGTTGTATTTAATGCCATGAATTATTTTTGTATTTTTATGAATTAATATTTTTATTTCAGCTTCGATTTAATTTTCCTGATGGTGAGGGTGCACGAATGGAACGTCTAAAGGATTTAGGTGAGCTTTGGAGAGCCTACAAGCATGAGCTGTATATTGGCTGGCGTCCTAGAGTTGGCACTGAGTTAGAGGCGGTACCAGTCATGGATGATTGTCCTATAGAGCAGTATCGTCGGATGATTACTCATTGGACGAGTACCCAGTTTAAGGTATGAAATACATTTGAGGTATTTAAATAATAACTTTCAAGTTTTTCATTAAGATTATCCTTTTCATTATCGAATTTTATTTAGGAATCATCTAGAAAAAATAAAAAAAACATTGATTCAAAAACATACCTCCATAAACTAGGACGCACGACGATGCCGAATCATGAGAGGCAGTAGGTATGACAATTGTTTATAAGTTTTCTTTACGACTTACATTTTCTTATGTTTCCTCAATTATTTAATCATTGATAATGTTTTTATATAACTTTTGTTTTCAATGTCATTGTTGAGGCAAGTACAAAATATTGAAGGACGTGTGCCTCGAGAAAAACTGTTTTGCTCGAGTGGACGAAAAAAGGATGGAAGTGCTGTCAACGAAGCGACTCAACAGCAGATTGTAAGTTTTAATATGTTGATTTTATATTTTAATATCTATTTTGTAACTTAATAATATGTTTATATTTGTAACAGGATGCTTTAGAGGCCCTTGATGCCCAATAAGCATACAATTTTGGGCCATCTGATCACTTACATGAGGTGTTGGGAGAGGATCATTCTGGCAGAGTACGCTGCCGACCTAGGATAGCCCCGACGAGGTATTGGCCTGCCTCAGGTACGAGTTGTAGTGCCACCGAGCTGCAGAAAGTTAGGGCACAGGCAGAACGGGCTGAGAAAAGGGCCACAGAGACGGCAGAACAGTCTGCTAGGGCAAACAGTGCATTTATGAAATTTATTGAAGTTCTATGTCCAACACTTCCAGCAGAGGCCAGCCCAGCGATTGATGAATACATGTCGTCGATACATTCTATATATGGTGCACCAGGTGGCAGTTCCAGTGGTGGTATGGCCGATGTCTAGCTTGAAGATGATGATGGCGAGGAGTCTGATGCAGAAGAGGAGGGAGATGAGGAGGGAGATGAGGAGGCGAAGGCGAGGAGGAGGGCGCTGTGGAGGGTGAGGACGATGAGGAGGATGATGACGAGGGTGATGATGATGATGATGATGGTGATGGTGATGCTGATGTGGGACATATTTATCCGTTACATTTTTGACTTATATTACTGAGATTTGATGTTTAATCTATT
Organism: Viscum album; assembly: GCA_963277665.1. Classification (NCBI taxonomy): domain Eukaryota; kingdom Viridiplantae; phylum Streptophyta; class Magnoliopsida; order Santalales; family Viscaceae; genus Viscum; species Viscum album. The sequence goes on along the minus strand of OY728146.1, from coordinate 2,031,544,714 downwards.
CTAGTTGTTGGTTTTATCTAGACTCGTAGTATAGTATTGGAGTTGAGTTATTTTTATATATTGTCTATTTTTATGGATGTTTTTGTCTTTTAGTGGTTGTATGTTTGAGAAATACCTGGACAACCCCCCTCATTCTTGGACCCTGGACAACCCCCCCTCCCCCTTGGACCCCAAACACCCCCCAATCACCCCCGGACATCCCCGCAGACAGCCCCCCGTACAGCCCCCCATACAGCCCCCACCCTCCACCCTGGACCCCGGATATCCCCCCAGACAGCCCCCCGGACAACCCCCCCACCCTCCCCCTTGGACCCCCGACAAACCCCCAAACACCCCCCGGACAGCCCCCCGGACAGCCCCCTGAACAACCCCGGACAACCCCCTGAACAACCCCTGAACAATCCCTGAACAACCCCCTGAACAACCCCCTGAACAACCCCCAGACAGCCCCCTGAACAACCCCGGACAACCCCCTGAACAACCCCCAAACACCCCCCGGACAGACCCCGCACAGCCCCCCCACCCTCCTCCTTGGTCCCCAGACAGCCCCCCGGACACCCACCGGACAGCCCCCCGGACAGCCCCTCCACCTTCCTTAATTTAATTAGCTCTGAAATGTTTAATAGCACGATCAACTAAAATATAATCCATACTAAATATGATATAAAAATATTCTATATGAATTTCCATAAGATTTTAAGTGAAAACAAAATGTGACATACGAAAAACTGACCAAACGCATTCGAAATGTGTTGATGATTTAGGACAATGATCCATGGGTCATATGTGGCGTGTACGAATCAACCCCGCCTCAATCCAAGGTGCGGTGTAGCCGGAACAACTCAAAGTGTATGTCTTTTGTTTCAAAAGGACATCATTTTAAGTGAAAAACATCAACTGGAATACAGAAAGCCGGCCAAAAGCATTCGGATTGTGTTGATACTTTAAGACAACGATCCATGGGTCATTTGAGACGTATATGAGTCAACCCCGCCTAAATCCGAGATGCGGTGTGGTCGGGACCACTCTAAGTGACTTTCATTTGTTTAAAATGGACAGTATTTTAAGTACATACGGAAAACCAACCAAACGCATTCGGTTTCTGTTGAAACTTTAGGAGAACGATCCATGGGTCATATGTGACGTGTACGAGTCAACACCACCTCAATCCGAGGCACGGTGTGACCGACACCACTCAAAGTGTCTCTATTTTGTTTAAAATGGACTTCATTTTTAGTGAAAACAACAAATGACATACGGAAAACCGACCAAACAGATTCTGATTGTGTTGATACTTTAGCACAACGATTCACGGGTCATATGTGACGTGTACTAGTCAACCTCGCCTCAATCCGAGGCGCGGTGTGGCCGGCACAACTCAAAGTGTATGTCTTTTGTTTCAAAAGGACATCATTTTAAGTGAAAAACATCAACTGGCACACGGCACGTCCGATTGACGTGCCGTCTACTCGAGCACTTCATAAATCACTCACCCGTATTTGTCGTCAGATTTCAGGCCATTCCGAAATCGTTCGGCCCGTTTGGACCATCCTCACGCGCGTTTACGAAGCGCGCGCATCACTTAAAACACAAATATTGAGCCGTACCGCGCAACCCGCACGTCCAATTGACGTGCCGTCTACGCGTACACGTCACGAATAATAATTAGATTGTTTCATGGTGGTTTCAGCTCAATCCGAGGTCGTCCGCTTTGAATTTGACCGTTTGACACCCGTTTTGGCCTTTTATGACACCAGAACTGCGTTGTCGGTCACCGCGGGCACACAGCACGTCCAATTGATGTGAAGTCTACTTGACCACTTCAGAAATCACTCACCCGTATTTGTCGTCTGATTTCAGGACATTCCGACTTCGTTCGGCCCGTTTGGACCCCCCTCACGCGCGTTTACGAAGCGCGCGCATCACTTAAAACAGGAATATTGAGCCGTACCGCGCAAACCGCACGTCCGATTGACGTTCCGTCTATGCGTACATGTCACGAATAATAATTAGAATGTTGCACGGTGGTTTCAGCTCAATCTGAGGTCGTTCGCTATGAATTTGACCGTTGGACGCCCGTTTTGGCCGTTTATGACACCAGAACTGCGTTGTCGGTCACCGCGGGCACACGGCACGTCCGATTGACGTGCCGTCTTCTCGACCACTTCAGAAATCACTCTCCCGTATTTTTTTGTCTGATTTCAGGCCATTCCGACTTCGTTCGGCCTGTTTGGACCCCCCTCACGCGCGTTTATGAAGCACGTGCATCACTTAAAACATGAATATTGAGCCGTACTGCGCAAACCTCACGTCCGATTGACATGCCGTCTACGCGTACACGTCAAGAATAATAATTAGAATGTTTCACGGTGGTTTCAGCTCAATCCGAGGTCGTCCTTTATGAATTTGATAGTTGGACGCCCGTTTTGGCCGTTTATGACACGAGAACTGCATTGTCGGTCACCGCGGGCACACGGCACGTCCGATTGACATGCCGTCTGCTCGACCACTTCATAAATCACTCTCCCGTATTTGTCGTCTGATTTCAGGACATTCCGAAATCGTTCAGCCTAATTGGACCACCCTCACATGCGTTTACGAAGCGCGCACATCACTTAAAACACGAATATTGAGCCTTACCGCGCAAACCGCACGTCCGATTGACGTTCCGTCTGCGCGTACACGTCAAGAATAATAATTAGAATGTTTCACGATGGTTTCAGCTCAATCCGAGATCGTCCGCTATGAATTTGACCGTTTCACGCCCGTTTTGGCCGTTTATGACACCAGAACTGCGTTGTCGGTCACCCCAGGCACACGGCATGTCCGATTGATGTGTCGTCTACTCGACCACTTCATAAATCACTAACCCGTATTTTTCGTCTGATTTCAGGCCATTCCGAAATCGTTCGTCCCATTTGGACCCACCTCACGCGCGTTTACGAAGCGCGCACATCACTTAAAACAGGAATATTGAGCCGTACCGCGCAAACCGCACGTCCGATTGACATGCCGCCTGCGCGTACATGTTACGAATAATAATTAGAATGTTTCACGGTGGTTTCAGCTCAATCTGAGGTCGTCTGCTATGAATTTGACCGTTGGACGCCCGTTTTGGCCGTTTATGACACCAGAACTGCGTTGTCGGTCACCACGGGCACATGGCACGTCCGATTGACGTACCGTCTGCTCGACCACTTCAGAAATCACTCTCCCGTATTTTTCATCTGATTTCAGGCCATTCTGACTTCTTTCGGCCCGTTTGGACCCCCCTCACGCGCATTTACGAAGCGCGCACATCACTTAAAACACGAATATTGAGTCGTACCGCGCAAACCGCACGTCCGATTGATGTTCCGTCTGCGCGTACACGTCATGAATAATAGTTAGAATGTGGCACGGTGGTTTCAGCTCAATCCGAGGTCTTCCTCTATGAATTTGACCGTTTGACGCCCGTTTTGGCCGTTTATGACACCAGAACTGCGTTATCAGTCACCGCGGGCACACGACACGTCCGATTGATGTGCCGTCTGCTCGACCACTTCATAAATCACTCTCCCGTATTTTTCATCTGATTTCAGGCCATTCCAAAATCGTTCGGCCCCTTTGGACTACCCTCACGCGCGTTTACGAAGCGCGCACATCACTTAAAACACGAATATTGAGCCGTACCGCGCAAACCGCACGTCCGATTGATGTGCCGTCTGCGCGTACACGTCACGAATAATAATTATAATGGTTCAAGGCGGTTTCAGCTCAATTCAAGATCGTATGCTATGAATTTGACTGTTGGACGCCCGTTTTGGCCATTTATGACACCAGAACTCCGTTGTCGGTCACCGCGGGCACACGGCACATCCGATTGATGTTCCGTCTGCTCGACCACTTCATAAATCACTCACCCGTATTTGTTGTCTGATTTCAGGCCATTCCGAAATTGTTCGGCCCGTTTGGACCCCCCTCACGCGCGTTTACGAAGCGCGCGCATCACTTAAAACAGGAATATTGAGCCGTACCGTGAAAACCGCACGTCCGATTGACGTGCCGTCTGCGCGTACACGTCACGAATAATAATTAGAATGTTTCACGGTGGTTTCAGCTCAATCTGAGGTCGTCTGCTATGAATTTGACCGTTGGACGCCCGTTTTGGCCGTTTATGACACCAGAACTGCGTTGTCGGTCACCGCGGGCACACGGCACGTCCGATTGATGTGCCGTCTGCTCGACCACTTCCGAAATCACTCTCCCGTATTTTTCGTCTTATTTCAGGCCATTCCGATTTCGTTCAGACCATTTGGACCCCCTTACGCGCGTTTACGAAGCGCGCACATCACTTAAAACACGAATATTGAGCCGTACCGCGCAAACCGCACGTCCGATTGACATGTCGTCTGCGCGTACACATCACAAATAATAATTATAATGTTTCACGGTGGTTTCAGCTCAATCCGAGGTCGTCCGCTATGAATTTGACCATTTGACACCCGTTTTGGCCGTTTATGACACCAGAATTGCGTTGTCGGTCACCGCGGGCACACCGCACGTCCGATTGACGTGCCGTCTGCTCGACCACTTCATAAATCACTCACCCGTATTTCTTGTCTGATCTCAGGCCATTCTGAAATCGTTCGGCCCGTTTGGACCACCCTCACGCGCGTTTACGAAGCGCGCGCATCACATAAAACACGAATATTGAGCCGTACCGCGCAAACCGCATGTTCGATTGACGTTCCGTCTACGCGTACACGTCACGAATAATAATTAGAATGATTCAAGGTGGTTTCAGCTCAATCTGAGGTCTTCCGCTATGAATTTGACCTTTGGACGCCCGTTTTGGCCGTTTATGACACCAGAACTGCGTTGTCAGTCACCGCGGGCACACGGCACGTCCGATTGACGTGCTGTCTGCTCGACCACTTCAGAAATCACTCTCCCGTATTTGTCATCGGATTTCAGGCCATTACGACTTCGTTCGGCCTGTTTGGACCCCCCTCACGCACGTTTACGAAGCGCGCACATCACTTAAAACACGAATATTGAGCCGTACCGCGCAAACCGCACGTACGATTGACGTTCCGTCTATGCGTACACGTCACGAATAGTAATTAGAATGTTTCAAGGTGGTTTCAGCTCAATCCGAGGTCGTCCGCTATTAATTTGACCGTTGGACGCCCGTTTTGGCCGTTTGTGACACCAGAACTGCGTTGTCGGTCACCACGGGCACACGGCATGTCCGAATGACGTGCTGTCTGCTCGACCACTTCATAAATCACTCACCCGCATTTGTCGCCTGATTTCAGGCCATTCCGAAATCGTTCGGCCCGTTTGGACCACCCTCACGCGCGTTTACGAAGCGCGCGCATCACTTAAAACACGAATATTGAGCCGTACCGCGCAAACCGCATGTCCGATTGACGTGTCGTCTGTGCGTACACGTCACAAATAATAATTAGAATGCTTCACGGTGGTTTCAGCTCAATCTGAGGTCGTCCGCTATGAATTTGACCGTTGGATGCCCGTTTTGGCCGTTTATGACACCAGAACTGCGTTGTCGGTCACCGCGGGCACACGGCACATCCGATTGACGCGCCGTCTGTTCGACCACTTCATAAATCAGTCACCCGTATTTGTAGCCTGATTTCAGGCCATTCCAAAATCGTTCGGCCCGTTTGGATCACCCTCACGCGCGTTTACGAAGCGCGCACATCACATAAAACACGAATATTGAGCCGTACTGCGCAAACCGCACGTCCGATTGACGTGCCGTCTGCGCGTACACGTAACGAATAATAATTAGAATGTTTCACGGTGGCTTCCGCTCAATCTGAGGTCATCCGCTATGAATTTGACCATTTGACGCCCGTTTTGGCCGTTTATGACACCAGAACTGCGTTGTCGGTCACCGCGGGCACACGTCACGTCCGATTGATGTGCCGTCTGCTCGACCACTTCAGAAATCACTCTCCCGTATTTTTATTCTGATTTCAGGCCATTCAGACTTTGTTCGGCCCGTTTGGACCCCCCTCACGCGCGTTTACGAAGCGCGCGCATCACTTAAAACACGAATATTGAGTCGTACCGTGCAAACCGCACGTACGATTGATGTGTCGTCTACGCGTACACGTCACGAATAATAATTAGAATGTTGCACGGTTGTTTCAGCTCAATGTAAGGTCGTCCACTATGAATTTGACCGTTGGACGCCCGTTTTGGCCGTTTTTGACACCAGAACTGCATTGTCGGTCACCGCGGGCACACGGCACGTCCGATTGATGTGCCGTCTGCTCGACCACTTCAGAAATCACTCTCCCGTATTTGTCGTCTGATTTCAGGACATTCCGACTTCGTTTGGCCCGTTTGGACCCCCCTCACGCGCGTTTACGAAGCGCGCGCATCACTTAAAACACGAATATTGAGCCGTACCGCGCAAACCGCACGTCCGATTGACGTTCCGTCTGCGCGTACACGTCAAGAATAATAATTATAATGTTTCACGGTGGTTTCAGCTCAATCCGAGGTCATCCGCTATGAATTTGACCATTGGACGCCCGTTTTGGCCGTTTATGACACCAGAACTGCGTTGTCGGTCACCACGGGCTCATGGCATGTCCGATTGACGTGACGTCTGCTCGACCACTTCATAAATCAATCTCCCGTATTTTTCGTCTGATTTCAGGCCATTCCTAAATCGTTCGGCCCATTTGGACCACCCTCACGCGCGTTTACGAAGCGCGCACATCACTTAAAACAGGAATATTGAGCCGTACCGCTCAAACTGCACGTCCGATTGACATGTCGTCTACGCGTACACATCACGAATAATAATTAGAATGTTTCACGGTGGTTTCAGCTCAATCCGAGGTCGTCCGCTATGAATTTGACCGTTTGACGCCCGTTTTGGCCGTTTATGACACCAGAACTGCGTTGTCGGTCACCGCGGGCACATGGAACGTCCAATTGACATGCCGTCTGCTCGACCACTTCCGAAATCACTCTCCCGTATTTGTCGTCTGATTTCAGGCCATTCCGACTTCGTTCGGCCCGTTTGGACCCCCCTCACGCGCGTTTATGAAGCGCGCGCATCACTTAAAAGACGAATATTGAGCCGTACCGCGCAAACCGCACGTCCGATTGACATGCCGTCTGCATGTACACGTCAAGAATAATAATTAGAATGTTGCACGGTGGTTTCAGCTCAATCTGAGGTCGTCTGCTATGAATTTGACCGTTGGACGCCCGTTTTGGCCGTTTAGGACACCAGAACTGCGTTGTCGGTCACCGCGGGCACACGGCACGTCCGATTGACGTGCCGTCTACTCGACCACTTCATAAATTACTCTCCCGTATTTTTCGTCTGATTTCAGGCCATTACGACTTCTTTCGGCCCGTTTGGACCCCCTCACGCGCGTTTACGAAGCGCGCGCATCACTTAAAACACGAATATTGAGCCGTACCGCGCCAACCGCACATCCAATTGATGTGTCGTCTGCGCATACACATCACGGATAATAATTAGAATGTTGCACGGTGGTTTTAGCTCAATCCGGAGACGTGGTGTGGCCGGCACCACTCAAAGTGTCCGTCTTTTGTTTCAAAAGGACGTCATTTTAAGTGAAAAGCATCAACTGGCATACAGAAAACTGACCAAACGCATTCCGAATCAGTTGATAATTTATCCCAAAAATCCATGGGTCATATGTGACGTGTACGAGCCATCCCGGGATGAATCCAAGTCGCGGTGTGGACAGGATACGTCTAAGTGGCTCTCTTTTGTTTTAAATGGACACCATTTTAAGTACATACGGAAAAACGACCAAACGGATTTGGTTTCCGTTGAAACTTTAGGAGAACGATCCATGGGTCATATGTGACGTGTACGAATCAACCCCGCCTCAATCGGAGATGCGGTGTGGCCGACACCACTCAAAGTGTCTGTCTTTTGTTTCAATAAGACGTCATTTTAACTGAAAAACCTCAATTGACATACGAAAAACTGACCAAAGGCATTCGGACTGTGTCGATACTTTAGCACAAGGATCCATGGGTCGTATGTGACGTGTAAGAGTCAATCTCGCCTCAATCCGAGGAGCGGTGTGGCCGACACCGTTCTAACTATGTCTCTTTTGTTTAAAATGGACAGGAATATAAGTGAAAAGAACAACTGGCATACACAAAACCGACCAAACGCATTCCGAATCTATTGATAATTTATCACAACGATCCATCGGTCATATGTGACCTGTACGAGTCAACCCGGGCTCAATCCGAGTCGCGGTGTGGCCAAGATCAGTCTAAGTGGCTCTCTTTTGTTTAAAATGGACAACATTTTAAGTACATACCGAAAACTGACCAAACGCATTCGGTTTCCATTGAAACTTTAGGAGAACGATCCATGGGTCATATGTGATGTGTACGAATCATACCTGCCTCAATCCGAGGCGCGGTGTGGCCGACACCGCTCTAACTGTGTCTATTTTGTTTAAAATGGATAAGATTATAAGTGAAAAGAACTGGCATACGCAAAACCGACCAAACACATTCGGTTTCCATTGAAACTTTAGGAGAATGATCCATGGGTCATATCTGACGTGTACGAATCATCCCCGTCTTAATCCGAGATGCGGTGTGGCCGACACCGCTCTTACTACGTCTCTTCTGTTTAAAATGGACATGATTATAAGTGACAAAGAACAACTGGCATACGCAAAAACGACCAAATGCATTCCGAATCTTTTGATCATTTATAAAAAAGATCCATGGGTCATATGTGACCTGTACGAGGCAACCCGGGTTCAATCCGAGTCACGGTGTGACCGGGATCAGTCTAAGTGGCTCTCTTTTGTTTAAAATGGACACCATTTTAAGTACATACGGAAAACCGACCAAACGCATTCGGTTTCCATTGAAACTTTAGGAGAACGATCCATGGATCATATGTGACGTGTACAAATCATCCCCGCCTCAATCCGAGGCGCGGTGTGGCCGACACCGCTCTAACTGTGTCTGTTTTGTTTAAAATGGACAGGATTATAAGTGAAAAGAACAACTGGCATACGCAAAACCGACCAAACGCATTCAGAATCTTTTGATAATTTATCACAACGATCCATGGGTCATATGTGACGTGTATGAGCCAACCCGGGTCAATCCGAGTCGCGGTGTGACCGGGATCAGTCTAAATGGATCTCTTTTGTTTAAAATGGATATCATTTTAAGTACATACGGAAAACCGACCAAACGAATTCGGTTTCCATTGTAACTTTAAGAGAACGATCCATGGGTCCTATGTGACGTGTAAGAATCATCCCCGCCTCAATCCGACATGCGGTGTGGCTGACACCACTCAAAGTGTCCGTCTTTTGTTTCAAAAGGACGTTATTTTAAGTGAAAGGCATCAACTGACATACAGAAGAATGACCAAACGCATTCGGATTCTATCGATACTTTAGCACAACGATCCATGGGTCATATGTTACGTGTACAAGTCCACCCCTTCTTAATCCGAGATGCGGTGTGGCCGACACCACTCTAACTATGTCTCTTTTGTTTAAAATGGACATGATTATAAATGAAAAGAACAACTGGCATACGCAAAACCGACCAAACACATTCGGAATCTTTTTATAATTTATCACAACGATCCATGGGTCATATGTGACATGTACGAGCCAACCCGGGATGAATCTGAGTTGCGGTGTGGTCAGGATTAGTCTAAGTGTCACTCTTTTGTTTGAAATGGACAACATTTTAAGTACATACGAAAAACCAACCAAACGCATTCGGTTTCTATTTAAACATTAGGAGAACGATCCATGGGTCATATGTGACATGTACGAATCAACCCCGCCTCAATTGGAGACGTAGTGTGGTCGACACCACTCATAGTGTCTGTCTTTTGTTTCAAAAGGACGTCATTTTAAGTGAAAAACATCAACTGGCATACGGAAAACCGACCAAACGCATTCGGATTGTGTCGATACTTTAGAACAATGATCCATGGGTCAAATGTGATGTGTACGAGTCAACCCCGCCTCAATATGAGGTGCGGTGTGGCCGGTATCACTTCAGGTGTATGTATTTTGTTTAAAATGGACATCATTTGAGGTAAAAATATATGGTATAGAAAAAACCTATCAAATTATGAATTGAATTTCGGATTCCACATATAATTGTCATCTAAATTTTAAATTGAATTCTATATGAATTATGTACGTTTATAATTACGTTATGAATTCTAATTTAATTATGGATGTGTATAGTTTCAGGATCCATTATATGTTAAATGTGTATGAATTTGTTCATAATTGTATATGTATGTTTTATTTTATTGCAGGTACAATAATTGGATTGAAAATGAGGTCAAAATGAGGCCTGATGGAGAGGGACCGGATGGACAGGGGCTGTGCAAATTGCAGGGTGCTGCAATTTGCAGCATAGGGTATGCCAACAGTTTAAAACCGTTGGCATATAATCCTAAAGAAGTTTTTACCAATGGTTCATTGAACCGTTGGTAAATATGTCTTTTCCCAACGGTTCTAAACCATTGGGAAAGAGTTTTGGATATTGATATTTTCCAATGGTTCTCCCAAACCGTTGGAAAAAACTATCCCAACGGTTTTCCAGAACCGTTGGGATAGGGTGGCTTTTGTGAGACTATACCAATGGTTTCCAGTAAACCGTTGGGAAAACCTTTTCCCAACGACTTACTTCCCTATGGTTATCACAACCGTTGGTATATCATATACCAACGGTTACAGGGGCTTTCCCAACGGTTGTGAACCGTTGGGAAATATTATATTTCCAGTAGTGAGATATGATATCCAAATCAATGATAAATATTAAAAATTATTATGTTTCACATAGTTAATTAGAGAAGTTATCAATATTGGATAGATGATAATTATTCTTGATAATAATATTGTTATGTTCTCGATAATCAATGAAAACTGACATTGAAACATAATTATTCATAAAAAAGATTAGATTCACCCCATAGTGACTCCTTAGGATATATTAATTCTCTTTTTAAATTCTAATAGATTTTGTATTCAATTATAGTAATTTAATTAGGGATGTTATATAAAAAGTATTCAAAATAAGCATAACATGGAGTTTATGTTTTATTAAAAAATCCACATCATGATTTGTAGTAATATTTGGAAAATATCTAAAATATTCATCGAAATATTTCTGAACAATATACATATAGTCAATGTTGATTATCTCCCTAACAATTTTAGATAAATACCCCTCATGACTAGGTATTAAGACCCATATAATGGATGTAATTTACATTCTATGTTCATGTTCGTACACACACTGATAAATTATCCAACGTTGATTCGGAATATAAAATATGATATCCATTCCTTGAAAAATGATATGGTATCTATATAAGGAGAGCCTATCCTGTTTACAAATCACATCAAATTCTATATAAAAGAGGATAAAAATATTTGGAGGAAGAAAATTACCTTATAACTATACTATATAAGAAATATAGACATGATAATAAATCATCATACCATAATATATTTTAACCATTAAATCAACATTTACCCATTTAGGTGGTGATGTGATGCTCTATTAAAATTATTCAGATATAAACGAGTAGGTGGAAGTTGAATTAAATAATTTTTTTCAGTTCTATGGTGGACGATAAGTTTACTTTCACCACTTATTTCTAATGATCTACTTTAGAAGTTGTTATTTTCTAATCCTTTCCTTTAAAAATTTTCTTATGAGTTTTTTGGAACTAACTATCATTATTAACTCTTATATTCATACAGTAATTGAAATAAGGTCTATACTCCTTGTAATTATTACTTTGTAGTCAGTTTTTCAATTAAATTGAACTTGTTATCCCTTAATTTAAATATATAACCTCCTTATATCAATTGATAATTCATTTTATTGATGAACTTTTTTAACAAAATTTAAAAAATCACTAACCCCTTCTTGGAAATTTCCTCTATACTTCATTCCCAACTTTTAGTATAAAATAAGACCAATTTTATTTCCTCCATGAGTCTTATTATGTAAATATCCATTAAAATCCATTTTTATCTTCTTTTCCTCAAAACCATGAAAATAATGAGAGCATACACTATCCATTTTTACCTTGAAATAACAGTAAATTATTATATATATTTATCAATTTATATTATAGATAATTCATTCCAAAAACATGATTTTAATACACTAAATATTTAATCATGTTTTATTTTAGTTTTGATGATAAAAATAGAATCATACCATTAATTCATGGTAAAATTTACCTTATAGGTAGAAATAGATCCACAATCCTTCTATTTTTGTTCGATAAATTTTCTCCTCTTTTTTAGTGTGATGATTTGGATAAATTTTCCTTCCTTTGTATTTACAAAAGTTCAACATGATTTATATGACCATTCATATCTTGAGAGAGTTTAGTGGACATAACCAAATTAATTTTAATCCTAGGTCTCATTATATTTAATTTCTCATGGGGAAAATTATTTTGTTGGTCATCACATTCATTTATTATATGATTCTTCCAAGTTCCATGTATTAAATAAAACCAAGAAGAACATCGTGATCACAAAAAATCCATAATCCAGATGAGAATATATACAATAATAGAAATAATTCTAGATATGTTTTAATTTATGAAATATTATTCCATGTTTTTATTTTGGTTTTCCATGGTCATTTTTTATTAGTATTTCTAATATAAATATTTTCAAAATCATCATAGTGGTTTATAATGTCATTCTATTTAACCAATGAATACCCCCAAAGATCATCACACCACGTGTAAATTTAGGCCTCTTTGTCATATACTTGGTGAATACTAAGTTAATATCACTTAATACTTTTGAGGGTTTTAACCACTAGGTGTATATGTTCTAGATCATTTATCCAATTTGTTGTATCCATATACAGATATCATACCTAGAAATGAACACACTCTATTAATTACAACAATTTTAGGATATTTCCTATATTTATGATTATCCTTCTGGTTTTCACTAAATTATTTTAATCATAATACACAAAAATGACAAAACCCATCTCTGATAACATTTAAGGTGTCTCAAGCATCAATTACATAATTATTAAATTATTTTAAGTGAATATTAAATATATATCCATATAATAGATACCTCAGAACCATAAATATTTGGTGCCTTTAAAGACTAGACACATAATAACCTATTTTAGGAAAGATCACGAATATATACGACAATTTTCATATCATATAGTACCTTTCATAGAAATATATTATTTCAAAACATTATTCATAACCAGAGGAAACAAAAACATTAAAGGGGTAAACTAATATAATTGGTAGGGGTAAAAGTTGTATATATTAATAAATTATTCATAATTGAGAGTAAGATAATCATAAGGGTATAAAAACATAATGATAAACTACAAAAACATATATAGTAAGTCAAAGAGTGTAAATCTTGAATCATTGAATAATTCTTTATCCTAACAAAAAACATGAGTCATAAGTGTTAAAAATCATAAAATAATTGATAAGAGGATATGAAAACATATCAAAAGAATTATACATAATATTATGGAATAATAATAAGATTATATAATCATTTCCTTAGTTAGTGATTACATTCAATACTATCATGGTTAATGGAGTCCCATAGTGGGTTGGGTTTAATCCCCTTTTCTATAAACAAAATGGAAAAAGGAATATAATGGATTTGGTGTACTCCCCATTCCCCTTAATATTATCTAATGAGACATCAATACATAAAGAATTAATTGTATGATTATATAATTCTAGTACTAGTGACCATTTAATGGAAACCATATATTTCTTTAGTAAAATATCATAATAACATTCATCATTCAATCATAGCTTAATTAACCACTAGGAACGAAATTTATTTCACGAAAATATAGTCTAAAAATCATCATTATAGGACATAAAAAATATAGATGATTGTATCATAATAGAATCTACCATTGAAGAACAATAGTTTTCAAAATATATTAACATAAATAGAAAATAATTTTATAAAATCATTATAAATATGATTTGAAAAAAAAGAAATATCAAATTTTCATTGTAACTTTTAAAAATTTAAAATTTTTTAAGAAAATGGGACTATAATTTTCTTTGAAAATACATGGTAAATTGGAGATGAATTTTAATGCTAAATAGATGACATGATGATGGAAAAATTCATTTATACTATATACATTTGAGAAAAAAATATTTTTATACTTTTTTATAGAAAGTAAATAGTGAGTCATACAAAAAATATTTGAAAATATTAATTTCAATAATATTTAAATAAATTTAAAAGTTAGTATAAAATATTTTATAAAAATAATTGGTGTAGATTAAAACTTTAATAAATTAATTCTTAAGAATTAGAATATATAGGAAAAATATTCGGGATCTAACAAAAGATATATGATTATCTTTTCTCAAAAACACTATTTTTTACTTTTTGAGTAGCAGAAAGGGGGAAGTGAAAAAATAATTGAAAATATATAAATAACCATAGAATAATAAAAATATAATATTTATAAAGGAAATAACATATAATTTCTTGCAATGAAAATTTAATCCTAATTAATACTTATACAAAGTGAGATTTTAATATAAATTCTTTCCTTAAGTCTAGAATTTATTTTTATATTGTCTAAAATCATACATGAAAAATGAAAAATAATTATAAATAAATAATAAAACCATATCAATAATCAAATTACAATATATATTTCGCTTATAGTTTCAAATTACCCATTTATTAAGGATTCTTTATTAAAATCAATATTTTGGGTGTTAACTGTTTTTATGTATGTTTCGGTTTAGAGATCCTCGTCACTAAACATAGGTCATGGGGTAATCATATAAAAAATCACAATCATGTAATAAATATAATATTTATTTATTATATTCACTTTTTATAACTAGGCTTGTATGGTGGATATGAAAAGTAAATTACCTCACTTAATGGTGGTTGTAGTCCACATGTACAAATGAATAATGTTTTCATTTAAATTAATTTAAAAGGAGGTATATAATTTTTATTACATCCACATAATAAAATTTTATCATAATAATTATATTTATTCTATTAGTTTTATATAGTTATAGAATATTTGGAGGAGGTGGAAAAAGAAATAAACTTGAATGAATCCCTTTAAAGAAATTACCTCTTCTTTTGTTACCGTTATTTATATTACACTTAAAGACTTTTTAGGTTATAGTTTTTGTGAGAAAAGAAAATATAGGAAGTTCTAGGATATTTTTCGACTTATTTGGGTATATATTGGTAGATTTAAGGTGATCACACTATGTGGAGAAGTGATGAAATTTTGTTCCCTTTTATATGTGAGAGTGGTGAAACCCATGTAAATATCTTTAACACTAAAAAAACATAAATTAATTTTAATGGTTTATTGGAACCAAAAGAAATAAAATTAAAATAATGGGCAATTGAATATCTCAACCACAAAAAAATTAAATTAGTAAATGTGATAGTGATAATTGTGGCCTTATCAAATAGTTTGACCATATTTTAATCCTTACCATGATGACAAACTTTTACCCTCATAAATTATTTCCACACTAAAAAAAACATTAAAATAATTACCTAATATTTAATATTTATATTTCAAATATGGAATAAATTATAAAAGATTCAATTTCTAGAGGCGGAAGAAATTAATTCTAATATATGTTTATGAAACCAATAAAAAACCATTTTGTTTTTGAAAAATACGAATCTTTAAGAATTTTTTTTATTTTCATTCCATTTATAGTTAAAATTGATAGATGAATATTATTTTATTTTATTCAATAATGATTCAATAAATTTTCTTCTAATCATTCATTAATAGTGATTTATTTAATTTATCATGATAATAACACATTTTATGCTTAAAAAAATATTTTTTTTGAAATATATCACATTATGTCTTGAAATTATTTTATATTTATATCAGTATAATTGATTTTTTATTAATTATTGATAAATAATTTTTCAAAATGTATAAAAAATGTTATTCTAATAGTTTAATATTAGAAATCATATAAATTATCTTTAAAATAAAAATATATATAAATAAAACAGTGTTTGTAAATAATTTTATTTTTTTAACCAAAAAATATTAAACTTCTATTTCTTATCATTAATTAACCATTTAATATATTTACATAACTGAATGTTTTAATTATTACTTAAATTTTATCAATAAAATTTATTTATATCATTCCTTATAAAAAATAAATTTAACAACAATCAATATTTCAAGAAAACACTTCAAAATGATTTCTTTAGAATTCATGGTATTTAATTAAGTGAGTGGTACCCTTTTTTAAAATATCATTTATTTTATCAACTTAATTTAAATATCTCACAATGTATTTCAAATTATATTCTAATAAATCATTATTCTCTTCTATTTGGTGTTACATGCATCACAAGCTATCAAAGACATTGAATTTAATAAAGATAAATATATTCTAAAATATTGAGGAGTTACAATAGAAAATTCATTGTATGATATATCATATCATCAGTAAAATATTGAACATTTATTTAAAATTGTTTGAAAAAAACCTCTCATAGATAGTGATATCACTTTTAATTATATACAAAATCATATCCAACAGATTTGGTTCATCTATATTTTTATA
Source organism: Viscum album (assembly GCA_963277665.1). NCBI lineage: Eukaryota > Viridiplantae > Streptophyta > Magnoliopsida > Santalales > Viscaceae > Viscum > Viscum album. The sequence goes on along the minus strand of OY728146.1, from coordinate 2,031,528,054 downwards.
ACATATGCTATGGATATATATATATATATAAATGGATTACTATAATATTGTTTATCTTAAAAAACATTTGGATTTTCGTAAAACTAATAAATCCTTTAAACTTATTTAAAGAATGTTTATATAACAAAATGGGTTTGAAGAATATATCTATGATCATAAATGGTGGGATATTGTACCCAAACCCATTAATTTTTTTTTTCAAGATAAATTTTGGAGAATAAATCATAAAATATAAATAGTTGACCTTATTATTGATGTAAAATATTCACTTAAAATGGTTTATTATGAACCCTTAGTGATAACCTATGATTTATCACCTTGAATTGTGTTCACCAATTATGTGAAGAACTACTAAAAATTATTGGTAAGATTTCTCAATTATTCAAAATCATACTACAAGCTTTGTGTTGAAGAAAAATAAGAAAATAGAAACATTTCACTTTGGATGTTACATATTGAATTCAATTACTAATAATTTTTCTACCTTTATATAATATCTATTTATAATATTCAAAGGGTTTAGTGAATACCTAATAATCTCTAAAATTTTGCATACACAAAAGAAACTACATCATATATTTAATTAACATAATATAAACCATCCCTTATTGTTTAATTATGAATAATTTATTATAATATGTTTTAAGTAACACAAGTATAATCTTTTGATATTAAGTTTAATGTATGATATATTTATATAGAATAATTAATATGGGAATATGTGATATCAAATATTATATATATATATATATATTTCCATGAAATATAACAATATTTACCCCAATAATATAAATCACTCAACTACATTACTCAAAGATATATTCTCATATTATACATCCCATCACTATATAAAGATAATAGATTGTTTAATGTGAAATATTTTTGTCACTTTCAATGAGAAATTTAAATCCTTATAATGTGAAATAATATTTATTTGGGTGTTAAAGATAAAAATGGTTTTAGTGAAATATAATAATCATTTAAGTGGATGTTATAATATTTCCTAAGATATTATAGAAAAAATGATTAGGTGAGAAAATTATTTGGTTAGGAGAGAAACATTTTGTAAAAAAATCATGCGTACAAGGTGGATACTATTTATAGGGGTAATGATAAAGTGTGGGGATTAAAAACTAATAATGTTACTGATATGATAACATAGTGACTTTTTTATCTAAATTTTTATATAACAGTATGGTTATAATTTTTATAAGGGACTAAGTTTCTTTGAAATACAACTATTTTTTATATTTATAACCATTTTTCTTATTTATGTTGGGAAAATATTTGGTCTTTGAAAAAATGTATCAAGTCTAATCCTCGCTAAAAATCATAGGTAGAAAAAATTCAAAAAGACTGATCATCTTCAAATTATTTTGAATTAAAAATACTTCTATAGAGGTTATAAAATGAAATAAAATAATCATTTTTTGATTTTATTAACATGAATAAAATAATATTTTGATCTTTATAATATTCATAAAAGAGTTTCTATTAAAATAAAATATTATTATTTTTTTCGTATACAAACAACAATATATATACGATGAATGTTAAAAGATGAGGACTTTCAAGAAACGTTACTGTATTACTCTCCTTAATAGTGAACTTACCGCCACCACTAATGTTTTATTTTTGATTATTGAAGAACCCTATTTAACATATAATTGTGTTTCCATGATATTATGTAATTTTAATTTTCATGAATATACATTGAAAAAAATAGAAATCGTGAAATAATGTTTTTTCTGTACCACTAAAAAAATAAGCTCATAATGATTGTTTAAAGAAAATGATATTTTATAGCTGAGTTAAGAAAATAAAATTCAAATTTTTTATTTTCATATATATTCTATACCAAACATAATTTTCCATATAGAAAAATGTTTTCCCCTTTATATAAATAATAACACCATTTCAAATATTATATATGTATAATTTGGAGAGAAAAATATTTTTAGATTTAATATCATCTATTGCCTGAATGGCTTGAAGGCCTTCATTTTTATTGATTTTTGATAACCCACCTTTCAAGGGATACGGGGGAACCCTTACAAGGCCCGTAGGCTCAGAGATTACATGGCCCGTAGGCTTAGGAGATTACATGACCCGAAAGTCTTAGGTAATTCAACCAGACTATCAACAAGGAACTACCCCTCCCCAGCATCTGCATCCTAATAGTAGCTCTCCACCTTTGCATGACCGTCTAGCTAGAATTCTCGTCCAAGAACATACTGGTACCAATGGCATAGACATACCCTCTCATTCTGACAATCCATTTGATTCTGCTCTGGTGAGTGCACCTACTCTGAATCCTCTTATGGGGCTGCTGCTTTTTTGTAGTGTGTCTGGGGCCTGTATTCATGTGGTCCGAAGGCCTTGGGGTGGCCTTAAGGCCTTAATGTGGCCTAAATGCCTTGATTATCAACTGGCCTAAAGGCATTGGGTGGCCAGAAAGACTTGAAGGACCCGAGGACAAAACCGGTGTCCCGAAGGCCCAGATGGATGAATAGTTCTGGCTGCTACAGTACCGAACAGTTCCTGCTATAGTGCCTGCTACAGTGCCTGTTACAGTGTCTGCTACAGTACCTGGTACAGTACTACAACATTACTACTATACTACCTAGAAATATTCCTCAACCAGGATTTGATCTCGGGTCTCTTGGATGCACCTTGTGAGTCCTCAACAACTGGACTGAGGCTCATGTGCTTAATATCATCTATTGAATCATGATTTATCAGATAGATAACATTGATCTCAATATTTGATCTATTATGTAGATATTATGGAGTTTCATATGATTATATAACAAATTGAAAAACTCAATAACATATTTATTTGGTTGTATGAACTGGATCCTATATTTTTTATCTAAAATTCATGTTCACACTTTTAGGTTTGTTTGAATTTCAATGAAGTCTGATATTTGCATGGGAAAACACATTTAATTTTTGAAATAAAAAAAATAACAAGATATTACACCTGAAAAATGTTAAATAAAAAAATTATCCACACTCATAAATGTACTGTGATGTATAACATGCACTGTCAAAGCTACACATTTCATCACACACATGATAATACATGAGTACAGATCATTTGGTTCACTAGTATATATAATATTATAAACTATATCCTTATATGATTTTAAACTTTTATTCATCATTTTCTTTATTCAGTATTTTTCAATTAATGAATTTTTACAATAAAAGAATCTAATACTTATCATCATCATTTTATTTTACCATTTTTTTAAACCATAAATAATATTTCGAAAATAAATTTACTATTTTACAAAATTGTTTTTCAATAATCAAATGAAGGGTATTGTTATGAAATTTATTTCCTAAAATAAAGTAAAATATAAAATAGAAATGACACAATACCAACAATGTTCGGTTAATAATATTTAAATAAATATAAATAGAAACATAAATTTTAATGAAGAATTGAAATATTCATTGATATTACTGAGAATTATCCTTTCATGATATACAATGGAATCTAACGTTAAATGGTATGCACTAGAATTATAAATCCCAAAGAATATTTCTTTTTTGGATTTTCATTTCACTACTTTGCAAGAAAATACCTCTATTTTAAATATAAAGATATGGTAGATATAATCATTTATGTTATGTATCAAAATAAGTAATTATTACCATTAGTCTAGTTTTTATTATATTAGGTGCCCATGGATACTGTAAGGGTCAAGTGAATAATGTTTATAAATTATAAATCTTGATCTGTATGATATTAACTATTTAAACCGAATATAAATATTTAATACCTTAATAATTCGTTATAATTCCATGAATATCATAAAATTTTAGTAAAACAAATGATTTATAATATTTTTGTGCAATAATTGAGATAACATTTATTATATCTAACACATTCATAATGTGGATAAAAATATTCATCCATTATTTCTTATGGCGTTCATCGTAAATCAATATCATACTATGTGATATTCTTATGTTACACCTAGTTATATAAGCAGTGTGTGTACCAAGATATATAACACATACGATCAAGTTTATAAATAAATAAACATTATTCCCATTTAGGTTATAATTTCATTGAATATTCTAATTATACTAAATCCTTATCGACTATATATACATTTCACCAAATTTCCCATCACATGTAACTACTTTTGAAATCATACAAATTGTTTTTGGTTATCCTTTAGAACATATTTAAGATAATCTACAAAATAACTATTTTAGTTTTATTTAAATAATCTATAACAAAAAAATCCTCATTCACACAGCCTTTTGTACAAGTCATTGAGATTTATGACTTTAAAAAAAATTGTGAATTCCTAATTGATATCCATAAGAAAAGATATCCTTCAATCAAAGAATCATTGAAAATGATGCTAAAAAGGGATCTGGGTTGATCTAAAAAAATAAATATATCATAATAAAAATTTATAACAAATTTATCCCAAACATAATATATATTCATATAATATATTTTCAATGAATTCATGTACAATCACATGAAACACACATACAAATCATGTATACTATAACTAATAAATTCTGGATTATTTAGGAAAATATTAATCGTGACTTATGAATAAATCACATTTAATTTATCCAATAAATTCATCTCACACCATTCATTTAAATCGGTGAACAAATCACATTCCACTCATATTGGTATAGCCATACATGGTTTCAGTCTTTCTAATAAACTGAACAAGTGATTCACTATCACACTAGAGAAAGAAATCATTCCATGGATACTAAAATAACACTATTTAAACATTGACATCCCAAACCAATTATAGATTATCTCAACCTTATGGTTAGTATAATAAAGGTATCAAATTATGAAGGTCCATATGCTAGGTTACCTGTAAAGCACAAATAATGGAGATTACTATGCAATGTACACCTACGATATACTAATGAAAGAATATATAACATTTCATCTCGTATACTCAGTGGGATAATAAAAAATAAAGAAATGATTGCATATCAATAGTTTAATCTATGTGTCTATATGAGCCACTATAGACATTAATTTTAAAATCTAGCCACAATTCATGCCTTTCCATTTAACTCATAGACTAAGAAGGTTTTTATTTAAGGTGTTCATTATCATTCTATTCTCAAAATATATACAACACACATGAATGGAGGATAAAATTTTAATTTATTTGTATAATATGATATATTTATAGAATCATAAAACACTTAAGAAAATGAAAAAAACATATACATAATCGATTCCCATATAGAGATTATAATAATATTATATTTTATATATTTTATAGTTCTATAGATACATGTAATATCTCTACATAACTAAAGTTTGTTCACTATGTAACACATACTATATAACTTTATATATATAAGAAAAATTAACCCTCATAATAAACATTATCAGTGAGATTACATCTACAATTAATGGATATTTTTCTAATTATGAGACTATAATTCGAAATCATCATATTCAATACTTGATTATTATATCTGGATATCTTGATATAAAAATATTTTTTTATTATTTTTTATAATTTTTTTGTTATAAATTCACAACACTTAGATAAATATTCAATAAATAAAAATTTATTAGGGATCGTTTATAAAATCTTGATACCTTATTTCAGGTAATTCTTGACTTTTTTTATACCATTTTTGTTTGGGTTTTTTTTCAGACATTAAAGATAGAGATAATTTTGTTTGTGGAAATGAACTAAGGTTTTGGTATGTATGTTTGTTTTAATTAATGGAGTTAGGGTATAATTTTTTTAAAGGATATGGAGGGAATTATAATGTTATTAGGAGCTTCTTACAAGGGTCTTTATTTGATACTGCCTTTGAGAATTATTTATGTTGAAATTATCTGGATAAATGTATAAGTTTAGTACTGAGCGTAATCCCTGGAAGAGATTCATTCCATAAATCCTTTTATGCCAAAAATGATTTTAAAACATAAAATCGATTATTATAATGTAAAATAATCACTAGGTTGTAAATTTACCCAAGAATATATTTTTTTGTACATATGAGTGATGGGAAATTTATGGAATCTAATTGAGATTTACATTGAAAACTCATCATTCATAGTGGGTTTCATTATCCACTTATGTAAATCCCTTGTTTTTACAATTTTATAAATCTCCCTTGATCCCTAGTTCTTCACAATAATTTTTGGGACTTTCTCCCTCCTCTTAAACGATTTACTTGGAGAGGTTTATTTTCTATGTGGTTGGATATATTCCTTTAGATATAATCAATATTTTATCTATTTGTTTATATTTTTTTATCATGTTTTGGCAGTGGCATGTGATTTATTTTTATGTTGGTCTAATAACTGGGATGACATGTTAATCGATCCTTTACAATGTTTCCTCAAGAATTATCTTTTAGAGGCTAATTTTATTTTCTCCAATCTCCATTTTCAAATATGAGTTTCTCTATTCATGAGGTAGGTGTCTTTATATAAGGTGTTAATTGTTTAATTAAAATTTTCTATTTAATTACATTGTTTTATTAAATGAAAATTCATGATTTTATGTTGGAAAGGATTTTTTGAATGATATTAATGTTTTTAAAGCCATTTTATTTAAAAATGAATTTTCTCAAACCAAGAAGTTTATAAAATGATTTAAATGGTGGTTTTGATTTTGAAAGATTTCTTAAAGACTAGAAGTAAAAAGGATTATGTGGATTTTTTTAAATGTGAGAATGGTCTTTAAATGATTTTTGAGAAACTTAGCATATTGGGTAAACTTTTATACATCAGGAATAAAATTTTCACTCTTTATGTATGTGGTTCCAAAATGAGTTTAAGTAACTTTAGTGTGTGTAATTACACTATAGGTTATATTAGATGGATCTTTTTATGCCTAGATTGGGGATTTTCTTTCATGTCTTTCATATATACACATCGGTTAGAGTCCAAATTGTGTTCTTTTTCATTTTTATTAGTTTTTCACATGATTTCATATTCTCATCTATTTCTTCTCACAAGCTTATATTATAGTGTATCAATGGTTTCTTACCTTCCTTAATTTATACTATAAAAATTTCTAGAATTTTTTTGAATATGGTATGATTTTATAAAAAATGTAATGTTTTATAAAATGGTTTTAAATATTCTTTGAAAACTGGATTTGTTTTAATGATAAAACGGATGAATTACTCATATTATAACTTGTATAGATTATTTTTTGGTATCATACTAGGATTGTTTTATCATAACCTCCTTTTTTTCCTTTAGGTGGTTGTATATATTTTTATCCTAGACTCAGGTAAAGGGGAGGTCATTTTTTAGCAAGTTAATTTCTTTTATTGTATCTATATTTGTAGCATGATGATTTGGTGGTGACCGATGGTCATACAAGGACTTATTTAGTCTTTTATTATTTTATATGTTTGTGTTGGATTGTTTTACTAGATGTTTTATTTCTCATGAATATATTCTATTACTTCTACATTATACCCTATTGGTTTTACTTGTTTAGGTTTATCATCATACATATTTCTTCAACTTTTTTATGCTTCACCATTTGGTGGACCACATTTGGTGACCTTTCTAGTTTTCCTAGGATAATTCTTCATAGATTCTAATCAAATCCATTTCATAATCTAAAGTGTTGTGACACTGCCCAGTATTGGTTTAGTATCCAAATAAAATAGAGGTAGGACCACCGAAATTCATACATTAACTGTGTAAAAGGAGCATGGCCATATGACTTCATGTTGAAATCTGATTTACCAAGCGTGGTCTGAGGTTTTTTATGATTTAGAGTTAATGGTTAAGGTTATTTTAATGAACTAGTTATTGGGATTATTTAAATGGATATGTTACTTATTTCCATTCATTTCATTTTTTCATAAAATCCATAACTACTTTAAAATAGTATCATTTAAAATCATTAATATATATACATGACTTTGGTCTTATGATTTTAGAATCTAGACATGACTGCTTGGTTTTTGTCTTGTTATTCTTAAACAATGGATCTTAAAATATCTCTTCCAAATCTGAGTGAGGAATATTTGAGATATGTTCCACCAAAGAATCCCCCATTGTAACCTTCTTTATTAGAAGCTATAATCTAAATAATTGAAACTTTAGGAAAATTGATAATTAGGAACCAGGGATGAGTTGTGGATCATGGATCCTGATTTAGAAATCAGAATCCACTAATCTTTCATGATTATAATGGAGTATAATAATCAAAGGAGTGGCTCAATTGGATTGATAGGATATTGAAACTTATGAAGACTAATGAGGACTCTATGTTTTTTTTCATTTACATTGTTGAAGGAAAGGTATGGATATGGTGGTAATATATTGAACAAGCTATGTTTTGTGATAATCCTACCTAGGTATCATTCAAGAAAATCTACAACCTATAGTTTTTATAGATATGTTACATGTGGAAAAGAACTGGGAGTTTCTAACCTTATATCAAGGGGATAAATATATTCTAGAGTATTCCACACATTTTTCTAAGTTGGATCTTTTGGAATAAGAGCTAGCACCAATGATTACCAAAATACTTGAAGCATTGAGTTGTAATTAAAGATGATATTTGGTTGATGATGATTCTTCTATACCATATATCCTTTGTGGAGGAATTCAAAAAGGTTCCTTTCGATTAAGTAGACATATCTAGGAGAACCGATTTGGGTGGAGCTTCAGTTAGTGTGATTTTTTTAGGGTGTATCTTCTAGCAAGAAAAAGAATTCCACAGGTAGACAATTTTCTTCAAGACCTGTTTTAGAGGATTATTTTGGAAAATTACAGATTTTTAGCTACTAGCGTGGAAGGAATGTTCATGACCAACATAACTCTATGGAGGCTCCTAATACTTTTCATCATTAAAAATTTTCCTTCCATCTGATGTGGTTTTGTGGAAGGATATCCCAAGGCAGTAAGGATGGTCCACTCTTACCCAGGGTTCAGAAGGACATTTTAAGCCTCCAAGGGTGGTGGGTATTATCATCATGATGTGTGGGATGTTCATGTTTCTAAGAAAGCTTTGGGAATATTTGAGACTAGACATATTTTTGTAGTGGAGTATGAAACCATTTAATCTAAAGCAGGGATGACTATATTTAGTGGTAAGTTATTTATTTCACCTTATATGTTGGTCGATAAGTTTGATATAGTTTCTACCCATTATTTTATACATTTAAAGTTATTTTACATGTTTGGATTGTGTTTTTAGATTATTCAATTCTTCTTGGACATTTACATGCCTTTGGGAAAGAGGTTCGAAGAAGGTTTCAATTGTTGAATATGTCAACTGATGATAGATGACCTTGAGGTGGAGTTGCACATCTTGGTTTAGGATCATGATATATTCAACTAGATTATTGACATGTATTGGTTAATAATCCTTAAGGTCTTGACAGACTATTATCATAATAGATTTTTTTATGTCTTAATAGAGTCACTCATGTCTTTTAGGGTGAGTGGGATTTAGGTTAGGGAGAGAAGGAAATGTTTTTTTTCATATTGGGGTTATATCATATTAGTTTTCATAGATGTTCATAGATTTTATTAAACCTTGTTTGGGAAACCCACTCCCTACAATGGTGTGTTCACACCTTAAGGTATTTCTAGATAATTTGTCTATTTTTTCACCATAAGATGAGGTTGAGTTTACTATTGAACTTTGACCTGATATGATTCACATTTCTTTTCCATTTTATCCCAAGGAACATACAGAGATGGTGGAACTTAATGATTAGCTTACGAACCACGAGGTTATGGGATTTATTTGTTCTAGAGTGTCACTGTGGGTTTCTCCTGCACTATTTTCTATCAAGGTAGATGGGTTCATTAGTATTTACCTAGATATCAAATGTTAATCCATGTGATAGTAAAAAATAGACATCACATACCAATGATTGATGATCTCTTTGATCTTCCTATAGAGGATCATTGGTTTTATAAGATTAAAATTCACTCAGGGACCAAAATTTGAGATTATGAGAAGAGGATATACCTAAGACAATGTTTAGGATCAATCATGGGAATTTTATGTTTCTGGTTATACCATTTAGTCTCACTAATTATCCTGTGATATTTGTATCATTGTTGAACCAAAAATTTCATTAGTTCTTGGACTCTCTTTTTGTTGTGGTCATGGATGATATTTTATTGTCCTCCATGTCAGAGGAGGAGCACATGTACCATTTAAATATTAGTCTTAGACCCTTGATGTGAAATCATATGTATGGTAAGATTTCCAAATGTGAGTTTTGGATTCACGAAGTGAAGTTTCCGGGGAAATTTATTTCTGAAATGTACATATTGGTGGATCCTAAAATGATACAAGTGGATATGTCCTATGACTATCCTTGAAATGTATTTGAGATCCAATGTTTCTTCGGGTTGGCTATTTATTATTATCAGGTTGTTTAGGATTTCTACAAGATCATATCTCTTATATAATATTTAACCTATAAGAGTTTAAATATTATGTGGACTGAAAAATTTTAGTGTTATTTTTAAGAGATGAAGCAGTGGTTGACTCCAACTATAGTTTCAATACTAAATGTACTAGGTTCGGGGTATGATTTTTCCTCTGATTCTTCTATTATTAATTGGGGGTGTGTCTTGATGCTGGGGAATTAGGTAGTGTCCTAGTACTCTCTCTCATTATTCACTCATGAGGAGGACTACCCGTCCCATGATCTTGAGTTGGTATCGGTTATTCATGAACTGAAAATGTGGTGTCACTACCTCTTTGGTAAGCTATTTCCTATATATTTTTATATTAAGAGAATGACATATATTTTCACCTAGAAGGATAAATAATTGTTATAAAAATGATATGTTTAGTGTTTTTATAGTTTTTATTTTGATACTTCCTATACTCTTAGTAAATAGAATGTGGTTGCTGATGCATTAGGATGAAAATTACTAACACAATCCTTGAATAAATTTGTGTATGAGTGGTATATAATGAATTTTCTTGGTGAGAAAATCATAGGAGTGGAGAATATGGTGGGTATATGTATTTGAATTTGATAAAGGGAAAATCACTATTTTATGAGTAGGTTCAGCTTGAGAAGGTACCTGACAATGAGTTTCAATGCTTTAGTAAAGTCCTAAATTTTGAGGAGGCCACATTTGAGGGGTCTCGGTCAAACAATGATGCTTTGGGTTTCCAAAGCAGGTTGGATGTTACCTTTTCCCTATTTATGGAGTTTATGTATACTAGAAACCATTATTGTTGGATACTTCACCCTTATATTGTTGAGATTTATAAATACTTGAGACATCTGTATCAGTTGTAGATGATGAGACAATCAATTTCAAATTCTGTATCACAATTTCTATATGTTATAGAATTAAGGTGGATCACAAGAGACCTATATTTCTTTTTCGAACCCTTACCCAATCTAGTGTAGAATTGGGTTAAACATATTTGATTTTTATCATTTTTTTCTATATACTATTAGTGTGTAGAATTCGATTTTGGTGATCAATGATCAACAAAAAAAATTTCAGCATTTTGTCCCTATCATGGAGATGATAAATGATGAAAAGATCATAGAGATGTATGTATGAACGGTTTTATGACATAAGTGGTCCACTCTATGATTGATTATACTAGAAACCCTAGTTTTAAATCTTGGTTTTGTAATGGTTTAAAAGTGGAAATGGATTAATAGTTGAGATTGATAACAAAATATCATCAATAGATGGATAGATTGATATATAGAACTATCTAGGTTCTTGAGGATATTCTCCAAGAATTTCTAATTGATTTCATTGATACTTTGGAAAATTATTTTTCTTCAGAAAAGTTTTCATATAACAATATTTTTTAGTCATTTATTATGATGGAATCCATTGAGGCGATCTATGGGAGTCTTTGTATATCTCCCTTTTGTTGGTCAGAGTTGGGAGAGTTATCCTTGGATGGAATGCGCCTTGTTTAAGAAATGACATAATGGGTGATGTTGATCCTTAAGAAGTTTATCATAGAACAATGTTTTCAAAAATCCTAAGTTGACCATAATTGTCAACTACAAGAGTATGAGGTTGGTGATTGAGTTTTCTAAATTTTTCAACTCACTTGGGACACCATCATGTTGGTAGATAGGGCATGTTGTCATTACGGTGTTTTTGGATCCATTGATATTGTGAAGTATATTGGAACATAAGAATATTTCATGGAATTTACATCTTGTATAGAAACCATCCATGATGTGTTTCAAGATCCCCAGATGAGGATGTATCAACTAAATCTTTCCCATGTGATTGAGTGGGTAAATACTAATCTTGATCCTAACACATCTTTAGTTAAGAAACAAGTTTTATATTATGTATCATTGAGATATGGTAATTCATGAGAAACTTTTCCCATGATTTTTGCACTCTGGTTGTGCACACAGGATAACCATTGGATTTGGGAGTGGTAATTGATGATAAGGTAGCAGTGACCATCCACTTTTTAGAGTCTAGGATCTTGATGACTTTTTATGGGAAGAAAGTTTTTTTGGTGGGGTGATTGTAACATACCATTATCTTATTTTAGGTAATTCATTACCACTATATTGATCCCATTTTTTGGGAGAATTTTTGATTTTTTTTATGGATAGGTTTATTTATTGAAAATGACCTAAGGTTAAGTGATATAAGTTTTTTTTTGAATTAATAGAGTCCTTGTACTATTGTGTTAAAGGATTTCAAGGTTGGTGAGATGTTTTTCAGAGTTTCCTTTAGGGGTATATATTTAATACTACTTTATTTATGTTTATGATATAAATATCTATATTATGGAATAAGTTCAATGATATATATAAGAGGTGGATACCGTTCAGGCCATAAAACCTTTTAGGCTATATAATGGGTTTTCACCATGAAACCTTTTCTGAGGATGTAAAATCATTTCTTGAGGGAAAATTAACCTGAAGAGATGTATTTTAATGGTTTATATGAGTTATATTGAATTTATATCAAAATTAATATATTTACACCACAAAACCCTCATTCTCATTTGATTTTAATCACCTATCATGTAAGTCCCTTATATTTCATGGTGCAACTCTCTCCTTTGATCCCTAGTTCCCCCTTAGAATTTGGGGTCTTTCCTCTTCCTCCAGAATAATTTTCTTGGAGTGGTTGATTGTCTATGTTGTTTTGTGTATTCATTCGGGTACATGTGATAAAAAATCTATATGTTTGGATTTATTGATCTGGGATTGGAAGTGGTGTGTGTTGTGGTTTTCCTTTGTACCATATATTTCTTTGACCGATCAAAAAATTTTCAATATCTATTATTGACGAAGATTATGTTTCCTCTATTCTCAGGGTATGTGTCACTATTGATGTGGTTAATTAATTATTTTTTATATGTTCTTGTCAATTACTTTGGCGTTTCAATGAAAATTCATGATTTGATATTGGAATGGTTTTTTTGGATGAAATTCTTGTTTTTAAAGAGTCTTTCTTTTAAAATAGATGTGTACACACCAAGTGTTGGATTAAATTCCTTAAATTCTGATTTTTAATTTGAATTTGGTCTTCAAGCTTGGATGAAAAAATTATTATGTTAAAATATTGTATTAAACGTGAGTATAGGTTTTAAATGTCTTTTAACAAACATATTATAGCATCCCGCCTTTTTATAACATAAACTTTCATTACATTACACAAAACTGAGGATCTTTAAGGGTTAGTGTCTTGGAAACTAGGAACATAATACATGAAAACAACATAAAACATTCCTCTTAAACACTTGAAAGGCTTCAACTTATGTTCATCCTAGGTTCATTACTGCATCTCATAATCTGGGGATATACATCAAAGAAAGGGTGAGCAAAAGGCCCAGTAAGGGAAACAAGATGAACATTTTACATGTGAACTTGAGATACTTCAATAAGGACATGAAAAGAACTTTAAGGCATGAGAAAGAAATCATGAGGAATTTCATAATAAAAATTACATTTTTCATAACTTGAAGATGTGGCTGCAACATTTAATATTGGCAATCGTTTCGTTTCACCAAGGTCCATCCCCAAGGTGTCATTAAAAATTACCAAGGTTATTCACCAAGGCGTCGTTAAAAATGGTCATCTCTAGAGATTAAGTCTTTACCCAATGCATTGGAACGCTATTAGGGAGCACCCTTAAATTTGACTTTATTATCATGTGAGCCACATATATCATCGTCAAACATTTCATAAAGAACCCATGTAGAACAAAATAAATGGGTTTCATTTCGTAATCATAACGTTTTAAAAACTGCTTTAAAGACATGATCTTTACATCACTTTAAAACCCACAGAAAAGGAAGGTGGGTCTCATGTATGTAAATCCCATAATTTAAAATAGAACATTTTGTTATATATGTGAATACCCCTTTAGAAGAAAGAGCTTTGATTATTCACTTAATAATATAAAATAACTTTAGAAAAAGAGAGAGACCTTTTGAGATGGAAATTCTGCAGCATAACAGCTATGTTACGAGGTTTTAGAAGACATTAAAAAGAGAGGGAAAATGGGTCAAACATTCATAAATGACCCATAAAGCAGTAGATGGACAGAATAAGAAGGATACATGATCATGGTAATGAAATTTCAAGGACATACCATTTGAAATGAAAAACATGTAAGAAAGACAAAAATTAGATTTCTCTTATGAATGTTCGGCAGCCTAACGACGTTACTTAAACTTCAAACACAATGATTTGAAAAGATCAAGTAGGGTCTCTCATCATGTGAACATAAGAGTTCAGTATGATAGATATAGAGATAATTCCCCAACATAACAAAAAAGGAACTTGAAAGACTTGACATGAAAGTAGAACTTTGAAAAGAATGAGAAGGGTGAAAGAATCCCCTAAAAATTCGGCAGCCTAACGGCGCCACTTAAAACTTCAAAATACTGAATTGAAGAGATCAAATGGGGTCACTCATCATATGAACATAAGAGTAAAGTATGATAGATATATAGATAATACCCCAACATAACAAAAAAGGAACTTGAAAGAATTGACATGAAAGTAGAACTTCAAAACGAGAAGGGTGAAGAACCACTTAAAAATTCGGCAGCCTAACGGTGCCACTTAAAACATCAAAATACTGAATTGAAGAGATAAAATGGGGTCTCTCATCATATGATCATAAAATATCAGTATGATAAATTTAGATATCATACCCCGACATAATAAAAAGGAACTTGAAATACTTTACATGAAAGTAGAACTTTGAAAAGAATGAGAAGGGTGAAAGAATCCCCTAAAAATTCGGCAGCCTAACGGCGCCACTTAAAACTTCAAAATACTGAATTGAAGAGATCAAATGGGGTCTCTCATCATATGAACATAAGAGTACAGTATTATAGATACAGAGATCATACCCCAACATAACAAGAAATGAACTTGAAAGAATTGACATGAAAGTAGAACTTCAAAACGAGAAGGGTGAAGAATCACTTAAAAATTCGGCAGCCTAATGGCGCCACTTAAAACTTCAAAATACTGAATTGAAGAGATAAAATGGGGTCTCTCATCATATTATCATAAAAGATCAGTATGATAAATTTAGGTATCATACCCCAACATAATTAAAAGGAACTTGAAATAATTTACATGAAAATAGATCTTGAAAAATGAGAAGGGAGAAAGAGTCCATTACAAAAATTTCGGCAGCCTAACGGCGCCACTTAAAACTTCATAGAATGAAATAATGAGAGTAAGAAGGGATCTCTCATTATATGAACATAAAAAGGGAAGTAAGAGGAGTATAAAAGAACATCCTCCAACATAATAACATTTAGCATAAAAGGAATGACATAAAATAGATTACTTGAAATGAAAGAGAGAGGTCGGATCCCTTACCTTAAAACGTGACTCTTGAAACTCAATTTTTTGGACCTTGAGGGCTTGGGGGCACCTTGGGAGGACTCCTTGGGAGGTAAGGAGACCAGAACTTCGTTGGGGGAGAGTTGGGAGTGAAAACCAAAGGAGGAATGAGTGGGTATTTATAGGGAAAGTGAGGGGACAAGGCATTAATGGCCAAGAGACACCTCATTAGTGGTTTTGGCAAAACCATGGGCTTGCCCATGGTATTTGCCCATGGTATTGGCCACTTGGGACACCTCATACCTTATATTACTATTCACAATTCGACCATATTGAATATATACTTAATACATCATTTAATGATGTCATTAGACACCCGTAACTTAAAAACTGTATTTTCACTATTCATCGAAAATTCAACTTTCTCAGAATAATCCCAAAATTTCACCTTCACCAAATATCAACGCTCTGATTACAAATATGAACTCCATTTTATAAAAATAATTTTCTAAATATTTTTAATTTAATTTTTAAATAAAAACACTATTCACCGAAAATTCATTTTTTCAGAAAAAACCCCAAAAATTACAATAGCATAATATCGGTGCTCTGAGTTCAAAAATGAAATCCGTTTTATAAAAATAATTTTATAAATATTTTTAGTTAAATTTTTAATTAAAAAACACTATTCACCCCAAAAAAACTAATACTTGAATAATAATTTATGAAACCGTTATTTAACCATTTTATTGAATCACATTACTTAATCAAGGTGCCTAGATTATATTAATATTTTCTTTAACTGAGATTACTAATCCATTTGGTCACATTACTAATCCTAAGCGTAAAATCACTATTCATAATTTACTATTCATCAAAAATCAAGTTGATCTTATTAGACTCGAAATTTCGTAGTGAACATTGTTGTAGAAGACCATTTTTTGAAAATCATTACACATTTTTATTTATTTAAGGTTTACATAAACATTTTTAAAATATCCTTTCTCTAAAATTTATCAAAAATATGCATACTATATTTATCTGGACATTTGAAAATTCATAAACTTCATCATAAGAAGAAATCCAAATTTTTATTTAAAACAAAGGATTACACAATGCAATTATGGTCTCCTTACATAGCCCCTTATCACACCAGCATAGGACCTAAGTGTAAGGTGTGCTAAGGTGAGAGAATCCGAGGGAGGCTCGGCCAACATCGCACGAGTCGTAATTTCTATTAGTTTGAACTTCTCGCGAAGGCGATCCTGTTCTAGCTTCACATGATGAAGTTCAACTTGGGTTTGGTCCAGAGCAAAGCCCAGTGGTGCTACCTCCTTCCCAAGTTCTGTTAGATGGGCTTCGATCGGTCCAAGACTACTGGCTGAGGCCATCGAATCTTCTTTCTATATTAATTAACCAAGATTGCTTGTATTTAGAGATAGTAATCAAAACATTTAGTTTCCAGCGGTCATATTGACCAATGGTCAAATAATAGTCAAAACCCAACAGTCTCATTTTAATTATACTCATGTTATCAAATGAAACATTTTTGTTGAGTATAAAAATAAAATAAAATAACACATAAAATTAGGAAATAAGATTTATTCTAAATTTCGGGTTGTTACAATCTTCCCCCCTTAAGAAATAGCGTCCTCACAATTTTTAAAATTGGGTTTTGAAATTTCATTGAAAGTCCCACATCGGAAAAGGAGTCAGTAAAACTATTACTTTAAAAGAAAGAAATGGAAGTACAAAGGTCACCCGAGTTAACCCATACTAGGATTCCATGGAGGAAAACATGGACATGGAAGAAAAACAAAGGGTCAATTTCTGGGGGAGAGTGATAGAGAACATGATTAGGAGAACGTTAACCATAAGAAAATCCCAAACTTATAATGTGTATAAACGGTCTTTGATTTCCAAGTAGGAAACGTAAACCAACAAAGTTTTTGTTTCACGTTCCTTTTCATAATTTTTAGGAATTCATTTACAACATAAAACAAAAACATAAGAAAATATACCTATCTTCATGTAGAGTTTCATCCTTTAATAAGTTTCTACCCAAAACTAATCTTTTCTCCAAATTATGAGCATTCAAAACTACTTGGTCTCATCAAAACACAAGAATCATCTTCATAATCCTCAAAAGATTAACTGTCTATTTCTTCTATCTTTAAACATTATCCCAAAAACAGAAAGGGTAAGGTAAAACAACTCTTCAAAAAGAAATAATCCCATAGGAATGGAAACTACTTTTAAATCTTCAATGTTCCATGGTACTACCCAAAGTTCATCATAGTCCATTCCATAAATAACTGTCCTTAAAAAAAATACTCAAAATAAACCAAACTAAGATTGAAACCCAAATACAAGAAGGATTTGATAACATAGTCTTCCAAGGTAAACTTTATCATTCATCTCCAAACAACATCAACCAATCCTAACATCTTATAAAAAAAGTAACTAACCTAAACATATTTACCCCAAGATAGGTTAATAATTTCAATAAGTAACCTAAATTACTATAATTCCACCTTAAATTCATCGATTCTTCAAAATATAAGTCAACCCTACTCTTCAATGAAAATACCATAGTAATCTATTTACCTCGATCATATAGGGTCCCCAAAATAGTGAAAATCTTCCAAAATAATAATCATATTTTAATCCCCTAATCATCCCTGTCATATTAATACAACAATCGTCACATTTCCTATCACATTGGTTGTTTGGACATGTTCTTCCATTTCCCACCATTAACTATGAAGAGAAAGCCTAATTAGGGGCTTAAGTACTTAGCCAATAATCATGAAAAGGAACTGAAAGCATATAAGGATAACTTGTAGAAGAAAAGTATACCCTAACTTGTGATCCCCTAGGTTCCCATCTAGGTTATCCATGATCATATATTCTTATGTGAATCTTTATTTTATTTTATCTTTGTTCCTTTAACAATGGTTCATACTAAGCTTATGAATTTACCAAAGCATATCCCCCGGGAGTGTCGTAACCAAGAGTGCAACAAGTCCCGTTGTCGTGTACCAATTCCCGTTCGAGTCTAGCTCAAAGCGGTGTTTTCGGGTTTTACCCCTATGTACATCTGTGCCAGAGCCACCTCTACCTGCTCGTATCCAGACAGGGATGTATTTGCTTGGAAACCCCTTACTCAATACTCACCAAAATACCAAGAAGATTTCCTATTTTTTTAACTTTTCTATAGGGTTCTTCCTAGAGTTTTCATATCCTAATTTCCACAAATAACTAAACCATCCTTTGATACCAACTATAGCATCCCGCCTTTTTATAACATAAACTTTCATTACATTACACAAAACTGAGGATCTTTAAGGTTTAGTGTCTTGGAAACTAGGAACATAATACATGAAAACAACATAAAACATTCCTGTTAAACATTTGAAAGGCTTATCCTTATGTTCATCCTAGGTTCATTACTGCATCTCATAACCTGGGGACATACATCAAAGAAAGGGTGAGCAAAAGGCCCAGTAAGGGAAACAAGATAAACATTTTACATGTGAACTTGAGATACTTCAATAAGGACATGAAAAGCACATTAAGGAAAGAGAAGGAAATCATGAGGAATTTCATAATAAAAATAACATTTTTCATAACATGAAGATGTGGCTGCATCATTAAATATTGACAATCGTTTCGTTTCACCAAGGTCTATCCCCAAGGTGTCATTAAAAATTACCAAGGTTATTCACCAAGGCGTCGTTAAAAAAGGTCATCTCTAGAGATTAAGTCTTTACCCAATGCATTGGAGCGCTATCAGGGCGCACCCTTAAATTTTCATTTATTATCATGTGAGCCACATATATCATCATCAAACATTTCATAAAGAACCCATGTAGCACAAAATAAATGGGTTTCATTTCGTAATCATAACGTTTTAAAAACTGCTTTAAAGACATGATCTTTACATCACTATAAAACCCATAGAAAAGGAAGGTGGGTCTCATGTATGTAAATCCCATAATTTAAAATAGACATTTTGGTATATATGTGAATACCCCTTTAGAAGAAAGAGCTTTGAGTATTAACTTAATAATATAAAATAACTTTAGAAAAAGAGAGAGACCTTTTGAGATGGAAATTCTGCAGCATAACGGCTATGTTACGAGGTTTTAGAAGACATTAAAAAGTGAGGGAAAATGGGTCAAACATTCATAAATGACCCATAAAACAGTAGATGGACAGAATAAGAAGGATACATGATCATGGTAATGAAATTTCAAGGACATACCATTTGAAATGAAAAACATGGAAGAAAGACAAAAATTAGATTTCTCTTATGAAAGTTCGGCAGCCTAACGACGTTACCTAAACATCAAACACAATGATTTGAAAAGATCAAATAGGGTCTCTCATCATGTGAACATAAGAGTTCAGTATGATAGATATAGAGATAATTACCCAACATAATTAAAAATGAACTTGAAAGACTTGACATGAAAGTAGAACTTTGAAAAGAATGAGAAGGGTGAAAGAATCCCCTAAAAATTCGCCAGCCTAACGACGCCACTTAAAACTTCAAAATACTGAAGTGAAGAGATCAAATGGGGTCTCTCATCATATGAACATAAGAGTCCAGTATGATAGATATAGATATCATACCCCAACATAACAAAAAAGGAACTTGAAATAATTGACATGAATGTAGAACTTCAAAACGAGAAGGGTGAAGAACCACTTAAAAATTCGGCAGCCTAACGGCGCCACTTAAAACTTCAAAATACTGAATTGAAGAGATAAAATGGGGTATCTCATCATATGATCATAAAAGATCAGTATGATAAAGTTAGATATCATACCCCAACATAATAAAAAGGAACTTGAAATACTTTACATGAAAGTAGAACTTTGAAAAGAATGAGAAGGGTGAAAGAATCCCCTAAAAATTCGGCAGCCTAACGGCGCCACTTAAAACATCAAAATACTGAATTGAAGAGATCAAATGGGGTCTCTAATCATATGAACATAAGAGTCCAGTATGATATATATAGAGATCATACCCCAACATAACAAAAAAGTAACTTGAAAGAATTGACATGAAAGTAGAACTTCAAAACGAGAAGGGTGAAGAGCCACTTAAAAATTCGGCAGCCTAACGACGCCACTTAAAACTTCAAAATACTGAATTGAAGAGATAAAATGGGGTCTCTCATCATATGATCATAAAAGATCAGTATGATAAATTTAGAGATCATTCCCCAACATAATAAAAAGGAACTTGAAATACTTTACATGAAAATAGTTCTTGAAAAATGAGAAGGGAGAAAGAGTCCATTACAAAAATTTCGGCAGCCTAACGGCGCCACTTAAAACTTCATAAAATGAAATAATGAGAGTAAGAGGGGATATCTCATTATATGAACATACAAAGGGCAGTAAGAGGAGTATAAAATAACATCCTCCAACATAAGAACATTTAGCATAAAAGGAATGACATAAAATAGATTACTTGAAATGAAAGAGAGAGGTCGGATCCCTTACCTTAAAACGTGACTCTTGAAACTCAAAGTTTTGGACCTTGAGGGCTTGGGGGAACCTTGGGAGGACTCCTTGGGAGGTAAGGAGACCGGAACTTCGTTGGGGAGAGTTGGGAGTGAAAAACAAAGGAGGAATGAGTGGGTATTTATAGGGAAAGTGAGGGGACAAGGCATTAATGGCCAAGGGACACCTCATTAGTGGTTTTGGAAAAACCATGGGCTTGACCATGGTATTTTCCCATGGTATTGGCCACTTGGGACACCTCATACCTTATCTTACTATTCACAATTCGACCATATTGAATATATACTTAATACATCATTTAATGATGTCATTAGACACCCGTAACTTAAAAACTGTATTTTCACTATTAATCGAAAATTCAACTTTCTCAGAATAATCCCAAAATTTCACCTTAACCAAATATCAACGCTCTGATTACAAATATGAACTCCATTTTATAAAAATAATTTTCTAAATATTTTTAATTTAATTTTTAAATAAAAACACTATTCACCGAAAATTCAGTTTTCAGAAAAAACCCCAAAAATTACCATAGCATAATATCGGTGCTCTGAGTTCAAAAATGAAATCCGTTTTATAAAAATAATTTTCTAAATATTTTTAGTAAAATTTTTAATTAAAAAACACTATTCACCCGAAATAAACTAATACTTGAATAATAATTTATGAAACCGTTATTTAACCATTTTATTGAATCACATTACTTAATCAAGGTGCCTAGATTATATTAATACTTTCTTTAAGTGAGATTACTAATCCATTTGGTCACATTACTAATCCTAAGCGTAAAATCACTATTCATAATTTACTATTAATCAAAAATCAAGTTGATCTTATTAGACTCGAAATTTCTTAGTGAACATAGTTGTAGAAGACCATTTTTTGAAAATCATTACACATTTTTATTTATTTAAGGTTTACATAATCATTTTTAAAATATCCTTTCTCTAAAATTTATCAAAAATATGCATACTATATTTATCTGGACATTTGAAAATTCATAAACTTCATCATAAGAAGAAATCCAAATTTTTATTTAAAACAAAGGATTACACAAGGCAATTACGGTCTCCTTACATAGCCCCTTATCACACCAGCATAGGACCTAAGTGTAAGGTGTGCTAAGGTGAGAGAATCCAAGGGAGGCTCGACCAACATCGCACGAGTCGTAATTTCTATTAGTTTGAACTTCTCGCGAAGGCGATCCTGTTCTCGCTTCACACGATGAAGTTTAGCATGGGTTTGGTCCAGAGCAAAGCCCAGTGGTGCTACCTCCTTCCCAAGTTCTGTTAGATGGGCTTCGATCGGTCCAAGACTACTGGGTGAGGCCATCGAATCTTATTTCTATATTAATTAACCAAGATTGCTTGTATTTAGAGATAGTAATCAAAACATTTAGTTTCCAGCGGTCATATTGACCAATGGTCAAATAATAGTCAAAACCCAACAGTCTCATTTTAATTATACTCATGTTATCAAATGAAACATTTTTGTTTAGTATAAAAATAAAATAAAATAACACATAAAATTAGGAAATAAGATTTATTCAAAATTTCGGGTTGTTACAATCTTCCCCCCTTAAGAAATTGCATCCTCGCAATTTTAAAAATTGGGTTTTGAAATTTCATTGAAAGTCCCACATCGGAAAAGGAGTCAGTAAAACTATTAATTTAAAAGAAAGAAAGGGAAGTACAAAGGTCACCCGAGTTAACCCATACTAGGATTCCATGGAGGAAAACATGGACATGGAAGAAAAACAAAGGGTCAATTTCTGGGGGAGAGTGATAGAGA
The DNA here is from genome assembly GCA_963277665.1 of Viscum album. Lineage (NCBI taxonomy): Eukaryota > Viridiplantae > Streptophyta > Magnoliopsida > Santalales > Viscaceae > Viscum > Viscum album. The sequence goes on along the minus strand of OY728146.1, from coordinate 2,031,504,924 downwards.
ACATGATTAGGAGAACGTTAACCATAAGAAAATCCCAAACTTATGATGTGTGTAAACGGTCTTTGATTACCAAGTAGAAAACGTAAACCAACAACGTTTTTGTTTCACGTTCCTTTTCATAATTTTTAGGAATTCATTTACAACATAAAACAAAAACATAAGAAAATATACCTATCTTCATGTAGAGTTTCATCCTTTAATAAGTTTCTACCCAAAACTAATCTTTTCTCTAAATTATGAGCATTCAAAACTACTTGGTCTCATCAAAACACAAGAATCATCTTCATAATCCACAAAAGATTAACTATCTATTTCTTCTATATTTAAACATTATCCCAAAAAACAGAAAGGGTAAGGTAAAACAACTCTTCAAAAAGAAATAATCCCATAGGAATGGAAACTACTTTTAAATCTTCAAAGTTCCATGGTACTACCCAAAGTTCATCATAGTCCATTCCATAAATAACTGTCCTTAAAAAAATACTCAAAATAAACCAAACTAAGATTGAAACCCAAATACAAGAAGGATTTGATAACATAGTCTTCCAAGGTAAACTTTATCATTCATCTCCAAACAACATCAACCACTCCTAACATATTATAAAAAAAGTAACTAACCTAAACATATTTACCCCAAGATAGGTTAATAATTTCCATAAGTAACCTAAATTACTATAATTCCACCTTAAATTCATCGATTTTTCAAAATATAAGTCAACCCTACTCTTCAATGAAAATATCGTAGTAATCTATTTACCTCGATCATATAGGGTCCCCAAAATAGTGAAAATCTTCCAAAATAATAATCATATTTTAATCCCCTAATCATCCCTGTCATATTAATACGAAAATCATCACATTTCCTATCACATTGGTTGTTTGGACATGTTCTTCCATTTCCCACCATTAACTATGAAGAGAAAGCATAACTAGGGGCTTAAGTACTTAAGAAATAATCATGAAAAGGAACTGAAAGCATATAAGGATAACTTGTAGAAGAAAAGAATACCCTAACTTGTGATCCCCTAGGTTCCCATATAGGTTATCCATGATCATATATTCTTATGTAAATCTTTATTTTATTTTATCTTTGTTCCTTTAACAATGGTTCATACTAAGCTTATGAATTTACCAAAGCATATCCCCCGGGAGTGTCGTAACCAAGAGTGCATCAAGGCCCGTTGTCGTGTACCAGTTCCCGTTCGAGTCTAGCTCAAAGCGGTGTTTTCGGGTTTTACCCCTATGTACATCTGTGCCAGAGCCACCTCTACCTGCTCGTATCCAGACAGGGATGTATTTGCTTGGCAACCCCTTACTCAATACTCACCAAAATACCAGGATGATTTCCTATTTTTTTTTAACTTTTCTATAGGGTTCTTCCTAGAGTTTTCATATCCTAATTTCCACAAATAACCAAACCATCCTTTGATACCAACTATAGCATCCCGCCTTTTTATAACATAAACTTTCATTACATTACACAAAACTGAGGATCTCTAAGGTTTAGTGTCTTGGAAACTAGGAACATAATACATGAAAACAACATAAAACAATCCTCTTAAACACTTGAAAGGCTTATCCTTATGTTCATCCTAGGTTCATTACTGAATCTCATAACCTTGGGACATACATCAAAGAAAGGGTGAGAAAAAGGCCCAGAAAGGGAAACAAGATAAACATTTTACATGTGAACTTGAGATACTTCAATAAGGACATGAAAAGAACTTTAAGGCATGAGAAAGAAATCATGAGGAATTTCATAATAAAAATAACATTTTTCATAACTTGAAGATGTGGCTGCAACATTTAATATTGACAATCTCTTCGTTTCACCAAGGTCCATCCCTAAGGTGTCATTAAAAATTACCAAGGTTATTCACCAAGGCGTCGTTAAAAATTGTCATCTCTAGAGATTAATTCTTTACCCAATGCATTGGAGCGCTATCAGGGCGCACCCTTAAATTTTCCTTTATTATCATGTGATCCACATATATCATCATCAAACATTTCATAAAGAACCCATGTAGCACAAAATAAATGGGTTTCATTTCGTAATCATAACGTTTTAAAAACTGCTTTAAAGACATGATCTTTACATCACTTTAAAACCCACAGAAAAGGAAGGTGGGTCTCATGTATGTAAATCCCATAATTTAAAATAGAACATTTTGGTATATATTTGAATACCCCTTTAGAAGAAAGAGCTTTTAGTATTCACTTAATAATATAAAAGAACTTTAGAAAAAGAGACAGACCTTTTGAGATGGAAATTCTGCAGCATAACGGCTATGTTACGAGGTTTTAGAAGACCTTAAAAAGAGAGGGAAAATGGATCAAACATTCATAAATGACCCATAAAACAGTAGATGGACAGAATAAGAAGGATACATGATCATGGTAATGAAATTTCAAGGACATACCATTTGAAATGGAAAACATGGAAGAACGACAAAAATTAGATTTCTCTTATGAAAGTTCGGCAGCCTAACGACGTTACTTAAACTTCAAACAAAATGATTTAAAAAGATCAAATAGGGTCTCTCATCATGTGAAAATAAGATTTCAGTATGATAGATATAGAGATAATGCCCCAAAATAATTAAAACGGAACTTGAAAGACTTGACATGAAAGTAGAACTTTGAAAAGAATGAGAAGGGTGAAAGAATCCCCTAAAAATTCGGCAGCCTAACGGCGCCACTTAAAACTTAAAAATACTGAATTGAAGAGATCAAATGGGGTCTCTCATCATATGAACATAAGAGTCCAGTATGATAGATATAGAGATCATACCCCAACATAACAAAAAAGGAACTTGAAATAATTGACATGAAAGTAGAACTTCAAAACGAGAAGGGTGAAGAACCACTTAAAAATTCGGCAGCCTAACGGCGCCACTTAAAACTTCAAAATACTGAATTGAAGAGATAAAATGGGGTCTCTCATCATATGATCATAAAATATCAGTATGATAAATTTAGAGATCATACCCCAACATAATAAAAAGGAACTTGAAATACTTTACATGAAAGTAGAACTTTGAAAAGAATGAGAAGGGTGAAAGAATCCCCTAAATATTCGGCAGCCTAACGGCGCCATTTAAAACTTCAAAATACTGAATTGAAAAGATCAAATGCGGTCTCTCATAATATGAACATAAGAGTCCAGTATGATAGATATAGAGATAATACCCCAACATAACAAAAAAGTAACTTGAAAGAATTGACATGAAAGTAGAACTTCAAAATGAGAAGGGTGAAGAACCACTTAAAAATTCGGCAGCCTAACAGCGCCACTTAAAACATCAAAATACTGAATTGAAGAGATAAAATGGGGTCTCTCATCATATGATCATAAAAGATCAGTATGATAAATTTAGAGATCATACCCCAACATAATAAAAAGGAACTTGAAATACTTTACATGAAAATAGATGTTGAAAAATGAGAAGGGAGAAAGAGTCCATTACAAAAATTTCGGCCGCCTAACGGCGCCACTTAAAACTTCATAAAATGAAATAATGAGAGTAAGAGGGGATCTCTCATTATATAAACATAAAAAGGGTAGTAAGAGGAGTATAAAAGAACATCCTCCAACATAAGAACATTTAGCATAATAGGAATGATATAAAATAGATTACTTGAAATGAAAGAGAGAGGTCGGATCCCTTACCTTAAAACGTGACTCTTGAAACTCAAAGTTTTGGACCTTGAGGGCTTGGGGGCACCTTGGGAGGACTCCTTAGGAGGTAAGGAGACCAGAACTTCGTTGGGGGAGAGTTGGGAGTGAAAACCAAAGGAGGAATGAGTTGGTATTTATAGGGAAAGTGAGGGGACAAGGCATTAATGGCCAAGGGACACCTCATTAGTGGTTTTGGCAAAACCATGGGCTTGCCCATGGTATTTTCCCATGGTATTGGCCACTTGGGACACCTCATACCTTATCTTAATATTCACAATTCTACCATATTGAATATATACTTAATACATCATTTAATGATGTCATTAGACACCCGTAACTTAAAAACTGTATTTTCACTATTCATCGAAAATTCAACTTTCTCAGAATAATCCCAAAATTTCACCTTAACCAAATATCAACGCTCTGATTAAAAATATGAACTCCATTTTATAAAACTAATTTTCTAAATATTTTTAATTTAATTTTTAAATAAAAACACTATTTACCGAAAATTCATTTTCTCAGAAAAAACCTCAAAAATTACCATAGCATAATATCGGTGCTCTGAGTTCAAAAATGAAATCCGTTTTATAAAAATAATTTTCTAAATATTTTTAGTTAATTTTTTTATTAAAAAACACTATTCACTCGAGAAAAATTAATACTTGAATAATAATTTATGAAACCGTTATTTAACCATTCTGTTGAATCACATTACTTAATCAAGGTGCCTAGATTATATTAATATTTTCTTTAACTGAGATTACTAATCCATTTGGTCACATTACTAATCCTAAGCATAAAATCACTATTCATAATTTACTATTCATCAAAAATCAAGTTGATCTTATTAGACTCGAAATTTCGTAGTGAACATAGTTGTAGAAGACCATTTTTTGAAAATCATTACACATTTTTATTTATTTAAGGTTTACATAAACATTTTTAAAATATCCTTTCTCTAAAATTTATCAAAAATATGCATACTATATTTATCTGGACGTTTGAAAATTCATAAACATCATCATAAGAAGAAATCCAAATTTTTATTTAAAACAAAGGATTACACAAGGCAATTACTGTCTCCTTACATAGCCCCTTATCACACCAGCATAGGACCTAAGTGTAAGGTGTGCTAAGGTGAGAGAATCCGAGGGAGGCTCGGCCAACATCGCACGAGTCGTAATTTCTATTAGTTTGAACTTCTTGCGAAGGCGATCCCGTTATAGCTTCACACGATGAAGTTCAGCTTGGGTTTGGTCCAGAGCAAAGCCCAGTGGTGCTACCTCCTTCCCAAGTTCTGTTAGATGAGCTTCGATCGGTCCAAGACTACTGGGTGAGGCCATCGAATCTTCTTTCTATATTAATTAACCAAGATTGCTTTTATTTAGAGATAGTAATCAAAACATTTAGTTTCCAGCGGTCATATTGACCAATGGTCAAATAATAGTCAAAACCCAACAGTCTCATTTTAATTATACTCATGTTATCAAATGAAACATTTTTGTTGAGTATAAAAATAAAATAAAATAACACATAAAATTAGGAAATAAGATTTATTCAAAATTTCGGGTTGTTACACATATCATGTTAGGTAACCTTGGTTTTGTCTAGATGAAACTTTTCAGTGATTGTGTGTGTGATGCCACATGAGATTGAGGTCACTTTTGTGTGTATAATTCTACCATTATTTATATTGGTTAGATACACCTTAGACCTAAATTGAGGAGTTTATTTCATATCTAGTCCTTATACCTATTGGTTTAACCTAAAAAATATGATATTTCATTTATGATTCGTTTATCACATGATGATATATATTTTTTGGATTTTTTATCAGAATCTTTTATTGTGGTGTTTCCACAGTCTATAACATACATTATTTAATACTAGAAAAATTCATGGATTTGGTTAATAAGGTATGATTACATGAGAATCCAAAGGAATGTTTCATTAAGTGGTTTTACTTTATATAAATCAATTTTTAGGCTGTATTTGTTTTAGAGATAGAAATGATGCTTTCTTCATATTATAACTTGCATAGATTGTTTAGTGGTATTGTATTAGGATTTTTGAAAAGACTATACTTTTTCATTTGGGATTCTGTAGATGTTTTTTTGGATGAATTAGATGGAGGTATATGCATTTTGTAGTATGATAATTTATCTTGTTATCATCATCTCTATAGCGGGATATCTTGGGAGTGAAAGATGGTTACTCATAGACTTGTCTAGTCTTTTATTGTTTTATCTTTATGGTTAGCCTTATTTAATATGAGTTTATATGTCCCATTGATATGTTCTCTTTGTTTAATGTTGTAAATTTTTTTCTACCCTTGTTCAACTTTATCTGGAGAAATGTTTCTTTTTCTTTACTATACTTCACCATGTGGCAGAACACCTAGGGTTACTTGTATTGTTTCCCCAGGTTGGTTCATTACATCATTTTTAATAAGTAAAAATATATCTCTTTAAATAAAAATCATTAATTTACCAAAAATATTCCAAATATTTATTCCAATATTGAAAATAATTTTATAACATCTTTTGATTGAATTAAACTGATATATCAAAAGTAAACATGTTTTTTATTAGTTTAAACTTTTACATGATTAATAATAATCCCATTAGTTTCTTGGAAAACATATTTCAAAGAATATGTTATTTATAAGACACACACACACACATTATTCTCTAAGATCATATCACATAATATTTTTTATGATATATAAAATAAATTCAAAATTATATCTCGAATGTATATAATATATTAAATTTTGTTATTATTTTGATTAAAACTAAAAATAAGATCTTGATTTTTTATTTTTTCCAAGTTGGAGAGAGTATTTTAATTTTAATAAGAGTAAAAAAATATTTATTTTTTCTGTAAATTTTTATTCTATTTGAAAATATTTTATAGTTTTATTAATAAAAATATACACAATTTATTTTTATCTTAATATTATTTCAAATTTCAAACACGATTTCAATATAAAATATTTTTTATTACCAAAAATACACTCCACTTGTCAAATAAGAACAAATGAATTGAAAATGTAATGGTTCATTAATATTATATTACTAGTTGAATCAATATTTATTTCTTTGAACTAGAAATATTTTCTTTATTCCTATACTATAACTCTTATACAATTTCATCAATATTTCTCAATCTTAATCCCATTTACATATAGAAAAAAATTATTTAATATAAAATATGAAACATATATTATTTTAATAGAATAATTGATTTCAATAATATTAATAACTAACATGTAACTTATGTAGTGTTTCTTACTCCCCATCAGGTATTCCATGAAATTATTTCTCTGTTGTATAACATTACAATAATGAATTGATTTATCTTTTATAGCTACACCCTCTTCAGAGAAGCAGACAAAGACTCTTCATTAGCTTTCTTATCATCTAATAAATAATTTTTCCCTTTTATTTATATACCAATATCATATAACTTGATCTTACACCTCTAATATCATTTTAAGCCACCATAAATATATTGAGGATATTAAGGAAACCATTTTAAAATTCATTCATGTAATAATTTCAAATGAATTGCAGAAATCTATCAATAAATGACTACAAGATAAATTCAATAGACAAGAATATCTTGAAAGGAGACATAAATCAATAGAAATAATTTTTTACCTAATATAATTGAGTTTATGAGTATATATTAATATATTATTCATCATATTTTGTCTATTTTTTTAAATATCATCTCTTTTATCTATATTATTCATGATAAATCCTAATTAAGCAATTTATTTTCCCAAATATATATATATTCTAATTTATATTTTTAAATTTGTGATCTATATAAAGTAAAAAGAATATACATATTTAAAGATATTATTTTTTATAATAATTATAAGAATCCTTAGTTTCATGAATTTCTTATTTAGCGGATTCCCCAAGAAGTGGATTCTTTAATACATAATTCTTTCTTCTTGTTAAAGGATAATTTAATTACTATCATGAAAATGGAATTGATTAATAATTTTCATATATATGATTGAAATAAATGAATTTTTTATAGTATTAATTTATATATATCAACATAAAATGAATTTATCATAGTAATATAATATTATTCACAAAACATAGTATGAAATGCTATTGAATATACTTACATTAAAATAACTACTTCATATTTACATTAAATACTATTGTGATAAGATCCATATATCAAAACATATTTTTGACTAGAGAATATTATCTTATTTCATAGCTATTTAAGTTGATCATCATGAAAGAATATGGATCCAGGAATGTCGTTTAGACTTCTCCCGGGTGAACAAGCAAGAAACCCTATCACAAGAGATCGATCCTTCACCAATGTTCTGGATGAAAGATCTTGAAAGCTTACTGAGCCTTGAATTAATGTTCACACAAGTATTAAAGTGGTATGTAATGGGTCTCCCTCTACCAAGCCTGAAAGAGGTATTTTCTTTAACAATAAAAAATGAGGTTTCTGACCCATCCATAAAAAAATAGGTCGTCTTTGAATTTATAAGGAAATACATTGAGGTAATTTGATTCTCGGGTTTCAATATCGGTTTATTAAACTATTAAAATGTTTTTATTCACCATTTCTAAAAATATGATTATTATAGACTTTGGGTGATATGTTTATTTTTCTTTGGGTTTCATTCTATGAAAATTCATCAATGGACCCCATACATTGATCCTTGTATTGAGTCCACTATTACCCCAGTCTGGATTGGGTTCCCTAGGCTACCACTTCCCCTCTTCAATCAAGTTACCATGTTTCACAACTGTAGTCTTATTGGTAACCCCCATAAGTTGGATAATAATATAAAATACGTATCTGGACCATAGGTTTCAAGTGGTTATTCACAGATTTATGTTTCATAATCCATTTTCCCATATTTGGATCCAAAAAAAAATTATAGTTTTTTAGGAAGTGATTTAGGAAATCCTTTCAATTTAATTTATTATTTTCCTCAACCAGGGACACTCCTTGATAGACTATGGCATTATGGAAGATCACCCACTGGCTTAAAAAATGACCTGGGTTGAAAAGGTAAAACAAAATTTTGTTCTTGAAAGTGATTTTAAACAGTTGTTCCTGGTCCTTTTGGTGTTCATTCTTCTTTTGGGGGGTATAACAATATATCGGAGAAGATTTTTGATGTCACTATGCATGTTGTGGACAATAACTAGACTTAGAAATAAAAGAGTCACATATATAAAGTTAATGGTCTTTTAGTTTTTTTGGATGTGGTTCATGGGGTTTTAGTTTCCACCTTTATTTCCCTCTCTCGGGTGAGAGATCATGTAGAACTTATTAAATATCATGATGTTTTAAAAGATGCGGAGAAAAATAATTTCCACTCAAATTTCAATGAGATATCACAAAATGCCTATGATCAAGCCTATCATATTGAGGAGTATTACTTGAAATCATACTCTAGGAAAGGAAAAAACCAATGATTGGACCAAATGGTTTTACCATCCTTAATCCAAATAATTCTTAACAACATTAGGGCTACTCTAATATTGAGAGAAAAATCATAAATTTATCTATAGATATTTATATGATGATGACCACTACTTTTTCATCCACATTCGGAGGTTACTGGAAATTCTAGTTCATCCTCTAGTGAAGATACTTTGAGTGGCACTAGTGATATTAAAGACCTTGGCCTAGTTTTGGGGAATTCATTTCAATATTACATAGATGTTTGGAAGAAATTGAATATTGTATGGATGAGAAAGACACAATAGTACTCCAAAGATAAAACAATAAACAAATTAATTTGGATATTTACCTTCAAATTGGGAAAATAATGTTCATAAAATTGGTAGAAGAATTTAAATTTAATCCCTAAATTAATTTGAGATAAATTCATTGGCAATGAATTGTTTTTTCTCATGTTTGAGGAATTCATTCTTGGTTTTCAATGCTATTTAAAGGACCCTATGTTTGGATGTTTAATTTCATATCCATAATGTTTTTTTGTTTCACTATTTATATGTGTTTGGTGAGAAAATTTTGTTTGAATTTTTTTCTGTTTAAAGTTTAACCTTTATCCTTCACCCAAGTGAATGATATCTAATTTCATACAGGCTATATTTTTATATACTCTACATATATCAACATTAATTACAGTTTATTATATTGATAACTTTTTTCCTTAAATTACTCATGAAGGTCTGACAATTTCCTTTTTTATATCTTGACTCTGATGGTTATATGATCTTTCTAGTTTTTCTTTGTTTACATTTGGGTTTCCCACAACTGGTTTTTTCTTGGAAAAATTAATTTATTCCAGATTGCAAATTTTTTTGTGATGGATCAATTATTGAATGTGTAGAGAGACTTTTAATTCTTTTAGAATCATGTTTCATTTGTAGAGGAACATTATCATGGAGGACATCTATTAATTCTCATCTGACAAAATTATTTAACATTTATGGTTCATATAATCATGCTCAGTTTAATCAACATCTAACTAACGTAGACAACGGGTTGGGAAATTCTTGTTCTGCTGACTGTCAGGATGGTCCAAGAGGAATATAATGGTTTTTTAGTAATTAAGTGATACTATATTGAATATGGAATAATGTAAAATTTTGTAACTTCTTTAGGAATTTCTTCTTGGATATTTTCTAGAATTCATAGATCAAACGGTGACTCATTTCCCTATTTATAGGTTGTTTTATTATAATTCATGTTTTCATCCTCTTTCAACTTATGGATTGTACATTATTATTTCAACCTATTTCTTCACTATAATTTTAACCTTCTTTAATAAATTTTTAGGTGTATGGGTTCGGAAACCGACTCATGTCCCAGTATCCAAAAAGAAACCAGACCATTATTTTCATTATATCACATATATCTCTTGAATAGTTGAGTAGGAAAACCTTTCCCCAAACACATATTATGGATTATAAAAAATTTATTACTCTAGGAACCTCACTATTATGATCACCCAACTACCTGTGTAGAATGATTGATGTCTTGAAAAGTGTTAGAAGTGGAAGGAATCAACACTTAATATTTTTAAAGGGGGTTTATTTTATCTCACTACCTTAATTTAATATATATATATATCTTATATATTTTTATCATTTCTTATTTATATATAATAATTTGTTCATTTAATTTAATTTATATATATTATTTTTACAAACTAAATCAACAAGTTCCAAAAACATTAATGTAAAAAATGTTATAAAAAGTTATATTTATGCCTTCATAATAAACTTTAATTATAATATTCAACACATTTCCATATTTTTCATGTAAAAATGTTATTTAAAATACTTTCACAAAAAGGTTTAAACAATAAAAAACTCAAATCAAAATAAAAGGCATATATATGGCATGATATGTTTTTTTCTCCACCTTTTTCTAAAAACCTCATTCCCTAGAATAGTATAAGTCCAAACCAAAGTTACAAAAATAATAAATAAAAAATCAAGTGATATTCATAGTTTAAATGTTATTTAGAAAAAAAAATTTCTTTAATAATTATAATAAAATATTACTTTTGGAATTACAACCATCAAATTACTAAAAATGGTTGAAATAAATTGTATATTATGTTTTAAAATAGAAAAAAATACCTCAAATACAAGATAAAAATGATCTATAAGTCGTTTAAATTATTTATAATTAATTTTGAAAAATTCCAAATATTAAGATTTTATATTGTTTAATTTTATAATAAGTAATTTAGTAAGAATTTTATATATAAAACATGTGACATAATGATTATTTATTTAACATGAATATGAAAAACTTATAATCCATAAATAATATAATTTTTTTTCATTGTATAACTCCACTATATCCCATCCTAGTTTTATAGTGAATGTATGTGGGACTCTTGAATCCTACATCAACTAGGCCACATGTTGGATTTCAATATCAGGGGGTATATAACATGCGAAATTGGTGGAATCACCCAATTTAATCCTAGTAAATAATTAAAATCCAATAATGGGCACTAAAAAAATGATATAACTATACATCTTAATAATAATTTGAATATTCAGGTAATTTCACACAACCAAAACAACTCAAAGAACAATACTAGTACAAAAAATTCCTAAATAAAAACAATTACTCAAACATAATCCAAATACCATTTCATAATCTAGAAATGTATATACCATTCATGCACATTATCTTGTTAATGTTTAAAAATTATATATTGAAGGAAGAGGTAGAACAAAAGTATTCTCAGTATGTTTCTCTGAAAATTCTATTGTTCCAAGGTAGAAAAAATATACTACGGGATTATTTAATAAGTATTGAAACCAAATCAGGTATCTCTTGAAGTCAATATAATACCACTATCACTCTAGGATAACTTTGTAAGATATTATATATTATAAATGTATATAAAAAGAAAATATAGAAAATAAGGTACCCCACACCCACTTACCCACTGATTTAATCATTATCACATCACACCCTAATTTTTATAGGAACTCTTATTCCTTTACATTTCAACATAATACATACACATACTACAGCCACAAACTACTAGGTAACACAAAAAGTGTCACTGACAAAAGTAATAATAGAACAACGGGTGAATTCATCCATTATATTACACTATATGCTAGACATTGAGGGTTTAATGGGTATTCCAAAACACACATGGTTATCCTTTATATTATCCGACTCATATGGTGATGCATAAGAAATAATAAAACTTGAAACGGAATATAATTTCTCCCCATCTCATCAAAGGTTTTGCATCATATCAAATAACATCTGTAACCATATTTCCTCACCACAACATCTACTCCACACGACCACTATTAAAAAAATCCATTCACATAACCATTTCAAAAAACAAAAATTGATTAATAAATCAATTAAGGTCTTATTTCACCTTATAGGTAGTTATCAAACATTGCAATTTTTTTCCACATTATAAAATGTTTTAAAATATTAATTTGTTTCATACCACATACTTTAACACTTTTAAATATGTTAATACTACTTTAGAATTTTCCTATTTTACATATAAGCCAGTATACACTTATCATGTAATTTATTATCTCATTATTTATATATTTTCTTGTTAATTTAATCATTATATACATAAATAATCCATTATAACAATAAATTAAATTATACACTTCACATATCCTTTTTTTATTTTACGTAACATACAATTTCTCTTTTAGTTTATTTATTTGTAAATTCACTTAATTTCTATATACACGGAAAACTATACCCAATCAATAACAAATATATTTTCATTATCATATCTATATTAATCCTCCACGTGATTCACTACTTACCTCTACCATTAGTACATATTTTCAGAGAGTACAAAAAATTATAATCACAATATCACATATGCAATTAAATGAATCACACCCCCTATAAGGTACAATTTAGTGTATATCGATAGTATAATCCAATAAATCTACCTAAAGAGAAAGTTTCCATAAAAATTTTATATTTATAATAATAAATAAAAAGGATAATTTGTGAGTTACCTTACTTATTTTTAAGGTTTAATTATCACATCTCTAAAGGGTGAATTCCAACGCACAAAATCAAACATTATCACAAATACATACGAATGTATCTCGATTGCACAAACATAACATAAATACTCCATCATAAAACATATATGTCCCACTTTACACAAATCTTTAAGATGAAAAATTATGAGAAAAAAGAGGAATGTGGTGGAATAATAGTTTTTCTTATAAGGATTAAATCTCAAAATATTATGAACTCTATGATTGACTAAGGAAACTCCAAAAATCATGAAGGAAAAGATCTCACACATATTGAGTTTCAAAATAGGGTATTGATACAATTATAGGAAATTATATTCTTTAATTTCTATTTAAAAGTGGGTTTATTGGATCACAACATGTTATATTAAACTACTTCATGGTTTGGGTTAGTAATGGTTAATGAAAAATCCATAGTGACTTAATTATGAAACTCATTAAATCTCATCAAGCATTTTTTCTCCAATAAATCACCATTAGAAAAAACCATAATGTGTTTAATAAACTATGGTTCATTTGGAGAACCTCCACTTTAATCAATGTGTGGAGACCAGGAAGCCCTACACTCCACCATAATAATAATAATCTAAACCATGTTGATAAATAACAACTTGTTTTCATCCTATTTTTTTGGAGACTCCAAGAAAATATACCTCCAACTAGTGAAATAAAATATAACCATTTTTATGAAACAAAAAAATGGATAATATAAATAAAACGTAGTTTGATCCCCATAAAAAAATGGATCTTCTATTTTTATACCTATATTCATGACATCACCACAATGATTAATATAAAAACACATAATGAATACTAGGAAACCTTGATGTGGTTCACCATGGAACCCAAAACTCATTAAATATTCTATAATTCACATATAATCCAATTATATCAATTTCTACCATGTTCAAAACATATAAAGTAATGGACTAGGAAATTCAATACCTCTAAAGCAGGAGCCTATAAAATTATTATCATCCCATAAAATCTGTAGAAAACCTAAGATAAAAAAATAAATACCTTAAAAATTAATTTACATACTACATTCATATAAAATATAAATATTTTTATCATAATAAAAAAAAATTAATCAATAAGATAAGGTATGGTATTAATTATCATCACATAGAAGTTTTTTTCAACAGTACTATAAGAACCATAATTCAAAAAACTCTAGGAATTAATCCTCTATATGTGACACTCACTACTATATACATTCATCTAAGCCACTTTTACTTCTTTAGATATATACTAAAAAATGATATTTCCTTGTAGTACCTTCACATAAAGATATTGGGTTTTTAAATGCGTTTCCACAAATATAGTATATTGTGTGAAGCCCAAATCACCCCAAAAAACGAAATGCGAGGAATCATAAAGATAATTTGATATAGTGAAATATAAAATATGTTTTAAAATCTATCCATTTATAGTGTAAGAACCAACCAATATTCCATCATAAAAAACCACTCGATCACCAAGAGAGGTCCAATGATTCATAGATAGAACTTATTTTCCTTAGAGAGTCTTCACTTTCCATGATAAGAAGAACCTTCAAGAATACATAATCCCAAATATTGAACTCCAAAGTTCTACTAATATGTTATGAATATAATTTGAAATGTTCCTGAGTAGCCCTCATCTATTCTTAAACCACTTAAACACTCTCTATCATACTCTATATCAAATACTTATAGATGATTTATGCTTCTTAAACATTGATCCAACATAAATTTGGTGTATAAAACCACCCATACATTTCCTAATATGGAGTTTTTGAACCAGATGAGTACAATAACTTATAATTGGAAAATTAAACCAAGGTAAAATACTCTAAATTTAAGGAAATATGTATGAAACATCTCATATAATATCTATATTACCCACTCTATTTTCCTATCTATATGAGGTTGAAATATTATTCTAATGAATAATTGAAATACAAAATCTAATTTTAGTCCTATCCATAATCATTAAAAAAATGTTGTGGTAAAACTCTTACTTGATTTATTGTATGAGATTATTTTAATCTATATAAATTTTCCATGATATTGTTTTAACTCAGTTTTGGGTGTTTAAGAAGTTGGTATTTAAGATACGAGGGTTTCAATTTGATTATGTAAGGAAATAGATCCCATAGTTTATACCATGGCTAAAAATATGTCATTGGATAGCCCATGGGTAACCACCATCTCGATGATGGAGATGGAAGTGGGGTTTCAAAATCATAGAATCCACTATCCAACAAGTAGTTCCACTTCCGAGCCGGTGAGGCCCACCAAAATACTAGTGCTCCCAGTCTGGGGATGCATTAAATTCATCAATTGATGTTTTATTTAACTCATATTTATCTCTTATTTTATATATATTTCTTACAGAAGCCCGCTATTTTAAATTAGTGAAATTTTCTCTTAACTTTAGAGGGATCCAATTTTTCTCCCCTTGGTTCTTTAAGCATTGACCGGTCTGATGGTGATGGAAGGGTGAGTTCATCATATATATTTTTCAAATCCATTGTCTTAATTTTTAAATGAGAATGGATATAGGATGGATCTACTTTTTCTATCATTATCTAACGAAAAATTCTTCTCTTTTTAAGATATTGGTGGTAGGTCTATAATATTGGTAACAATTCATGATTGAATTGAGATCTATCTTTGAAAAACATATTTTTATTGATAATTGTTGAAGAATCATATTCTAGAAAATTTTATTGATTGTTTATTGAGGAAATAGACATTATATATTGATGTTTTTTTTTGATATATTGACAATTTAATGATAAACCCGCTTGATTAGAGATTGAAATTTTAGGAATGATGATGTTTATTTCTAAGAATTTTAAATCCATAATCATGAGACATTCTTCTTCTTTAATCTCTTTTTTATGGTCTTATTATTGGTAGATTTTTTTTTCTAGTAATAATACACTCTTATAGAATCGAGGATGAATTTGCGATCAATTATTCAGCCTAAAATGGATATAGTGGATTGGAAACCATTCCTTCAATTAATATTATAATTGTATCCCTTGACAGAAAATATAAGCTACGTGATTCTAGAATCACCTTCTTATCATGGAATCTACTTGAATCTCATTTATAATCCTTATTCTTATTGAACTAGAACTGAGGTAAATAGTCATGAATTTTGAGAATTTTCTTCACAGGTGTCTAACGTGTTTAGTATTCGATTCTTTGATGATAAGTTGTGTTATTCGTAAGAAACCTTGAGGTAATTTGTTACTTACCTTGTAGAGACATTTATTTTATCCTTATAATGATATAATATTGGGATTTTATATTCTCTATAATATGTTGTGTTTTATCACATGTGTGAATGCATTGGAATTTCCCTCATTCTCATGATATATTATATGTGACTTGTGGTGTTAGGCCTAGGTTCTATGTGTTTGGACTTTGTATATGTTATATTGTTATTAAATGAATAATAACTAAGTTACAAGTGAAACCCTAATGTCTTCATTTCCCTAGAGGGATAGTGTGTTTTGATTATTCTTTTGACATGATTAGTCTACTAGGTTGGATTATAGGTTATGATGTATTTGTGTGGCCAAACATTGGGTATGATGATCCATATGATCTAACTCATGAGGAAAAAGTGGCATGTTGGTCTCTGTGATCTGAACCAAGATAAAAAAACACGAAATAATGACCTAGGGAATATTGACCTAGAGGAATATGTCTTATATGACTATTGAAAACAATTAATGCTATATCCTACAATTTTAATATTTTCCCGACCACTCGATTGTTTTCTAGTTATTAGATAAAGAAGGTAAAACCGAGGTTCTTGGTGCTTGGTTTTGTGCATAGACACTCAGTATAGTTTATTTTCTTATGTAACCCTTGACAAATTATCTTTTTATACACTTCTATTCATGTGAACACATATTAAGGATTCCTTGGTGGTGTCCTACTAGGTTTTATTACTCAAACCCTGCAGTAGTATTTCTATTCATGAAAATACTTCTTATACAAGGATACATAAAAGATAAAGGGGGCCATGGATGATGGTTGAGTAGAAGAGCATGGAGTTAAGAGGGGTATTGGGATGTAATCTATCGAACACTGCTTCTTTATTTATTTATTCACCCACCTGCACGTTTACTTTTTTTCGTATTTACTCCCAAGGACCTTGTTTGTTTATTGTATGACATGTGTTCCAATTGATATTATTTATTTCAACATGGTTAATCTTCTCTGTTTTATATTATTATTATTATTTTCATTAGGATATTATACTGAGGGTATAATATAGACACCAATAGACTTTAAACCCACACTTCTAGTCAATATCCTCTTGCATATGGATATGCACACATGTCATCCTGTCGTTCTTCATCACAAACATAATGTTTCAGGTTTGAGCATTACAAGATGGAATTATATATCCTTTTTATTATTTTATTTTTGAAAGTACTAGGACAAGTTATAAAGTAAATAGTTATGTTGTACTCAGGTAGGATATTTTCCATGTTTCGGGCTTGCTCATGTGTAATAGATTTATAAGTTATGATTGTAGGATTTCTATTATAGTTTTATTGCATTTTGGCTTCATTTATGCTTTAATTCTAAAAATGTTAGACGCTATTCTATATATATAACTTTTTTTGTGATATATACTAGTAATTTAATTCAATTCCTTGATGTGTTTTATTTGTTTGGGATAGACTTATATTTATTCTTGCGTGACATATTTATTTTCATGTTATTTTAATATATCTATTAGAATTAATTTGAAACATATCACACAGTTATGTAATATATATATTTGTTACTATGAGTAATGTGAATGGATGGAGATATTAGTTAGTTCCAGGATAGATATACCTTAGGTTATAGGTACACTACTAAAGAACCTTTGTGTGATCTCATATACAAGTTAAGATCCTTATTAAATGATCTAAATATTTCCTTTCTATTATAGTAATGTCATTTAAAAATGCGCAATTGTACCACTTTGTGGAGAAATCCTGGATGATCCCATGAGGTAAGATGATATAGTTCTACTATTGATAAGGTAGGAGAATTATTCTATACTCATCCCAATGATTTAGGTTGAAGGACTACTCCAACCTAGAGTTTTCTACAATGTACCTATTTAAGGCATGGGAGTTACCAAGACTATGGTTGAATTTTATTCAGACTTCTTACTATATCATCATCCATATTTACATGGATTTGAAGTTCATAATGATGCGGTGGACATGATATTGATCACTGAGAGGATTGTCGACTTTGTAGAGACCCTAGAGGATCATAATTTCAAGATTGAAACCTTTACAATTTAGGGTGAAACTAGACATTGGTGGGAGGTTATGATTTTATATGGATGACATGATGGTCTCAAATGGGTAACATTCAAGGACCTTTTATTCATGAATTTATTCTCGGGAATGATAAACTTGTAACAATAATAAAAGTTCATGGGACTTCAAAAATGGACAATGAGGGTGTATTATTACTTATATTGCTTCATGGAGTTTCCATTATTCAATCCTTCATTAGGTAAGGTTGAAGTTAATAAAGTTAGGAATTTTGAGATTGAGATTTGATAGGACTTCAAATTATTGTATAGGGACATTGATATGAAGAATTATACTCTAGCGATTTAAAAGGATCTAGAAATAGAGAAGGGTATGGTGGATGAAAATGATTCAGGTTTTATACTAGCATTTAGAGGTCCTCCAAGTGATAGTACTACATGAAGGAAGAGGAAGGAAGATGATTCCTATCAGAGTAGTGGCATACCATCAAATATAATAAGATAATTTTTAGTATAATTTATTGGGTAATGATATCTTGAATGATTTAAATTTTTATATATGGGGAATTATCAAGATTTATGCCTGAAAGCTTAGATAAATTTTCAATAGTGGAGTAAGATAGGGAATCTAAATCGTTTCTTCTTAGAGGCACACAAAATGCGGTCTTTTAGGGGGTCATGATAGATATATTCATTGATCCATGAGAAAAGATAAGGTCCTCAGTATAAGGCTCATGTGTTGATAGACCAAACTGGTCATACATCTCAGGGAGAGGGTCATAGAGTTTGTGCGAGCTAAGTGCACATAGTGTATTAGACTAGAATATAGTGGTGAGTAGCCGTCTACTATATGAGGTATGATATGGATTAATTCTACATTATCTAATACCTTGTTTGATATTGGTGTTACCCATTCCTTTATATCTACACGAGTTTTTGCAAGTATTGACTTGTCAGTCGAGTTATATTTGGTGTTACATTTCTTAGATACATTGTTGAGTTTGAATGTGGAAATCCTTCAGTGGTGCCTGATGTTTCCTAGAGTCACTAGTGGTTATTTAAATTAATAGTAATTTATGATTCTAGAGATCATGTCATCAAATTTGATTCTTATCATGGAATGGTTGACCAGTTTCCGAGTTCACATTGACTTCTAACATAGATTGGTGTAATTTATATTTCTCAAGGTAGATAATTATGTGATGAATAGATAATGGGAACTTGGAACTTTTAGAGTTTATCCAGGCTCAAGATATCTTGTGATAATCAAGGTTTATAGTTCAGTATTTTATATTTCAGAAGGATCGGTAAGATACCTCTCATCTTTTTCTCTAGTTTTGGATCTCTATTAGGATATATTCCCCAATTAAAAAACAAAAATTCTCATAACTAAAAGATTTTACATTGAGATAGATGTTAATACATGCATGCATCTCATTTCAATTCAAAATTATCATGTGGAACTATTTGTGCTAAATAATCTCAAGATATAACTCCGAGACGTGGAGTAGAAGGGCTTTATTAGACCGAGTACTTCACTATGGTGAACACATGTTTTTTACATCTATAATGAAGATGGTAATATTAAAATTTGAATAGATTATCTAAGGATTAATTATGTCATTGTGAAGAATATATAACATTTTCCTAGGATTGAGAATCTCTTAGTTCAGTTATGCATTACTCGATGGTTCTCCAAGATTGTTCTTCGTTCGGCCTATCACCAGCTACAGGCTAAAGAATTGGATATCAAAAATATTGATTTAAAGAGATTGGTAGGGATATAAAAGTATTTAGTGATTCCATTTGGATTGATTAATTTATTAATAGCGTTCATGTAACTCATAGATACGATCTTCCACCAATATATAAGATTATTCATAATGGTGTTCATTGATGGAATCCTCATCTACTAACCATAAAAAAAGAATCCTGATAGACATCTTGATATAGTATTTAGGATACTTTTAGAACATTGAATTTAAACTAAGCTACCAAAGTATATCCTTTTGGTTAATAAGGTGAAGTTCTTAGAAAATGAAATTTTTGAGATAGTTATATCTTTAGACATGGAGAAAGTGGGGGCAATGGTGTCCTGGACACATCCCCATAACATGTTTGAGATGAAGAGCTTCTGTGGTTTAGTTGGATACTAATAAGGTTTTATCGAAGACAACTCCAATTTATTTGTACCCATGAATATATTTATGAAAAAGAGAGTGAAGAACTAATGGTTAGTCAACATTATAGATAAGTTCCATGAGATTAAGAGTATTTTAACTACAACTCTAATGTGGATTCCTCTGAAGACATGGATATTTTATTATTTATACCATGATGCATCAGAAAATGGTTTAGAAGAAATACTAATATAGAGGTGGTGGGTAGTTGATTATGGGTCAATTTATCTTTTACCCATGATTAGAACTATTCTACGCTGGAATTGGATCTGGAATCCATGGTCTACATATTAAATTGTTGGTAAAATTATCTTTTTGGTGAGTGTTTTTTTTTCTACACTAACCATACGAGCCTTCATTTTATATTCACATATCATGTCTTGAATCTCAGACTGAGGTGCTAGATAGAGTATCTAGAGGTTTTTCATTTTGAGATAGATTTTCACTAGGAAAATGTAATGTCATTACATATACACTTAGTCATAAGACACAAATATATTAGGATCATGATGAACGAATTTCAGAAGAGTAGTGCCACTGGATGATCTTGTAAGAAAATTAATGTTTGGATGATTCTAAGGACTAGATGTCAAATAATTATTCCCCTTTGGTGATCACCTATTCTTTCTTTATACTGGGTGAATGTTGGTCAGAAATATGACCCTGAGTGTATTGTGATGTTGGAATGTCTAGTTATAGGTGACGTTATACTTGGATGTTCCAAGGATGATGATGATACGATCATAGTTCTTATGAGAGCTATAATACCTACATATATCAAGGAAGATATGATGATAGAATTTCATACTTAAAGGAGGGTAGTATTTCCTTGTTCAATAAATTTATATCACAACTTTTGGAATTTTTTTGATATACATGGATGAAGAATGAAATTTCTAGATTCATTTCCAAATTTCATTCCTACAAAAGGATAAATTATGAGCACCAACATCCTATGGTATTACTCAATCCACATCTTGTTATGTTGTAGTAGTGTTCTATTGAATATTGATCATCACACATTAAATTGGGAGCTTGGTCTTTATGAAATAGTTATGATTGACTACAATATTGATTCAAAACTACTGGAAGTCATAATATTCAATACTAATGTATCAATACTAGATATCAATGTTGAATATGGGTATAAGACTACATTTTTTAAGGTATAGAGAATAATTGGAAATTCCATTTATAACTTTAGGGTGATCTAAAAGTAGGTGATACCACCCCTAAAAATGAATGAAGGGAGATTATAATATCTAAAAAGGGACATGGAAATATAAATTGGGAAGGAGAACCCTATAAAAATAATGATATTGGTAGATGTGTGAAAAATAATTAAATCATTCCATCCTAAAAATATGATTCTAGAAAACATTAGGATGGTTTAGTTAAAGGGAAAGAGAAGGAATTTTAAGATTAGATCATAAATGGTAAAATTGATAAGGATGCTGGGGAAATTTTCAATCATAACCAGAAGAAGCATAATCTTAATGATTTAAATCTTAGAAATGATATATTTTTTTGATTTGGTTTTAATTTATACTCCATATCTGGTCTATGATATTCATATGATCTTAGGTCCCCAATAGTTCAAGAATTATTCAAAATATTAACATGCTTCTAAGACTATGGATACAAAATATTATGAAGGAAAAATAAAAAAAAGATGCACCTGAAGGTATACATGACTAATATGAAGTTTCTCTTTTGATGAAAAATTCACCTCTTAAGGCCATACCACCTCCTATTAAATGAGTTTACAGATATCAAAACACATGGAACTACAAATATATTATTGGATGATAACACTGATATTCCTGTCACTCTCATAATATCTCAATCCATGGAAGACATTATATATAATTTTCCATCATTAGAATTGAATAATAGTCCCAAGAATCGGACCAATAAGAATACCTCTTGTGATGATTAAATTATTGTTACTTATCTAAATGTAGGTGAATATAATAATGATTAGTTTTCTACTTCTTATGTGATAAACGGTTGTGATGATTCTTCTACTCTAACTACAAAAAATAGGTAAACCAACCAAAACATATTAAAGGGGGAAGAGATCCTGAGGTGGGGGGGGGGGGGGGCGTTCCAACCCCCAACACTGGATCAAATATGTATCCTTTTTAGGAACTATTAGGGTGTGCAAAACCCTGAAACTGTCAAATATTTTAAAAAACATATTCGCACACCCAAACCAAATATTTTTTCTATTTTGAGCCTAAGTTTAAATTTTCCCCTAGTTTTTTTGAACATAAAGTATATGATTTTATTAGTACTAGAATTAATAATTCTTATATTGAATCTCTTTGGGTTTTTTATATTCATTATTGAAAAATGATTATTATTTTATCATTGAAGAACATATTTTCACTTGTGAAGTGGTCTCTCAAAATTCCCACATGTTATATTCCTTTAGTTATGATAAAAATTTATTTTAATAAAGAAGATGAATTTGGAAGAATTTTTCCTTTTTAAGTAGTAGAATTCATGATCCTTGGATCATTATTGGGGATTTTAACTACATCCTCAATTTTAGTGACAAAGTGGTTCTATAACATTACCTAATCTCTAAAAGGTGTTGTAATACTACATTGAAGACAATAATTTGATTGGTACAATCTTAGTTAGATCCAAGTATACTTGGTATAGAAGTCACTACAATAGAGATATATCTTGTAATATTTTAAATGATTTTATAATGAAAAATACATATATAAGTGGGATACTATCTCTAGAACTACCATTAATAAATTAAATTCTGATCACCATATGATTTTAGTCATTAGTTTTACTAGAAGATCCATACATTCCCTTCCTTTTAGATTTAATAATACTAGGGACTCCATTACTGAATGTGGTGATATTTTTAGGGATACATGAACGTATATGAATTATAAAAATAATGCTTTCAATTATATTATAAAACTAATTTTTTTAAAAAAACTCAAAAGATGGTGTAAAGTAACATGCATCCAAATTGAAAATGATATTGCTTCTCTGGAATTTAATTTTAACCAGATAAAAGAACCAATTAAAAACTCTGACTTTGATTCTGATCTTCATCAAGAAATTGAACTCTCTGCAAAACTAATCTATCATCTATCAATAAAGAATAAAATTTAAAAAGTGATAATGAAAACTAATCGTCTTATGGATAGAGATATAAACACAACGTTTTACAACTCTCTCGGAAGGGACACACTAGTGGAAAAAACATTTAACACGTTGAAAGTTTTCACGTTAGTTCTATATAACTGACATGAAAAGCTTTAATAATTGATATATCACATTAGTTATTTTATAACCAACGTGATATAATGATTAGGATCCATTTATTGCGTCGGTTATAAAATAATCGACGTGATATATACGGAGATTAGATTTTTCACGTCTGTTATTTTACAACCGATGTGAATATAGAATGTGGCGTGATTTATCACATAGGTTATTTTACAACTGACATGATAAAGTAAAGCTCGGCACTTTACCACGTCGGTTATAAAATCACTGACGTGATAAAGCTAATCTGAGCAATTTATCACATCGGTATAAAGTGACATATATCACGTCGGTTATTTTATAAATGACATAATAAATTGTTTTGTACATCGGTTATTAAATAAATAATGTAGAAAACATTAAAAAATATTTTACCGTGTCAGTTATTAAATAACCGACATGATAAATATTTTAAATGATTTATCACACCCCGTATTCAGTCATTCTGTTTTCTTCGATCGGGTGACCTGCGACTTGTCTCTATCGCGTGGAAAACCTAGAAACAATTCATCAAAGTTGTTCCCTCCAGCCTCATTTTTCCAACATCATTATTCATATTTATTATCATCAGATCTAGAAGATCGAATCAGAACACTCAAGTAAGCCTCACATGACTTCTTTTTAGTTTTTATTTCCCGTGATGCCCTAAACTAATTTTTTGAGATGTTATTTTTCTTTGTTTTTTCTATCATGGTAAGTTTCATAGTGTTCATCTATACCATGCTAAATTATTTTATGGTAAAATAATCCTATGGAAGTGATATCAAGCATGTTTGCGATTTTTGTGTGTTCTATCATGTGTGTGCATGTGTACAGGGGGTTTGCAAGGGGGTGGGGGGGGGGGGCTATGAAAGTGGGTGGGGTTGTCCGAGGGGGTTGGGTGGGGGGTGTCCAGGGTTTGTCAAAGGGGGTGGGGGTGGTGTCCAGGGGGGGTTTGGGGGCTGTCCATGGGGGTTGGATGTGTCCAAGGGTGCAATGGTTGTCAAAGGGGGTGGGGTGGTGTACGAGGGGGGGGGGGGGGGGGTGCAGGGGCTGTCTAAGGGGGGTGGGGGCTATCTAGTGGGTTTGAGGGGCTATCCATAGGGTTGGGGGTGTCTAGGGTGTCCATGGAGGTGGGGGGGGGGGGGCAGTCCAGTGGTGTGTGTGTGTGTGGGGGAGGGGGTGTCGAAGGGGGTGGGTGTATCGAGGGGGGGGGGGGCTGTCCAAGGGGGTGGGGGACTGTCTAGAGGGTTTGGGGGGTTGTCCGGGGGGGGGGGGGGGTGTTTAGAGTGTTGGGGTTGTCTAGGGGGTGTCCAAGGGGGTAGGGGTGGGGGGTGGTGTTCAGGAGTGGTGGGGGGCTGTCCCGGGGGTGGGGGATATCCAGAGGGGTAAGTGGCTATCCAAGGGGGTGGTGCTGTCTAAGGGGTGTCCATGGGGGTGGCGGGTGGTGCCCAGGGCATGGGGGGCTATCCAAGGGGGTGGTGGTGTCTCGGGGGTGTCCATGGAGGTGGGGGGTGGTGTCCAAGGGGGTGGGGGATAAGTGTCACTTTAGATTGACTATTGCATCGTGGTTTTGTGAGATTTTGACATGATGATTGTATTGTTTCATGGATATTAGGCTATGATTTATTAGTGTTGTTTAATTTATGGTGGTTTCACCATGGTGGTCAGTGTTGTTCTATGATGTATCCATGATTTCTTTCAAATTTAATAGGGAGACATTTGTGGATATTTAAGGCGCTTGAGGAATCCACTATGATTTTAGGGATTCGAGCATTATGAAAAGATGAGAGGTGTTGCAATATGATTCTATTTGGTTATATATATTTTGACCAGTCATTGACTATGAGAAAATTATGGGTTATGGGGGAGACCATGTTGTGGTTTTCAAATATGTAGTTATCCTGCCCCCATTGTGCCATGATGATAGGCTTTACACTGTGATTTTCTCCATCCAAGTTTTTATTTTAAATTTTATTTGATTCCCAAGTTTACTCCATTTTATCCAATTTTATATCAAAAATTGGAGGCCCCATGGATTTCTTGGATCCCATGGAATTCCCTTGCTATAGTGTTCGATTTTTTTCCTTATATTGAAATTTGATTTCCTTAAATAAGTTACTTATTCCATGCTCTTCTCCCTTTCATCTTTGTTTCTTTGTTTCTTCTTTATCCACTTCTTATTCTCCTTCATTCAATCTATTATTAGGAATGTTTGGTCATTTTTAAATTGATTGTTTTATAGTAATTGATGTGTTCTAGGGTTATTAGGATGGGTGGGGGGTGTCCAAGGGGGTGGGGATGTCAAGAGGGGTGGGGGATTTTCAGAAAGGTGGGGGGGGGGATATCCAAGGGGGTGGTGGTGTCCAAGGGAGTGGGGGTGGTGTCCAAGGGGATGGGGGTGTCAAAGGGGTTGGGGGTGTTTAGGGGGGGTGTCTAAGGGGGTAGGGGGTGGGGGTGGTGTCCAGGAGGGGTGTGGGGTGTCCAAGGGGGTGGGGGTGGGGGCTGTTTAGAGGGGTGGGGGTTGTCCAGGGGGTGGGGGCTATTCAGAGGGGGGGAGGGGGACTGTCCAAGGGGATGGTGGTGTCCAGAGGCTATCCAAGGGGGTGGGGGTGGTGTCCAGGAGGGGTGGGGGTGTCCAGGGTGGGGGATTTCTAGAGGGGTGGAGGCTGTCCAAGGGGAGCGGGTTGTCCAGGGGGTGGGGGGGCTATCCAGATGGGGCGGGGGATGTCCAAGGGGTTGGTGGTGTCTAGGGGGTGTCCAAGGGGGTGGTTTCTAGGGGGTTTGGGGTTGTCCAAGCGGGTGGTGGTTTCCAGGGGGTGTCCAAGGGTGTGGGGGTGGAGTCCAAGGGGGTGGGGGTGTTGTCCAAGGGGGTAGGGGTGTCGAGGGGGTGGGGGGTAGTGTCCAAGGGGGAGGGCGTGGTGTCTAGGGGGTGGAGGGATATCTAGAGGGGTGGGGGGGGGGTAGTCCATAGGTTTCAAATCGCTAGGATCTGTTTAATTTTTTAGTAGTGAATGTATACATATTTTGATATTTATACATCATATTTCTTTTTTAAGGAAGGGTGAGTTTGGTATCCAATTTCACCAGGATGTATTCTTTTTGAACCTTAAGAAGAGAGGATCCAAGATAAATTTAATACTGTCATATCTAACTATATTTTCCTTTTAAAATCATTTTCAAGAATATTTTTTTAAATACACATAGATTTGTTTTATATTTCGATATTATTTTACATTCAAATTATGATATTTTTCATATAAACATATATTTGTCTTATCTTAAAAAGATGTATAATTTTGATATTTTTTGTCGGTAATAATGAGTCAATGTTGGATTACAACACATCGAATGAGTAATGAATATAAGGGAGGTTTTGATGCCTTTTTGGAATTTGCTAATCGAAATGTTCCAAGTAGTGACAATTTTTTCTGTTCATGAATGAAATGCTTGAATATGAACAAGATGAAAAGTAGAGAGATAAAATATCATCTGATATGGAATGGTTTTAATCCAAGTTACAACTCTTTGGATTTGGCACGGTGAAACTTGATGGAATGTCAGATCTACTGATGATGTTGATTTACAAGATGGTAACTCTGATGGAATTGAAAAATGATTCGCGATATTGCAGTAGAATAAATTGAGATAGAATCAAAAGTTGCGCGTCTATATGGTGATGCTGAAAATCCATTGTATCCTAGTTGTACATATTTTATGGTTTTTTTAGTGGTGATAAGATTGATTAACCTGAAGGCGAAACATGTATGGAGTGACAAAAGTTTTACAGAGCTGCTACAATTGATGAAAGACATTATTCCAAAAGATAAGGATCATCCTAATTCACGTTATAAGGCCAAGAAAATATTATGCCTAATGGGATTGGGATACAAGAAAATACATGACTGTCCAAATGAATATATGATATATAGGAAATAATATGAATTTCTGTCAGAGTGTCCTAAATGTGGGACATGACAGTATAAGGTTAAAGAAAAATCACAGCCTGATGTAGAGATTCCAAAGATCCCTTCAAAGGTATTTTGGTATCTTCCTATAATTCGTCGTTTCAAACGTTTATTTGCTAATTCACTTGATGAGAAAAGGTTATGATGGAATGATGATGAGTGGATATGTGATGGAAAAATATGTCATCCAATTGATTTTCCACAATGGACAAAAATTGATGATCATTATCCTACATTTGGAAATGAAATTAGAAATCTCAGACCAGGGTTGTGCACATATGGAATGAATCCATACGGAACCCTCATTAGCACACATAGTTCATTGCCGGTTTTATTAGTAATTTACAAAATCTCTCCTAAAGTTTGTATGAAGCACAAATATGTAATGTTGAGTATAATGATCTCTGGTCTAAAGCAACCCGACAATTATATTGATGTTTTCTTGTCACGATTGATTGATGATTTGAAACTTTTATGGGAGGATGGTATTAGGGTGTATGATTCTTATAAAAATGGAATATTTTAACCTACATACAATGCTTATGCTCACTATAAATGACTTCCCATCATATGGAAATTTGTCTGGATATAGTGTAAAAGGGCATAAAGCATGTCCATTTTGTGAACAACAGACTTCATATTTTCAATTGCATCATGGGAGGAAAACAGTGTACATGGGTCATCGAAAGTTTTTTCCTATGGATCACTCTTATAGAAGACTAAAAAAGGCATTCAATGACTCACAAGAATTTGATATTTCTCCAAATCCTTTATCCCATGATCTGTATTTTGAGAGGGTTGAAGAACATGATGTGACTTTGAGAAAGACAGAGAAATATATTAATGATAGAAATATTTGGAAGAAAATGTTAATATTTTTTGAGATACCATATTGGAGATATCATGAAGTTAAACATAATCTTGATGTCATTCACATAGAGAAGAATAATTGTGATAGTTTTATTGGAACATTTTTAGATATTAAAGTAAAGACAAAAGATGGGTTGAATGCAATATTAGACATACTATCAATGGGAATACATTTGGAGTTAGCTCCCACTTTTAAAGGAAGATGAAAACTTCTTCCTCCTGCTTGTCAAACATTATCCAAGAGGGAGAGAATTAGAATTTTTCAGTGTCTTCATGATATCAAAGCGCATCAAGGTTATTTTCAAAAGTAAAAAATTTTGTCCCATTGAAGGACTTGAAGTTGATCTGTATGAAATCTCAGGATTGTCACATCACGATGCAACAAATTCTTCAAGTTGCATTGCGTGGAACATTATCCATCCGTTTTAGAAAGACTATATTGAAGTTGTGTTATTTTTTCAATTCAATTTGTAATAAGGTGATTGATGTGAATGTTTTGAAAATTTTCGAAAAGGATGCAATTTGTATACGTTTTCAATTGGAATTGTATTTTCCTACAACTATTTTTGATATAATGGTTCATTTAATTATTCATATGGTTTGAGAAATAAATCTTTTTGGACCTTTATATCTTTGTTTTATGTATACTTTTGAAAGGTATATGAAAATATTAAAGGGGTATTTTAAGAATCCATATCAACCTAAAGACTCCATTATTGAAAAATATATTTATGAGGAGGTTGCAGAGTTTTTTACAAGTTACTTAGCTATGAAAAAACATATAGGTTTGCCTCCATCTCACAATGAATGAGTTAATAATGAGGTAAAGGTGATTCATGGCTTGAAAGTCCAATCGTTGTCATCAAAGAAGATGAAGAAGTTAGAATTATACATCTTGAATAACGTAGATTATACTCAAACGTATATCAAATTGAATATTAATGAGTTGAAATAATGTCATCCAAAGAAGAAAGAAATGTGGATTTTGAAGGAGTACAACAAATTTTTTTGTCATGGTCTAAAAAGACCTTTCTTGGTAGATCAGATGTATCAGAGACATTAAAATGGGTAATGGGTGGTCCATGTTTAAATGTGATAACATGGTATGGTTATGACATTAATGGCTATACATTTAATATGAAAGATCAGGACAACAGAAGTGCAGTTCAGAATAGTGGTGTATTGGTGTTTGCAGAAGCAATGTATTTTTCATGTTCTAAAGGCAAAAACTCAATTTTTGTATCAAGTTCATATTATTGAGTGATTGAAAAAATATGGGAGGTTGATTAATTTAAAATTGAAGTTCCTATTTGGAACTGTAAATGGTTTATTGATAACAATAGTGTCAGACACGACCAATTTGGAATGAAAGTTCTTTATCTGAATAGATTGGAAGACACAACTGATTCTTTTATAATGGAAACACATGAAAAACAAATTTTCTATGTAGTAGATCAATTAGACATGCAGTAGGATGTTGTTTTAAAAGGTAAAAAGCAATATGTTGGTGAGGACGAACTTGATGAAGATTCTGATTTATGTGAGATCCCTACTTCCTTGTAAAGATTAATAGAACATAATGATGAGCATGTTTAATACATGGTTTTTTCCATAAGGAACGATAACGGTGAAGGAATTTGGGAAAACAATCCATTTGTACATTCCTAAAATTATAGGTAACATTTGTTTATTTCTTATTTACATTTATCATTTTCATAAAATGTTAGATATTATAAGTTTTTTCTTTATTAAAATATGTATAAAAACAAATAAGTATACGTTTTTGTTTGATTTAATTTTGTTTAGTTTACATTATCAAGTTTACCATTACATAAATTATATATCTATTATTTTTGTTCAATGAAAATTATTTTACCATGTTTACCATGTTTACCAAGTTTACCATGTTTACCATCTTTACCATCATTTGACATGATTACCATATTAACCATGTTTACTATTACGTATCTTAGTACAATTTTCTATTTTCTATTTACATTAGTATTGTAATATTTGAATTTGAATATTTGTGAACTAATGTTTGTTTTTTTGATTTGAAGGATAATGACAGATGAATCAGTTGATCAATCACATGATTTTGGAGATGATCATATTGGTAATACCTATGGGGAGAAACATTCACATGGTCCTCTTGATGTTCCCCAATCTTCGACAGGTTCTTCGATTATGACAATGAGTTCAAGAGTTCTTATATGTGGGTGCACACATTTACCATAATTATTACTTTCCTGTATGTAGGATTAGAGGATACTCATTGAGTTTGATGAGGATGATATTCTTAGAGGTCCAAATACAAAAGATTTTATGAGTTTTGTATCAACTCAAGGTAAGATCAAAGTAATCATTTTGTATGATGACAGGAGAAGTGTGGACAAAGCGATAATCTCTCAGTTGTGGGAGACGATTTTGGTACTATTGTTTTTATTTCTTACATATTATTTAAATGTGTCTAGTATATAAAATATGTTCAAATTCTTCTTTATTAGATGAAATTTGATATTACTAACACTGGAGGAGTCAGGAAGAAATTATTATCGATGGATGCCGGATGATGGAGGGATTTTAAATCAACCCTCTCATCTGATTTCATTTTTGGTCAAAGGAGTCATGAAAATCCATGTCGTATATATCTTTTCGTAGATAAAGACACATGGAGACAGTTTGTTGAAATTAGAATAAAAGATTTATTTTTGGTAAGGGAAATGTAATATTTTATAAGATTTATTATATAAATGATCTTATTAATGTTTTGTTAATGATTTCTTATTCTTAATTTACATTAAACAAGGAAATCTCACCAGGATATCCAATATAAAAATGTATACCCTCATAGTTTATCTCGGGGAGGGTATACATTATTAGAATAACAAATAACGGAGGAAAAATTACAAAAACTAAGAGCTGAGTCTTCAATATCTGGAGAGGTGGCCCCTCTATCCCCTCTATCTAGACTTGGAAAATGGAAGAGATCTCAGATGGGCAAAAAAGGGAAATATATTTCAAAATATTTGAGAATCATAGTTGAGAGGATTGTAAGATATCTATTTTATTTATTTAGGCTAACTATTTTATTCATATAATTTAAATCATTACATAAATGTTCAATTAATTAATACATGATTCTATTGAGGAGCAGAGCTCACAAGGGGTATTTAAAGCTGTTGGGAGGCAATATATTTTATCTATAGCATTGGGAAAGCCCGAACATCTTGGTCGTGTATGAGGATATCCAACAGGTGTATCGGTAAGAAAAGTGTTGCCACGTTCTTCAACTTCTTACGTTGAGGGTGTTCATAAAAAAAATAGAATACTTGGAGGCTGATGTTCATAAATTTAATGCGATGTTGGAGGAAAAGATTAGAGCATCGGTATATACTTTGTTTGCAAACATGCAAAGACAATTTCAGACTATAGCTCCCACTCTTCCTTCTCCCCCTACAAACCCCATTATTTATCCTCCACATCTGCGAGTAGCTCCCACTCCCCCACCTCAGCCCGTGGACCCCATTTTTTATCCTACTCTTCCGCCGAAGATTCCTAATTATTGTGAGTATTATGTTGATGATCCTCATCATCATATAGTTGCATATGAATTAGTATATTGTATAATAGATACAGTTCATCATCGTCAATTAGAGGTAGAGAATCATAGTGTCACTGTACATGATATTATAGATAAATCATCTTGAGTACCATTACCTACAGATGAAGTGACTATAGTTGGACATAGTATCAGCTATTTTTTAATTTGTCCATCCATACTTATGCGAGTCATTACCATAGAGGTATGTATGTTATACCTTCTATTTTATTTTTTTATTAATTTTTTTTATCATTTGAAAACTAATATATTTTTCTATTAATTTTTATAGGAATACTTCAAAGGTAAGTAAATACTATATAAACAACAACAAAGAAAAATGGCTATGACAGTAGATACATATTCTAGGAGTCTTGACAGATTGTCAAGAAATTCAAATTTTTTGGTGGATCATTATGAGTTTCCAATGGAAGCTCATGTTTTTGGATGTGCAATAACTATGGGGATTGTGAAAACTGATATCATGGAGCTTGTTACTGGAGATAAGTTGGGAATCAATGTGGTCCAAATTTTTTCCATGTATGTCTTAACACATTTTCCTTACATTATATTTATTAAAAATTTATACTTATTTCTATTTTTTATTAGGTATATTTATAATTTTTTTGAGAAGAATGAGCGGTTAGATGTATATGGATTCAAGGACCCACATTTGATTTCCCCTAAAGCATGTGCATTGGATGAGGAACAAAGAATGATTTATATTGGTGAAAGACTTGAACAAAATATAGTCACACAATGTTGGATGACTTATTTTTTTGAGAGGTATGAAACAAATCTCTCTCAAATAGTTCATTATATTTTAACATAAAAAAACATTAACCTTAAATTTCCTTTTATCATTGATCATTGAATGTTAGGGGTTTTTTTCATAATGGGGAAAACACTTTATTAGATATGATCTATCAATGGTGATGTGTGGAAAAGTTTTAAGAAAATGTTGTAAAAGTAAGTTTCAATTTCTAAATAGTTTTTTATATTATAATGAATTTTAAATTTATCCCATTCGTATTATTTTCTAACAGGGCATGTGTCTACTTTTGAAAAAAAACACAAATAAAAGCAGTGCAAAGATCAAATATGTAAACGTAAAGGTAAACATCCATTTATAATTTGTACTTTTCGATTTATTACATAAAAATAATATATAGAATTTAAACTCATTCAAAATAAATTGTCATGAACAACAAGGAATCATTAAATGCAGATATTATATGTTAAGATTTATGTACGAAATAATAACAACTAGAACAGTTGTGAACTTTGACCGGGTAAGATTTCCTTTTTAACTTTTCCATAATATTTAATTTGATTTATTCATTATACACATTAACTACTATCCTTTTAATTTTTAGCTATTTGATGACCCTCAAAACTATAGTTCTCAAGACGTCAAACACTTACAAGTGGAATGGTTAAATTATTTTAACGGTTTGATTGAATTTTTTTGTTTGCAGTGTAAAATGTAATTTTGAATATTTTCATTTTAATTGTTTATTTGGTAGTTGTTTAGGTTGGATTTAGTTTTAATAGGTTGACATTGTTTGTATTGAATGTTATATATGTGAATGTTGAATTTTTCTTGACTTATTGTTTTGTTATACTTATGATGGTTTTTCTGGTTTGGATTCTGGTCTGGGGGGGGGAGGGGTTCTAAGGGTGTGGGGGGTGTCCAGTGGGGGGGGGGTATCCAAGGGTGTGAGAGGGATGTCTGGTGGAGTGTGTGTGTGTGGGGGGGGGGGTTTCCTTGGTGTCCATGAGAGTAGGAGGGAAGTCCAGGGGGTGGGAGTGTTTTCAGGAGGGTGGGAGGGTTGTACAGGAGAGTGGGGGCTGTCCAGGGGGTGTTCAGGGGTGTGGAGGTGTCCTGTGGGGTGATGAGGATTTCTAGGGGTGTGGGAGTACTGTCTAGTGGGGTGGGGGTGTCCAGGGTCTCCACGGGGATGGGAGGGCAGTCCCGAGGGGTGGGAGAGGAGGCTCTGTCATCCCTCGGGGGGCTGAACACCGCTTGAAGGAACTCATCACTCTCACATGAGAATATTGATCTCTCAAAATGTTTCACCAATGATTTCTTCCCCTGTAAACATAATTTATTCTATCAATTTGATACCAGTATAACCAGGGGAAACCCCATCATGTGTGACTAAAATACCTGGATCTTGGCAGTGGCAATCTCCCAGATCCCACGTGACTGGAAATGATGATCCCAAGGATTCCCATGAGACGCCTGAAACGATGTTAACAAAAAGCTCGGCGGTGGGAAGTGTGTGCCGGTTTAGATGGTGGAGAAGGATACGGAGAAGACCACTGCGATGATCCGAAATATACTCAACAAGTACATGTAAGTGACTGTTTAGAATCCCAAATTATATTATTGAACAAATATATGGTTGTTTGTGTGTTTTTCGGTCTTCTCCATGCATTGTTGGTCTAGGGGAGTGTTTTCCAGTGGGTGGGGTGGGGTGTCCAGGAGGGTGGGGGGGGGGGGGGTTCTAGAGGTGTGGGATGGCTATCCAGGGGTGTGGGAGTTCTGTCTAGGTGGAGGGGGTGCCGAGAAGGGTTCGGTGGGAGGGGGGGGGGGTGTTCAGGGGTGTGGGGGATATCCAGGGGGTGGGGGGAAGTCCAGCGGTGTGGGGCTTTATCCTGGGGGTGGGGGGGGGACAGTCCAGAGGTATGGGGGGTGTGGTGGGGCTATCTAGTGGGGGGGGGGGGTTCGGTTTCTAGGGGCGTGGGAGGAATGCCCAAGGGTGTGGGAGTGTTGTCCAGGGGGTGGGGGTGTCCAGGAGGGTGGGGCTTGTCTAGGGGTGGGGGTTATCCATGGGGTGGGGGGCAGTCCAGTGGTGTGGGGGGGGGGGGTGTCAAGGAGGGAGGGGGGGGGGGGGTTCCAGGGGTGTGGGGGGCTGCCCAGGGGGGGGGGGGCAGTCCAGGGGTGTGTGTGTGGGGGGGGGGGGGTGTCCAGGGGTGTGGTGGGGGCTATCCAGGGGGGTTCTAGTCAGGTTTTGGCCTTTTTTTGGTCTGGGGGTGTCCAGTGGGGTGGGTGTACCGGGGTTTGGTGGGGGATGTATAGTGGGGGGTGGTCTATTTTCGGTTGGATTTTGTTACGTTTTTGGTCTGTTTCAGGTCTTTTGGCTAATTGTGTTTGATCGATGGTGGGGGCTGTCCAGTGGGGTGGGGGTGTTTTGGTCATATTTTTGGTAAATTTTTGGTAACCTTTTAGTCTGTTTTAGGTATTTTGGCTGGGCATAGTAGTGGTTGGTCAATTTTATTTTAAAAAAAATTGTTCTTTACATCTGTTATTTTATAACCGACGTAAAAAATTCCTTAGGATTACTTTTAAGGTCGGTTATTTGGAAACTGACCTAATAAATTCATGGGAAATGGTTTTTACGTCGGTTACTTCATAACCAATGTAATAAATGGAAATGGACAGTTTTTTACATCGGTTATAAAATAACTGACATCATAGATATGTGTTCACGTCAGTTATTATATAACCGAAGTCATAACCCGCTTGGCAGAGAGGTTTATCATGTCGGTTATAAAAATAACCGATATGATAAACTCTTTGGAGGAGTGATTTATGAAGTTTGTAATATAATAACTGACATGAAAGGGTATATACCACATCGGTTATTAAATAATCGATTTAATAAACCAAGACTCTGAAGCGTTTTCTACGTCAGGGTTTTATTAACTGACATGAAAAACACTTCTAATTGGTGTTTTTTACGTCGGTTTTAAAATAACCAACATAAAAAATAATGTTTATAACATCTCCTATAATAACGTCAGGAAAAAGACGACGTAAAATTTGAAAAATAACTGGCTTAACAAATGTTTTCTGTACTAGGGGAAAAAATTATTGTAGTCCTCTTTCCTTTCTAAAGGAGGTAGAAAATGTCATTGATAATGAATAAATACTTACTTATCCCATTGTTTCATATTTTAGAAATATTTTCACGAGGATAGATCTTAATAGGTATTTACTCACTAAAATCATTCAATCCATTGTTAATAATGATAGAAATATTTTTCCAACATGTGTCCCTATTAATGGTGATGTTAAAGACAAATGTTTTATGCTGAAGTTAGATGGTGCTCTAGGACCTTATGACTTTACAAAATCTTCACCACGATGCTTTTAAATTGGTTAAACCATTTTTTCTAAATGTAAATATTCCACATGGTCTTAATTCCCATTTTATTTCATTGATTCCCAAAGTGAAGAATGCCTTTAAGATTCACTTTTTAGACATATATGTCTTATTAAAAAAATATTACAGCATTGTGTACAATCTTATTGAAAATAAAAATTCTACAATTTCTAATAAAAATTCTTCCAAGAATTATTTTTTGATTTTTAAAGGGTAGAACCATTTAGTATTATATCTTCTTGGCCTCTAAATGCACCAAAAATCTAATGACATAAAATATTGGAGGTATAATTTCTATTAAACATGAAATTATAAAGGCATTTGATATTATCGCTTGGAGTTTCAAATACAAGGTTCTTCATTGTTTTTTTTCAATGATATATTTTTTAACAGGATTAAAACCTTTTTAGGTTCTATAACATCTCTATTCTAATAAATGTCTCTCTTAAAGGTTATTTTAATTTCACAAACTGAGTTAGATAGGGTGACCCCTATCCAGTATCATTTTTTTTATCTAATTATTATTGAAGCATATTTCAAACACAACTGGTGAATCATAGTAAACTCAAGGAGGCAAAAAATTAAAAATCTAAAGGTGTCTCTGTCACATTATGAAATTGTTTCAGGGAAATATATAAACTATAGTAAATGCTTTATTTTATTTTAAAAGAGGATTCCATTGGCTACAAAAGTTTCTATAATTAATGATTTGGGTATCAATGTGGGGTCTCTTCCCTTCACATATCTTGGTGTGCCTATATTTTTTGTAAGGCCTAAAATTACATTCCTTTCCCAAATAGTAGATCAAATAAAAAATAAGTTTTCTTCTCGGAAACAGATTTATTTTTCTATATATGAATAAAAATTAATTATTAAATCCACTGTTTTTTCTAAATGGTTTATTCTTCAATGTTTTAAAAATTTCATATTGGAATTCTTCAAAAGATAAATGTTTCTATTAAAAATTTATATTCGAGTGAGAGAACTCTTGAATGAAATTAATTACTATCCCTTGTAATAGTTTCTAATTGAAAATTGATAATAGCATACTTGAAATCAAGAATCTAATGTTAATTAATTTTTATTTACAATATAAGTTCACATGGAATCTCTAGAATAATAATTATATGGCTCCCAATTTTCTTAGAGGATTTTTTATCGACAAGTTAATAAAGGAAACCTGTACTATATAGGATTCATCATTTGGTCAAACATCAAATATTATTTCTCAAAAATTATGTCTCACTCTATATGGATCATTATCAACGAGTATTCTATAAATTTTTTGTTGGATGAATAGACTTTCTCTCCTTTTTTTCCATGATGGATCCCCTATATTTAACTAATGACACTCACATTTCTATAAATGATTTTTTAAACTCAGTTTGACCAAAATTACTTAATGATATTAGCAGTGTGGTCAAATATTGACTTTTTTCTAATACTGATGATTTTTTAATTTGGGAACTTGCTAATAGGGGAGGTTTGGATTCTAAACTTTTTTATAGCTACAATTTCCTTAGCACATATTATAAATATTTTTGGCTGAAAATATTTTAAAAGAATTAGACCAGGACTTCCAATTTTACTCATATTTGGAGGATTTCTCATTATCTAATACTTAATAATACATATCTAAAATCTTTTTTTGGTCAATTATGTTCAAAATTATGTTTGTAAAATAATCATATGGAAGATACTAATGACCCTTTTTTTCCCGTGGTACTGCTTATGCTTTCTAAAAATACATCTATGATCTCTTTAATATTAGGTGGATAGATGTCAGATTCATATGGGATAATCTATTGGAATGTACTGATTTAGACAACTCAATATATATTAAGACTCTTGTCGTTACTCTATTTTCTGAACTAGATAGTCTGGTATGATAGCAATTATTTTATTCATCATAATAATATTTTCAACCTACATGCAGTGAAAGTCAAAATACATTCTCCTGTCAATGAATCTGGCATTCTACATCATGACCTTTCTAAAAAATCTATCCTAGACATCAATATTTTTCATTGTATGGGAATTTTTGGAAAGTTCTTCTCACATGAGGGTACCTTTAAAGCCTTTTGGAAATACCAACTCCCAAGATGGATCAATGTCAAGGTAGATGGTGCATCAAAAGAAAACCTATGTCCCTTAGGTCATGTATCTATCTACAGGGATCATAATGGATAGAATCTTGGATGATTTTATGGTACCCATGGAAGGGAATATTTTTTAGATGTTGAAATTTTTAGTGTTATCACTGTGGTTATTTTTGCATCAAAAATGTTTTGGAACATAATATGTATAAAAAGTCACTCAACCCCCATTGTGTAAGTAGTCTGCAATGGCATGAATCTGCATTCATGGTCCCTCACAACTCAATGGATGGAATACATGATTTTGTTTTTAGAGATCAATCATATTATCACCCATTCATATCGTGAGGTTAACAATATGAAAAATGGGCTTGCCAACAAATTATTCAACACCAACATCACTTGGTTGGATGATATTCCTACAGAATTTCTCTTTTTTTGAAAAATATTGTAAAAAATTCCTTCCTTTTGACTTTTCTATTTCTATCATTTTTTTCTACAATAAACATACCTTAGTCTTTTTAAACAAGGAATCAAAATTAAGGATTATAGGTGAGGTATTAGTTTGCAACTATACACATACTACATGAGATGAACCTTAATCAATTCTATTGCTAACATTTTGTTCTTAGAGGTTTCATCATAGTTAGTCCATTGAAATTTGAGTAAGAGAGGGGAAATTAACACTAGGATAAGTGAAACCTATTGAGACTATCAAGTAAGTTAGGATAATGGTATACTATTTGGATTTTCATTCTCACTCTTGATTTTACAAAAAAAATTCATATATCTCATCTCAGGAGGTACATTTCCAACATTATGCCCTCCATTGATAGTGATGATGCTTAGTAGGAGATTGATACCTAATTTGTGGAGTTCCTAGTGAATATTATAGACCAGAGTTAGATATTAATTTTAGGGAGGATTATACCATTATTCTATATTCCATATCATCATTGATAATTATTGGAGGAGACCTAGGATTGAGGGGTTGATGTTTGTGCTCAAGGTCCTATGTTGTCTAAGAGGGACCTTTGAAGTCACTACATGAGAATGAAAAGCTATTAGGGTGGGATAATTTTTACATCATCAATTTATATGTTTGAAAAGATACGTTGAATATATATAAATTCTCTACTTTGTTTTAACTTAGTTTTGGTTGGTTAAGAGGTTGTTCTTTAAGATATGGGGTCCTTGGGTTGAGTGTATAAAGAAATAGAGTATAAAGGATACATGGTGGCTAAAAATTGGCCAACAAATTGTTGGTGGGGATCTAATTTCTAGACGGTATAGGTGGTAGTGCGTCTATATAAGTACAAAAATCACTAGCTAGCCAGTGGCTGAAGAAGAATGCTTTGAATTCTACCAAGAACATAGGTTGGTTAGTGAGACCCACTGGGTCATCAGTTCAACCAGTCTAATGGTGAATTAAATATATCATATGAATTTTAATTTCCCTTATATTTACACCTTATTTAAAACCTGTTTATAATCCAAACTTCTTATTTCAAATTATAGACATACCCACTTGACTCTATAGCTCTTTTGTTCATTATCCCCTGGTATATCATGTTTTCACCAACTTCCAGGAACTAAAACGGTATGTTCTTCTTCAATCTATGAAAATACATTATCTTTTCGTTTATTTGATCATGGATCTATAATGGATTTTGGTTCCCTATCATTATCACATTATTTTCTTTCTTTCTTCATATGTGAGTAAAATCTCTGGCATATTGACAACATTTATTGATTGAATCAAGATCAACATTCAAGAATAAGTGCTCTATGGGTATGTTTTGATGAAAATTTTTTAAACCATTTATAAATATAAAAATGATTATATAACCTTGATCCATTATCTTTACATTTTTATACAAGTACAAGATTCTATATGCAAACAAAAACCCCTATTGTTCAATTATAAAACTTTCAAGAATAGTAAAGTTTCCATGAAAGTATGTTAAATCAAACATCTTGAATTTCATATTTAATATATTTTCCATTGACAGATTGTGGAAATATTTATGTTTATTAGCTCAAATTGAAGATCTATTATAGAATCAATGATGAATTCATGATATATTCTTAGACTGACAATAGATCTGGTGGATTAGTGTAACTTTCTTTGGTATATCTCAGAAATGTATCTATTTATGGATTCCATAAGGTATGTAATTATAGAACCACCTTATTGAACTATAATCTCTACGAGTCATATTTATAATCCTCTTTCACATTGAAACAAAACTGATATAGTCATCCTTGATGTGCAAGAAAATTATTCATGTTTGTACAATGGGTTTCGTATTTGATCCTTTGATCAAACATGAAATTATTCATAAAAAACCTGAGATATAAAGTTACCTACCTCATAGAGGAAGAGTTGTTTTATTATTATAATGATATGAAGTTTTTTTTATATCCTATAGACTATATTGAGTTTGATAACATGTGCATATGTTTTTTATTTTTTTCATACTCATGATATGATATCTATTCCATGTCATGTTAATCCTAGTTGCCTTAGGTTTTTTTTCACAGTATATGTTGTATTTTTAGCATATACATAGTTACCAAGTGATATATAGTCATGTTTTGGATTGGAAACCCTTTTTTGGGAGTTTGTTTTGAATCTTATTTTAAAATGAGGAATGTAATAGTATGGATGATGGGGTATGATTTCCTAGTGTTGCCTAACCTAGTGGAATGATAGTCCATGCGATCTGACCTAGGTGTCAACAAGGGTCATGATTATATTTGTTACATCACATGACTGAAAATAATAGTAAATGATGGTATATTGTGGTCTGACCGAGAGACCTAGGTCTTGTATGACTAATATAAAGCATCAAGGCTAGATCCAAGGCTTCTAATGTTTCCACGGAAACTCAGTTGTTTTCTAGAAAGGAGAAAAGAATGATATAGAAGGGGATCCTGGTGGATTGGTTATAACATGAACACTAGGTATATTTTTTTCCTATTATTTATTTTACTTATTATCATGTTGTAAACTCATATTCACATTCACATGTGTTGATGAAAAATTAGTGGAAACCTAATGGGTTTTATTACTCACAACCTATATGGGAATTTCCATGCACATACAAAACTTCATTTATTGGGATACAGTAAAGGGAAAGGTTCTCATAGTAGATGGTTGAGACAAGGATAATTGAGTTGGGAGCAATATAAGGATGTACTCTATAGTAAACTACTTTTTTACATTTCTATTTACCTGCCTTCACATTAACATTGATTTGTCTTGCATCAATGGGATATCATTTATTTATTGTATGAAAATTGTTTCATTTAATATTATTTGTTTCCTAAATTTTAATTTAATTTATTATTGTTTATTCATGGATATGATACTGTGAGTATTGTCTCCCATTGAAAGACCTTATACCCTTATTTAATGTCACAAACCTCTTCCATACTCTGAGGCACATATGAGGTCTTGTGGCTATCTTGAACGAACTTAGTGGATCAATTTTATCATGTAAATATGGTCTCAATTTGAGGCAAAATTCCTCATAATTCTATATATACTCACCCTTTATTCTATAAAAATCCTAAAAAACACATACACCATTGTCAAATCATTGATCACTAATAAATGATCCATTTTTGTTTTTCAATCCATAAAAATTATGATTGAATCATATCATCCCATTTATAGAGTAAAAACTACTAAAAAATCCTTTGGTGTAGCCACCCATTTCTAGTATGAAATATCCACTATTGTAACTAAATACCTAGAAGGAAACAAATGATTTTAACCCACTAGTTTATAAGGACTCAATATTTAAACTCTGATACTAAATTATTCATCCTTGTCCAAAAAATATGCTCTTTTAATAAAAGATACATATTAGAAATAAGCAGATGTATTTATATTGGATTTCCATGAATATCAAAAAGAATATCCTCTAAAATTACCCACATAATTAAAAAACAATTTAGATGTAACACTCAATGATCTATGAACAATATCCATATGTTAAAGGAATCTATATGAACAACTTTATTTTTATTCAAATCCTCCTCAATTTATATTAGTTTAGATTTCTCTACTAGATATGAAAAATGATATTGAACTGTCATATAGTATAAAAAAATTACATTAGTAATTATATTTATGTAAAATTTAAAAGATGAAATATACTCTATCATAATCCATACATCTGCAAAATCTTGAGAAACAACGTCATACATCTGTTGTCTCATAATATTACTACCATGTCACCTTTTCCCAAAATATTATAGATATCGAAGCTATAATTCAATAATAACTTCTCTAAAATATAATAAAAGAAATTATAATTCCATAGAGATATTATATCACACAAAATTTTGTAATCTATAAACACCAAAATGTGCTCTTTGATAAGAGAATGAAACAAAACGCCCAATATCATACCATAACTGCAAGCTAAGATGATATGTGACATAATTATGTTTCATATGATTTAATTTATGTGACCCTTATGATATCACTCCTCACTCTTTCCATAACACACATACTATAATAAAATGAGAATATTCATAAAAAATACCAAACACAACTTCTACCTTAGGAAATAGAAGAATATGAGCATGAATAGACTTCTATTTTTTATATTTGGTTTCCACATGATGTTGATCCATCTATAGAAATATTATATTCTTCCTTATTTAATGAGTTAATGGTACAATGAATTGAGTGAAATACTATAATAACCTCTGATAATATCTCTTCATACTAAGAAAGACGCACACCTCTACAATGTTATTTGGTTCCACCCAAGGAATAACATCCTTACTATTTTAATTATTAACAAAAAACCCTATAAGACATGATATGTTCATGTATATTCACTTCTAATATACAAAAATTTCACTATAATAGTTTTTGTAATGTTTATGTTAATATTAAATATCTAAGACTGTATATAAATTCCCTACATGTTCCTTATTTTACTTGAATAAAACCGATTTTCTTTCAATTAAAACCTCTATAAAATTATCCAATAAATAATATAACATATATTTCATCAATACAAAAAGTATTAGTTTTGAAAGTTTGACTCCAATGGTCTTCACTAAGACATAAAAATGTCTAAAATCACACCTACATGAGATATTCTGAATAGCCTCCACCTTCACCCATTATTGAGGATATCTTAACTACATGTTGATCATTAAGAACCAATGTGATACATTAAATTTATCAAACAATAAATCAATCCTTAGGTGTGGATATTGGTTTTTAATTATCAATAATTTTATAAACTTATAATCCTTGAAAATCCACAACCCCCATATCAATTCTTTAAAATCAGCACCCTTTCTCCCCTGGGAAATATGAATGATTGGAGGGATCCCTTCTATAATATATCATTAAACTAAACAGT
Source organism: Viscum album (assembly GCA_963277665.1). Lineage (NCBI taxonomy): Eukaryota > Viridiplantae > Streptophyta > Magnoliopsida > Santalales > Viscaceae > Viscum > Viscum album. The sequence continues at coordinate 2,031,460,855 of OY728146.1, read as the reverse complement.
AAATCTTTTTCTCCAAATACACTACCTTAAATAGGGATATATAAATTTTATAATTTACTAACTATAACCCTCTCCCAAACTAAATATCGAATCGGAGGGGGGGGGGGGTTGTGTTATAACTTCCTCTAGGAAATGTTTTAGCACTACATAAAACATATTTTAATTTCTACCACCAATTCATCTATCAAACTCAACATCAATACATTCAACTATAAATAAATATGTCCTACAATTCTAAGATCCATATTCTAATCCTACTCACAAATGAACATCATATGATCACCATCAAAATAATATAAATAAACCTATCTTCAATAGAAATTGATGATTTTATAAATAAAATATTTACAATCACTTCCAAGGATGAAATATTAAATCTATTTTAGTAATAGAAAACTCTCTAATTTACTAATACTGACCTAAATTCTGTTCATACCCCCAATACACCTCCATAAAAGTTGAATAACCTTTATATTTAATATACAAAACAATGGGTATTGGAAATATATCTATATAGATCCCCAAAAACCACAATAAAATTTCCTTAATAAAGGCATGTAAAGATACAATTCCAACTAATGTATAATACAAGGTAGAACATAAGAAGATGGTACCTCAAATGATGTTTTATCTACCAGGTCCTTGTAACTTCATAACATGTGTCTATTCATATTCTATACCACCACATTATATCCATTGATGTTCGAAACCACTTCATACATGATCAAAAAATGATTTATAGGGATTATGAAATCACCCAACTGACTAATCCCTAGTCTAAATCACATTTGAATTGAAATACCAAATGGACTTCATATTACCAATATGGTTTAGTATGAAACTACTTCCATACCTTCTCGGGCCTTCCCACTATCATACTGTTAAAACCACAATGATCTCTAAAATATATTGGGAATATATTCTATTAGTCTCTACATCTACCATATACATAACAAGCCATTTCGGAGCTCTTGGTAGAATACCAAGAAATACTTACTCTAAATAATTGAGAAAAGGAATTCTAAAGGAAAACCCTCATTGGTCATGACCTCAAATACCTAGATAAATAATAACCACTATCTAGTGATGCACTACGTGTAATGTTCTAATCACTTTCCCCTAGAAAATAATCCATATACAGTATATTGTTCTCAGCCACTTCATCTTTCACATGAACCTTATAATATGTTGGTAATATGAAATATGTCACTTACCTATAGATATAAATCTGTAAAAATCTGTATAAATATTTCTCCCCCACCACATCATTTAGAAAAAATAATAAAATAATATCAAAGAAGGATCATGAACATCACACTAAACTCATGCACACTCAATATCCCTTATTAAATGGTAAATAAGTCATGTCATCACACCACATTCAACATTGAATATAAAAAAATTCTCCAGAACTAACTCCTAAAAATATCCATTTTAACTATTTAAATGTCATGATCAGTTCTATAGAGGGTCCACAAATACCAATTCACACATCATAAGAAACTGGACACCAGTAGAATCAAATGATTTTTCTACCTACAAATTAACCTAAATAGAATTTAACAATCTAATAACTACTAATATTTCTCCTATTCCAAAACAAGCCTATATTAAATTAAAAACATTTTCTACTAAACTCAATTAATTTTTTACAATAATAACCCTCCTCCTTAGTTTCAACCCATATACTGTTATTTGGGAAATCTTAATGTCACTCTCTAATGTGAATCTTGTGAGTTTTTCATCCACTATCCATTTTTATAAGAATAAAAAAACTCTTACGTATATGATATATAATTAATTTAATATATTTTAATCAAATTCATTTTAATTTTCCATGAAATAGTTCTATAATTATATAATATAATCTAATAAGTATGATGAATATATACTTTATAAGTCTCTATCATAGAGTACACTTTTACCTAAGCATGTTTAATAGATAGTCTTGGTCCTTGAATTAGATAGTAGAGGCCATCTACCTCTTATCCAGTATCTATGGACTACATCACATGATAATATTAAATAATAATATTTCCCTACTATTCCAACACAAACCTTAAGATTGTGTACTCCCAAATCTATCATAATATAAAAAATTGGGTTTGAACCAATTTTTTATGAAACAACTTTACTAAAACCCCTCATAGGATGGAAGTGAAGCTAAGAGTAACCACCAAAGACCACCCCCAATAGAAAATGAGACCAGGATTGATTTTGAGGGTATACAACATGAAACATGGGAAGAATAACCATATTTATCCTTAAGGAATTAATAAAAATACACAAATCAACAAAAAACCAACATATTTTTTAACCCAAAAACCTTAATATATATATATATATATGTAATGTTAGATAACCAAAAGAACACTAAGAAGAATACCAAAATCATTATTTACTAAAGAATAGGAACTCCTTCAATTTAATCTATACATAATGTCATGATGGCATAAGGTCTAGCCTATTATCTAATAATATCATGAAAATATATAGAGGTATCATATAAATGAATACTTGATCATATAGGTGCATTTAGTAGGATAATATATAGAAACTATTGTGTCAATGTGAAATAATATTTCAAATTCCTTAGTGAATAATAGTGAAACAACATCACGTTCCATCCTATATCAATCTAATTAATATAACACAAAACGATCACTCTTTATGTGTGAATAAAATATAACTTTATTATAAATTAAAATATAGAAGAGGATGTACCCCACAGTTTCTTGTCCATTGATATTGTCTCCCTCACATCTCAAAAGAAAACAAGCTAGAGCACCCATCCCTTCTATTTTCTACATAACACAACCACATATCATAGCCAAATATCGTAATTATTTACCACCATGTACCATAACCACTGCCACTTATAATATTGAAAGTAATAGTTGGAAGGGTTTATTAGTTAACCATACAATCCCACTACATCCTCGATATTAGGGGTTCACCCAGTACCCAAGTACCATATAAGCATCAATTGGGTTATCTTAATCGGGTTTTTGAATATAAGAAATAAAAAAACATCAAATGATATATATTAGCTCATTATCCCATTATAAGATCCAAATTTGATCAAATTACCTCTAAAAATATATTCCATCACAAGACAATTATTGGTACAGATTTACTATTTCCTAATCCAATCACATAACAAAGTTAACCTATCAGACAAAAAATTTATCTGTCATATAAATTTAAAAATTATTTCATATCTTACCATTTATCAATAATTACACCCTTATTTTACACATTAAATAATTAATTTAAAAATCCTAAAGTCTGGTTTTATATCATATACATCAACACATTTAACAATATTAAAACATTATTATAGTATTAATGAGTTTTTCATATAAATAATAATCAACTTATTCCATAATTAATTAAGTAATTAATTACACCTTTACACATTCATTGAATCATTTAACAAATAAATAAATCATCACATTAATCAATAAATTTATTTATTTACTTACCCATATTATTAATACACATTCCATCCCACTTCTCCTCCAATTAATTTATTAATTGAATTTATTTCTATATTTAGGGAAAACTAAAACACCTAATCCACACCATTATTTCTATAACACTATGTAATTAAATTTAAACAAAACAATTTTCATTAACAAATACACAATAGATGTCAAAAACCAGGCCATGTTGCCATCCGACCCGGTGCTCGACCCTGTCCGCAACATGGCCCGAAGGGTGTTCCCGATCCCCACGGGCTGGCACAAGTGCTCGGGTATTAAGAGTGACATGTGGGAATAGTTTACTCGAAATAGTAAACACAAAACAACTGACAAGATAATTAAACTAAAACTGAAAACAGAAAACCAAACAAGGCCTGAAACTAAAATCAAATTTAAAGGTTTACAATTTGGCCCAACATCCAAAATGTAATGACAACAAAAGAGATTAAAATTTTGGCTCAAATCTCCAACCAACAAGAGAGGTGCGAAAACCATAAGCTACAAACAATGACCTTCATGAGAAGACCGTCCACAACCCAAACCACCATCGCTGAGCACGATGCCCCAACCCGGAATACACAATGAACAAGATATACAAACACACAAAGGTGTATATAGGGTGTGAGCGAAGAGCCCAGCAGGATGTCACCCAACAAAAAGGTTCCATTCATTATTATTAAAAGACAAATACATTTGCAATATTAACTAAATAAAAGAAATAAATTCTTGAAAAGTTTATAAGAAAATTAAATTAAAGAAAACCGTTTCAAATGGAACAACTTAAATTAAAACACACACACACACAAACTTTTTAAAATAACCAAAGTTTCACACTAACGAGTGTAAAGTATCCAATGCGCACTAATATGGGAGAGTCCGCATGGGTGTTAACTAGCTTGGGTCTCTAGATCATTGTGTCTCGGTGAAACATGGATTAGAAGGCCACAAACCTCAGAAAACATGGAATAGAAGGCCACTACCCTCCGAAAATGTGGCTTAAAAGGCCATGACCCTCAGAAAATGGGGCATAGAAGGCCACGACCCTCAGAAAATCATATGTTTAGTTAGTGTTTCAATCGTCAGTCCTGCCAGCGAAACCGGGTCAAGTCACCTCTGGAACACCAGCTTACTAGTCTATTCAACCCTCCTACTTACTCAGGCTTCCCAGTTTGTGCTCAAACAAGTTTCATGTTCATCTCACATGTCACCCTAATGCATAAAATCCAGACATGGTATTTACGCACTCAAAATCACAATTTTCACACTCAAACCCACTTTTAAAATATTACACACACCAAAATGTTTTTAAAACATAATCTACATAGGTTTCATACTAAATTAAAACAACTGCATAGTCAATGAAATAAATCCCATTTTCAAACACGCCAATAAAAAAATTTATTAAAAAAACTCCACACACGTCCCATGACTTTAAGGACCAAAAATATTCACACAATTTAACCAAATTTTTTTTTTCACGCTTAATAATTATTTAATAAAACAACCCAATTTTTCCATAAATACATTTTTGAGAGAAAAAAAAAACGCTTTTCATACTATACTGACCAAAACAGTTTGATGAAAAACCTTACACCCAATGTAAGATTATTTTGCACAAACTACACAACATAATAAGCTAAAAATAAAATCTTTTGATTCAATTTTAAAGAAGGAACATGGAATCACCCATTAACCCAGACGAAACCTTATTTTCTGACAAGATTCACACGACACTATGTCAAAAATATAGTTCACTTAATTGCACAAAATTATAAGCCAACCAGAAAATTTAAAAATCACTAACAACTAGACATGAATTTTCAACAGAAAACACACACATAATATAAAAATTCTACCAAAGAATTAAAATACAGATCAAACATCAAAGATGATCAATTTCGCACAATGAAAATTAATTAAATAACATAATATTTTAATTAAACTTGAAAATTAATTAATCAGATAAAAATTAAGGGTGGAACCACCTACTTTTGATGCTGAGACTTAAAAACTAGGATGTGAAACTCCAATCAAAATCAATTCGCCTCACAACCAACTCAAATTATACCCTAAAAACGAATTCTGACCAAAGATAACATCAAAACCAGGACGAAAACCACATAAAATCTAAAGAAACCCCATTAAATTGAAATAAAGAAACTAGAACAATGAAGGGGTTTACCCAAGGTGTTGGCCGATGGTAATAGTGCGACATTAGTTTGATTGTTGAGGAAAAAATGGTGCGATGGCATGGAGGCAGGTTCTTGAAGGGGAGAGGGGGACTTCGGCGGTCCGTGATGGAGGGATGACTAGTGCATGAGGCACGCGCAAGGGTCCATGCAACTGTGGAAGTCAGCTGGTCAAGAGTAGGGGTGTGGCACCGGGTCTTTGGCGGAGATCGCGTCACGGTGCGAGCTAGGGGAACCGATAGACAGTGCGGGCGAGGGGACCGGCGGACGACGCGGGCGAGAATGCCGGTAGGGGGGGGGGGGTGTGGCGCGATCCAGGAGAGGAGAGGGGGAAGTTTCAATGGGAAAATGAAGAAGAAAATAAGAAATGGGGAAGGGGTGCAGCAGACTGAGGAGTGCGACCAGAATAGGGGGTAAGGGGAAGGTCCATAAACCCTAAAAAAATAAAAAGAAAAAAGAAAAAAAATAAAGATAAAATAAAAAGAAAAACCAAAACTAAAACCAATAATATTAATAATAATAATATCAATAATAATATTCTTAAACTAAAACCATGAAAATAATATTTTTATTATCATTAAAACAAAATTTATTAAATCCACATATTACTGTAATTTTTCTTCTTCCACACATTAATTTTATTTCATTATTATTATTAATTCATTTATTTAATTATTTGACCATCGAGAAGGGTCATAAGACAAAAATGGTGAAGCCACATTGCTTCACAATTATGCTTCACCCATGTGTCGCATGAAGACAATCCCCAATAAACTCATTTATCGGCAAAAACACCAAACTCAACCGAGATTCAGCTCATACCTCGGCGGAGCATTCCAAAGCCAAAGAAAATAAAATCAAATCAAATACATTAACCTATTTTAATAATAACAATAATAATAATTAATCAAATATTAATACCTACTTAATTATTTTATTTATATTCTTAACACTAATAATAATAATAACAAAATTCTCAAACAATATTATTATTATTATTATCATTAAGGAAATTTCATAAATTTTATTAAAACATCTTATTTTTTTATTTTATCTCCATATAATTATTCATCATGATTTTATATACTTTCTTTGAATACCCATTAGACTGTACGGTTAACCGGGCGAGGTCACACGGTGACTTGGGCGAGGCCGCGCGACTTTGAACTCTGTTTGTTGAATGCAATCAAGGAAGAAACACACATTTTTAAATAAGAACACATAATTTTTTTAAGTCGGTCATCAAACCGGAAAACTCAATACCCATAAAATTTAGAAAATAATTTATTTAAAGACAAAATGTGCGAAAATTCTCTCCACTATAAATCTTTCTATCTCGAGAAATCCACCACTAAGTTTGTAAATCAAAGTAGAAACTGATATCCCACTAAAGTTCAAAGAAAATTCCCACAATCAACCAGTGAAATGTGGAAAAATCATTGTGCTCAAAGAATGTGACTTAAATGATAACCTCAAAAAACTCATAAAAAGACTTTCTAATATGTGTCTACCACTCTAAAGAGCTAGAATGCCTCCACTTGACTGATCGGCGAAAGGAACTCTCACACCCAGGGAAACCAACTTCACAAGCTGAAACATCTAAAGCACTATCAAATGACCTCATTTGGCTTGAAAGAACAAAAAAGGTCAAACCACATCCAAGGAACATTATTATCACTTATCAGTAATCCATATTTAGAAACAAAACCAAAAGGTCCACATAGGGAAGCCTGAGGAGCTCCCCACCATTAGGAACCTAACAACACTCAAGACGAGATTGGAAAACCGATATGGGGAGGTCCGAGCGGACTCCCCACCATTAAAGAAAAGTCCAACATTGATTCATTACAGATATGTTTGTGTGAGACCCAACATGGGTCTCCCCATCATTAGAACTAACAGAAGATACATAACTTTAAAATTTTTTCCGACGGTGACCAAACACCCCACCACAAGGGGCGGGGAGGGAGGGGCCTGACCACTGGGCATCAAAACCACGACCTAAGAACAACAAGCATCTCCATGTCCCCAGATGAGTATTATTCAAATATGAGACTGATTTACCTAATATACCGCATAAGGGCCACTAGAAGAGATTACACCCAGTGGGATTCGACCCCCAAGACTTTAAGGTATGACATGACCACACCTCCTCTTGGAAACGGGAAATCCCATGCACCCAAACGGGTCATTCCAAATAGAACGGCTACAAGAAACGATTTAAACTTAAATCACCTCCAACACAGATGACAGAAATAAGGTCGGGGTCCCATAAACTCATGGGGTTCTTGACCACATGCCAGCTTCACTAGGAGGCCTATGGCTAGAGCCCTGATGTTTGAAGAATCTCCCGCCTCGTAGTCAGGTATCCAAAACTACCAATTGAAGCTTCTCATTTTTGGTCTCACACAGAACCACACCCCAACCGAGACAATACCAACCAACAAAACATACCATGAAAGTCATCCATTACCTAGAGACATGTCCACCAGAATAAGGTTTTAGATGACACACATGTATCTCCTCCTCACCTTAACTATGAAACCTAAGGAGGAAAGATGCACGAAAAACACTCCCCTTTGAACAGAAAAACTGTCCGAGAGAACACACTCCTATGAAAATAGGGATTCTTGAAGGATCCTACGAAATCCACCCTTGATCTTCAAGAGAACTCATGTTGCAAGACATCACCAAACACGACTCTTGCCACTGATGGAAACACTGCCAGCTTTTCAACCCATCGATCAGCACCAACAAGTCTGAACTGCTTTCACCCTTCCCCGCTGTAATTTTTTCACCGTTTCCAGGGGGACTTAAGACACAATGTTTTCATACTTCATACCCAACGAGTCGAAAAACTCAAAAGACCAAAATTCCCTTCAAATCCCCTCGAATTTTTCATCTCGCTGTGAGAGGATCCGCTTGGTTGTAGAAAGGAAATTTGGGTTCAATTGTAGAATTCAAGAAGAGATTCCTCTGATCAGCTGGAGGTTCGCCCAATGGTGAATTTTCTATGGCCTCACTTCAATCGAATGTTAATGCTTTATGGGGATTGCACTAGTCAATAAAGAAAACCATGGACGTAACCAAATTGGTCAAGTTGTTAAGACACACCACACGCGAACACTAAACGTGTAGGGGGAACCACTACAAGGGCTTCCCGAAGCACTTTTTAGAAGATACCATTAACCACACAATTTCACTCCAACTTACAAATAAGAATTATATGTCTGGACACAAATCAGTCAGAAGGGATCCTCTGCTCAAAATGACTCCCATCTGAAATTTACAAAACACAAGGGTAGACCACACAATCACCGGTTATTAACACACTATATTCTCATTTAACAAAACTTTTTGAGAAAAAGCAAAGCTGGTGGGTTGAACAGACACCAATGGTATCCCATGGGCCCCGCACATGAATTTCCTCGTGCCACATTGGCACTCACCTCATGTCCATCCAGGCACTAATCCGCTCGTTCCATTAACCATTTCTCCTTCCATATATTCCCATGCTTGTGGCTTTCCATGAGAACACCAAGTTTCAAAACCAAACCATTCCATTTTTAAAAATCAAAACATTCAACCCACACTTTTCAAACCTTACACATCATTTTATTTTTAAAGCGATTCATTTCAAAGATTTTTTCATGACCAAATAATTTTTTTCCCTAAAAACCAGATTTCCATGAATCCAAAACAAAGGGATGAGGAATGATGAAATAAGGAACTAGTGTCAGCGGGTGACTGGAACATATTGTTTGTGGCCACATGCCAATCACGCCACCACCACAAAGGGTATTTTAGGACCACGTCTTTTGATTCACATGGCTTTCCAAACCCTAAGAGCTCACTGGGACCACTGACCCTACTTCTTTTCCATTTCCCCTAAAAAAAGTTAACCACATAAACCAATGATGTAGACAAACCTCATCATACTTCGGTAACTCGAGTCCCTCCACGAGGTGTGATGACCAAGCACCTTGCTCGTAGCTAGAATGTCGAGTTCCAAAAACCTCAACTCCACTATACTGTGACTCTATCCCAAAAGAACATGACTCAAGAGAGAAAAACTGCCCTCTGATACCATTTTTTCATGAACCAGGCCTGGTCGCCATCCGACCCGGTGCCCAACCCGGTCCGCGACATGGCCCGAAGGGCATTCCCGATCCCCATGGGCTAGAACAAGTGCCCAGGTATCATGATTGAGATGTGGGAAAAGTTTACCCAAAATTGTAAACACAAAACAACTAACAAGATAATTAAACTAAAACTAAAAACAGAAATCCAAACAAGACCTTAAACTAAAATTAAATTTAGAGGTTTACAACTTGATCCAACATCTAAAATGCAACGAAAACAAAAGGAACTAAAATTCTCGCTCAAACCTCAAACCAACAAGAGTGGTGCAAAAACCACAAGCTAGAAACACAAAGCTGCATGAGAATACCATGCACAACCCAAACCACCATCATTGAGAATGATGGACCAACCTATAATACAAAAAGATCGAGGTCTACATACACCCAAGGGTGTATGTATGGTGTGAGCAAAGAGCCCAGTAAGACGTCACCCAACAAAAAGTTTCCACGCATAATTATTAAATTACAAATACATTTTCAATATTAAGTAAAGAAAAGAAATAAATACTTTAAAATTTTAAAAGAAAACGAAATTAAAGAAAACAGTTTCAAATGGAACAACTTAAATTAGAACACACACACACACGGAATTTTTAAAATAACCAAAGTGTCACACTAACGAGCGTAAAGTAACCAATGAGTACTAATACGGGAGAGGCCATGTGGGTGTTAACATTCTTGGGTCCCTAGATCTTTGTGTCTCAGTGAAACATATCTTAGAAGGCCACGACCCTCAGAAAACGTAGCTTAGAAGGCGATGACCCTCAAAAAAGCATATGTTTAGTTAGTGTTGCAATCGTCAGTCCTGCCAATGTAACCGGGTTGAGTCACCTCTGGAACACCATTTCAGTAGTCTAGTACACCCTCGTATCTACTAGGGCTTCCTGGTTTGTGCTCAAACAAGTTTCAATTTTATGTCACATGTCACACGAATGCATAAAATCCAAACAGATAATTTACGCACCCAAAATCAAAATTTTCACACCCAAACCTTCTTTGTTAAACTGTACATACACCAAAATCTTTTTAAAACATAATTTGCATCGGTTTAATACTCAATTAAAACAACTAAACATTCAAATAAATAACTTTCATTTTCAAACACGCCACAAAACAATTTATTAAACAAACTCCACACACGTCACATGACTTTAAGAACCAAAAATATTCACACAATTTAACCAAAAACAATTTTTTTCACCCTTAATAATTATTTAATAAAACAACCCAAATTTTCCATAAATAAATTTTTGAGAGAAAAACAACTCTTTACGCACTAGACAGACCCAAACAGTTTGATGAAGAACATTACACCAATTGTAAGATACTTTTACAAAAACTACACAACTTAATAAGCTAAAAATAAAAGCTTATGATACAATTTTAAAGAAGGAACTTGGCATCACCTATTAACCCACACAAGACCTTCTTTTCTCACAAGATGAACACGACACTATGTCAAAAATATTGTTCACATAATTGCTCAACATAATAAGCTAACCAAAAAATCTAAAAAAAACTAACAACTAGACATGAGTTTTCAATAGAAAACCCACACATAATATAGACATGCTACCAAAGAATTAAAATGCAAATCGAACATAAAAGATGATCAATTTCATACAATAAAAATTAATTAAATAACATACTAATTTAATTATACTTAAAAATTAATTAATCAGAAAAAAATTAAGAGTGGAACCTCCTACTTTTGACGCTGAGACTTCCAAAACATAACTGCGAAAATCTAATCGCAACCAATTCGCATCACAACCAACTCAAATTAAACCCTAAAAACCAAATCGAACCAACGATAACATCAAAAACTTTCCAAAAACCACATAAACTCTAACCAAAATCCATTAAATTGAAATAAAGCAACTAGAATAACAGAGGGGTTTACCCAAGGTGTTGGCTGGGGGTAGGGGTGCGGCGAGAGTCTGTTTCCCGGGAGAAAAATGGGGCGATGACAGGGCGGAAGGTTCTTGAAGGGGAGAGGGGGATGACACGGGTCTATGACAGAGGGTTGACCAGTGCATGATGCGTGCACATGGGTCCGGGTGGCTGTGCGAGTCGTTTGGATGAGAGCAGGGGTGCGGCGCCGATTCTTTGGGGGAGATCACGCGACGACGTGATCTAGGGAAGTCGACGGACTATGTGGACGAGGGGACCAACGGATGACGCGGGCGAGCATGCGGGCAGGGGTGGGGGTGAGGCACGATCCAGGAGAGAAGATGGGGAAGTTTAGACTAGAAAAAGTAGAAGAAAAAAAAGAAATAAGGAAGGGGTGTGGCGGACCGAGGAGAGTGACGGGAATAGGGGGTAAGGGGAAGGTCTGAAAACCCTAAAAAAATAAAAAGGAAAAGAAAAAAAGGATAAAATAAAAAGAAAAACCAAAACTAAAAAAATAATAATTATAATAATATTATTAATAGTAATATTATGAAACTAAAACTATGAAAATAATAATGTTATTATCATTAAAACACAATATATTAAATCAACACATTACTATCATTTTTTTCTTCTACACATTAATTTTATTTCATTATTATTATTAATTCATTTATTTAATTAGTTGATTATCGACTAGTGTCATAAGTTGGCCCTAGCGAAGCCGCATGGCTACACACTTATTCTTCACCCATACATCGCTTGATGAAATGCCCCAAAAAACTCATTTATCCACAAAAACACCAAATTCAACAGAGATTCAGCTCACACCTTGGTGGATCATTCTGAAGCTAAAGAAAATAAAATCAAATCAAATACATTAACCTATTTTATTAATAAAAATAATAATAATTATTTCAATATTAATAACGGATTAATTATTATATTTATATTCTTAACACTAATAATAAAAAAAATTATCAAACAATATTATAATTATTATTATTATCATTAAGGTAATTTCATAAATGTTATTAAAAATCCTAATTTTTTTTATTTTATCTCCATGTCATTATTCATCAGGATTTTACCTAGTAGATCGTGTGGTTTACCGGGCGAGGTCACGCTGTGACTCGGGCGAGGCCGCACATCTTTGACCACGGTGTGTTGAATGCAATCAAGGCCAAAACAAGCATTTTTAAATAAGAACTCGGATATTTTTTTAAGTCGGTCTTCAACTCGGACTACCCGATAACCAAAAAATTAAGAAAATCATTAATTTAAAGACGACAGGTGTGATAATAGACCCCAAAATTCTTCATTTCTTACACCATAAACACATATATAAAAATGAATATGAAAAATAATAATCACAACATCACACATAACTTAACAACAAATACAAACCCATACTAACATCCTATTTAGTTTTCATCAATGGGACAATACCATCAATATACCCAAATAAAATTAAGTCCTAAATATATATTAATAAAAGTAGACAAAATTTGATTTTCCATGTCACCAACCATAATTCGAAGCTTGAATCATCAGGTCACAAAATTTTAAATTTTAATACTAATACTCTTATATTGTTTTTAAGATAATATGACATATCTATATAAAAATATATATTTATTAGTTTATTATAAAAATACATAACACATTTTCCAAGTAGCCATAAGATTGAAATATAATAAAAACTGTAGAGAAATAGAATAGTACCATAGCTCATGGAATTCCAATATGCCCTGATTAGGAACTCAAGGGTCAACTAAAGAAACTAAAAAATAACTCAGGATGTGATCTCATACCTATATGGTGAGAAAAAAGGGAGGTAAAATTAATGATAGTAAAATATAATCTCGAATTTATATTAAAAATCGAGTGTACTAAACCATGACATAGTGATCTATAACATGTAGTGGTTTGGGGCGATTGATGATGATAAGAAAACCTTGATGAATTAATTCTCAAAATCTATAAATCTCATAGTCCATTTTAATTAAAACACCACACCTATAAACAATATCATATTGTGAATAATTAAACACATTTTTCTTTCCTTAAATTCCCTTTTAACAATTGGATGAGATCTCAAGATCCTTTTCTCAAATTATGTCATTCAATAAACCGTGATGATATACTATGATCAATTTTCCTCTAACCCATGACATAAGAAACATCCATTATTATCAAGACATGTCATTGTGAAGAAAACCTTGACATTGTTTGATATTATTATTGACTAATAGATCATCCAATTACCTTCACAAGATCTTGACTTCTCCACTATGTTGAAGGATGAAAAAAACAATAAATATTTTCCAACCATTATGGTGTGATAGATAAACCATTAATTTCTTTTGTAACCCAAAACTCATCTCAGCTACAATAATTCACCTCAAAACTCACTCAATCCATCTACAACACTGTTAAAAATCAAAAATCAAACGTCTGATAAAATCTTCACCTCTACATACTTTTTATATAATATAAATGTAAAATATCAATATTTATATCACATATACGATCTGTTTATATTTAAAAATTACATAACACACATATAAAAAACATCATATTATTATATATAACTTATTAAAATATCACAATGTCAAAATTTTAAATACCCAATAATTTTTTTATTAAAAATTCAAATAATTTAAATTATTGAAATATAATATATTCTATTTTTTAACCTTTAATCTTATCCACCGAAACAATTTTTAGTATGGTTCAACCAAATATATGATGTAACTTAATTTTATATTTTACATTATGAATTTAAGAAAATTTAATATAACATTAAAAATAATTTTAATATTTTACATTGTAATATATAAACACTATATCTTCACTTTTTAATTTAACATAATTTTTTATTTAAATTATAAACATAATATCATGTACATACACAATATTTTATATTAATATTTAATATTAAAAATTTGTTTATTAAATATTTCATAAATATTTAATAAATTATCAAACAATGTATAATTAATTTGGAAATGATTTTACAAAATCAATAAATGTTTTAAATTAATTTATTATAATTTATAAACATTTTATAAATTGTGTCATCATTTTAAAAATGATAATTTTTTTTTAAAATATTTATCATGAATATTGTTACACATAACATTGGATGTGATATAGATTAGTAACATAATGTGGGATCAATATCATTGTACATTTCACAAATTATTTTAAAAATATTATTCATCAATATCACCATAACATTTTTCATATATATCTAAAAAAATATATTTTAAATTATAACATAAATAGATATACTCGTATATCATATCTACAACATACATTTCATGTGAAATGTGTCCAATCATATAGTAAGCTATATCAAACATTTTGTTTTATGAGTAGGCCTTACACACAAAATTAGTGGAGATATCAACATAACAGTCCATGCATTATGGTTTTTATTTATAAAAATAAAAATATTATAGATATATAGAATCTTAATGAAAACACCATGATAATATTTATGATATTAGTGAATTATTTTTTGAAAAAATTATTTCCCTAAATACAATGAAAAAAATAAATACAAACCCATTCCATAATTATACTTTAATTCCCTATCCCATCCCGACGAATCAAACCCTACCCTAACGTCAGTTCGGAATGTTATTTAATTCCTTTTTTATTCTACCAAATTCCAATGTCCATTAATTTTTACTAAATGTTTTACAAAAAATTCCAAGGGTATAGTTTTATCTCATTACTAACACAACATTACTATAAAAAATCTGAAAACTTTTATAACATTTTATATACATATATGAAAACACACACATACCAAATTTATGAAAATAAAAAAAAACAAAAAAATAATAACCATAAAATAACACAATATAAAAAACCTGTAATTACATCCATAATCTTCAATAAGATATAACAACTTCTTAATATGAGCTAAAGAATAATCACACCAAACAACCCATAACTAAAATCATACGTAATCTACTTATATACCATGATGGACATTTAGTGGGTAAGTATAAAAACTTAGTATGATTTCTTTACATGAAACAAAAATAAGTTTTTTTCATATGAAATATGAGGGTTATAGTATAAGTTCCTATATAAAATAAATTTCTTCCAATAATGAAAACAATATAAGAATAAATATTGGATAACTCATAATAATAAATCTTAATCAATAACAAGACCAAAGAATCCCAACAAAAAAATTATTATTATATCCAACCAAACCATAATATCACACATACATAAATAATCACTATGTACTCTATAATTAATTTATATAGCTTACCACCTCTCATGGTTTGTAATTATGATAGATATAATATTTTTAAATGATATATATGATATTTATTATTTAATTTTCATTCTGACATTATTATATAAAATATACTACCAAGCATTCCATTTTGGGTAAATATGATAATGTCGTTTGTGGAATTGTAGAATCCTACCTCTTCAAGGCATTGTGATTCGTTCACACATTGCATGGAATGTATTAAGAATGGGTTTAGTAAATGTATAATATATATTTGAAATATTAATTATAATGGGATTTTAATATATATATATATATACATACATATATTTTGTTTACTTTTTTTCATTCAATGTTGTAAGAAGATAGAAACAACATTCATGCGTACATACTGCCCGTCATATCCATCAATGGGGTATTCCATTTCATATTTATATATTTTATTGATTATTATAAATATTTATATAAGGAATATATATAAGGCCCCAGCCTTAAACCTTACTTAAAATTGAATTAAATGAATAATTCAAATTGAGGATCTTTTCAGGTTTAGAGTTTTAGAGAAATAGGACATAACTATTACATCTCAAAAGATTACAAAGTAATCTCTTCTACTAAATTTCCATAAAATAAAAACTCTTAAAAAGAAACATGTATAGTTTCATGTTTTAGGTAGCATGACTTTCCCTTGATCTCATCCTTGACCCTATTCCACGCTAAGTCCTATGAAAAACATTTAAAAAACTTGGGATGATCATAAAAACTCAATAAGGGATACACAAAGAATAAAAACTGTTAGTTTATCAAAACAAAACGTAAACCATGTATACATTATCAAAGTAATACTTTTCACCTTTATGAAGTAGTAAAAACTCTTCACTGAATAAAATATCATTACTTACCTTTTTGTAACCAAAGGATTACCATAAAACCCTTATAAAGAACACATAACATATATAAAGGTAACTTGGGACATAAACATACTTAAGTGGAATAACCATACGGTCAACTCCCACACATATCACTTAATGGAATAGCCATACGGCCAATTTCCATACATACTTAATGGAATAGCCATACGGCCGACTTCCATACCCAATGCATTGGATGTTATAACGTAACCACCCGTCCTGGTATTCACGGCACCACCCGTCATATGGTTTATAACGTAACCACCCGTTAAAATGTCCGAGTACCAATATAAAACCATAAAACATAAAACCAATATAAAGGAATTATAACATTTCCACATCACAATATATCATAATAGGATCCTTTATCAAAACCATTTTCAAAACCATTTAAAACATTTAATAAAGAGATTTTTGAATCAAAGTGTCCCATACCACCTTGAAGCTTAAAATTTTAAACCATTAATATCCATAAAAATAAATCCTTTAAAACCATTTTGAAAACATGGATATTAATAAAAACAAATAATTAAAACATTTAAAACGATATTTTGGTTAAAGGGGTTTTACCAAAATTAGAGACACTTGAATACAATAATTGAGGAATAACATTTAGTCAGAACTTTATAATATCATGAGAATAAATGGATTCATGATATAATACTCCAAAGGACAGTATATACACCATATAAGAGTAAATTGGTGCATAACAACAATGAACCCTCAATAGAAATGTCAAATGGGATGAAATCCCTTATAAAGAAGGTATCCTTAAATTAAGGACAAATCAATCTCAAAAATATGTGTGACAAACATAAATACACCCAATATAAGTGGATATTAAGTGTAAAACAATCAAATCTTATTCACACATATTCATAGGATGACATATTCAATAACTACGTGTTGAACCCAAAGAAATTGAAATTGGGTTAAAAAGTTCCCTTGACAGCCTAACAACATCACATCAAAATGAGTTGATGAGAGATAAAAAGTGTATCTCATCACTTGGACATAAAGTTTACATCAATAAGGATATATTAGAACATATCCCAACATAACAATATGTAAATTAAAATACCGAACAAAAGAAGTCTTTTAAAAAAGAGGAGGGTGAAAGGTTCCCTTACCGACTTGGGTATCTTTCAAAACATACACCCCATGAAAGAAGGACAATAGATCATTGATGTAAATACTAATAAACGAAAGCATATTACACAATGAGTAGAATAATAGGCAGTACATACACCACTCAATGGAATTTGTGGCAAATTTAGCATAAATCTCATGGGAATAAAAGTGAGATGAAAAATCCCTTACGAAAACTCGGCAGCCTAACGGCGCCACATAAAACTTCCGAATATGGATTGATGAGATAAAATAGGGTATCTCATCACATTAAAATAAAATGTACAGCAAGAGAAATATAAAAGAACATCCCCCAACATTACAAAGAGGAGCTTAAAAGAAGTGACATAAAGGAGAGTACTTAAAAAGAAAGAGAGAGGTTAGATCTCTTACGAATGTTCAGCAGCCTAACGGCGCCACTCAAAACCTCCAAAATGTATTGATGAGAGAGAATAGGGTCTCTCATAACATGAACATAAAAATTACAGTACGTTTAATATAAAAGATCATCCCAATAACAAAAAATATGAGCTTTAAAAGGAATGGCATAAAAGTTTGTACTTAAAAAGAAAGAGAGGAGTAGGATCCCTTACCTCGGGTCCGACTTGACTCGATCGTTCTTTAATCTCCTGAATAATAAACTTGAGTTAATTTCTACTTCCTTAAGAACCTTTTTCAAGTTCATTATTCCTTTTATATCACTTATTACCATGTCATAAACATTATGTAATCATTTAAGTTAATAATATTTGTTTTGCCGATATTTGGTTCTTAAGTCGAAAGTGGACTTCTTACAATTACATGTTGTTCATGTGGCCAAATGTTTATTATATAAAGAATTGTATTCATGATGTAGATATCATATATGTCATATATATCCAGTACATTCATGCATTTATAACATTACATAATCATTTAAAGGTAAGAAATGAAATGCACCGTTCATGGAGACAGTAAGCCGTACGTACGCATGAACGCTACTTTCATTTCTATTTCGTATTTTATAGAATGGAATAATACTGATATAAAGGTATATTATAAATCCAGTATAATATCATATATAATATCATAGTTCCATCCTTTATACTTCCCACATATGGTATAAAACGAATCAAATCACTTTGAGGGGGCGGTAGTCCGCACTTCCTTAAAATGAAGATATCGCGTATACCCATAATGGAATCCATCAAGGTAAGACAGAAATGAAAAATAAAGAAGCATAAGTAAAACATAAACATATTATATATCATATATAAAAATAGTGACATCATAATGGCCACCTTTGAAGGTGTTAAATGAGTATTGAACAATCATCGTTTCGGGAGGCATAATTTTGCCATCCACGGAAACCGTATGTTCATTAACCATTTGATGTAGTTGTGTGAGAGTGTAGCACGAATAAATCTTATAAAAAACATCCTAGTATATTGAATATACTTGTTTATTACAAAATAAATCAATAAAAAGAGTTTAGGGGGTTGGAGAAGCAAAATAAAACAAATGAACATGAGAGAATGAATTACCTTTAAAAGTGTAACTCCTTTTGATTTGAGCCTAAAGGCTTCCTTTGAACGGATTCTGCCCAAAGGGAATCCTATAGGATGAGGAGAGTGATGTGGAGAGAGTAAATGGGCATTGTTTGGCCGAGACAAAGGCTTGAGGAGTGTGTGAAATGAGGTAGAGGTGGGGGCCTTTTATAAGAGGAGAGGTGTGGCACTTTTGGAAAGTAAAGAAATATTACTTTATTTGAAAATGTGTTTCGGTTTTAAAAGGTCCCACATTGATATAATTCGTGGATAGGGTGATAAGGGTTTTAAATCCACCCATCCAATAAGTTTTTGACATGTGTAGTTCATAGATTTTACACTATCTTTCCATTTTATTTAAATCGTCAAATAATGATGTCATCGCTGCATAATTATTATGTCATAAATAATTTAATTTATTTAATGTCTAAAAATTATAAAACAAATACTATGATGTATGAAATCTTTTTATCTTTCCAATTACTATTTATAATCAAAAATCTGACCATTATAACCCCATGTAAAAATTGTTTTCGTAAAACATATGATGTTTGTGTCATTTTGACTTTTACAATAAATAAAAAGTTATTTATGTCATTTCTCAACCAAAGTGTCTCCATGGGGTCCCCAAGTTGACCCATGGATTGTCTTGGTCGGCCATTACACATCCAATGAGGTTAGGACATGTGTCAAGTTCATTTCATATTATTAAAACATTATTTTTACCTTAAACTACACTAATTACCTCTAATCGCGATTAAAAACTTAATAAGTTACTATTCACCAAAAAATTATTTTTATCCCATTGAACCACATTTTACTTCTTAATGACAACCATGTATTTCGGATTTTTGAAATTCAAAACACAAAGATGGAAAAATTTCATTTAAACGGAAAAATCAGTTTTTATAAGTACCACTTAGTGGTTTCACTATTCATCAAAAATTGAAGTTTTTCAGAAAAATCCCAAAAATTCACCCTAAGCTATATTTGATATCCCGAATTCAAAAATGAAGTCTATTTTACAAAATTCAAAACATATAAGTCACATTAGTTAATTTAATAATTAATTCCCGCTGTCAGAGCAAATAGCGTGTTTTTATGAAATAATAAGTATCAAAAGATTGACACTAGTTTAAGTCCGATTTCAAAGTGAAATTAATTCCAACGACCACTATTGGATTTAATGGTAAAAATATTTTCTAATTTCACTTTAAAACCAAATAAAAAGATAATATAATCATATAAATAAATTAGATTCAAAAGTGGTTATGAATTAAAATACAACATTTTACGATATTCATTAAAAAAATGAACTTTATCAGAAAAATACCAAAAATTTACACAAAGTAAAATTTGATGTCCCGATTCTAAAGAAGAGTTTTATTTGGTCCAAAAGAATTTTTATGAGTGAACAAAACTATATTTAATGATGGTTCAACATCAAAAGGTGATAAGTGAACCTTTAGTGAAAACTAGGGCATATGAGCCTAAAATTGAATTCTTTCCGTATTTTAAGCCTCTATCCTTTATTGGATAAATGTAAAAACATTTAAAAACATATATAATCATATTTTAGTTATTTATATCCATTCCCGCCATTACAACGGCTACATGTTAACTACCATTTAAAATAATATTATTTTATTATTAGAGTGCAACGTAAGATTCCCAAGAAACTCGTTGTTGCGTGTTGGGTACGCCATGGAGCATAGCATCCCCTTTAAAGTAATATTAATGTTTGATTCAAAAATACGGGTAAATATAAATATGTCATATTCTTTATTTATCTAGGGTGTTACATCCTTCCCCCCTTTTGGGAATTGCGTCCTTGCAATTTTAAAATTGCGCTTGGAAACATCCTTGAAAGTCCCACATCGGAACAAGAGTCGGTAAAACAATCACTTTAAAATAAAGAAAGATAAGCACAGAGGTCACCCGAGTTAACCCATACTAGGATTCCAAGTATGAAAATATGGACATGGAGGAAAAAACAAAGGGTCATGTTCTGATGGAGAGTGATAGAAAACATGTTTAGGAGAAAGTTAACCACGAGAAAATCACAAACTTGTGATGGGTTAAACGGTATTCGATTCCCCAATAGGAAAAGTTAATAGACAACATTTTTGTTTTAAGTTAATTTTTATTGAGGAATTTATTCATAAGGAAACATAATCACTTATCATGTTGACTTTCAAATTTTATTAGATTCCTTACACAAACTCCTATTTTCTCCAAAAGGCGAGTATCTAGGAAGACTTGTTCACATTAAGAGTACTATAATCAACTTTTAGAGAAGCGCCTAATCCAAAAAAGAGAACTATATACTTCCCATGTATTTATACTTTAACCAAAACCAAAACCAAAAAGGCTAGTACAAGATCAGATAATCCAGAAAAGGATAACCCTTTATAAAAAGAAAATCTATTCTTAATCTCCAAAATTTGTCCAACAAAACCCAAAGTTCAATGAGGACCATTAGATAAACAATTTGTCCATAAAATTCTTCAAAGTAAACCAATCTAAGATTGAAACCCAAATATTTGAAGGATTTAGTCACATAGTCTTCCAAGTTAAATCGTAACATTTATCTCCAAACAAAATCAGTTGCTCTTAAAGTCTCGCATTGAAAAGTAATTATCCTAATCACATATCCTCCATGATAGGTTAATAATTTTCATAAATAACCCAAAATCAACTTACTCTTAAAAAAAGAATCAGTCAAACTAACCAGGGACTTCAGGTAGTCCAGTGCTAGGCGATAAATACCAGTCGCATTTTGGTTGTGGGTTCGATTCCCGCGGCTTTGTCCGACACGACAGGTTGTCACACGGTCTGCGTGTTGTCCTTTTTCCAAAACTATATAATTCTTAAAAAAATTCCCCAAAATGAGATAAAATCTTCAAGAATAATAATAACATATTTTAACCTCAAGTTTATCTCATTCCTTTCATTTTCCATCATATCATAGAGTAACCCATAATTACCTAAAAAATTAAGGATCATATAAACCCTAATGGTTACCTTAATAATTATTACCTGAATTTCCACATCGAGTTGGCCATCTCGTACATGATGCACTAGAGAACTCACCAAGGTTCAAGTGGTTGATCATGACTCCTTGCTATTTGGTTTAGAACAACCATGAGTTTCCTCATTGAATCCTCCATTTTATCTAGTCTCTTAATCAGAGAACCACCACAGTTTCCTTCAAACCTGTTGTCTCTTTGGTGCCTGCTAGATCCATCCCTTCAATAAAAATAGAAAAGTCAGTGTGAGTATATCAACAAAACCATCATGTACTAATGGGGAAGATATACTTACTCATTCACTTTGTCTAAAAACTATGACTCTTTATGAAATCCTAACAATTATGGTAATGTCACTTATGCTTAAAGAATACCCTAACCTCTAATGTTATCTAAACCGACCTTTGATACCAACTATAAGGCCCAAGCCTTAAACCTTACTCAAAATTGAATTAAATGAATAATTCACATTGAGAATCTTTTCAGGTCAAGTGTTTTAGAGAAATAGGACATAACTATTACTTCTCAAAAGATTACAAAGTAGTCTCTTCTACTAAATTTCCATAAAATAAAAACTCTTAAAAAGAAACATGTCTAGTTTCATGTTTTAGGTAGCATGACTTTCCCTTGATCTCATCCTTGACCCTATTCCACACTAAGTCCTGTGAAAAACATTTCAAAAACTTGGGATGAGAATAAAAACTCAGTAATGGATACACAAAGAATAAAAACTGTTAGTTTATCAAAAAAAAAGTAAACCATGTATAATTTGTCAAAGTAATACTTTTCACCTTTATGAAGTAGTAAAAACTCTTCACTGAATAAAAAATCATTACTTACCTTTTTGTAACCAAAGAATTACCATAAAACCCTTATAAAGAACACATAACATATATAAAGGTAACTTGGGACATAAACATACTTAAGTGGAATAACCATACGGTCGACTCCCACACATATCACTTAATGGAATAGCCATACGACCAATTTACATACATACTTAATGGAATAGCCATACGGCCGACTTCCATACCCAATGCATTAGAGGTTATAACGTAACCACCCATCCTGGTATTCACGGCACCACCCGTCATATGGTTTATAACGTAACCACCTGTTAAAATGTCCAAGTACCAATATAAAATCATAAAACATAAAACCAATATAAAGGAATGATAACATTTCCACATCACAATATATCATAATAGAATCCTTTATCAAAACCATATTCAAAACCATTTAAAACATTTAATAAAGAGATTTTTGAATCAAAGTGTCCCATACCACCTTGAAGCTTAAAATTTTAAACCATTAATATCCATAAAAACAAATCCTTTAAAACAATTTTGAAAACATGGATATTAATAAAAACAAATAATTAAAACATTTAAAACGATATTTTGGTTAAAGGGGTTTTACCAAAATTAGAGACACTTGAATACAATAATTAAGGAATAACATTTAGTCAGAACTTTATAATATCATGAAAATAAATGGATTCATGATATAATACTCCAAAGGACAGTATATACACCATATAAGAGTAAATTGGTGCATAACAACAATGAACCCTCAATAGAAATGTCAAATGGGATGAAATCCCTTATAAAGAAGGTATGCTTAAATTAAGGACAAATCAATCTCAAAAATATGTGTGACAAATATAAATACACTCAATATAAGTTGATATTAAGTTTAAAACAATCAAAGCTTATTCACACATATTCAAAGGATGACATATTCAATAACTACGTGTTGAACCCAAAGAAATTGAAATTGGGTTAAAAAGTTTCCTTGACAGCCTAATGGCATCACATCAAAATGAGTTGATGAGAGATAAAAAGTGTATCTCATTACTTGGACATAAAATTTACATCAATAAGGATATATGAGAACATATCCCAACCTAACAATATGTAAATTAAAAGACCGAACAAAAGAAGTCTTTTAAAAAAGAGGAGCGTGAAAGGTTCCCTTACCGACTTGGGTATCTTTCAAAACATACACCCCATGAAAGAAGGACAATAGATCATTGATGTAAATACTCATAAACGAAAGTATATTACACAAAGAGTAGAATAATGGGCAGTACATGCACCACTCAATGGAATTTGTGGCAAATGTAGCATAAATCTCATGGGAATAAAAGTGAGATGAAAAATCCCTTACGAAAACTCGGCTGCCTAACGGCGCCACATAAAACTTCCGAATATGGATTGATGAGATCAAATAGGGTATCTCATCACATTAAAATAAAATGTACAGCAAGAGAAATATAAAATAACATCCCCCAACATTACAAAGAGGAGCTTAAAAGAAGTGACATAAAGGAGAGTACTTAAAAAGAAAGAGAGAGGTTAGATCTCTTACGAAAGTTCGGTAGCCTAACGGCGCCACTCAAAACCTCCAAAATGGATTGATGAGAGAGAATAGGGTCTCTCATAACATGAACATAAAAATTAAAGTAAGTTTAATATAAAAGATCATCCCAATAACAAAAAAGATGAGCTTTAAAAGGAATGACATGAAAGTTTGTACTTAAAAAGAAAGAGAGGAGTAGGATCCCTTACCTCGGGTCCGACATGACTCGATCGTTATTTAATCTCATGAATAATAAACTTGAGTTAATTTCTACTTCCTTAAGAACCTTTTTCAAGTTAATTATTCATTTTATATCACTTATTACCATGTCATAAACATTATGTAATCATTTAAGTTAATAATATTTGTTTTTCCGATATTTGGTTCTTAAGTCGAAAGTGGACTTCTTACAATTACATGTTGTTCATGTGGAAAAATGTTTATTACATAAAGAATTGTATTCATGATTTAGATATCATATATGTCATATATATCCAGTACATTCATGCATTTATAACATTACATAATCATTTAGAGGTAAGAAATGAAATGCACCGTTCATGGAGACGGTAAGCCGTACGTACGCATGAACGCTACTTTCATTTCTATTTCATATTTTATAGAATGGAATAATACTGATATAAAATTATATTATAATTACAGTATAATATCATATATAATATCAGAGTTCTATCCTTTATACGTCCCACATATGGTATATAACGAATCAAATCACTTTGAGGGGGCGGTAGTCCGCACTTCCTTAAAATGAAGATATCGCGTATACCCATAATGGATGCCATCAAGGTAAGACACAAATGAAATATAAAGAAGCATAAGTAAAACATAAACATATTATATATCATATATAAAAATAGTGACATCATAATGGCCACATTTGATGGTGTTAAATGAGTATTGAACAATCATCGTTTCAGGAGGCATAATTTCTCCATCCACGGAAACCGTATGTTCTTTAACCATTTGATGTAGTTGTGTGAGAGTGTAGCTCGAATAAATCTTATAAAAACATCCTAGTATATTTAATATACTGGTGTTGTTACAAAAGTAATAAATAAAGAGAGTTTATGGGGTTGGAGAAGAAAAATAAAACAAATGAACATGAGAGAATGAATTACCTTTAAAAGTGTAACTCCTTTTGATTTGAGCCTAAAGGATTCCTTTGAAAGGATTCTGCCCAAAGGGAATCCTCTAGGATGAGGAGAGGGATGTGGAGAGAGTAAATGGGCAGGGGTTGGCCGAGCCAAAGGCTTGAGGAGTGCGTGAAATGAGGTAGAGGTGGGGGCCTTTTATAAGAGGAGAGGTGGGGCACTTTTGGAAAGTAAAGAAATATTACTTTATTTGAAAATGTATTTCGGTTTTGAAAGGTCCCACATTGATATAATTCGTGGATAAGGTGATAAGGGTTTGAAATCCACCCATCCAATAAGTTTTTGACATGTGTAGTTCATAGATTTTACATTATCTTTCCATTTTATTTAAATCGTCAAATAATGATGTCATCGCTGCATCATTATTATGTCATAAATAATTTAATTTATTTAATGTCTAAAAATTATAAAACAAATACTATGATGTAGTAAATCTTTTTATCTCTCAAATTACTATTTATAATAAAAAATCTAACCATTTTAACCCCATGTAAAAATTGTTTTCGTAAAACATATGATGTTTGTGTCATTTTGACTTTTACATTAAATAAAAAGTTATTTAAGTCATTTCCCAACCAAAGTGTCTCCATGGGGTCCCCAATTTGACCCATGGCTTGTATTGGTCGTCCATTACACATACAATGAGGTTAGGACATGTTTCAAGTTCATTTCATATTATTAAAACATTATTTTTACCTTAAACTACACTAATTACCTCTAATCGCGATTAAAAACTTAATAAGTTACTATTCACCAAAAAATTATTTTTATCCCATTGAACCACATTTTACTTCTTAATGACAACCATGTATGTCGGAGTTTTGAAATTCAAAACACAAAGATGGAAAATTTTCATTTAAACGGAAAAATCAGTTTTTATAAGTACCACTTAGTGGTTTCACTATTTATCAAAAATTGAAGTATTTCATAAAAATCCCAAAAATTCACCCTAAGATATATTTGATATTCCGAATTCAAAAATGAAGTCTATTTTAAAAAATTCAAAACATATAAGTCACATTAATTAATTTAATAATTAATTCCCGCTGTCAGAGCAAATAGCGTGTTTTTATGAAATAATAAGTATCAAAAGATTGACACTAGTTTAAGTCCGATTTCAAAGTGAAATTAATTCCAATGACCACTATTGGATTTAATGGTAAAAATATTTTCTAATTTCACTTTAAAACAAAATAAAAAGATAATCTAATCATATAAATAAATTAGATTCAAAATAGGTTTTGAATTAAAATACAACATTTTACACTATTCATTAAAAAAATGAACTTTATCGGAAAAATACCAAAAATTTACACAATGTAAAATTTGATGTCCCGATTCTAAAGAAGAGTTTTATTTGGTCCAAAAGAATTTTTAAGAGTGAACAAAACTATATTTAATGATGGTTCAACATCAAAAGGTGATAAGTGAACCTTTAGTGAAAACTAGGGCATATGAGCCTAAAATTGAATTCTTTCCGTATTTTAAGCCTCTATCCTTTATTGGATAAATGTAAAAACATTTAAAAACATATATAATCATATTTTAGTTATTTATATCCATTCCCTCCATTACAACGACTACATGTTAACTACCATTTAAAATAATATTATTTTATTATTAGAGTGCAACGTAAGATTCCCAAGAAACTCGTTGTTGCGTGTTGGGTACGCCATCGAGCATAGCATCCCCTTTAAAGTAATATTAATGTTTGATTCACAAATATGGGTAAATATAAAGATGTAATATTCTTTATTTACCTGGGGTGTTACAATATATATTCTATTTATAACTTGTTTTACACTCTTTAAATAAATTAAACCATAATCTTAGTTAGATGATAAATAATAAAAAGTCAAAACATATTCAAAAAAGAAATCAGATTTTACTTAGAACGAAACATTAACATGGAATTGTTAATAAATGGGCAATATAGAGTCACAATAAAATCATATATGGTATTATATATAATAATTCTTTTATTTGTCAGATTTATGATAATTTTATACTTATTACACTAGTGTTTTGAACAAGTAAGAATAAATTAAATAGTTAAGGTAAATAGTTTTCTCCTCTCACGTTTTTTTCCTCGAGACACATGCCATGTTAACCACCAATTTCTTATATGTGGTATGTATACTGAAAATTTATATATTTTATGATTATTAAAATTAAAATTATTTTTATTTACATATCCATTTGATTAAAAGTATTTCATGTGGTTTTTGTTTGAAAAGATACCAAACTGGAAAAGTAATTTTTTCTCAAATTTCGTTCTTTGAGACATGTGTCATGTAATTCCCATATGTTCTTTTAGGAGGCGTATATACTTCCTTTAACATTTTATATAACTAATTTCATTATTTTCATGATATAATTATCTTCATGTAATGTTATTATTTCATTTTTTTCATTATTAAAAATTACTAAAGTTGCCACAGTTTTCTGGTACAATCACATAGTTTATTAGGATTTTTTTTGATTATGCTTCCATTGAGGAAATATTATGATTCATTGACCATGAACAATAATGGATTTTATTATCCTCTATTTATTTTTGATATATTCTTGTAATGACACTATATTTCCACTTTTTGGTACTTAAGATGATTAATAAAGTGTTTTTATAAAAATTCGACTTTGTATTTCTTTTCGGTAATATATCCATGTTCTTAAAAAACCATGTTTTCTATTTTTTTCATTTTTTATTCATATGTTTTAAAGTCATTTTAAAATAAAAGGGTTTTCAATATTTCTTTAATTTTTATTTATATATTTTCAATGTTTTTTCAATGAAAAATGTTTTCAAAAGGGTTCTTAGCTATATTTGTAAAATTCTAAAGTGTTTAAAAGAAAATGTTTTCACAATGATTTAAATATTTTGATATAAGTTTTCAATGTATTTATAATGAAAAATGTTTTAAAAACGTATTCATGCTTCTTTTATAAATTTTCAAATAAGTTTTCATAGAAAAATATTTCCATAATTCTATATGTTTTAAAAGTGTTTTTCAAATAAGAAAATATATTTTCCACAACCAATGTTTTAAATGATATTTCAAAGAATTATTTATAAATAAATTATTTTTTAAAATAATTTTTTTGAATTTTATTTTCAAATAAATGATATCTTCTTTAAAAAATGTTCTATATGATATTTCATAGTCCTTATCCATCTAATATGAAATCATCTGAAACAGTTTATGATTTACCATGGATAACATCCAAGGATACAATTTAGGACACCCATTTCTCTTCAAGAATTTATATTATTTTAAAAAACACATTTTCATTGGTCATTATTTGATGAAATGATTGTGAAACATGTTTATTTTACAAAGGTTATGATATTATGAAATGTTTATGATACCCATTGCATTTCATGAGTTATGATATGTTGTTTATTAAACCCCTCTCTCATTATGGGTCGTTTTATAATGAATGTTTTATTATCTTATGGAAATATTATGTATGATTTCATTATGATAAGGGTGGGACCTATATAACCTTTCAATTCATTTTTTACATATTTATATCTCAAAATATATACATGAATGGAATGGGGAGTGAACTCGATTCAGTAAAGGACTTTGTCTACTAAGATGATCTTGAGACTGAACCTTCACTACTAAGATGATCTGGGTAGTGAACATGTTCTAATTATAGTAATGAGATATGAGTAGGGATGGTGGTGTATGCCTCACAGTAGATGTATCCAAATGAATTTACCTAATCGGTTTTAGAAATATGCATTGACATATTGGGAATGATTTTTTATGCATATATGTATGCCACAAATTCTATATCTTATTCCTATATTATGCTCTCATGTATTCTTCTCTTGATTAAATTACGAATAATTTTTTAGAAATAATAATAATTTATTACATGAATCATGTATATGATCTATCGTATCTATGGTATGATCGTCAAATGTTATTATCATGTTCTCATACCCTTATTCTCATGTTATGCCTATGTATCTCTTTTATTTACCCTCACTGAGCATGTAGGATCAACCTTTTTTATGTTTCCTTTCCATTGGTTATGAGTAAAGGTTTTAATGATAAGTACTAAAGGGGATAATATTTGTTGAAAATATAGAATATATTTCACCAATTTATAATATTGTGTTCCATGTTTTCAAAAGAATGTAAACTATTATGGTTTGTGGTCATGTAATTGTTTAATATGCTTAATATTCAACTATAATGATGTAATATAGATACATATTAATCCTAAGCCTCTATTTTGGGTATCAATGGAAATGATTATTTATCCTTTAGAAAATATGATGATAAAACTATTGTGATATCCCAAGGGGTACTTATAAGTATATCTGTAGAGATGCATCTAATGACAATACTACGATGTCATATATTAATGATGGTGTCATAATGTTGAAATCCTATAAGTGATTTTTCTTTATTATGTGGTTTTACACTATGATATGTGTTTCCAAAAATCTTATTTCTAGTTTTAGTTAATATAATGTGCTAGAAGAAACTTGGTTAACATTGAATCTGATGGACAATTTGGTGACTATGAGCAATAAAATAGGATAACGAATGTTGAGATAGATGTTGTGATAATGATGAATCCATTATCACGATATATGATTAACAATGTGAAATTCGGTTATATTACTAAGACATATTGTAACAGCCTGACCCCAGTTTCCCAGATTCGGTGCATTAGTACATATCATTGGCATGATCACAAGAAAGATCAAGTATCGAAAGACCGATTAGTTTAGTAGTCTTGGAAACACTCGATACATTAATAAAGTTTAAATTACATCATAAATTGAAAACTACAACAACATCTTGTCTCCACACTCATATCCCCTTATACTATCCCTGCAGGTCATTCATAAAATACTTCTTCACATCCTGGGAAAAATAAAACATATAAATCGGTGAGATCAAATTCCCAGTAAAGATAACAATATAGAGGAAACTTTTATAAATAAGCATAAACATTTAAGGCAATGTATAAGTAAAACAAAAGCTTTTTATACTTGAAGTTCCGAATAATTTGGAAAAAATAAAATGAAATTATCCCATTTACTTATTCACATAGATATTCTACTAGTCGAATAATCACATGAAATATAAATAACCACTTTCATAATGATGGGATGCATAATGCCAGACTATCATAACCACATAGCCAAGGCCTCGTGCCAAGACTACAAATAAGATTTTTTCAAGGCCTTGTGCCAAGACACTAGTTTTTCTCATGAGACCTATCGATGCATCGAGGAGCTATAGCAGGCTCTACCCGTCACTTATTAAGTTCAATGCATTCCTCATATGAATAGGTTTAAACATAACATAAACATTCGTATTAAAAGTAGCATATGAAATGTCAATAATTTCACCATAAACCATGAATGGTATAAAAACAACACATCCACATTCAAACATATCACAAAACCTTCAATACAATATGGAATATTTTTATCATAATAAATAAACTTTAAATAAGCTTAAAATCCATCAAAGGATGTTGACAGAGATGAAATCAAAACTATTTGAGAGAAATATCTTTTTTTAAATCATTTAAAAGTCACATAATTATAAAATAAAACTTTTAAATTGAAAATATTCTTAGAATATTGTAAGGGAACCATCAAAGATTTTATAATGGCGAAAAATAGCCACACCCACCGAATATGTTAAAGAAGACATTCTTACCTTAATTCTGTCGAAAAGGATAAAAAGGACCTTGTTTGGAAAACAATGGAAAGATATCTTTATAAACTTCTTATAAAAAGTAAAAAAAAGGTATAAATGAATTTAACCCATATTATGTAAAATAGTAATAATGTTTTGAAACACATTTTTAAGAAACATGGATGTGGATGATAAAGAGGTCCCAGTAGATAATTACGTATAAACAACCTCAGATAATGAAGTGATTGTGAAATAAACCCTTACCTTGTACTTTTCCTTGGTTGAGGGTAGGTTAAAATCTTTTATAATGGTTAAATAATTGTTATTAAAATATACAAGAATCATATACATTAATGTGATATCATATAAGATCTCTTAACATTGATTTGTTAATAATATCTTAGTATTGTCGTTGTTTCGGGTGTTAACTTACTCATTTTATTTTATATGTTTTGTTACGTAATCCATGTTTGTCATGGATAGGTTGTATAATATTCATATCCAAAATGATATCAAGTCCTTAAACATTATTTTTAATCATTAAATGAGAATTAGTTTTGAATGTATGCGATGGGGAATGAATCTTATCGCGTTCGTGGAGACGGTAGTCTGTACGTACGTACGAGCGATAATATCATTATTTTGATATTAAAATAATATATAATTGGATGGTATATCATATATAAAAAATAATTCTCATGTTATATTTATTATTTACATGAATTACACATCATTATTATACCCATCCAAATAATAATTCATTGAATAACAATTACCCCATGACGTGGAGACGGTATGTCGTACGTACGCACATATGATGACATGTCATTCAAAGGATGGATAGAATACTGAATATGGTTGTACCATATTTGTAATAACATCAAAGTATATATAATATACTGGAGTTATTATTTTAGAAAGTGAATAACAAATAAAGAAGAAGTTGAAGAAGAAAGGAACTTGAAAGAGGGTGGTGAAAACATTACCTCTTTTCGGGTTCTTCCTTTTGATTTGATCAAAAGGGAACCTTATTTTGGATTTATGATCAAACTAAGGAATCTAGTTTGAATTGAGGGAAGTTGATAGAGTATTTGGGCAGGGTTTGTGTGATAAAAAAGGCTTTGAATGTGTGAATTAGTGAGAAGGGGGAGTTCCCTTTTATTAGAGGGGTGAGGGGAACCTTTGGAGAAGCTAGAAATATTATATTATAATAAATTTATATTCGGTTTCTAATGTATCCAAAGTGGATTATATTGTGGTTAAGGTGGGGATGGGTCGAAAACCACTCAACCAATTTGTATTAGACCGGTTTGGGTCACTATATTGACCTTATATTTTAGTTTTTAACTCTTAGTTAATTAGTTTGACATTTACCATGTCACTTTGTATTTTTATATTATATAGTGAATAAACATACTATATACATACAAATGACCCCCAAGTGGTCCATTAATGATACATATATCATGATAAAAGTCCTTTGGCTGAACATTATATTTCTAGGAATAGAATATAAATTAATAATATAATATTTGTTTTAAAAACTCTTTTATGTCAATTTTGACACTATTTGGTATTTTGTTTTTGATAATTTAATAACAGCATTATTACTTCAAAAACAATTTATATAACCAATCCTAATATGTCATATTAACCTAGAAAATTAGTGGAATTCATAAAAAGTCAAAAATAACATTTAGTTTGATATTTATAATATCAATTATTTTAATATTCCATTAATTAGGTAATTACTGCATCACCATTGTGTCATAAATAAATTAAATTATTTAAAGTATGAAAATTATAAATAAAATACCATTATTTAGGAACTCTTTTTATCTTTATAATTAATATTTACAATCGAATTTATCTTATGTATAACCCTATATTAATTTTTTTAGTAAATAAACATTGATTTTAACTCTTTTAACTCTTCTTTGAATTAAATAATACTAAATGTCCTAATCTAATCAAAGTGGACCTAAATGATAATATTTTACTAATAAGGTTGTTTTTGGTCGACATACACTTTTCCAATAGAATTAGGACTTGTGTTAGGGTAATATTAATATTATTTTTACCCTTAATTACCCTATTTACTTTTAACCGTGGTAAATAAAAGTAAAAAGTTACTATTCACCAAAAAATTATTTTCATCTCATTGAACCACATTTTTCTCCTTGATATTATCCGTGTCTCTTGGATTTTCGAAATTCCACTCACAAAAGCGGTGAAATTATGTTTTATGTGAATTTCCAAATTCAACTAGGAGGTGGGTAAAAGTCGGTGAAAAATTCAATAAAATTCTTATATATCTAAAATTATTCTAAACTAACTTCAATGAATTACATTGAACTTATATAGGTATCATGTATCTATTTTGACCTTAATTAAATTCAAATAAAATAAATTATTATTTAAATAATAATTCTTTTTTGAACTATAACTTAGTGTTTTTTCACTATTCATCAAAAATTGAATGTTTTCAGAAAAATACCAAAATTTAACCCTAAGCTAATTTCGATATTCCGAATCCATAAATGAAGTCCATTTTGAAAGATAAAATTTACAAAATTTCAAAAAGTGGGTATTTCTATTCATAACGGCTAGTTTGATTGGTTGTGATGTGTGTGTTAGAACTCGAAGTTGCGTACAACACACGCTACTGTATTATTCTAAGGGAAGCGTACCGTGGAAGATTGGGGTGTTACATTCTCCCCTCCTTCTAATAATTTCATCCTCCAGATTTCTAGAATACTAATGCATGAAAAGACTCGGGTGGTTATTCATCATAAGTTCCTCAGTTTCCCATGTTGCCTCTTCCATCTTATGGTTTCTCCACAAAACTTTTACCAGAAGAGTCGTTCGGTTTATCAGTACTTGTTCTCTCATATCAATAATCATGATGGGCTATTCGCAATAAGACAGATCAGGTTCCTGTTCTAATTCCTCATAGGTGAGTACATGCGTTGGGTCAGACATGTATTTCCTCAATAGTGATACGTACAACACATCGTGATCTTTGGATTGACTTGGCGGAATTGCCAAACGGTAAGCTACAACCCCAATTCGTTCTAGAATTTCGAAAGGTCTGATATACCTAGGACTCAATTTACCCTTCTTACCGAAACGTATAACTCCCTTCCATGGAGATACCTTCAAGAAAACATGATCTCCTACCTGAAATTCCAAATACTTCCTTCAGTTATCGACATATCTCTTCTTCCTACTTTGAGCTGATTTGATGTGGGTTTGGATTACCTTTACCTTTTACATTGTTTCCTCCACCAGTTCTGGGCCTACAAGTTTTCTTTCACCAACGTCACCCCAATAGGTTGGTGTGCAACATCTCTGTCTGTATAACGCTTCATATGGTGCCATCCAAATACTTTAATGGAAGCTATTATTATAGGAAAATTCCACCAAAGGTAAATATTGATCCCACAGACCCTGAAAGTCAAGTGAGCATGATCTCAACATTTCTTATAAGGTTTGAATAGTCCATTCTGACTGTCCATCGGTTTGAGGGTGGTAGGAAGTGCTCAAATAAAGTTCTGTATCCAGGGATTTCTGAAGACTCTTCCATAATCTTGAAGTAAAATAGGGATCATGATCAGAAACAATTGATAGGGGTACTAAATCAAGTCTCACCAATTCATTAATATATATCCTTGCTATACATTCAAGTGGTAAATCTTTCCTTATAGCAAGAAAATGTGTTGACTTGGTAAGACAATCAACAATGAACATATTGCATCGTTCCTTCTACGAGTCTTTAGTAGTCCCATGACAAAGTCCATCATAATACTGTCGCATTTCCACTCTGGTATGGGAAGAGGTTGCATGACTCCTCCAGGCTGTTGCCTTCCAACTTTCACTTGTTGACAAACCATACATCTTGACATAATATCAGCAATCTCCCTCTTCCTTTTGTCCCACAAAAAATTTTCCTTCAAGTCTCTATACATTTTGGTGCTCCCAGGGTGAATAGAGAAATTGGAACTATGAACATCTTCCAACAATTTCTTTTTTGGATTAGGTATATTGGGAACACAAAGTCTCTTCCCAAATTTCAAAATTCCATCTTCATACCCAAGTCATTCAATCTCCCATAATTCACATATTTAATCTTCTTTTCAAACTCTTCATCACCGGTCTAAGAACTCTTTATCCTTTCTAGTAAAGATGGTTTGGAAACCATTTAAAAAGGTATTGATGTTTCACCTTCCATGGTAATTCCCATATCCAACTTCACTGGATCCATGAAAATAAGATCCCTTTCAATTCTCATCATGTTCAAAACTCCGTGATCTTTTCTGTTCAAAGCATCTACCACCTTATTTTCCTTCCCCAGGTGGTAGTGTATCGCGAAATCATAAGTCTTGAGTAGTTCAAGCCATCTACTTTTCCTGATGTTGAGTTCTTTTTGTGAGAAAATATACTTCAAACTCTTGTGATCAGTATAAATCTCACATTTTTCACCATAGAGGTAGTGTCTCCATATCTTCAAAGAAAAGATCACATCTGCTAACTCGAGATCATGAGTAGGATAGTTTTTCTCATGAATTTTCAACTGTCGTGATGCATAGGCAATAACCCTATCATTCTGCATAAAGAAACAACAAAGTCCTTTCTTCGATGCATCACTATAAATAACGAACCCATAATTCCCCGATGGTAGAGTCAATATAAGATAATTGACTAAAATTCTCTTCAATTCTTCGAAACATTCTTCACACTATTTTTTCCAAACAAATTTAACCCCTTTACGTGTGAGCTTTGTTAATTGGTTAGCCAACTGAGAAACATTCTGGACAAAGCATCGATAATAAACATCTAAACCAATAAAACTGCGTACCTCAGTTATACTCATTAGTGTAGTCCATTCTTGTATTTCCTTGGTCTTAGAAGGATCGACATAGATTCCGTCTTTAGAGACAATATGGCCAAGAAAAGAAATCTTCTGAAGCCAGAATTCACACTTGCTAAACTTCCCATATGATTCATGTATTCTCAGAGTCATTAGGATAATGAAAAAGTGATTTTCATGATCTTCATAGATTTTGGAGTATACCAAGATATCATCAATAAATACCACCACAAATTCATCTAGATATTCCTTGAAAACTCTATTCATTAGATCCATGAATATAGAGGGTGCATTAGTCAGCCCAAAAGGCATTACTGTAAACTCTTAATTCCCGTACCTGGTTCGAAATGCTATCTTCGAAATGTCTTCCTTCTTCACACACAACTGATGGTATCCAGACTGAAGGTAAATCTTTGAAAATTATTGAGCTCCATGCAGTTGGTCAAATAAATCATCAATGCAAGGTAGGGGATAATTTTTCTTTATTGTTATATCATTGATCTCCCTATAGTCGATACATAACCTCATAGATCCATCCTTCTTTTTAACAAAAAGAATAGGGGATCCCCATGGAGAAACACTAGGGCGAATAAATCCCTTATTACTCAATTCCTCTAGTTGTTTCTTTAGTTCAACTAATTTCACATTGGCCATTCTATAAGGGTTCTTCGATATAGGCTTTGATCCATGAATAAAATCAATGGAAAACTCAACTTCTTGTTCTATAGGATGTCTAGGTAAATCTTCCGGAAACACCACTACATATTCTTTCACAATAGGTACATACTCTATTTGAACATTCCCTTCCTCACCCACCATCATTTCATTCTCTTCCTCCCCTATAATTTAAATTAGTTGAGCTACTGGGGGTGGATCTAGATAAGAATTAGGTGGTGACGATTCTGCTTTAAAGATAAGGTGTTTCTTATCATCATCCTCAAAAATCATAACCTCCTTATTTTTACAATAAATCTTCGCATCTTGGTCTGAAAGCCAGTCCATACCAAGGATTCGATCAAACTCAATCATAGGTATGGCAATGAGATCAGTGGATAAAGAACATTTATGTGCTCTAATGGGGACCGATTCACAAAACATTGTTGCAATGATAATTCCCTTAGTAGTTTTAACTGACGACTCCCTTGTTAAATCAAATTGGAAATATCTAATTTTCTTAGCAAACTTGGAAGATATGAAACAATTCGATGATCCAGAATCAAAAAATGAATTTTCAAATCTTGAGGAATCCATTAAATTACCTTCCACCACGTCTTTCGGAGATTCTACCTCAGCAGTAGTGATAACATAAGCATGGCCTTGATCCATTGGCCTTTTCTGAGGTATGTTCCCCTAACTCTTAGGACATTCATTTGAATAATGTCCCATCTCCCGGCAATTGTAGCATTGGACATTGGTAGTTTCCTTATTCCCCTTGAAATCACGAGCTTGGTGGCCTTTTTCACCACACTTGTAACAGACTCCCATTCCTTTTAAGAAAGTACCAGGGTGTTTCTTTCCACATTTACCACATGATGGATATTCAACCCTTACCTTATTCCCCTTATTTCCATTCCCAGATTGATCAGCAGATATCTTCTTCTCTTGCTTTGCTTTAAATTCCTAAGACTTAGAGAATTACTTTTCTGTCTTGATAGCACATGAGGCAATGTCTTCGTACAATGAGAAGGATTGTGAGACTAATGATCGATGTAGAAAAAGTTTTAACCCATCAAAGAAACGATCAATCTTACTTCTTGGGTTACGTATATAATCTGCATCATACCTTGCTAACCTTGTAAAGTTAGCCTCATACTTTGTGACATTCTCATCCTCCTTTTGTCTCAGACTCAGAAATTGCCTTTCCATATCTGCTCAATGGTCACGAGGAAAGTATTTTTCTAAGAAAATCTCTTTGAACTCCCTCCATTCCATATTTGATACTTCATCATCTTCATTCGTGTTTTGAATCAATGACCACCATTGATCAGCATCTCCAGTGAGGCGATAAACTACCATGATAACATTTTCCCTTTCACTAATCCCCAAATCCTAAAATATTTTCTCTAGGGAACTTATCCATTGCTCAGATACTAATGGATTTGTACTCCCATTGAATTTTGGTGGTTTTTTTCCTCATGAAGCGATCTAACATTGATACTCCACACTGTGGATCAGGGTACTCTATGCGGGTAAGGTTATTATTCATAACCTGAGTGAGTTTTCCCTGTATGGTGATTAGTTGATCAGAACAAGTTGCATCACCAGCTACACTATAATTATCTTGAGAAGGAGGGAAATCCCTACATGGAGTGCATGCATTGATACAGTTTCCATTTCTTCCACTAGGATCCATTAGTAAACAATGTGATAAACTAGATCAGTTTATGAATTAAAATACAAAATTCCATATTTGTAAAACACCTAACATAAATTGAACTATTTATGGATATAATACATAATCATAAAAAAATTTTCTTTGACAATGTATAAACTCATAAACACTTCATAATAATTTTTAATGAAAATGAGAGTTATTCTAAGCATATACCTCGGGAGTGTCGTAACCAAGAGTGCAGCAAGGCCCGTTGTTATGCACTAGTTCCTGTCCGAGTCTAGCTCAATGCGGTGTTTTCGGGTTTTACCCCTAGGTACATCTGTGCCAGAGCCACCTCTACCTTCTTGTATCCAAACATGGATGTATTTCTTGGAAAACTCATAAAATCTTCACAATACGAAAATTATAGGAAGTTTTTCTATACTAATCCTCAAAGTCCATCTTAGATCTATTTTCTCTAATCAGAGTTTATCTAAATCTAGCTTCCATGGTTTGTACTAAAATTTCTCTGATACCAACTGTAACGCCCCGACCCCAGTTTCCCAGAGTCAGTGCATTAGTACATATCATTGGCATGATCACAAGAAAGATCAAGTCTCGATAGAACGATTAGTTTAGTAGTCTTGGAAACACTAGATACATTCATACAGTTTACATTACATCATAAATTGAAAACTACAACAACATCTTGTCTCCACACTCATATCCCCTTATACTATCCCTGCAGGTCATTCATAAAATACTTCTTCACATCCTGGGAAAAATAAAACATAGAAATGGGTGAGCTCAAATTCCCAGTAAGGATAACAATATAGATGAAACTTTTATAAATAAGCATAAACATTTAAGGCAATGTATAACTAAAACAAAAGCCTTTTAAACTTGAACTTCAGCATAATATGGAAGAAATAAAATGAAATTATTTCATTTACTTATTCACATAGATATTCTAATAGTCGAATAATCACATGCAATATAACTAACCACTTTCATAATGATGGAATGCATAATGCCAGACTATCATAACCACATAGCCAAGGCCTCGTGCCAAGACTACAAATAAGATTTTGTCAAGGCCTTGTTCCAAGACACTAGTTTTTCTCATGAGACTTACCGATGCATCGAGGAGCTATAGCTGGCTCCACCTGTCACTTATTATGTCCAATGCATTCCTCATATAAACAGGTTTAAACATAACATAAAAATTCGTATTAAAACTAGCATACTAAATGTCAATACTTTCTCCATAAACCATGAATGGTATAAAAAGAACACATCCACAGTCAAAAATTTCAAAAAACCTTCAATACAATATGTAATATTTGTATCTTAATAAATAAACTTCAAATAAGCTTAAAATCCATCAAAGGATGGTGACATAGATGAAATCAAAAATATTTGAGAGAAATATCCCTTTTTTTAAATCAATTAAAAGTCACATAATTTTAAAATAAACATTTACTTTGAAAATATTATTAGAAGCTTGTATGGGAAGTTTTGAAGATTTTATAATGGTAGAAAATAGCCGCAACTGCCATATATGTTAAGAAAGACATTCTTACCTTAATTCTATCGAAAAGGTTAAAAAGGTCCTCTTTTGGAAAACGACGGAAAGATTCCTTTGTAAAATGTTTATAAAAAGTCAAACAAGGGTATAAATGACTTTAACCCATATTCTGTAAAATAGTAAGAATGTTTTGAAACACATCTTTAAGAAACATGGATGTGGATGATAAAGAGGTCCCAATAGATAATTACGTATAAACAACCTCGGATAATGAAGAGATTGTGAAATAAACCCTTACCTTGTAATTTTCCTTGGTTGAGGGTAGGTTAACCTCTTGTATAATGGTGAATTTTTTTTTATTAAATTATACAATAATCATATACATTAATATGATATCATATATGATCTTTTATCATTGATTTGTTAATAATATCCTAGTATTATTGTTGTTTTGTGTGTTAACTTACTCGTTTTATTTTATATGTTTTGTTTTGTAAGCCGTGTTGTCATGGATAGGTTGTATCTTATTCACATCCAGAATGATATAAAGTCCTTAAAAACATTATTTTTAATCATTAAATGAGAATTAGTCTTGAATGGATACGATGGGGAATGAATCTTATCGCGTTCGTGGAGACGGTAGTCCGTACGTACGCACAAGCGAGAATATCACTCTTTTGATATTAAAATAATATATAATTGGATGGTATATCATATATACAGAATAATTATCATTTTATATTTATTATTTACATGAATTACACATCATTATTATACTCATCCAAATAATAATTTACTGAATAACAATTACACCACCGCGTGGATTGATGTGTTTATGTAATTGGATTCATGAATTATGAATTGTGAGATATATAATTATTCTACAGTTTATTTTTTATCTATGGATATATAATAATATGCTGAATGGTTGTGATGGACTTGAAAAGTTATTTAATGGAAATGTAAAATTTTAATTAAAGGAAGACAACCCTTAATATGTTTATGATTGTGAGATAATGATGTTTGGATAAAGTCATGTAGGATACTAATAAGTAAATTGGGTTGTACTGATAACCTTTAAATTTGTTAAGGATTTGTTAAAAAAGTATTTTATTCTATCATGGATGGAGTTTAAATCATTTTTTGATTTTATGAATACATCCAACAAATTTTTGAATAAGGAAAAATGCATATTTTCAATAAGTATTTATAGTAATTCATTTTATTACCACACTTTAATAGAATACATGATTAAGGTATTCACTTGTTTGGTATGTAAAAATTATAGATGCTTTAGAATATACAGGGAAGCTGCACTACAATGTTTTTGAGAACTTTAGTGTCCTTATTTCTAATATTTTGGACTTTAATCTTTCAAATGGGTTATAAGGTTCACCCTTTATGGAATGGTTTATGTTAAACTTTTGATGGAGTTTGTGAGATTAATATATTATCTCACCACATTAAGATTTATATATGTTTATTTACATGTTCTAAACATTTTTATGTGATGATAACTAAATATAGATAGAATGGATTATCATTCTACATCCTGACCTATTAGCACTTTTGGAATGATAAATTGACCTTAATTTCATAGAGTAAGAAATGAAGTGG
Organism: Viscum album; assembly: GCA_963277665.1. Lineage (NCBI taxonomy): Eukaryota > Viridiplantae > Streptophyta > Magnoliopsida > Santalales > Viscaceae > Viscum > Viscum album. The sequence continues at coordinate 2,031,418,748 of OY728146.1, read as the reverse complement.
AAATCGATCAAAAAATATATAAAGGGTGAGATTGTTCATATAAAAAATAATAAAATAAATTAGGTATATTTCATTATGTTAATAGATAGTAAAAAAATAATCAACTCTAGGAAAATGATATTGGAAAAGATTTATCCTAATACCAACATTTATGTTACAATGATTGTCTTATAAATTATAAAATATTTATAGTTTTGAGGCCGTTAAATTTCCCTTGATAATTCACTTGCTATGATAGATGATATTTATCACCCGATAGAGTAATTTACAATTTTATTCCTCATCCAATATTCAATCCCAAGCTATGTTATCCTACATGTAATCTATGTTATGAGTTACATTTGGTAACCATTATGTCTTCATCTTTCACTTTTTAATGACATTTTGAGTAATAATTTTTATGATGTGTGTTTTAAACAAAGGATCCTCCATGTATAAAACCATTGATAAAATAGACCAATTTTTAGGGTGAAATTCATTTTAAGGGGGTAGAATGTAACAACCAAAGTTATTTGGGATATTTTTCAAATAAATTATTCTTTTCAAAATTCTATATTTCACGCAACACTGAATATAGCTTGTATTATATGAAAGCATTATATTCGGATTAAATTTCATGTAGGACCACGTAAATATTGTACTAAATGAAACAGTTATATTATATTTAGGTGCATGAAATAATTTTTTATGGATTTTGTTACACACAATGTCATGTTCCTTCGATAAATTCCATTACACGTAAAGCTGAGTTTTATTGAACTACAACACAATATTAATATTACTAGTAAAATATTATTATTGTCAAACCTAGACATCAGAATGGAAGATATGAATAATATTAACCAAATTTTTAAAATATGATTTATACAAGTGTATAAAATGAATACTTTGGTAATAAATTAGTTAGAAATTAAAGTAGGAACTATTAGTGAATGAATAAATTACTTTCATAAGAAAACTATTTTTCCATGTAAAAACACCATTTTATCTAAATAAATTAAACAAACCACTATTGATGAGTTTTTTAATAAATTTTTTATATTATATATTAAATAATATTTTTAGAATCATCCAATATATTTTACTGGAATAATATAATAATAAATCCAATTTTATAAATAGACAGATGTATTTTTTGAAATAAAAATTTTACCGCATTTTAAAGGAAAATGTAGTTTAAATATAAATTTTGGCACTTTTATAATTTTTTATTTGAAAAAATAAAATTCATTTTCTAAATAATAATATCAAAATTTACATTGATGATTTTTTGGTATTTTTTGGAGAGGTTTCCTTTTTTTAATAATTAGTAAAAAACCATCAATTTGAATTGAAAACATCCTTTTCTTTTAACTTTTTTTGTAGTTAAAATATATTATAATTTGTATTTAAAGTGTAATTAGTTTAAATTTAAATAAATTAATTAAATATAGGCCATTGGAACTGATTTCAAAATGAAATATGATAAAAACAATTTCAAACATATACAGTTTTTCAATTTAAAATTTTGCTTTTGTGACATTTATATGGGATTAATCTTAATTGAATTTCTGATAATTATATGATTAGAATTTAGAAAAACTGATTAAATAATTTTAATCATATTTAATTATAATTTATAATAAGGTTAACTTATGTTTTTAAAAAAATTATTAATGAATGTAATTAAAAATCAGTTAGAGTTATTAAGGTAATAACATGATATATTAGTGGTTAAACTTTTATTTAACAGACGAAATAACATAAAAAAAAAAAATAAATTTAATGTACATATATAGACCAAGTAAAATATTTGAAAAAACATGGACAATTATTTTTGTCACATGATGTAAGGGAGACATCTCAATAGTGTTTACCATTTTATGTTTACCAGAATGCGACTTCTCCTCCATTATAAAAGGGAACTCACCCCCTCACTTGTTCACACCTATCAAACCCTTTGAATCATAAAAAATAGCCAAATAAAATACCAACAAATATAACTTCATCATATAGGCCTATCTTTTCATCATAAATACAATCACAGAATTTCATTGGTGAAAACCAGAAGGTGGTACCCAGAGAAGAGGTATCATCCTTCTATAAGAACATTTGATTTATTTGTTTATCCACCCCTCAATTATTATAATTACATGATTATATGAAAAAATAAGTATCTAAAATATACATATATGTTTTTATTCTAAGGTTTATACCAACACTAGGAACACATAAATCAAGTGGGTAACGAACTTAACGTTCATTTATACGACGGATTACAGCCAAATGAAATGACGTCATTCATTTTTCTTATACCACATATCATGGTTTCTAATTATAGTGGATAAATTTTTTATATTATATATATGATATTTTTGTTTTATTCATTTTTATATAATAATTATTTTAGACATACCTTCATGATTTCCATTTTGTGTAAATATCATAACTTCGTTTTTTTATGTGTGGACCACCACCACCACAAATCGATGCATTTCGTTCACACATTTTACGGAATATATCAAGGATGGGTTTAGTAAAAACATATCATTTATATATGACATATTAATTCCACTTTAACATCAATATACTCCATTTAATACTTTTTTCCTTTTATAAATTATTATATGTATTTACATATGGAAAATATATTATATTTATAAATATTTTTTACATTCTAAAAATAATAAAATCATGATCTAAGTAAGAGGATCAAGAATAACAAGTCAAAATATACACCAAAAATGAAGAAAATATTTCAAGGAATATAACAATAACTGAGAATTGTTAATAAATAGATAATATTAAGTCATAATAAAATAATATATGGTATTAGATAAAATAATACTGTTATTTGGTAGATTTTTAACAAACTTATATTTATTATATATGAGTTTTTTATATGTATGATGAAATTAAATACTTAGGGTAAGGGGTTTCTTATCTCACTTTTATTTTTTGCGAGGCACAAGTCATGATCACCACCTATTTATTTTATGTGGTGTTTATAATGAACATGGATATATTTTATAATCCTTATTATTATAATTATTTATATTTATAGATATAATTTATTATATATCATTAATGGGGTTTGGGGTTCAAAACATACCAAATATGTAACGTAATGTTGGTCTCCATTTTACTTCTTTGAGACACATGACAGGTTATAAACCTATATTGTTATATAAGGTTTATTTAATGACCTTGAAATGTTATTTCATGATAAAATTATTTTAATTATATTTTAATCTTCATTTATTTTTATTATTTCATTGTTATTATGATTCAATTTTAACAAGGTGCTGATAGTTTATTCCTACAATCTCATCATTTTATGGGATTATTTATGATTATGAATACATTAATTAAATATTATGTTCTATATATCATGAAATCTCATGAGTTTTCTTCTTCAATATTTTTTCATTATATCATCATGTTATGGTAAATTTTTTTTACTCTTTGTTACTTAGGATAATTAAGATGCTGTTTCTAATAAAATTTCACTTTATAACTATATTCGGTTGAAAATTTGTTCTTTTCCAAGATCATATTTTCTAAAAATGTGTTGAATATTTATTTATATGTTTTTAAAGTATAATAAAAGAAAAATGTTTTCAAATTTTATATGATTTATTTACAATTTCAAAAATGTTTTTCAATGAAAAATGCTTTCAAAATATTTTTAGATTTATTTAAAAAGTTTCAAAGTATTCTCAAAGAGAATGGTTTTTAAAATGTTTCTAAGATTTTTTTATATGTTTTTAAAGTGTTTCAAAATAAAAATAATTTAAACATGTTTTTAAACATCATTTACAAGTTTACAACTAAATTAAAAAAAAACGTTTTTCAAAATGATTTAGGTTTTAAAAAGTGTTTTCAATGTAGAAAATATATTTTCATTCAAAAAAATTTTAAATGATATTTCAACGATTTATTTATAATAAAATGTTTTTATGAAGATTTTTTATGAATGTAATTTTCCATGAAAGGATATTATCCTTAATAAATTATCCGAGTGATCTTTAAAAATACATCTCTATTTAATATGATATCATTTGAAAGACTTAATGCCTTAATAGGGATATGATCCAAGAAAACCATTCTTATTCTATCCTTAAATAGTTTACATTTTAGGTGCTTTTTTATGAAGACCTTGTCTCTTCAACAATTTATATACATTTGAAACCCACTTCTTTTCATGGGTTATTCATTGATTAATTTTTTATGAAACCTATCCCATTTTGAATGGTTATTATATGATGATCTGTTTGTGAAACACATTTCATTTCATAGGTTATGATATGATGTTTATGAAACCCATATATTTTTTTGGTTTATGATATGATGTGTTTTTTATTATCTTGTTGAAAATTTATATTTGATTTCAGAATATGATGGATTGGACCTATATCTCCCTTCAATGCATTGGGTATAGTTTTATATATCATGATATAGGCATTGATGGAATGATGAGAGATATCACCTAAGTAAAGTACTTTTTTGCTAATAGGGTCTCGGTGTTGAACCTTGACTCTTAATATTGTTTGAGGAGTAAAACCATTCCCTTATAAAAAAAGGGTTCGACTGGGGATGGTGGTGTGCCCCACATAGTTGGTGTATCCCCCATGAAGTTCTATGATAGGTTTTGTAATTAATACTTGACTTATATAGAATGGTTTTATATACTTATGTGTATGCCAAAAATTATTTATCTTATTATGATGTTATGCCCTCATGGATTATTCTCTTGATTTCCTTATGATTCATGTTTTTTAACTACCAATGTTTATTCCTTGACTAATGTATATGATCTCTAATTTTAAGGGTATTAGCTTCAAATGTTATTATCACGTTCCAATACCCTTATGTGAATTATATTATTACATATCTCCTTTATTTACCATTACTGATCATATAAGGTCACCCATTTTTTATGTTTCCTTTCCCCATGTTATGAAGAATGGTTTTAAGTAAAAGTAATAATGTGTATGATAGTTGTGGGTAACATTGAAGATATTAAAATAAGAAATAATATTATATTCCAGGTTTCCAAAGAAACTAAACTATTATTGTCCTAATGAATTTACTTTTGTAATAAGTTGAATATTTATCTTAAACTATTGGGAAAAATCTTATGATTAAGGTGATTAAGGTTTCAAGAGTTTTATTTTTTTTTGTCAAGGGTGGTTTTGAAGAAAATAAATCACTTCACATTGTTTCAAAAAACCATTGCTTGTGCTTGTTTTGAAAAGGATAAATATTAATATTGTTTTTCAAAAAAATCATAAAACAATTATATTTAGATTGTTTTTAAAAACAATTAGAAAAGAATTATATTAAGATTTATCGTATCCGGATGGTAATGAGAAATAAGTGGTACCAAGTTTTTTTAAAACAATTTGTATCTAGATTGTATCGATTGTCTTTCAAAACAGTTGTACTCTGGGTGAAAGTAAATGAAATAGTGCCGATGAAGGTTATGCTAATATAAATTGTGGTAACAATGAAAAGGTAGGTGCTAATGAAAAGGATGATGTCGATGGGATAGGTGATGTAGATGGAAATTGGTTTAGATCGAAGTGGAGCCCAAGAAAGAGATGATGCCGATGAAAGATGTGACACTTATTATTTTAAAAAAATAGTATTCAGATAGACGAAAAGAAAAGAGATCATGCCGATTGAGAATGAATCACATTCATATTGTTTTATCAAATCTAGGCATAACTTCCATATTAGATTGTTTTTCATCATATCTGGGTATATCTTTATTATCCGATTGTTTTCTGATTGTATCTTATCCAGGAAGATCATTGTTTTCAGATTTTAATGATTGTACCTAGAAATCCTAACCAAAATGATCCTAACCAGAATGATTGTAAATAAAAAATATCATATCCAGAATGATCATATCCAGAATGATCATAAAAAAATGAACGTATCTAGAATGATTGAATCCAGAATGATCATAACCAAAATGATCATAACCAGAATGATCGTAACCAGAAGTGATTGTATTTAGGATGATCATATCTTGACCTTTTTTATTTAGAAAATATCGTACTTGGGTTGAGATGAAAATAAATAAGTAGGAATGAATGGAATTTTACAATACTTTCCAATTGAATTCAGACGATGCTAAAGCAGATTATCAATTAATTAAATGTCAAGATTCAAGAACATGTTTTGAATTTGATGATGTGTTTTCTCAATTGCGTCAATAGAAAAGAAATGAAATTGGAGATTGATGAATGAATTGTCAAGGGGGAACCTTTCATTTAAAAGGGAGATTGTATCTCATGTGGAGAAGTGAATTTCTTCAAACACATTCAATTATTATGGTATCAAGCCTTATTTTGAAGAAATCAGCATGAAATAATCAAGTTCATATGATCAGTACCATGTATTTCTCACCAATTGTAATCATATTGATATTTGAAATGGGATTATAGAAAAGAAGAGATGAATATTTTAGAAGTTTCGAGAAGAATAAAGAAGTGTTGACGAAGTCATAATTTCTCCGATATTTTAGGTGAAATTCAAATGAGGGTGAATTTTGATTGAGTAGGGAACATTTTGGGATTCCCACCTAAGCTTATTTTGGGTCACCTATATAAGGGAAACTTGTAAATTGTACTTTTTGGACACTTGCATTGTTTACTACAGAAGAGAGAGAAGCTCTGGGTTTCTAGAGAGAGGAAGAGACCAATTCTCTTCGGATTGAAAATTATTTTGAGTGGTGATGATTCATTCATATTCTATTCAGTTTGAAAATTGTATTGGAGAATCTAAGTGGTCCCGATTATGATCTATCCTATTCAATAAAAAAATTGTACTGGGAGTATTGTTTTGTCAAAATCAGACTCAGAGGAATCAGATATAGAAAATATTAGACTCAGTCTTCCATAATTAAGTCCAGGTTGTTCTTACCTTTATTCTGGGTAAGTAATTGATGAATTGTTATAAAATTTGAAAACATTTTTTGAATTGAAAAGAAGCGTAGGTATCATGAGTTTTTACAATTCAATTGTATGACCTTATTGTGCTATGTGGGTGTACACACACTAGTGGGATTGTTTCATTATGCTACATGAGTTTAAGGATATATACCACTCATTGCAATTCAAGGATAGTTTCCTTTGTTGATTTTATGGTATTGGATCATTTCCAAACCATACCAAGGACATAAATATTCTTATTGAATAATGAACCTTGTAAGTATTTGTGTTCATTTAGATGTGTGTTGAATTTTTTCTCAATAGGTAATTGAAATCCTTAACAAGGGGAAAAATTTGTTTCAATTGAAAATAAACATAAATGAAAAAGAGTATCACATATTCACCCCTCCTCCTCTCTGTGATACAAGACTCTGACTGGGCATTTTAAAAAATGACGTAATATCCAGGTATGGTAATCCTTGGTAATATTATATTCTTATAGTGAGGAAATAATAAAAATACCAGTAAATGTAGTGAGATGAGAATAATAACTTAATAGATGACAATATTGAACCTCAGTGGAAGATAGACACATAGAGAAGGAATTGATACTTGAAAATACCTAAAAATCCTAAAAAACAAATAAACTCATATTAGTGTTGAGATAATGAATAAATGGAGATGTTTGGATCACAATGGTTTTACCATCAAGGGGATTTAGTGAGTGATACCAGGGGGAATTAATATATTGAGAAAACATAAAATAAATAAACTTGATCTTATAAACACTCACAATGATAAATATCTGTGAACTCATGATTAATATGTTTAGGGTTTACTATTTACATAGGGTAAAAATACAATTGATTCTACCATTCACTTTTCCTTGAAAAATTTTATCCAATGATTACTTAACCAAAACATATATTTTTTCTTTTTAATAATATATAAATAATACATTCAAAACCAACCAATTTATTATATTTACTTACACTAGGATATATCAAAAGAAAATACAATGGAAATGTGTTAATATAGAAAAATATAATAGATCAATTTTAGTGGTGAGTTTAGGTAAGGTCAATTAATGCAAATGGTTACTCAATTTATAATAGTTTTGGAAAATAATAATACTTCCCAAGTGAAACACCATAATTCGAATCCTTATTCACAATATTTATGAATGGGAAAAACATATCACACAAGACAATATATGGATAAAACAACATAACTATTGCTCTAATTTCTCCTTGTGTATATGAGTTATAATAGATCTCCTTATAAAGCTCTATTTTCAAAATATAAGTGTGAATATCAGCATGAAATTACCTTTTACCTTCCTAGAAATGATCCACAATGTATATCCATGTAAAAAACCAATTTTCAATTGTATGATCATCAATTAATTTTAAAACTCAATTAATATCTTTTAACTACACTTTTATATCTAATATATTTCTCTATCTGTCTCTTCCTTCCTTTTTTTTCATAATTCATTTTTTTTATTTTAAATATGCTTGAAATGTCATCTAAGTATAGTAATTAGTGAAATCTATTGAAGTTAACTTATATAATCCAAGATAAATTCTATAATATATCCTATATTAAAGTCTTTTATTTATTAAGTATATTTCAAAAATTCATCCATAATTTCTATTTGGATCTATGTGAGTAACGTCCCATAATTATGAAAATATATCTCTATATAGACTGGAATCACTAATTTGAGAAAAAGACTATAACCTTTTTTACAATGAAATAAAACATTCCCCCACATTATTTCTAATTAAAATTAATTAATCTACTATAAAGACCACTACCTCTTACCCTCCCTTAAACTATAAGTTCTACTATTTTTTTAATTCAAAAAATTCTTATCTAATTACTTACATAACATAATATTTTTAGACTATGATATATTTTCTTTCAGATACTCGACATGAAAAATTTCTTTCCATAATGAAGGATCTATGGATTCATCACAAATTTCAATTCATTCCAAGAAAACCATCCTTCGATAAAGTGTTTTAAAATGGAATAAAAAATCAATTTAATACCTATTTTACTTAATCATATATAAAGATCCAAATTCATATAATGACCTATTTTACCCCTAATTATATAAATGGATTTCCTAACCAAGAAAACTTTCATCATGAGAAACCTGTTCATCTTATGAACTACATCAGTTACATTTAAATATTATAATCGAACTTTTTATTTTATTTCATTACATAAATCCTCTATAACATGCCATGACAATCACCATGTAATTAATTATAGGAACCCAGAACACCTTGATATGGGAGGGGTGAATCGGGGTATTATCATTTTTATCAATTATGATGGATCTTATCCCCTCATTTGTAGAAACATGCTAAACCTTCCTAATAGAAATGAGTAGAAATAAAACAATCACAAAAAAAGAGGAAACACATCAAATTTAATTGGTTCAACACTATGGTACATTCCAAGGAGCATACCCCGAAAGTGTTTACATTGTACCAAAATACATGAATCATTGATAGTTATAGAATATAGAAGTTCTGACACAGTCACTATATGCCAGGAACACTTCAATTAAAAGATTTTAGGGATATAACACTACCTATCTTATAAATAGTTCTGTTGAATCCCTCTAGCTCATTGCTTTGGGTGAATTCTTACTCAGTTCTAAAACATGAACATCACTTTAGTAGATTGGAATTATTGTAATGTTCCTATCTAGAATGAGACTCTCCCTGTATAAAAATCCCGAATTTATGCACATGAAAGAACATATCAAATAAATCAGGTAATAAAAACATGCCAGTAGCTCAATAAATCACATGCACATAACACCTGTTCTGGAAGAAAAGTTTTTAGACTGTCACATAAGATGTATTTCAAAAAACCCTTATCTTTTTCTTAACCAACCCATCAGATTCACTTGGCTATTATAAACTCAAGGACCATTTTTTGTGTAATATTTTCAACATTTAATTCTTCATCATGAAACTCAATCGAGAAAAAGAGATACCAAATCTTCATTGGACAAAGTTATAAGCGTTGTATGTGGTTAGCTGCATATTTATATAAATAAATAGACCTTGTAAATTTTCCATGCACAATATCCACCATGAGTGTAAGCATGATTTGTCAGCATATTTGGAGTGTAATATCCCTACAAAAAGAATATACTTGGTTCCAAAATTCTCCACCTTTTGGGTTTTTTGGGAATTTTTAGAAAAATTAAATGAATCCCCATCCACAATAAATACCTAAGATGCGATAGACAGGTCATCAAACAATCTGTGTCTATGTGTGCAAATACTAGTATTGAAAATAATAGGGGAAGCATTAATTGGGTACTCATGTTTTGGAATGATTCATCATGTCCATGCTAAGATCTGTTTTTTTCCTCGTAACACATAATTATCATCATTTCAAAGAAGTATTTTATAATGATTCCTCATGACACCCAATTCTCATCATTTCATAGAATCTTTGCATGGATTTTCAAAAACCAGCAACTAAAAAACCATTAAAACATTTACATGGCATCACTAACATGTTTCAGGGTTTGTCAAAAACAAGTCACCAATATACAATTATTAAATTTATAATATCAAATTTCTCTATTCATCCCCTTTAGAAACAGACCCAAAGAGCCTGTATATGTAATTTTAGAGAACAAAACGAACTCCATCTAGATCGTATCTCCACCATAAACCTGAATCACATCCATAAATAGATTAAAATAGTTTTTAAAAATCTGGAGAGGGCTGTATCCATAACCTCCTCATCTATTAGGAGGTGATTGGACAACGAGGTTTAAATAATGCTTCTCAAACACATGTTCTTCCAGTATATTAGATTTAATATCAGCCACTTAGTCATCAGTCCCAACATGATCCATTTTATTCACATATTCTTCATATTTTTCATTGGGGAAGTGATATATAATCTCTATATGTATTGAATGAGAGTTATGAAATGGATTATTCATAAGATCTATCACACTCTTATTGTCACAGTGAATCACCATCAACCATTTCACCACATCAAAAATATTAGTTAGTTTCCTCTTCATCCATAATAGATGAGTACAAAACTATATAACAAATATATATTATGCTTTATCCATACTGAGAGAAGTGATTTATGATTTATTTCTCAACCAACCCACACATTTATTTCTAATGAAAAAACCACCTCTACTTATTGAATTTTTATCCACCAAATATCTATCCTAATAAACTTAAAAATGTTATTTTAATTCATTATCTCTTCCTATTGAATAGTATATGCCAAAATTGAGAGTACCCTAAATGTACCACCTAATTATTTTAACTGCTTCAAAATTTACATCCTTCATATTAATTTGAAATTGGTCCTCTAAGACTATGGTAAAGACAATATGTATTCATATTTCAGTCAATTATAAAAATCTTTAAATGAATCTCTTGTACAGGGTGGGGTCTACAGAATTCCCATCCTCATACATTCTAATTTTTTTACTAATCGTAATCAGAGTCGACATCAGTTTTGATTCATGCATGTTTAATTTTTTTAGTAGATATCGGATATATTTTTCTTGAGAAATGAATGTGTAATCCTTCCTCTGAATAAACTGTAATCCCTTGAAGCATGTCAGTTCAACAATTATAGACTTTTCAAATTATAATTTAATGTCATTTGAAAATTCGTCCACCAATACCTTTCTTCTTCCACCAAATATAATGTCATCCACAAACATAATCACCCTAAATTGAATTTATTTTGAATTATTCACATAGATATTATAATCTACACCTTCGTTTTTGAATTTATGATTATTTAGAGAAGAATATCGGTTGAGAGTATCATGCATGAGGTGCTCGTATTAGATTATATAGATACTTCTTTAATATATAAAATTTTGATTCATCATTTTCAATCATAAATTCGAATGGTTGTTCAATGTAGACATATTATACAAGAAATACATTTATTAAATATTATTTTAAATTCATCTAAAAAACATTGTGTCCCCTTTCAATTTCTATAGCAAGGAAAATATTTATCCACTACAGTCTTTCGACTCAATATAATTTTTATTCAATATAAATTAATTTAATCTAGGCATATCCTTTACACACTAAGCATTCCATGTTTCTTATCATATTTTCATGATCATAATTTGTTTTAATTATCAACTCTATTCCCATTACATTTTTAGGAATCTTAATAAGTTCCCAGGCCTGTTCTTTTCAATCCAATCAAAATTTTTATTCATGGATTTAATCCATGATTCAACCTTCACTTCTTCTTTAAATGAGGTTTCTTTAAAAATTAATTGGAAGGAATAATGTGCTTCAATCGTCATTATCATTGTACGTGTGGGTGTTATATAATCCCTAATGATGTTGGATTGATGAATTTCTGCTCATCTATTTCTTCATTGAGGTTTGGATGATGTTTCTTCAGCCATGAGTTCTAGTTATGATTCTTCTGATACATCCACATTCAATGAGCATTGATTTTTCAATAATCCTTCCTCTATTTATACATTAAATTTATCCCTTGACCTATTTCTTCTTAATCTTCTATCATATCATTATATTAACTTCTTTTTGTATTTATAGATATATCTTTAATTATTTAGACATTGCTACTTTAAAAAATTCTTCCAAGATGATCATTGAAACATTTTTATGATTTTACCTTCCTTTAATATCCAATGAATATTCATTCATCTGTAGAATCATCACACATTCTTTGATTTCCTTCTATATTTTAGATGAAAAATTTAATCACAGAAACTTGAAAATACTTCATTGAGGGATTATTTCCATACCATAACTCATATTGTGTCATGGATTCACCTAGAACATTCCTACTCTATTTTGGGCGTACACTAAATCTTTAATTGCCTCTTTCCAATAATTATGAGAAATATGACTCTCTATCAGCACAGTTCTAGATATACTATCCACCTTTCAATTTATGAGTTGAATCACTACATTTTCTATGGGTTTCTCACTATAACCACCTAATGATTATTTGATGCTTTTCTTGGAAATTTTCAAATTCTATCGATGTGTATTATCCTCCATTATCATATTGTAAAATCTTGATTGTGTGACCAGTATCATTCTCTTCTATTCGATGATAAATTCTCATGAAATCACGAACATGACGTTTCCTTTGTATAACCATTACACAATTTATTATAATATAATCATAAATTAATTTAATGAATTCATTCTCTGTATTTGTGCTATACACATTTATTGGACAATATATATCTCTGTGTACAAGATCAAGAAGATTTTATGCCCTTTTTTTCTTCAAATGATATGAACTACAAACCATATTTACTTACACACAATAATTAATTAATTTTTATGTTCATGATTTAAATTGGGAATATAAATGAATATATCCATCTAAAATATCTTTTCCATGTATTGTTTATTATAGTCACCCAACTTATGATTCCCTAAGTTTGTTTTCCTCTTTAACAGTTATGTAAAAAATGTTTTCTTTACTATCCAAATTGTATAAATTTCTATATATTCTATATCCTTTCATTATGTAATTATATTTATTTCCTTTTGTAGTGAACCACTTGTGATTAAATTTCATTATCAGTCCATAATCATAGAGTTGAGTCACACTTATGAGATTGTGATGCATTCCATCTATATAGTGAACTTTAGTGTTCCTAAGCACTTAATTTTCCATTTCTATACTTTCACTTCCTTTTATATTTAAAGAATCATCACTTCTGAACCTCACTGTTCCATAAAAAAAATTTCTTAACATTATTCAATAAGACATCATTTCCCTTCATATATGATTAACACCCTTATCAATATTCCACATGCTATTGTTATTTGTAGCTTTTAGATCTATTAATGTTAAGTTGGATTTATAAATATTCTTTGTTTAAATAAATTAGATACTTGATTGGGTGGAGGGTAATGGTAATATTTTCAATATCTTTTTCATATTCATGGGTTCATCAAACATAGGTTTTTAATCTAGCAGAAAATATATATTTTCAAGTGTAATTTTTTTGGGTTGACAAGTATTGTCTTTTCTTTGTGTTATGTAGGTAATGTTCCCACCACTCCTTTATTTTAAATGAATAAATTTATATCCATAGTTAGAATAACTAAAAAATATCCATAGAAAGTATTTATTATATAAGATTAAGTATATGGTTTCGTTCTTCAATGTCAACTTCCACACTCTTCCCCATGCAGTTATTTTCATACCTCTTCACAATACGACATTGTATGGCCCAAAAAGCCACAAAATTGGCATTTCCTAATAGGAAATGTCTTCTCAATTCTATTCGTCCTCATGTACCCTTATTTTTTAAAATAATGTGACTGGATATCAACTCTGGATATTTGGGGGTAATATTTAGCTCTTATTTCTACTTGATTTGAAGCTCCCTTTGTTAGAACATATTGTACCTTTGTGATATGTCCATCTTTATACATCCCATTATCTTATTTGATGTTTTTTCCATCCTTTTATGTTTTATTATGACAACCAATTCCACTTTTTCCTATATATGTGTATCTCTTTTCATTCAAAGCATTATCTAATCCTTTATAACCATGTTTAGCTCTATTTATTACCTCTACATATGGGAATCTTCCATACATTAATTTCTTGTTTTTTACCTTGAATTTGATTTTTTTTCTAGTTTACTCTTTAGACATAAAATTTTCTCTTCAAGTCCTTGAAAAGGATTGGTCTTCTCTTTTAGTATGGATGCGAGGTCATTGATGAAATTTTTTTTATCTTAAATACTGATTTTAAATTCGAAAACATATTTAGAGCTTTCTATTGTTTTTGGATGCTCTTTTGATTCTTCATCCAGTAGACAAATTTATTGTTCAAGTCAATCAACCTAGTCAAAGAGTCTTCCAAAATGGATCTCAAATTTTTGTGTCTTTTTCATTGAACATCACAATTTTATAGACAACCCCCAAGTTATTCCTTGAGATCAACAAAACTAACCAATAAATTATATTTATCTTTTGAGGGTCCTACCTTTCCAATAATATATATAATGGATTCTTGGATTTTTGATTAAAACTATGGTTCTTAATACTTGAAAAATTCATTATCATCTGTTTCTTCTTTATAGATGAAACTATTTTTTCTTTAATTTCTTTCATGATTTGAATTATCCCTTTTAGGAAATCATTTTCATAGGCTTCTATATGATTCCAGCTTCACATTATTCATTATCAAACTTCCTTGAGATCTAAGAGGAAATGTTCTCTACTCTTCCACATAGAAAATGGGATAGAGGAAGATTTCCTTCAAATATCCATTTATCTCTCCTGAAATTATTTGTAATGAGTGAAATAGTTTTCCTTCCTCATTATACTCATCAATAACACCACTGAATTCCTCATGTTTTTCCATGGATTTGAATTCCATTTCCTTGCTTATGCGAGTCATTGAATCTTCTTGTTTGACACTCATTTCATAATCCTCTATAATACTTAGAAGATCATAAGGAGAATGTTTATAAAGGTACCTTTACTCAAGGGTTGAACATTTTGATTGTATAATGGCGGAATCCATCTCATTATTTTCTTCACAATGTAAATATATTTAATTTCTTCACCAATTCCTCATATTGTGTAAACAAAATTAGTAATTTGATTAGAAAATGTACCCACATTTTGCGTGAAAAGTATATAATTTCATGTTTTTCCAAAATTGACATAGATAAAGTGAATCTAACCACATTCAGATTGAATTTTAATAAGGTAATTCTGTGGTTTGTATTCTGTTTTAAGTATTTTTCGGTATATTTCAGTCGTAGATAATCTTGTTTCATTGGTGACTCAAATCACTAGTGTAGTGGAAAACAGATCTCCCATTCCGAGAGGTCATAGATGATATATAATCATATTATTCCAAATATATATAATTCTTCCATAAAAGAGGAGGAATTATCAAACATTTACTAAATTCTTCATGTTGAAAAAGAGGTAATACTTTACACAAGTAAACTCCCTCTGATACAAATTGTAGGACACTGAATCACTCTGAGATCAGTGGGGTGAATCAGGGTGTATACATTTTCTTGAAAAGTGATGGATCTTGTTACCTATTGGTAGGATCCTATCAAACCTATCTGATGGAAAAGATCTGAAATCAAACAATAATAAGAAAAGATACAACACATTAATTTGAGTTGGTTCCCCACTAAGGGCTAGTCTAATAAAAACATGCCAACAATGTGTCTGTCATACCATAATTTACTAATAATCACTGGTTGTCGAAAAAATATGTTCAAATAGAGTCACTTTATTCTAGAAACACCGCCTTTACAATATTTGAGTGTTATCACACTACCACCTTCAGAACACATCCACTGACCCCCTAGATCACTAATTTAGGTGAAGTCTTACTAAGCATAATAACTTGAAGGTAACTTTTGTAGATTGGAATTAAGGTCTTTGTCCATATATAACATGAGACTCTAATTTTATCGATGTCCAGAATTTATGAACTTGCAATAACTGATCCAACATACTAGATACTCAAAACCATCTAGCAGCTCAACACAACACATGAGCATAACACCTATTCTTGAAAATAAGTTTTTGGATTTTCATGCAAGATGACTTTCATAAAACCTTAATCTTTAATGAAACAAAACCATGAGATTCACTTGGTATTGATAGACTTAATGAATATTCTTCACATTAGATTTTCTTTTCCTAAGTCTCACGTACACAATTTTTTCACATGATATAGATACTAGAGCTTTATTAGAAAAATTTATAAGTCATAGATGGGAGTAGCCACATGTTTATATGCCCGGATGACCCTACACGTAAGTTCCTTGAATGCATTCCACTATGTGCACATGACTTATTATAAAATCTATATTAAACATAAGATACTTCTATATAGTTTCAACCCTAGAATGTTTCTCACAAATTTTCCATTTTTTGAAGACTCAATATGAAAACTACACATGCATGTATCTCAAATTTTATATTTTATTTGGAGTAAAATATTATTCTGCAACTTTTTCTTTATTTGAAATAATTCTAGTCACCCAAGCCATATTTAATAAAAATAACAAATATTTCACACACATCCATCTTTTTTAGTATTTTTTTAGACAATCTTGAATCTTATAATGCATAAAGCATTCAAAATCACCTTTAATCTTGCACACAACTTACCTTTAGAAAAAAATTCTCCATTCTCTATTTTTTTACCAATACGTTTGTAAAATAATGGGAAATGACACCAATGTCAATACTATAGTCATATTGTAATGTTATATCATTTTCCTTACCAAAGTCCAAATAAACAAAATGTGGATTGAAAATAGACACAAACCTAACACTATTTCTAGCAAACAATAGACTTGGTTCAAATATAAACCACCATCTCATGTCCAACATGTATTTTCTCAACTATGACTACATCTGTAATTATATATAAAATAAATTTCACATTTTCAGTAACTATATGAGAACAATAAAGAAATATTTCACTACACCAACCCTTTTAATTATCTTTCTCATCCCAATGATGTGCCCACCACTACACCAAAACATATATTGGAAAATCATACAAACAATAATTACTAAATACCTCTTCTAAATCTTAAAATTCATCTAACACTATTCAATTATCAATATCATTTTAATCATGATATGAGATACATAAATATCTATAATTATATAGATCTATATCAATGGATTAAGACAGATCTAAAACCATTTAGCACTAATTCATTATTCGATGTCACAATATCCCACTTTGTATTATTAGTAAACCCAACCACGTATCTTTTTTTGATACCAATGAAACTTAAATTAGCAATGTTAAAGAATTAGTACATTTAATGATCCTACTTTTCATAATTTCTAATTTAAATAATAAAATTATAGTCCTTGGAAAAAATTTACATTTAGGGATAAAGGATTAAGTAATTAGCTTATATATTGAATTTAACTACCCTATTACTTCTTGATGTCATCTATTTAATTTTTATATTATCAATTAAAATAATTCAGAAAAATTTCTATGTAATTTAAGAAGAAAAAATGAGTACTTATCAAAACAACTATTCTATGAATGTCTTACCCATTGTTTTAATTCTATGAACCATCAAAAAATATTTTAATATAGCTGTGAAATTTTGTGAGTGCAATCACCACTTTATAAAGAGATATTAATGAATCATTTAATCCCAATAAGTCAAAAATATATATAAAAAACTAGATAAATAGTTCGTTACATCTAGGAAATCCATTTTACTCAATTAATCCTTTTCAGATCAAGTAATAATAATGTTGAGATTTTACCAAGGAAGTCCCCAGTGATCTCAATAAAAAATTTATAAAATCCTTAGGTAAGATGACTGAAACACTATGTGTATGAATGATACTAGTTTTTATTTATTGAATAAATCTTGAAACTATCATTTTTATCATCTATATTTGTAGCTGTAATTTCATTTTAAGATAACTCCACCCACAGAAATATTAAAATGCATTATATTTAATAGAAAATTCATTGTTCCTTCTTTTTCATATCACCTATAGATCATGTCCCAACTTAGGCATAAAAAAATGTAAATAATAATTCTGATAGTTAGATAGGGGGGGGGGGGGAATTATAGTTTTACTCAAGTGAAGGATAATGTCTCGTCTCCATTAAATACCACATTTCCTTTACCCTTCATTTTGGAACCCATCCTAAGATCTAAAATGGATTTTATAGAATCCAATACATCCACATTTTTTTAAGGATTTATCATTTCTCTATGGATATCTTCACTAGTTCTTCCTCCATAGGTTTTCTTACCATCAGGGATTTCTCTACAAAAAACTTATTTCCCTTTTATTTTCTAAATATTGTTTTAATACAAACTTAAATAAATTTGATTGATGATATATTTGAAACTCTAACTTAAGCCTCTTAAAAAATCCGGATGCTTTAAAATAATATCATGTAATATTATCCTTTATAAGATAAATTTATAATTATATACATATTTATTCTCTCTATTTATTCCTATTATGTTTGCCCTATAATATCTATTAAGGAAATTATTTTAATGAATGTGTTATTTGAAAAATACTCATTCTTCATTTTATGTGATCGGTAACTAAAAATTTGAAAAAATTTACAACATAATAGTATGAAATATATTTCAATGAACAAAAAATAAAATATAAATGTGAACCTGAATCTTTTAAAAAATTAGATATCTTGATACCAATTACAATTTAAATCCATTATTTTATTCACACTTCTTGTTATAAATATGTGGTATATATTTTTCATATATAAACTCTTCTCCCATTATATCATCGAGAAACATATTTCCTTTTTGTTGAAACCACTATAAGAACTCCACTTCTTGATATTTAGTATGAATTAATCATAAGAAAATATGGTTTATATGATGAAATATGGACTTTGTTTTATCACATATTTATTATATCTTTTTTTATTTATAAAGAAAGATATTTATTTAAGAAACACTTTCTTATAGATAATATAATAGTCAATATAAAGAATCCTCTAGTATTGTCTTCCATTTAAATATTTTATTTTTATACTTTTTTTTCTAACTCAAATCAAATATTTATTTAGTTTTATTATCTTTTCTATTGTTCTTTAATATTGAGCGTTAATATCTCTTATGATCATTTTCCCATGGAAATTTAACCCTTAAAATTTTGAACAAGTTATTATCGAGTATCACTTTGTTCTTGTAATGACCTATAACATTGAAAGTAGTGAAATTTAAAATGGTGTTTGAATTTTTGATCAAAGAGTAGGGTATGTTTCATGAAGTGGGAATTTGATTGAAATTTTCATGGTTGAGGCATTCATATGTGTAATTTTTGAATGTCAATAGAGTCCCAAGAGGAATTTTATCTTAATAGGCAAATATTTGATGTTTGTTGAGGTTACCCTATTATATAATTTTGATATAGAAAATATTCCATAGTATATCCTAGGGGTGTTAAAGTGTGGAGACTATCACGGTATTTTTTCGGAGGAGGAAAAATACTGAACCATGGTGAAAGGCTCTACACCATGGTAATTGTTTGTGATGGGAAGAATATGAAACAAACAAAGGAATATTTTTTAGAGGGTACATAAGAGAGAAAGAATTTGGATTTATCTCCAGAGAAGGATACATTTTTATGCCTAAGGGTACACTATATTGGGGGTTTTGTGGATGGTCCCTATTCCTCATCTTGGGATGTTTCACCATAACCCAAGTAATACATCAAAACATGATCATGGTAGGACATGTTTGTGACACAACCAAAAGGTGTCTACCATAGGGGTGGCCTATGGGATTGGCCCCTATACCTTTTCGGTACTAGTTTAAAAGGTTCTAGGATAGACACTCTATAGTATAGACTACTGATAAAGAATTATAGTTTTACTATAATGTTCATATAAAGCCTTATTTACTTGTTTTTTAGGTGTATATTGGTAAATTTTTCAGGGATCTTATTTAGGGCCCCTTGGATTCTTTAGATCTTGTCACATAAGGGAGTAGGAAGAGCCCCATTTGGATCTATATTTTACCATATTATACCCCCATCAATAGAGTTTATTCATATGAGTTTCCTATTATAAATTCTTGGTAGGATCTCTCCCATTATCTACGTTGTTATCCTCTCTTTTCCATTTGATTTTTTGTTCACTATTTTGGTCTTTTGCGAGATTAATTAATTAGATCGTGCTGAAATCATCCTTCTTCATGAAGAGTTTCTGTGTAGCCTGTACAGTTTGTCCTAGAAGGTTATATTAAAAAATTTATTCTTTTATTAGATGTGGTATGTTCCCAATTAATTTTTCTATTGTTTTTGGATAATTTCAGTTAAATTAGTAATTTATAATAGTGTTAAATTTTTATTATTTGTGGCTTAGGTATGTATGTGTGTTGGGAGTGGGATAAACCCTGTTTCATTTGGTTTTGACACCATTATGTTTCATAGTGAGTTTGGAATTAATTTATCCAATTTGGGAAATTTATTTTAAATTTTTTTCTAATTAATTTTTGGTTATTATTGATGATATAGGTGATCAAGATATCAAAGGAGTTCGATATGTACTTGGGATGATTTATGGATCATCAGTGGTGATAGGTGGCCTTGAATTTATTGTTTAATTTCTTCACTTGGTGATTTAATGTTAATGTGTCGGCATTGGTATTATATAATCTAATGTTTCATTACTTGTATGATCTCACCAATTAATTGGGATGGGCTCACATTGACTTATTAGTCATCAAGGAATTCACAACATGATAAATGGTTTGATAGTGGCACTATAATTGATTGAGTTCTAATGTCCTACTTTATGGATTGTTTGGTGACATGAGATAGATTTTAAAAAGAAATAGGTATCCTGTTAAAAAATTTGGTATTATAAGTATGATTGATTTAAAACAAATTTATAATGAAAAGTGATGATTTTCAATTTGGGTTTGAAACAGTATAATAAAATAGATTTGGGGATTTCTAATGGGTGTATTTGTGATTTTTTACCAATGTTTTAGCAAGAGTATCACACCAAGTGATTACTTTTATAAAATAATGTAAAGATGATTTTTACTTGTTTTTTAAATGAATCCAAAATGATATAGTTATGTTATTTTATTTTATTTGACATTAGTGGATTATACCTTATTTTCTAAACATGATTGCCTTTATGTGCACCCCAATCTTTATCTATTGTAGATTGTGTTGTTTAATGATGATTCATGGTTGTGTATATTGGAAAATAATTTTTGATTTTTGATATAATATCCATCTTTGTTTTTAGGTAATGTGCTTTCCCCCTTAGAGTTTAGAGACAGGTTTGAAAGACCATTATGGATTCCCTTATTAGATGGATGTGAGTTCCAAGGGGATGAACTTATTATGTGAATGTGATCAATATGGTTTGGGAGGTTTAGACTTCATGTGTGTATGGAAGATGATATGTGTGGAGTTTGTTCTTGGGGGGATAGTTCTACGTTGATGGCTTTATGAGCTCATGATATGGGTTTCATACCTATATTATCATTTTATGTGTGTATTGATTATGTGCATGTGATTGTTGAAAAATCATTTTATGTGTGATTTGGATCTTGAGGTATTCACCACCATGAGTGAGAATGAACTTACAAGATAATCATGGGTGGGATGGGGTCTTAGATCTGTGTGAAGTCTAATAAAATGTTAAGTGAGACTTATGGCTTGAGATAAGATATGTGACACACCATATGTGAGAATCCATGGTCGAATCTATGATGTCTGAGCCAACCATGCACAATAAGATATGGATTGAGATGGGATTTAAATACTCCCTTGAAAGGGAAAGGATTTCCATGGTACTTATTTTGGGATATCCCTTGAGTGAGAATGGAAAGCTGTGATATTTGGTTTGAAACCTCTCTTGAGAGAGGAGGGATGCTCCTAGACAAGAGGACACCTTACCTTGCACCACCGAGTAGCGGTATGGACCCGATATAGATCCCTACCCTATATATTACGCTATAGGTTGAGGTATAATAAGATAGAATACCCCGATAATTGTTGTAGGGGTTGAGATGTATTGAAATTGGTGACTCTTCTCCTTATGAGATGGATTCAGATAAGGTATGGTCTAATATAATTATGTCCTGGTTTGAACACAACAATGTACCATGAAATCCTATATTTATATTGTGTGTTATGTTTTCTAGGTGGGAGAATTACAAGTTAATAACTATACAACTTATATGTATTTCATACCCATCCACTAGATAACATTATCCCTCATTTTTATTCAGGAATTAGGGATTCATACTGGGTCACTGGAGTCACCCTATCAATGAACAAATAACAAGTTTCATTGTACCTCAGTATAATTTCTTGTATTATATCTAGAAAAAAGTATATATTTAATGAAATTTCAGGATATAATTTTAGTAAGATACAAAATCCATTTAAATAGTTTTTTATTATTTGAGTTTTCATAAAGTCCATTATAATAACTTTCAATATTTTTTAGAATTTGTATTGGTTGATTTGAGGTAAAAAGAAAGGGTGGGGGTGGAGGTTTCTACACCAAAAACTAGGTCAAATGTGTATCGTTTTTTGGAACCATCAGGGTGTGGAAAATACTACCAAATTCAAATCTTTTAAAAAACTTATTCACACACCCAAACCAAATCTTTTTTCAACTTATGAGCCTATATTTAAAATTTCCTCTATTTTTTTGAACATAAATGATATGATTTTTTTGGTGTTAGAATTTATAATTCTTATGTTGAATATATTTGGTTTTTTACATTAATTATTGAACAATTATTATGATTTTATCATTGAAGAACATATTCTCACTTGTGAAGTGGTATCTCATAATTCCCACATGTTCTATTTCTTTAATTATGCTTAAAATAGATACTGAAAAAGAAGATGCATTTGGAAGAATTTTTCCTTTTTTAAGTAGTAGAATTCATGATCCTTGGATCATTATTGGGGATTTTAATTCAATCCTTTTAGTGAAAAACGGGCCTAAAAAATTCCCCAATAACTTAAAGGGAGTTGTAATACTACATTGAAAATAATAATTTAATTTGTATAAACTTAGTTAGATCCAAGTATACTTGGTATAGAAGGCACTACAATAGAGTTGTAGCTAGTAAGATTTAAAAATAATTTTACAATGGAAAATACTTCTGTAACTGTGATAATATCTCCAGAACTAACCTTACAAAATTAAATTTTGATCACTATACGGTTTTAGTCATTATTTTTACTATAAGTTACAAACATTATTTTCCTTTTAGATTTAATAATACCAGGGCCTCCTGTAATGTGCCAGACCCTCCTAGTCAATTTATTTTCCAAATTTCGGTATTTGAGATGCCTTGGACCACATCGGTAAGTTCAGAGGGAGGGGGTGTCAGAGGTAGGGTGTCTCCGTGGTGTCACCCATCACTGACTCCCATTAGTGAGTCACCGATCAGTGTGTCATGGATCGGTGAGTCAGGGATTGGTGTGTCACTGATCAGTGTGTCACCGATTAGGGTGTCACCCATCAGTGTGTTCTTAATTTGTAAGTCACTGATCAATGCCACACCCAATCGGTGCCACATGGGGCTTTTTAGGGTTTTCTTTCCACAGTTCTTCTGTAATTACCCTTTTAAGTCTTTTATTATTTTAAAGTTGTTCAAGGATTTTTTTAAACCCATAAACAATGTTTTAAATCCCTTATGAGTGGGGTGACTCTCCACAAAATATTTATTACTTTGTTTAAATGAAATAATTTAAATCAAAGCTATTATAGTCACCTCTTCGATGAGAATTATTAAATAACAATTAATTCCATTGTGTGTAACCGTCCAACTGTGCGGTGAAACCACGATCTTCCTTTAAAGCCATTTAAGATTTCATATCCCATAACTTTAGGATCTCACATTTTATCACACATAAATTCTTTCTTCTTCATGGATGGTCTCTTTCCATTCATTTGTGTGTTTGGAGTCCTCCCTTTTAGAGGCTAGTGGTGTGCCTATGCTGGAGCCTTTCCTACTCGCTCTTGGAGTCCTCAGAGTTCTTTCCCTACACGTCTTGTATCCCTAATTTTTAGTACGTGGAGAAAATTTTAGATCGTTGATCATCCAAGTAAGGTTTTTCCTTCATCTATCTTTACTGTCTATCATACAGGGTGGGTATGTTAACTTCCCTATGGTGATGGATGTAACCAAACCTTAAAGAAGATAGTAAATGGGTTTTAAAGAATGGAGGTATGTTCTTGATATTGTTGTACTCTTTTACCTTTGCTTATATGTTTTTAATCATATGGTATTATGTCCCTTAAAAATCATGGTCATTAGTGGTCCTTTCTTTCACACTAATGAACCTATGTTTTCTGGGTAATTATATGATTGAATGGATGTTACATGTAAAATTTGTAATCACATAAACTCAGTTGATTAAATAGATTCCCAGCGAATAAGGATCCTTGTGTGATAACCCCGGTTAACCAAATGAAAATATGGAACTAAACGTATGGTGTGGTTGAATCTGAAAACTCTCATTCTTTATTCTTGTGATGTGGATGGTTGTGGCTTGATGCTTGTGGGGTGACGTGAATGGGGATGAGATCCCCTATTGTTCAGTTGTTGGTTTTGGGATCTAAGTTAGTGTGGGGCCATATGTTGGGGCCTGTTTTGGTTCTAGTAGTCTGAGGGATCTAACAGATCCCTTTTTTGTTGTAAATTTACAAGAGAACCAGGTGTGAATGCTTAATTTACTGCATATTGGTTTTTCATTCCTTACCTTTTGGTTATGCCTGTTAATTTCCTGGTAGTGAAGAATTATTTAAATAAAACCACTTGTATGTGATAATAAAAATGGGTTTAATGTATAATTGTTTTCTGATAATGAGTTGTGCCTTGGTTGTGGCTGTTTTTATTTTTATGAATGAATAGTAATTAGGGTGTTGTGTATGGGATGAAATTGGAACCCCTAGGTTGGGATGAGTGCTTGTTTACCTATATGTATAATTTAGTTCATATGTTTCTTATTTATTCCCAACCAAGTTGAGCACTTCATGCCAAACACCCCCAATTCACGGGGGATGGTGTCTTTCCAAAAACTCTTATGAGTGGATGGTTATTAGCTCATTTTATTATCCCCTTCTTGAGTAACCCATGAATCTTTGGTTAGGATGTGACGGCCTGAGGTCCATTATTGACTAAGATTCTTTAGGCAGGGAATTTTGTGGTGGTTGTCCCAGGTCTGTGCGGGAAGGTGGTTTCACAAGTGTCTTTGGGATGAGGCCTAGGTGTCTTTAGGTATGATAGTAGTTTTTCGGTCTTATATTTCTTCAGGTGTGGTAGTATTTGTTCTGGCCCAGGTGTCTGTAGGAATGGTTATGTGTGGTTTTTGTGGACTAGGTGTCTTTGAGTGGGATATGTGGTTGTTGTTGCCTAGGTGTGTGCTGGCAGGGTATGGAAGTGGGACTACGGTGAGAATACAGGGAGAGGTCTGACACACAGGATGTCGTTAATTACCATTGGGAGAGTGGCATGGGGTACCCAAACATCGATGTGTTATTACTATTATTTTTCTTAACTTGAGTTATTTGGGGAGTGTGCCTTGGTGAGGTTTGGGTGGATAGTTCACTTACTAGGTGCTTTGGTTTTCTTTTTTTTCACGTGGAATTTGAATGAATCCCCACATGTGAATGAGAGCTTTTTCTTTTCCCCTACTAAGTATATCTATATACTCACCCAACATATACAAAAATGGTTTTAGATTTCCATGAGGACTTCGAGGACCATTCCAGACCCTATTATATCGGACACCGAGACGATTGACATTTTTGTTTTTCTTTTCTTTTGGTACCTCCTTTTTGGAGTTTTCTTGTACTTGTAGCACTTTATTTTGTAACATACATTTGTGTATGGATTGTTTTGGCTTTACTTTTACATCTGGTTTTGTGTTATTGTTATTTACTATCTTATTTCCCAATCCTACTATATAAAAAGGATAATGGATTATATATTACTTGTGATTCTATACACTTGATGCCAGTCACCACTCTGAGGCCTATTGAAGCTGGGTCTTGGGGTTCATTATCTATCCTTTAACTTGGGGAAGGAATGGTTTGAAAATATGTTGTCCCTTCCCTCATTTTTGTAAAGGCAGGTCGTGATAGAATTGTATCAGAGGGGGATGGTTGAGTGATATGATGGAGGTCAAATTTTGAAAAAATGAATATTTCATGGGATGATTGGGAAACAGTGTTAAGAAATATAGGTACGTGAAATAGGCCAAGGAAGACTGGCTAGGAAAAGGGATTTTAGGTCCCCCCGTGATCCGATGCAAGGACTATAGACCTACCAAATGACCAAGTGAAAAAACATTGATTGAAGAGGATCAGTCCCATGTATTTCTAAACAATTGTAATTGTATTTACATTTGAAATGGGATTATGGAAAATAAGATATTAAGATTGTAGAAGTTTCGTGAAGAATCGAGAAGCATTGACAAAGTCATTCTTGATCTACTATTTCCAATGAAATTCAAATGTGGGTGAATTTTTTTGAGCGGAGAACATTTTGGGATACCCACCTAAAATTATTTTGGGTCACCTATGTTAGGTAAACATATACATTGTACTTTGTGGACACTTTCATTGTTCATTACTAAAGAGATTAGAAGAGAACAATTCTGTTTGTATTGATAATTATTTTGAGTGGTGATGATTCATTCATATTCTATTCATCCTGAAAATTGTATTAGAGAATTGATGTGGTGCCAATTATGCTCTATCTTATTCTATCAAAAAATTGGACGGGGAGTATTGTTTTGCCATAATCAGACTCAGAGGAATCAGATTTAGAAAATATCAGACAGAGTGTTTCATAACTAAGTATAGATAGTTCTTACCTTTCTTCTCGATAAGGAATTGATGAATTTTAATATAATTTGAATATATTTGTTTAATTGAAAAGAAGCACAGGTAAAATGAGTTGTTGCAAAATAATTGTATTACTTTATTGTCCTATGTGGTTGTACACACACTAGTGGGATTGTTTCATAGTGCCACAAAAGTTTAAAGGTATATCCTACTCATTATAATCCAAGGATAGTTTTATTGGTGGATTTTATGGTATTGGATCATTTTAAAACCATACCATGGACGTAAATATTCTTGCTGAATAGTGAACCTTGTAAGTATTTGTGTTTCTTTGGATGTGTGTTGATTTTTTTCTCAGTTGGGAATTGAAATCCTTAACAAGTGGAAAAATATGTTCCAATTAAAAATAAACATAAAAGAAAAATAGTATCTCTTATTCACCCCTCCTCCTCTCTGTGATAGAAGACTCTGACTGGGAATTCTAAAAAATGATGTAATATGCAAATATGTTAATCCTTGGTACTATTATATTATTATAGCGAGGAAAGAATATAAATAATAGTAAATGTTGAGAGGTGAGAATAATAAATTAATAGATGACTATAATTATCCTCAATGTAAGATAGACACATAGAGATGTAATTGATACTTGAAAATACTTAAAAATCATAAAAACAACTAAACTCATAATAGTGTTGAAAAAAGGAATAAATTGAGATGTTTGGATCACATTTTTTTACCAACAAGGGGATTTAGTGAGTGATACATGGGTGGAATTAATATATGGAGAAAAATTCAAATAAATAAGCTTGATCTTATAAACCCTCATAGCCCTAAATATCTTTGAACTCATTATTAGTATGATTATGTTTTACTATTTACTTTGTATAAAAATATAGTTTATCCCACCTTTCACTTTTCCTTGAAAAAATTTATCCAATGATTAATTAACAAAAACACAATTTTTAATAATAATATATAATTAATACATATAAAAATAAAATAAAAAAAAGTATTTACTTACACTAGGATATATCAAAAGAAAATACAATAGAAATGTCCTAATGTAGAAAAATATAATAAATCTATTTTCATGGTGAGTTTAGGTAAGGTCAATTCATGCCAATGGTGACTCACTTTCTAATGGTTTTGGGAAATAGTAATACTCCCTAAGGGAGACACCATAATTCTACTACTTATTCACAATATTTTGGAAAGGGAAAAACATATCACCCAATCCAATATATGGATAAAACAACATAACTATTGTTCAAATTTCCCCAAGTGTATATGGGTTATACTTGATCTCCTTATGAAGCACTATTTTGAAATTATAAGTGTGAATATCAGCATGAAATTACCTTTTACAATCCTATAAATTATCCACAATGTATATCAATGTGAAACAACTAATTATCAATGGTATGATCATCAATTAATTTTAATACTCAATTAATCTCTTTTAACTACACTTTTATCTCTAATATCTCTCTCTATCTATTTATTCCTTCCTTTCTTCTTTTTTTCCTTATTCTTTTTTTATTTTAAATATTCTTCAAATGTACTCTATGTATAGTGATTATTGATATCTACTGAAGTTAACTTCTCTAATCCAAGATAAATTATATAAGCTATCCTTCATTAACATATTTGATTTATTAAGTATATTCAGAAAATTTATCCATAATTTTTATATGGATCTATGTGAGAAACATCCCTTTATTACGAGAATATATCTCTATATAGATCAGAACCACTAATTTGAGATAAAAACTATATCCTTTTTACCACAAAATAAAATTTTCCACAACATTATTGCTAATTAAAATTAATTAATCAAATCTAAAAACCACTACCTATTACCCTCCCTTAAACTATAAGTTCTACTATTATTTTTAAATTCAGAAAATTATTATATAATCAATTACACAACATAATATTTTTAGACTAGGATATATTTTATTTCATATACTCAACCAGAAAAATTTCTTTCCATAATGAAGGTTCTAGGGATTCATTCCAAATTTCAATTCATTCTAGGAAAGCCATCCTTCGATAATGAGTTTTAAAAAGGAATAAAAAATCCATTGAATCTATATTTTACTTAATCATATATAAAGAAAAAAATTCACATAATGACCATGTTTTCTACCTAATAATATGAATGTATTTCTTAACCAAAACACCTTTCATCATGAGAAAACTGTTCATTTTCAAGACTACATCAGTTATGTTCAAATTTTATAATCAAACTTTATATTTTATTTCATTACATAAATCCCATAATGATATTCCATGATAGTCACCATGTAATTAATTATAGCAACCCGAAATACCATGATAGGGGAGGGGTGAATTAGGGTATTAACTTTATTATCAATTGTGATGGTTCTTATAATTGAATTTCTAGGAAATGGATAAAAAAACCTGATATAAATGAGTATAAATCAAATAATAACAAAAAAGAGGCAACACATAAAATTTCCTTGGTTCAACAGTAAGGTATATTCCATGGAGCATATGCCGATAGTGTTTACCTCGTACCAAAATCCATGAATATTTGGAAGTTATGGAAAATAGAAGTTCTGAAATAGTTACTTTATTCTAGGAACACTTCTATTTCAAGATTTTAGGGATAAAACACAACCTATCGTAGAATAGTTCTCTCGAATCCTCCTATCTCATTGCTTTGGGTTAATTCTTACTCAATTCTAAAACATGAACATCACTTTAGTAGATTGGAATTAATGTAATTCTCTTGTCTAGAATTGGACTCTCCTTGCATCAAAATCATGAATTGATTAACATGAAGGAACATATCAAACAAATCAGCTAATAAAAACTTTCTAGTAGCTCAATAATTCACATTCACAGAACAGTAGTTCCAGCAGATAATTTTTTAGACTGTCACATAAGATGTATTTCACAAAACCCTTATCTTTTTCATAACCACTCCATGAGATTCACTTGTCCATTAAAACTCAAGGACCTTTTTGTTTGTGTAATATTTAGTACGTTTAATTCTTCATCATGAAAATCTATTGAGAAAAAGAGATACCGAATATTCATTGGAAAAAGTTATAAGTCTTGTATAGTGTTAGCTGCATATTTATATAATTAGATAGACCTGTGCATAATTTCCATGAACACTATCCAAAATGAGTGCAATAATGATTTTGAGGCATATTTGGAGTGTAATATCCTTACAAAAAGAATAGCCTTGCTTCCAAAATTTTCCACCTTATGGTTTTTTTGGAATTTTCAGAAAAATTAAATGTATCTCTATCTACTATCAATACCTAAAACGCGAGAGGCAAGTCACCTTTTATCACACAAAAATTATTTCTTCTTTTTTGATGATCTCTTTCCTTTACTTGGTGTGTTTGAATTCCTCCCTTCCAGAGGCTAGTGGTGTGCCTAAGCTGGAGCCCTTTCTACTCGATATTGGAGTCCTCAGAGTTCTTTCACTACAATTTGAGCATCCCCAGTTTTTTTCACGTGGAGAAAAATTTAGATCGTTGATCATCCATGTAGGGGTTTTCCTTAATCTCTCTTTACAATGTATCATGTAGGGTGGGTATGTTAACGTTACTATGGGTATGGATGAAACCAAACCCTAAAGAATATAGTAAATGGGTTTTATAGAATAAAGGGGAGTTCTTGATATTGTTGTACTCTTTTACGTTTTCTTATATGTTGTGAATCTTATGGGCTCATGTCCACTAAAAATTATAGCTATTGGTGGTCTTTTCTTGTTCACTAATGACCGTATGTTTTCTAGATAATTCTATGATTGAATGGCTATAACATGGAAACTTGTTAATCACATAAAATTAGGTGATTAAATAGATTCCCAATGAATAAATATCCTTGTGTGACCACCCATGTTAACCAAATGAAAAAACGGAACTACAGGAACAGTGTGGTTGAATCTGGAATCTCCCTTTATCTGTTCTTGTGATGTGGATGGTTGTTTCTTGATTCTTCTGGGGTGACGTGAATGGGGATGGGATCCCCTGTTTTGTAGTTGATTGTTTGTGGATCTGAGGCCATGTGGGGCCATAAGTTGGGGCTTGGTTTGGTTCTAGTAGTTCGAGGGATCTCACAGATCTCTTTGGTTGTTGTAAATTTACAAGATAATTGGGTGTGAATGCTTAATTTACTGAATAGTGGTTTTTCTTTCATTAGCTTGTGGCTATGCCTGTTAATTTCTCGGCAGTGAAGAATCATTTAAATGGAACCCCTTGAATGTGATAAAAAGAATTGGTTTAATGTGGAATTGTTTTCTGAGAATGAGTTGTACCTTGGGTGTGGATGTTTTTATTTTTATGAATGAATAGTAATGACGGTGTTGTGTATGGGCTGACATTGGAACCCCTAGGTTGGGAAGCATTCTTTTTTACCTATATGTATAATTTAGTTCTTATGTTTCTTATTCACGCCCACCCATGTTGAGCACTTCATGCCGAACACCCTCAATTCATGGGCGAGTTCATCTTTCACAACCCTCCTATGAGTGGATGGTCATTATCTCACTTTCATATCCATTTCCTAAGTAGCCCAATACTCTTTGGTTAGGCTGTGATGGCCTGACGTCCATTATAGACCATGATTCTTTGGGAATGTATTGTTGTGGTCGTTGACCCAGGTGTGTGCGGGAAGGTTTTTTCCCAAGTGTCTTTGGGATGAGGACCATGTTTCTTCAGGTATGGAAGTAGTTTTTCGGATCTAGGTGTCTTCAGGTGTTGCGGTAGTTGTTCAGGCCCAGGTGTCTGCAAGAATGGTTAAGTGTGGTTTTTGTGGCCTAGGTGTTTGCGGGCGAGATGTGTGGCTGTGGTAGCCCAGGTGTGTGCTAGCGGGGTATGGCAGTGGGACTGGGGTGAGAATGGAGGGAGAGGTCTGACACATAGGATGTCTTTAATAACTAGTGGGAGTGTTCAGTGGGGTACCCAAACATTGATGTGTTATTACTATTATTTTTTCAAACTTGCGTTATTTGTGGAGTGTGACTTGGTGAGGTTTGGGAGGATAGTTTTATTACTATGTTCTTTGGTTATCCTTTTTTTTTGTGGGGAATTTGAATGAATTCCTACATGTAAGTGATATATTTTTCTTTTTTCCTTACTAAATATATCTATATACTCACCCTACATATATAAAAATTCTTTCAGGTTTCCACAAGGACTTCGAGGACCATTCCGAACCCTATAAGCTCGGACACCGAGACCATTGACATTGTTAGTTTTCTTTTCTTTTGGTACTTTGTTTTTAAATTTTCTTGTACATTTTGCACATTATTTTGGAACATACATATGGGAATGGATTGATTTGGATTTAATTTTACATCCAGTTTGGTGTTATTGTTATTTACTACCTTATATCCCAACCCTACTAAATAAAAATGGTAATGCCTTCTATATTATGTGTGATTCTATACCCTTGATGCCAGTCGCCACTCAGGGGCCTATTGAAGGTGGGTCTTGGGGGTCATTATCAATCCATCAACTTGGGGAAAGAAGGGTTTGGAAATCTATTGTCCCTTACCTCGTCTTGGTGAAGGTAGGTCGTGACAGAATGGTATCATAGGGGGATGGTTGAGTGATAGGATGGATTTTGGAGTTCGGAACAGTGACAATTTCATTGGATGATTGGGAAACAGTTTTAGGAAATCATGGTAAGTGAAATAGGCCAACGAAGACCAACTAGAATATGGGATTTTAGAGTGTCCTATGTTCTGATTCAAGGACTATAGACCTACCAAACGACCATGTGAGGCTACACTGATTACAGGGTAGACACCCTAGGAAAGGTACATGCATCATAGTGACTTGTGATGTTGTGTGCCTTGGGTATTTTGGGGAATTAAAATAAAACAAAAATCTACAAAAAAAAATTAAAATCAATCTTCTAAACTAATTGGGATTAATAATTCCTTGTTTACTTTGTATCTATGGAAATCAGACAATGACCATATGTAGTGAAGGCGATCGGGACCCAGGAGGCCAATTTGGCTGATCAGCAGAGGGCTGATCGAGAGGAGGATGACAAATAGTGGTAGAGGATGCTTCGTGCCTTTCAGTGTTAGACTATCTGAAAGTATGGGGGAAGAATCTCGAACATGGAGACATAGAGTTGGCTCAAGGAGCTGGTGATAGATTTCAACTTGATCCATGCTCCAATTGAGTATTGGGTTCCTCTAGCTATAATCCAGTTATAGAGAGTAGCACATCAGTTGGGGATTCTCTATCATGGGGAGAAGAGGGATGATGATGTTTCATATACTGACTTCAAGAGGGAGTTCTGGGAAGAAGTCCTCTCTTCCACGATGAAGGATTAGAGGTGGCAGGAGCTAAAATATCTTCAGTAGGGGAGAATTATAGTAAGAGAGTTAGAGAAGTAGTTCAAGGATCTTGTTCACTTTGCTCCAGAACTCTTTTTGGATGAGGAGTCTAGGGAGAGACATTTAGAGGAGGTACTCCGACCTTCTCTTCAATATTTTTCTTCTCTATTCACTTTACCAACATACTTGGAGGTCTAGAAGAATGCCAAAGTGGTGGAGAGGATGCACACCCTAGGAGGTGTGCCGCGAGAAGGGAGCCAGTTGGGCTCGTCAAAGGGGAAGGTCGTCCGCAGTAGGCCTCTAGCAATAAGGCCTTCCCAGTTTTGGGTAGTGGGGAACATGCCCTAGATATTCCAGTTTCGATCTCCTATCCCTCACCCATTCCTTGTAGGCCCAGGACCGAGAAGCTTCATCTATGGCAGTCATGGGCACCTTTGGAATCTGTGCCCAGACTGAGGGCAGTATAGTGGGGGTGGGCCGGTTTAGTGCCCACCTTAGAAGTAGTAATTTCCAGCTAGGCCTGTTCAGCCGTAGCGTTAGGGATAGAGAGCTCCAGCTCCTCTGAGAGAAGACGTTGTAGGACCAGGCTAACCTTAGGGATCCTTTTAGGGACCTCGACCAAGGCGTGTTCGGGGAGACGATCGATAGATGAGGGGTAGAGGACCTAGGCATGGGTAGTTTCACACCACAGAGGCATCAATTACAATTGGGCCAGAATTCCTTCGTGGTACGATCAACTTTTTTAGAACTCATTCTTATTCCTTGTTTAATTCAGGTGCTTCACACTCCTTTGTTTCACCCAGTCTAGCCCATGCTTTGGGTCTAGACGCAGAGAGACTTCTTGTACCCAAAGTTTTGAGTGCACCAGTAGGAGGTTAGAGCAGATTTTCTCGTGTTTTCCAAGGATATATACTAATGTTGGGACCACATCAGTCCAGTGGGGACCTTCTTTTTCTGCAGATGTAGTTGTAAAATGTCATTCTAGGCATCAACTGGATGTTCTCGGTGTGTGTCATTATCTACTGCTTCCATCTGTCGTGTTTTCCGATATGTGTGGAAAATGTGAGGATTTTTTCGGTGAGCAGGGTTGCTGGGGAGGTAGTTGGAAATTAGACCCCCTTCATTCCTTGTTAGCTGAGCAGTCAGTGGATTCAACAGATACATATATGGTGGATGTAAGTTGGATTGTTAGTGAGTTCATGGACGTATTCCCTAAAGAGGTGGTGACTCTCCCCCCTTGATGTGATTTTGAGTTCGGGATAGACTTGAAACCTGGTGACTATTATTTTTTGATGGCTCTCTATCTGAAAGAACCTTCTGAGTTACGTGATTTATGGATTCATATTGATGAACTGATGTAGAAGGGTTTTGTATGACCAAGCGTGTCACCATAGGGTGCTCCAGTCTTGTTCGAGAAGAAGGTAGATAGTGGTCTCATGCTCTGCATAGATGACCAGAGACTGAATTAGGAAATAGTAAAGAACTATTAACCTTTCCTGATGGTAGAAGACCTTTTTGATCAATTGAGGGGGAAGGATGGTTCCCCAAGATCGACCTGCAGTTAGGATATCACTAGTTGAGGGTGAAGGAGGGTGACATCTCGAAGTCTTCCCTCAAGTGCATGTATTGGCACTTTGAGTTCATGGTCATTCTGTTTGGTGTTTTGAATGCACCATCCATGTTCATGGGTATCATGAAATCTATTTTCCATGAGTTTCTAGTCGTGTTCTTAGTCATGTTTATTGAATACATCTTGATGTACTCAAGATCAAAGGAGTATCACACCGAGCATCTGCGAGTAGTTTTAGGGGTCCTCTGACAACACAATCTCTAAAGGAAGTTATCCAAGTGCATGTTTTGGACAAGAAAGGTGAACTTACATGGACAAATAGTGTTTGAGCAGGTAATAGACATTGATTAGTCAAGGTTTGAAGCATTTATTTCTTGGGAAGCACCCAATAATGTGACGGAGGTTCATAGTTTTCTTGGTATGGCAGGCTATTATCATACTTTCATGCCCGAAGTCTCTTGTGTTGCATCCCCTTTGATAGCTTTGACCCGAAAGGACCATGAATTCATGTGGAGTGAGCAGTGTCAGTCCGGCTTCAGTTATTGGAAGGGGATGTTGGTTAGTCTCCCAGTGTTGAGGTTCCTAGAAGAAGGGTGATGTTTTAGGTATTCTGTGATGCTTTAGGCCAAGGCTGGGGGTGTGTGTTGATGCATTAGCAGGGGTGATCTCTTATGGGGCTAATAAGTTACATCTCAATGAGCATAACTATGCCTCCCATGACTTGGATCTCACAGTAGTTGTGTTCACACTTAAGTTTTGGTGGCACCACCTCATCGGGGAGCTCTTTGTGGTCTTCATGGATCATAGGATCTTGGGGTATATCTTCTCTCAGCAAGATCAGATCTAGCAGCAATGAAGTTGGATGGAGTTTCTTCCAGAATATGACTTAAATATTTTTAACACCTCAGAAAAGGGCAATGTTGTGGCCGATGCCTTAAGCAGGAAATCACAGAAGGGTTGGGTTCAAGAATCAGCAGATGTTTATAGGGATATGGAGGAGTTGGATTCCCTATATCTAGATGCAAGGGTGGTGGATGAAAACGAATATCTCTTCTAGAATACAGTGTAGTACTCTTAGTCGCCACATGTGAAGGAGTCTCAGTGGGGAGACATAGAGGCTGAAGTGATGAATAATCGTGTTTACTTGTGTGATGCCCCAGAAGGATGGTTGGAAGATGGGCAGAATCAGATGATTTTTCATGGAAATTTGTTTGTCTCAGTGGGCATGCGTGAGATATTTCTTGGTGAGTTACACAACTAACCCATGGAAGTTCACCCAGAAGTTTACAACATGTACTGGGTTGTGAGGGGTAAGTTTTGATAGCCCGGGGTGAAGTGGGAAATGGAAGAATTTGTGGCAAGGTGCTTGGGCTGACAGAAAGTGAATGCTGAACACTGAATCCTAGGAGGTTTGTGGTATCCCTTAGATGTCCCCAGGTGGAATTAGGATGAAATATCATTGTATTTCATCATAGGACTACCTAGGATTCAAAGAGGCTGCGATGCTATCTAGGTAGTGGTAGGCTAGCTTAAAAAATCAGATCACATCCTAGAAATCAAGGAGTTGAATATGGTGGATGCCTTAACACAAAAGTATATGGATGAGGTGGCGTGATTTCATAGAGTTATGAGGTCCATATTCTCAAATCTAGATACCCATTATACGTCATAGGTCTGGAGAGGATTGAAACATGCTTCTGGAATCCAGCTATGCCTCTTCACTTCCTTCCACCCTCAGACAAATGGGTAGATAGAGCGCACCATCCATTCATTTTAGGATATGCTTCACACATTTGTTTTAGACTTTTAAGGGTCATGGGTGGGATGCTTGCCTCTGGTAGAGTATACCTACAACAATAGCTATCAATCGACTATTTTAATGGCTCCATTCGAAGTCTCATACAAGAGGCCATGTCGCTCACCCGTGTGGTGGGAAGAGGTCTTGGAAGCGGGTGTTCTTTTCCCTGAGGTGGTTCAGAGAACAACAGAGAATTCTCAAATTATACAGGAGATGATGAAGGCAGCCCAAAACCAACAAAAGTCGTATGCAGATGACTGGAGGAGACCGTTGGAGTTTGAGGTTAGGGAACTTGTGTTCTTGAAGGTCCCCCCTCTACATGGGAAATAGAGGATCAGCGGGGTAAGTAAGCTTTCTCCCAGGTTCGTCAGACCATTCGAGGTGTTGCAGTGGGTCTGCAAAGTGGCCTATCAGCTGGCGCTACCACTACTGCAATTGAGGGTGCACAACATCTTCTATGTGTCTCAGCTCCGTCGATATCTACATGATGATTCATATATCCTCAACTGGTGGAAACTGGATATATAAGATGAAATTCATAGAGAGACCATTGAGGATCAAGGATCCTGAGGAGAAGGTGCTTCGTGGATGAAACATTCCCTTGGTTTGTGTGTTATATAGGCATGATGACCTTGAGGAGAGTACCTGGGAAAGGGAGTCACATATTCTTGACTAGTACCCAGAGATATTTTGTGTTTTGTTCGGTTTTTTTCATACTTGTTTTTGATGTAGTGGTTAACCTTGTTAACTATGAAATGTGATGTTTTCCTTTTTTATGGAATGTGTGTGAACAGTCCGGACTCTGGAACATGGAGGACCTGATCCCAAATCAAGGTGTATTAAAGTGGATGTAAACGCATGCGAATGAGTCTATGCTACCCAAAAGATAGTATCTTGACATAGGGGAAGGGACTCCCTAATCCATAAGACTGGACAATGTGAACTTTATGTGTTTGTGTGGTCACTTGAGGGGGATGTGTTCTTAGATGTCCAACATGGTTTGGTCGTGAGAAATATCTTTCAAGGTGGTTATTCAGATCCCTCTTGGTACATCAAGTTTATTTTTGATTCCCGAGGATGAGAATAGTCTGATAGGCAAATAATATAATGTCCTGGACCATAAAAGTCAATTAATTTTCCAAATGTTTGTGTTTGGGATTCCATGGACCACATCAGGAAGTCCGAAGGGTGGGGGTGCTGGTGGAAGGATCTCACCATGCTATCACCCATCGGTGTGTAACTAATCGGTGTGTCACCCATCGGTGTGTCACCGATCAGTGTGTCACTGATTAGTTCATCACCGATCGGTGAGTCACTGATCATTGGATCACAGATCTGTGTGTCACCGATCTGTGTAGCACCCATCAGTGTGTCTCATATCGGTGAGTCACTGATCGACGCCACACCCGATCAGTACCACTATGGGATTGTAGGGGATTTCCTTCCTCGGTTCTCCCGTAATGCCAATTTTAAGTCTTTTAATATTTTAAAGTGGTTCAAGGCCATTTTTAGTGACATAAACAATGTTTTAAATCACCTAAAAGTGGATAAACCATCAATGGACTAGTTTTCCTTTATTTAAATGAAATCCTTTAACTCATAGCTATTATGTTGACCTCTTCAATGAGAATTATTAAATAAAAATTTATTCCATCATGTGTAACCGTCCAACCGCATGGTGAAAGCACAATCCTACTTTAATTCCATTTATTATTTCATATCCCATTACTCCAGGATCTCAATTTTTATTGCACAGAAATTTTTTCATCTTCTTGGCTAGCCTCTTTCCTTTCGTTGGTACGTTTGGAGGCCCCCCTTCTCGAGGCTAGCAGTGCACCGGTGCTGGAGCCTTTCCAGCTCACTCTTGGAGTCTTCAAAGTTTTTCCCCTACAAGTCATGCATCCCCTGTTTTTTGCTGGTGGAAAAAACATCGATTCTTGGTCATCCAAGTAGGGGTTTTCCTTTATCTCTATTTACTGTGTATCATGCGGTGTGGGTATGTTAATGTTACTATGAGGATGGATGAAACCAAACCTTAACATAGATAATAAATGGGTTTTAAATGATTAAGGGGTGTGTTTGATGTTTCTGTACTCATTTTCCTTTGCATATATTTTTTGAATCATATGGGTTTATGTCTTCTAAAAATCATGGCTGTTGGGGGTCCTTTCTTTCTCACTGTTGAACTGTTGTATTCTGGATAATTTTGTAATTCAATGGTTGTAACATGAAAACTAGTTAATCATGTAAAATCGGTTCATTAAATGGATTCCCAATGAATTAGGATCCTTGTGTGATAACCCAGGTTAACCAAATAGAAATACGTAACTAAAGGAATGGTGTGGTTGGATATGAAAACTCCCTTACTCTGTTCTCGTGATGTGGATTGTTGTTGCATGATGCTTGTGGGGTGATGTTGATGGGGATGGGATCACTTGTTGTGCAGTTGTTGGTTTGTGTACTTGAGGCCCTGTGGGGCTGTATGTTGGGTCTTGGGTTGGTTCCAGTACTTCAAGGGATGTCACATATCCATTTTGTTGTTTTTACTTTACAAGAGAACCGGGTGTGGATGATTAATTTTCTACTTGGATATTTTTCTTTCCTATAATTGTGGTTATGCCTATTATTTTCTTGGTAGTGAAGAATTATATAAAAGTAACCACTTGAATCTGAAAACAATAATGGGTTTGATAGAGAATTGTTTTC
Organism: Viscum album; assembly: GCA_963277665.1. Taxonomy (NCBI): domain Eukaryota; kingdom Viridiplantae; phylum Streptophyta; class Magnoliopsida; order Santalales; family Viscaceae; genus Viscum; species Viscum album. The sequence continues at coordinate 2,031,379,011 of OY728146.1, read as the reverse complement.
CAATAATGAGTTGTTCCTTGGTTTTGGCTGTTTTTATTTTTATGAATGAATAGTAATGAGGGTGTTGTGTATTGGATGATTATGGAAACCCTTGGTTGGGATGGGTTCTTGATTACCTATATGTATTATTTTGTTCTTATATTTATTATTCATTCCGAAACCTAGTTGATAACTTCGTGCCGAACACCCCCATTTAATGGGTGAGGGTGTTTTCCCCAACACTCATACGAGTCTCTGGTTATTAGCTCCTTTTCTTCTCCTTTCCCTAAGTACCCCCAGAATTTTCAGGAAATATGTGACCTACTGAGTTCCATTATATACCATGATTCTTCGGGTAGGGAACATTATGGTGGTTGGACCAATTGGGTGTGGGCAGGTTGTTTCCCAAGGGTCTTTGGGATGAGGCCCATGTGTCCTCGGGCGTGGCAGTAGTTTTTTGGGCCCATGTGTCTTTGAGCGTGGCATTAGTTGTTCTGGACTATGTGTCTAAGGGAATGGTTTCATGTGGTTAATGTGGCCTAGGTGTTTGTGGTAGGGATGTGTGGTTGTGGTAGCCCATGTGTGTGTGGGCGGTATGGCAGTGGGACTGTGGTGATAATGGAAGAACAGGTCAGACTTGTAGGATGACTAAATATACCATTGGGAGAGTGGTGTGGGGTACCCAAACATCAATGTGTTATTACTACAATTTTTTCTTGACAGTGGTTATTTGGGGAGTCTTCCTTGGTGAGGTTTGGGTGGGTAGTTTCCTTACTAGGTGCTTTGATTATCCTTTTTTATTGCAGGTCATTAGAATGCCTCCCCACTTTTTCATGAGAGATTTTGGTTTTTCACTACTGTGTATATCTGTATACTCACCCTACATAGATAAAATTTCATTCATGTTTCCATGAGGACTTCAAGGACCATGTCAGACTCTATTAGCTCAGACACTGGGACCATTGAAATTGCTGTTTTTTTTCTTTTGGTACTTCCTTTTGGTGTTTTCGTGTACTTGTTTCACCTTATTTAGGAACATGCATATGGGAATGTATTGTTTTGGATTTACTTTTACTTCCAGTTTGGTTTTTTTGGGATTTACTATATTATCTCATGATACTACTAAATAAAAATGGTAATTCATTTCATATTACATGTGATTATATACCCTATGTGTTAGTCACCACTCCAGGTCCAATTGAAGGCGGGTCTGAGGGGTCATTATTTCTCCTTCAACTTGAGGAAGGAAGGGTTTGGAAATCTGTTGTCCCTTCCCTCATCTTGGTAAAGGCGGTTCATGAAACCTCTATTACTGAATGTGGTGATATTTTTAGTGAGACTTTAAATTCTATGAATTATAGAAATAATGTTTTAAATTATATTATTAAATTAAAATTCATAAAGAAAAACTCAAAAGCTGGTGTAAAGTAACATACAACCAAATTGAAAATGATATTGCTTCTATGGAATCAAATTTTAGTCAGATAAAAGATTCATTTAAAAACATTGAGTTTGATTATGATCTTCATTAAGAAATTTAACTCTCTACCAAACTAAACTATCATATATCTATAAAGGATAAACATTAAAAAGAGATAATAAAAACAAATTGCCTTATGGATGGAGATAGAAACACAATGTTTTACAAATAGCTCTAAAGGGACAACAATGATAGTATGCCTATTACATTTCTAAAGAAGGTATAAAATATCATCCATAATGATTAAGTACTTACTAATCCCATAGTTTCTTATTTTAGAAATTTTTTGACAAGGATAGATCTTAATATGGATTTACTCCCTAAAATATTTCAATCCATTGCTAACAATGATGGAAATATTTTTCCAACATGTGTCCCTATTGATGGTGATGTTACAGAAATAAATTTTATTCTGAAGATCGATAGTTCTCTAGGACCTTATGCATTTACAAAATCATAACCTCGACATTTGTAAACTAGTTAAATCATTATTTATAAATGTAAATCTTTTACATGGTCATAATTACTATTTTTATCATTGATTACCAAAGTGACTAATGCCTCTAATATTGATTTTTTTCAAAAATATATATATTATTAAAAAACATTACAATATTATTTACAATCGTATTAAAAATAGAAATTCTACAATTTTTGATAGAATTTCTTCCAAGAATTGGTTTGAGTTTTTAAAGTTTAAAACCATTTTTGATTATATCTTCTTGGCCTCTAAATGAACCAATCATCTAAAGAAATAAAATATAGGAGGCATCATTTATATTAAACTTTAAATTTTAAATTCCTTTGATACTACGGCTTGGAGTATCAAATACAAGGTTCTTCCATGTTTTTATTTCAATGATATTTTTGATAAAAGAATTAAAACCCTTTTTAGGTTCTACAACATCTCTATTCGGCTAAATGTCTCTCCTAAGGGTTATTTTAATTTCACAAAAGGAGTTAGACAGGGTGAACCCTATCCAATATCAATTTTTCTATTTATAAGTATTATTGGAGCAGATTTCTCACATAATTGGTGAATCAAAGTAAAATCAAGGAGCAAAAAGAAATATTAAAAATCTAAATGTTTCCCTCTCAAATTATGATGATTATTTAGGCCAATTTATAAACTAGATTAAATACTTTATTTTATTTTGAAGAGGATTTTAGTGGCTAGAAAAGTTCCTATATTGAATTATTTGGGTATCAATGTGGGTTCTCTTCCCTTCACATATCATGGTGTGCCTATATTTTGGATAAGGCATAAAATTTATTAATTTTACCAAATAGTAGATCTGATAAAAATAATATTTATTTTGGGAAATTGATTTATTTATATATATATCAAAAGAAATTCCTTATAAATCCACCATATTTTCTAAAATGGTTTATTCTTTAAGGTTTTAAAAATGGAATTTTGGACTTCTTAAAAAGATAAATGTTTCAATTAAAAAATTATATTGGAGTTGGAGAACTCTTGAAAGAAATTAATTACTATCCCTTGTAACAATTTCTACTTGAGACTTGCCAATAGTATACTTGGAATCGATAATCTCAAGTTATTTAATGTTGATTTATAGGCTTGGTTCCAATGGAATATCTATAATAATTATTCTCTGGATCTCAATTTTCGTAGAATATATTTTATCTAAAAATTAATAAATGAAACATATACTATATAGACTCCCCCATTTGGTCAAAAATCAAGTATAATTTTTTCAAAATTTATGTCTCACTCTAGATAGATCATTATCAAGGAGTGTTCTCTCAATTTTATGATGGATAACTAGTTTGTATCTCCTTTTTCTCATGGTGGTTCCCCTATATTTAAATGATGATACTCACATTTTTATAAATTATTTTTTGAACTTCCCTCAACAAAAATTACTTAAGGATATTAGTATTATGGTCAAAAATTATGTTTTTTATAATACTAACGATTTTTTAATTTGGGAACCTACTAACAGTGGAAGTATGGATTAAAAAGTATTTATAGTAATAATTTCATTATCACAGATAATAATTTTTCTTAGTTGAAAATAATTGATAAGAATTAGATCAGGACTTAAAATTTCACTTTAATTTGGAGGATTTATCATTACCTAATACTTAATGATACATATCTAAAATCTCTTGTTGTTAAATTATGTTCCAAATTTTATTTAAAAATTCCTCATACAGAAGATAGTGATGAAATTTTCTTGTCCCGTGCTACTACTTATAATTTTTAAAAATAAATATATGATCAATTTTATGTTAGGTTGATGAAAGTTGAATTCATACAAGATAATATATAGCAATGTACTACTATAGAAAACTCATTATAGATTAAAAATCACAAAATTTTTGTATTGACTGAAGTGGTTAGTCTGGTATGATATCAACTATTACTAATCATAAATATATTTTCAACCTACATATAGTGAACGTCAAAATACATTCTTCTGTGAATGAATTTGGATTTCTACATCATGAATTTTCTCAAAACTCTTTCCTAGATTTCACTATATTTAATTATAGGGGAATTGTTGGAAAGTGCTTCTCACCTGAGGGTACCTTTAAAGTCTTTTGGAAAGACCCTCTCCCAAGATGAATCAATGTCAATATAGATGGAGCATCAAAAGGAAAACTATGTCCCTTAGGTCATGTATCTATCTGCATGGATCATAATGGGTATAATATTGGATGATTTTATGGTACCCATGGTATGGATTCTTGTTTATAAGCTGAAATGTCTAGTGTTATCACTGTGGTTATTTTTGCATCAAAAATGTTTTGGACCATCATATGTCTAAAAAGTTACTCAACCCCCATTGTGTAAGTAGTCTGGAATGGCGTGAATGATTATTCATGGCACCTCAAAACTTAATGGATGGAATACATGATTTCATTTTCATTGATCAATCATATTATTACCCATTCATTTTGTGAGGTGAACACTGTGAAAAATGGGCTTTCCCACAAAGAATTCAACCCAAACTTCACATGATTGGTTGAACTTCCTATATAATTTCTCATTTTTTTGAAAAATATTGTTAAAAATTCCCTCCTTTTGAATTTTGTTTTTCTATCATTTTTTCATATAGTAACTTTATCTTAGACTTTTTGACCAAGGAATCACCATTAAAAATTATAGGTGAGGCAGCAGGTAGTGATTGTATGCATACTATATGACATTACCCTTAATATATTCTATTGCTAACATTTTGTTCTTAGAGGTTTCACCATAGTTGGTTCATTGGAATTTCAGGAAGAGTGGAAAAATTAACACTAGGATAAGTGAGACATATTGAGACCATCAAGTAAATTAGTATAGTGGTGCACTATGATGATCTTCCTTATCAATATCGAGTTTACAAAAAAAAATCATACGTATCAGCTTGGTAGGTACATTCCCAATCATATTCACTCCATTTTCAATGAGGATGATTAGCTAGATCTTGACACATAATTTGTGGAGTGCCTAGTGCATATTGAAGACCAGAGTGAGAAATTACTTATAGGGTGGATGATACCATTATTCTATATACTATATCATCATGGATAAATTTTGGAGAAGACATAGGATTGAGTGGTTGATATTTTTTCTCAGTGCCCTATGTTGTTTGAGAGGGACCTTTGATGTTGCAACAAAAGATTGAAAATCCATAAGAGTGGAAAAATTATAACAACATAAATTGATATGTTTGAAAAATTTATTTGAATATATTTAAATTCTACACTTTTTTTAACTCAATTGTTGTTGGTTATGAGTTTGGTATTTAAGATATGGGGTCCTTGGGTTTAGTGTGTAAGGAAATAGAGTATAAAGGATAAATGGTGGCTAAAAATTGGCCAAAATATTGTCGGTGGGGATCCAATTGTTAGATGGTAGAGGTGGTAGTGGGTCTATATAAGTACAGAACCCACTATCTAGTTGGTGTCTGTAGAATAATGTTTGGTATTCTTCTAAGAAAACAGGCTGGCCAGTGAGACCCACTGGCTCACCTATTCACACAGTCTAAGGGTGAATTAAATATATCATATGGGTTTTAAATTCAATAATATTTAAACCTTATTTAAAACTTATTTATTTCCCAAACTACTTATTTCAAATTAGAGATATACCCATTTGAATCTAGATCTCTTTCGTTCACCTTCCCCCTGTCTATCATGTATTCCCCACCTTGCTGGTACTAGAACGTTAAGTTCTTCTTAGATCTGTGAAAATAAATTATCTTTATTTTTATGTGATCATGGATCTATAATAGATTTTGGTTATCTATCCTTATCCCATTATAATTTTTTTCTTACTTTATATGTTACTGAAATCTCTAGAATATTGAAAACATTTATTGATTGAATTGATATCTACATTAAAGAATAAGTTTTCTACAGGTAAGTTCTTATGACTCATTTTGTAAAACATTTATAAATAGAAAAATGATAACAACCTCGATCCATTATCTTTCCATTGGTGTACTAGAGGAGTATTCAATATGAAAACAACAACCCCTATTGTTCATTGATAAATCTTTCAAGAAAAGATATGTTTCCATGAAGGTATCTTAAATCAAACATCATGAGGACTTTTTCATATTTAATAGTTTATGCATTTATGGATTGTGGATATATTTATATTTATTATCTCAAATTGAGGATCTCTTATAGAATAAATGATGAATTCACGATCTATTCTTAGACCAACAATATATATGGTGGATTAGTGTCCCTTTCTTTGATATATCTTAGAAATGGATGTATTGATGGATTTCATATGTTATGTGATTATAGAACTACATTCTTCACCTGTAATCCCATTAAGTTATACTTATAAACCACTTTCAAGTTGAACCAAAACTGATATAGTCATCCTTTTTATGCAAGAAAATTATTCATGTTTTTACAATGTGTTTGGTATTTGATCCTTTGATCAAACATGAAATTCTTCAAAAGAACCCTAAGAAATGATGTCACCTAACTCATAGAGGTGGTGTTTTTTATCATTATAATGATGTGAAATTGTTTTTTAATATCCTCTTGACTATATTGAGTTTGATCACATGTGTGTATGTTTTTTATTTTTTTTATACTCATGATATACTATGTCTTCCATGTCATGTGACTCCCAGTTCCCATATGTTTTATCTTCGTAGATGTGGTATTTTTATTATATACATATTTAAAAGTGATATATAGTAATGTTCTAGATCGGTATCCCTAGTGTGGGAGTGTGTTTTGAATCTTATTTTGAAATGATGATTGGAATGGGTTGAATGATGGGGCATGATGGCCTTGTGTGGCACAACCTAGGGGAATGATAGTCCATGTGATCTGACCTAGGAGTCAACAAGGGTCATGATTGTATATTTGACATAACTTGACTAATAATAATAATAAATTATGGCATATTGTGGCCTGACATAGAGACCTAGGGCCTATATGACTATTATGATGTATCAAGGCTAGATCCTAGGCTTATAATGTTTCCATGAAAACATAGTTCTCTTCTAGAGAGGAGAAAAGAAGATATATAATGGGATTGTGGTGGATTGAATAGTACATGAAAACATGGTATATTTTGTTTTTTATTATATATTTTACATATTATCATGTTATAATGTGTTATTCACGTGAACTTGTGTTGAAGACAAATTACCGGTATCCTATTGGGATTTACTACAACATTAATAGCATTTTGTCGTGGTTTTTAATAAACCACCACTAACACGTTTTTTTTTCAATCCTGAAACTTCCACCCCACCCCGTGAGACCCCCCTTCTCCCCTGACCCCGGAGAGACCCCCTAGAGACACCCGAATCACTAGACCCTCACCGCCTCATCGCCTCCTCGCTTTACCGATTCTTCTTAATTTCATCTTAGGTATGATTTTTTCTCAATTCTGTGATGTTTTGTGACATATGGTTGTGTTTATGGTTCGATAGATTTTGATATGAATGAAATTTTGGGCCAAGGGGTGAGATGTGCCCAATCTATGGGGGAGGTGAGGTTTTGGTTGTTTGAATATGATTTTGGGGAAGTGAGGTGGTGTTTGATTGGCCATAATGTTGGGGCAATGAGGTAGTTATTCTTTGGTTATTCTTTTGGTGCAGTGAGGTTTTGGTTTTTTTCTATTCTTGTGAGGTAACAAAATGATGGTATGATAGGGATGATGAACTAATTTTGATGCCTGGTTTTTTCATTTCAGATATTCGGGTACTGAAAGATTAAATAATTTTTCAACAATGAATGAAATGGATAAGATTTAGAATATTAAATGGGATGGAAATGATTAATGAACAAAATACATGTGGGGATGTGTGGTTAAATGAGGATTATATTTGATAATTCAATGAATGTTTGGGATAATGGGATTGTTTATTTGTGTGAAATAAATTTTGGTTTGGGTGTTGTTATGAATTTAGAGGTCGCAAATCATGTGGGTTGGTTTTGAATTGGATAATGGATTTTTTAAACCCCATATGTTGGTATTTTTTATGGCCATATGTATATTCTGTTATAACAATTTTGACATCAATATGCACCAAAATCATTTGAGAATGACAATAGGATAAAACTATTTTCATATGTTGAGGTTTTTTTCAACATCATGGGGATTATGATGGATATATGGTTGACCCCTATTCCCCACTATCTATTCTAGAAATATTGATATACACAGACTGTGATGGATATATTTCTATTACTAAACTTGTTGATGACCCATGTAATTTTTGATGACATGTTATCTGACCATGTTGTGGGTTCGGGGACCAAGGGTTTTCAGGAATGTTGTGTTTTGACTATTCTAGGGGGCTTCTTATAATGGAGTTCGTGCATTGTTGGAGGAGCGAACAAGGTTGATGTACTTAAAATTCACAATACTGTATTAATTGGGTGATGGATTTGATGTGATTAACCATGTGTTTTTGAGAAAGGTGTGATGTAATTTCGGTTGTGGGGTGGTGACCACTTTTTTCCACGTGAGAATCATTGTGGTCATGTTTTTCCATAGTGGTATATGTTATTTAGAAGAAATTGGAGTTGTAAGACATAACAATTTAGGGTTTGAGATAGGTAAATAAATGGGAATAAGTGCATTTGGAAAAGGGTAATGACACACACACACACACATACACAGACACACACATATAAAGGTTTATATGTGTCTAAGTGTGAAGTGTCATTTTGAATGTGAAAGCTATAATGTCAAAAGTGATTTTCCAAATATTTGGTTTTGATTTCTAAAAATTTGTGGACCAATTCGAACATTATAATGGGTTTTTTAAAATAACATTAACTCCAATGGAAATCCATAATTTTATGTATTTTTTGGATCTAGGTTTGATCTGAATAAAATATTTGTATGTTTGTATGAAAAGGATATTTTCATAGGTAGTATAGGAAGGTGATGTGTTATTGTATGATTTTCTTATAATGTTGTGTCATCAATATTTTTTTTCTACCGAACCTCCAATATGTATTTTATTTGTGGGTATGAAACATGAGAATCTTGGGTACCTAGGTGAACATGCTAGGACCAGTTTCAAGGCTAGTCGGTAGGGCCTTAGAAAATTTCACTAATAGTATTATGACATAACACTTACTCAATAATGTGTCATTTCTTTTACCAATGTACCTTGGGTGCATCCCCTCCAATGAGTCACGATGGAAATAAATTCCTATCTGTTTGATCAATAGGATATGATGTACCTAGAACCCAAATAACATAGTTACTTATTTCTTTTTAATGTTCTTTCTCTCATTTTATTTCTATTTATATATTACTATATTTGCAAGATATTTTTCTTTGTTTCCATTTTATGACTTAAATAACAAGTGTGTTGTTCTAATTTACTTTATTTTGTAGCACCTTGTGATATGATTTCTACTATTTTATTTCCCACTAAAATTATTATTCCATTTAATTGTATTATTATGAATGTTTTTTTGAAATTATTTCATTCTTTTTAAATATTTTTCAAAATGGAAAGGGGAAAATGGTATTTAAGAATCATCGGCTTATTAGTTGTCTGAGAGAAGAATGAAAAATTGTATATTTGTATTTTTGTTTTTTCAAACTAGAATGAAATTATATTCTCTTTAAATGTATTTAATAATGAGTGGGTTATCTTTTGAGATCGCTACCAAGAATTTTTATGTTGTGATTATATCTATATCATTTTTTAGTTTAATTTTTCATCATAGCCTTTATTATCACCAAAGGGGTGTTTTGATTCATTTTGTTGGGTGGTGAATTCTATTTTCATAATATGGTAGTAATGTTTCTAGTTTAGTTTTAATTTATTTCCTTTTTATGGGATTAGCCACTAAGGCTTTTGACTACTTTCAACAGACTGAGGGTATTTATAGGTGATAGTGGGAGAAGAAAGGCCACTGGAGGGGAATGTTTTCCTTATAGGAGATGGAGTTCAAGGGGAATGTGATTTTTTATTTCTTATTGATTTTTATGAAATTTTCAAGTATTGATATTAGGTTTTTGAGTATTTATTTCTATAGCATTGAAGTCTGATGTAAGAAAGGGTCATGCTTAAATTTTAGTTTTTTACATTACTTATTTCTAGAATTATTTATTGGGTGAAATCATTCTCAGGTGGCATTTCATTGTTTAATTAGCACTTGTTACATCCCATATAGATTGGGAAAACTCTTTAGGTCTTATCATCGGTCAAACGGGGCATCTGTAGGATAAACAACATGGGTTGGTTCATGAAAAAATATTCTCTAAAGATGAGTTATGCTCATTCTACCATAATATCCTCAGATCTCTCATATATTTTCCTTGTATCCTTTATCACACAATCATATCTTAAAAAATATAATATGCCGCTATTTTATCCCCCTAATTATTATTTATTTATATGTATCTATTCATCCATGAAATCTGTGATCTACATAGAAACCCTATAATATGCCTCTTAGGCAGGTTATCTTGGTTGGTTTGTGACAAACGGGTATCAAAGGAATTCATGCCCCTTAATTGAAATTGATATATAGTTTGGGATATATTGGTAGACATGAGATAGTATTTTTGAGACTTAATAGGTTTATTATGAAAAATTTCTTGGCCAGATATCATTTTAAAGTTATTTAAGTTACCATGGGCTATTAGGAAAAAGTGTCTTTGGGGATTTTTTTGATTTAATCCCAGAGTTTTTCCAAATGTTTAACACATTTTTATATTTTTTCAACCAATATATATGAATATCTTTCCTTATTTATTAATAGTAATGTGTTTTAACTTTTTTTATTATTGTGTAGCCACATTATGATATACATGGATAAAATCTAGATCACATTATCGAGGAACACACTTTAGTATGTTAAGGGTTTGGAGGAGTTTTTAGATTTTTCAATTTTTAATAAATACATTGAAGGGATAATAATATGTCAGTGTTGTAAATGCGAATTTAGATGATGGTTAAGGAAATATGAGGTTTATGAACATTTAATATTGAATCAATTCCCTGGTCAATTTGTGTGTTGGATTTGGAATGAAGAATCGAATGTTACATAAAGGTTTATCACTGTTTTCAATTAATAAAATGAGCACCCAACTTCATAGAAACGGGAAATGAAATGAAAAACCTTATAAATGATTCATTTGGCATAGAAAGTCACCACCATCAACATCAAAACATACCAGAACAACCAGATGAGGGTGATACAAATAACAACGTGACAAGTGATGTTTTTGAGACTTTTGGACAACCAGATAAAGATGGTAACATATTAGTGGATCCTCCTCTTGATTATGTGGAGAATAATGTAAGAGAAAACTTCACAGAGGAAAATACATTTTATTATTTAGTTGACATTGGAAATCAAGAGTTGAATAGTGGTTTTTTGAAATATTTATAACTTTTTTTACTGAAGTTGTACCATTTTAAATGTCTATGGGGAATTATAAATAAGAAAATATCCATGATATTAGAATTGTTGTGTGATACATTTCATTAAGAAAACATCCCTGAGTCTTTTTATGATAATAAAAAATTCGTTATCATGCTTGGTTTAAATTTTACAAAAATACATGTGTGTCCCAATGATTGTGTGCTTTATTTGAGAGAGGATTCATATAGAAAGGATTGAAAAAATGTTCTTATTCTAGATGGAAGTCAATCGGTGATGTTGGAAGCCTAAATAAACACACTACCATGCAGATAAAGAAAAGTAACACACCAGCAAAGGTTTTGAATTACCTTTCATTAAATCCTTAATTGAAAAGATTATTCATGTCATCGAAAACTACCGAACACATGATGTGGCATTCTTTAGGTAATAAAAATGATGGGTTAATACGACATCCATGAGAATAAAAATTGTGGAATACATTTGATTCATTACATCCATATTTATCTAATGATCCATGTAATGTTGGATTGGGAATGGTTTATGATGGATTCAACCCATTTTGGACTTTGAGTACTAGTTATCACATTTTTCCAGTTGTTTTGATCCCTTACAATCTCCATCCATGGATGTGTATAAAATAAATTTATTTTACCATTTCAATGCTTATTCTTGGAAAAAAATTCTTGGAAATGATATTGATGTATACTTGCAACTTTTAATTGACAAATTACATGAGTTAGGAATCAATAGTGTTGAGACATTTGATGCTTCTTATTAAAAAATGATCAAAATGCATGCTGCTTTAATGTGGACCATTAGTGATTTCCCTGGGCTTGGGAATTTATCTGGTTGGAACACTTACATGGGTTTGGATTGTTCTGTTTGTAACTTTGATTTTGAGCCCAAATGGCTACCTCAAAATATAAAATGGTGCTTCTTGTGCCATCAAAGCTTTCTCGATGCATCTCATATATTTTAGCTGAACAGATCAAAATTTAGCAGTTTCGTTGATCGTAGACTACCTCTAAAGTTGTTAACTGGTTCTAAAATATTGAAATAACTTGGAAAAGTTGAAATAGAATTTGGTAAGGTTTATCATTTGAATGATAGTAGTAAATGGGTTTTATGTACATCATCATGTGAAATCAGAATGCGACAATGGAAGAAAAAAGTATATTCTTCAAACTTATGTTTTAGTAATTTAATTTTTTTAAGAATAATCTTGATGTGATCCATATTGAGAATAATTTCTATGAAAATTTTATCTTCACATTTCTTAATGACCACATATAGTCAAAGGATCATTTCAATGCTTGGAAGACTTATAAGTAATAAACATAAAATGTGATCTCTGGCCAGATGAGAATGAAAAGTATGCTCCAATAATTTTTCCAATGAAAAAAAAGGATAAAGATACATTCCATTGAATTTTAAATAATGTGAAAGTATCTAATGGGTATTAAAGTAACATCTCAAGGTGTGTTGGCTTAAATAATCTTAAGTCACATAGATTGAAAAGTCATGATTCAAATATTTGGTTATTGCAGTTACTACCATTGGAATTGTGTACATTATTGCCTAAAAATGATTCTGCTATTGTACTCCAATTTTTCACATTTTCCAGACAACTATGTAAGAAATCTCTATATCCATTTGAGCTTAAAAACCTCTAGGGGAGGTTTTTATTGACACTTTGTTCAATGTATATGATCTTTCCTCCGTTGTTTTTTACTATCATGATGCATTTAATAGTGCATTTGGTTGAGGAAGCTAAATTAGGAGACCCTGTTCATTATTGATGGATGTATCAAATTGATCGGTATGTTATTTATATGTTTCTCAGTTAAGTAAACAAATTTTTTCACTTAATTAAATGCATAATTATGTCTGTTTATTTTATTTAATATATATATTAGGCATTTGAAATCATACGTGAGAAATAAAGTTCAACCAGAAGGCTCTATTTGTGAACGATATTTGGGAAAAGAGTGTTTAAACATTTGTTCTAGATACTTAGATTATATTTAGGCAAGATTTAATAAATTTTTACATGTTGATGACACATCAAATCAATCAAAATTACAAGGGAAATCAGAAATATTTCCTACTATTGGCCGATCAGTAGGGAGGACCTCAAATGTTACACTATCAAAAATAGAATTATTACAGGAACATAGATATGTGATACTGAATAGTGAAATTGCAGATCCATTTATTAAAGTGTTGAGGATACAAACAAAGAGACGAATGAGAGGCGAAACATGAAATGATAAAGATATAATGAAATATATTAATAAAGAGCTTCTATAATGATTTGTACAACATGTAAGTTCATAAATATTTCAATAAATATGAATATTAGGTTGACACATATACTTTTTTATTATAATAAAGTATATTTATTTTTTTATATCATGAATACTGATACTTGAGAAGATTTTTTAGAAGATTTGAAGTTTCTAGATCGAGGTCCTCTAAAAAAATTTAGAATGATTGACACTTAAAACATGAATGGCTTTATATTTCATATAGTCGATCGAGAAGAGGGCTTGGGAACACAAAATAGTGGTATATTTTCATTTTTTGAAGTGGGATACTATAGAATGAATAAAGATATTATTAAATTAAACTACCATGGGAATTTTTTAGTTGTTTTATTCAAATGCAATTGGGTCGATATTATCGGATGTCTTAAAAGTGATTCCTTGCAATTCACTTCAATGAAATTCTCTCTCTTGATGGATATTGGTGATCGTGACCCGCATGATCCATATATCTTGTCATCGCAAGAAAAATGGTATATTATGTAAATTATGTTATCGATGAAGGGTAGAGAGTAGTTTCTCTTGTGAAACAAATAGATTTGTATGATATGGGTGATTAAGAGGAAGATTTGACCCCTAACATTGAATCTCGTCAACAACAAGAATTAGAATTAATTTTCCCCCATGATATTTAAAATATTAGTCTATCAAGGATTAATGAAGTGGATGAAGTAATGGAGTAGGAAACCAACATGATTGAAGGAGAAAGTGATTGTATGTATTCTTATGTATTCATTTAGAAACGAATTATTTCATTTTTGAAATCATTCATTATTATTGTTTTTTATATTTTGTTTGTTAGTACTTTTTATATGTTATCTTTTTAATTTTTTTCTACTTAATTTTTTTGAAATATTTGTTCTGAACATAATTTTATTTGATTAAATTATATGAATTCCAAGATGTATGAAATATACTGTTTCATCAACCACTGTGACAGATGACGATCCATCTTTCTCCCCCACTATAACATATAATCCACCATCCACCTACCCCCCTACACCATCTCCCTTACCCCATCTCTCACACCCTCTGTGATCATCCCTTATTTCTCTTAGTAATTGCCTTCCACTTCAGGAGTCTCAACAGTGGGGGTGTGGCGCACTACATATAGTTCTTCATAGGGATACTGTAGGGTTAATGCTACAGGTACCAATTTTATAAAGAATAAATTTATTGAACTTTTTTTATACTAACTTTTTGTTCATTAAAGATGGAAACAATACAACTGTGGAGAAAAATGAAAAAATGTTTTGATGTATGGAATATGACTGGAGAGAAGATAGTTGTCCCATTTGATTCATATGGGGTTCCAACGGATGACGTCACAAGATTACATGGGAAAATTTTAGGATAGTTTTATGTAGAGCCCGTTTCCCTTCCAATTTAATAGGATTATTAGAGACATGTGCCTATGAGTTGATAAAATGATTTTTTTATTCCCAAATAAAGGAAACTTTAATACATTATTGTTTAATAGAATGTATTATTATTAATATTTTTAAAATGAATTTCTATGTACAGATGTTTTTTCGCTTTACGGTTGCTGATGTGATAGCGTGAATATTGACATTGAAAAATCCTTGAAAAAAATGGAAAGACTTTAAATGAATATTTTGGTGTGATGTCAAAGTTATTTTGTTGACCGCCCAACAGATGTATGATAAGCTAGCTGATGGGGTACAAAAAGATAAATGAAAGGTTTTTTTTGACAGACATCATGATGATAGTCAGATGGTATTTAAATATATATAACTAGAATAATATCACTTTACATTTATACATTTATATAAATAGGAGATAACATTGAATAAATTACTATTAAATTGCATTTAATTTATTTCAGGTTTTTTGAAGAAATAATGCATCTAGCCTGGCTAAGAAGGTCATCCCTCACACTGCGAGGTCAAAGAGATTTTCTAGAAGCCGATATCCACTGGTAATATTTTCATTGTTTAAATATTTATATGATAATATTATTTGTTTAATATATAAATTTTTTGATTTATGTTTGTTTAATGCGAAAATAGATTAAAGGGAAAGAAGCTTCCCGAAATGAAGTGTGGTTGATTGTTCACCAAAAATTCTATGGATGTTTTGTTAATGAGCCTCCCAAATAAGTTGGGGAATGAACTCATTTTTCATTATAATATCTTATTATCAGTTGTTACTATGTTAATATATATTTCATCTAAAATTAATTCTATTTTATTTATAGGTAAAAATTAAAGAAATGTGGGATGCCAATTCTGCATAGTCCTACTCAGTCTCCCAGGATGACCCGGTTGCTAAAGACATGGGACAGAGCATCGCAGTATAGTGCACAGGATGGGTTTGGGACCCGTATCATCTGTGGTTTTTTCCAGGTCACCAGGGATTACATCTGCATCTACTCCTATATGTAGTTAGTCCATACCCCAAGATACTTAGAGAGACATTTTTTCTCTACGAAACATAGTTCATGAACAAGGTTCTCAAATATCCACTTTACAGAAATCATTGATTTATTTGTACCAGAAGATGACCAGATATTCCTCCAATGGTATTGTATCAACTGGTGGTGAGTAGGTAAATCATAAAAATACAAAATCATTTAGTTTGAAAACTTTTATTGGTTTTATGTTTAAATATAAATATACAATATTATTTAATTTTCAATATAATGTTCTTTCAGGTTGTATCAAGAAGTAGAGATGAAGGTGGAGAGGGTGACAATATTTGATTATCATCAGAACATGAATAGTTATTTTGATGATATGTTGGAAAAATATGGTAATAGTCAGTTTGTATATGTATAATGTGAGGCACATAGTCTCCACCTAACATTTCGAGACCTAACTTTTTATTGATTTATCATGTTTCATTTTATGTATTTTTTTGATTTGTAATGTTTCCTTTTATGAATTGATTTTTCGAGTGTGGTATGCACCATATATGTCAATTATTTTTGTCATGAATCATTTTTTATGATTCATTTTATTCATAACATAGGTTTATCGATAAATAACCACATGCTAAGGATCCTTATGTATATTTGGATTATATGTAGAGGAAGACTGGTATTACTAGGTAGACTACTTTAAGATGTTTCAAGTCTTACAAGATGGACCATGAATCACAAAGTTTAACATCATGTCAAAATGAAAAAAATAATCTATAGTTTATGATCATATGAAAAATATCTTATTATATGAGGTTTAATGTAGTTTAAACTGATGTTTCAAATGAAATAAACTTATCTTGATCCCAACCCTATGGGTGGAAAACCATTGTGAATGAAGAATCCTAGTCACTAAGATAAAGTGGGGGATTTTATATCGGTTATTTGGTTGGGTTTGAGATAAGAGATCTTGGAATCACTATGTATCCCATGAAAATAGGAATAAATCCACCCATATTTTATATAATTTTGGGGAAAATATGATCACCTTGACTTTGAATAATAAATAACAGGGAATCCAAAATAAATAGAATAATTGTAATGTTATATAACCTTTATTAACTTCTCTTTGTGAATTATCAAGTATTGGGGATGTTTTGGGAGAGTTTAGTGGTGATTTTGACATTTGAGGTGGTGTTTTAGAATTTTGAAGGACACTACGACCTGTGCAATGACTTTTCTAGATATGAAGGAGGTAGTTTTAAGTTGGGAATTATCTTGTATAAAATTATATATATAACCATTTCATGGGGATGAAATGGTGCTATGCGTGTTGTCCTACTGGTTTTCCTATGCACCATGAGAATATTGAAATGCCCTTAGGTGGGCATGTAATATCAGAGGACCACCTATTCAAAATAGGAAACCCAAGCTCACCACATATTAGCCTTGGGCATGGTGAGGGTATAATGGTTAGGAAATGTGTACTAGGTCATGGATTCTATACATGGAAGAATATATAAGAACCACCATGGCTTAAACAACTCCATGTTATATGATTTGTGGGAGGCCAAATTCCATTTTAAAATGGGAAAAAAGATAAAATGACATTGAGGGTTCTAGATCACACTTTTACCAAACCCACGACAGTTGTTTCGTATATTAACCATGTTTTGGAAGAGTCCAGTGTGAATCACTAATAAATAATATTTTTATTACCTCCTTTTTTTGAATTTTATTCTTTCCCTCAATTCATGGTTGAACCATACTCATCCTCCCCTTCCCCGGTCACCTCCCTTGGTGGTCCAAACCACTTGAATCATACTGGATCATTTATATTGAAGTTATTTGATTCATGGTATCCCTCTCTTTCCCCAGCACTCCTTTATTATCATTATATTTTATTAAAGAGTTTATTATGGTGGTAATTATCCTCGTTTTGGGGTGATTTTTGATTGAGTTTTTTTATTGATTGGATTCAATAGATATTCACATGATATTAGTGGTGGTTAATCCTTGGTTCTTGTTCATTTCTCCTTGAATATTCTGTCAAGGTTGGGGATCCTTCATCTCCCCTTATTTATATGTACATTTGGAAATATCTTGCTTTTGTATTTATTTGGTTAAATGGCACATATCATATAAACAAAGATAATGAACCAGATTAATTGAATTTTAAGGGGAAGGGAGGAATCACTTTATCTTTACTTATCATTGTTATTTATTTGTACATGGCCACACTTACTTGGTTTTCCAATAATGACTTTTTTTAGATAGTGTGTTCTTTTGTGTTTTATAAAACTTTCTATGTATGTTTTTATAACCTCACCACATATGAAAATGACTTAAAATATATATCAAACTATTAAATTGGTTTCCCGGGCAATATTATATTTCTACTTGAATACCATTTATAATAATTTAGTAATTATGATAAAAAACCTTATTGAAACTAAATTATGCATGGTGCTTGTGATGTGTAGTGGTTACAATGTGAGGTGGTGGTGATGTGGGGTGGTTGTGATGTAGGGTGGTTGCGATGTGTTGTTGTTATGATATTTTATATGTTATATCAATTGGAATTATTTTTTTCCATGGAATTGGTAATGGGCCTATAGTATCAGATGCATTTTTTTTGTAAATCTGGCTTTAGCAGCGGTTTTAACCACCACTAAATAAATATAATATATATAGCTACAATTTTAACTGAAGCTACAGTTATGGTATTTTTCAATCCATGATGGTAAAACCTCCAATATAGAGAACAATTTAGTGTCAGTTATAACTTCCACTACATAGTTTTCATATTCCTTTATTATTTCATTGTGGTTTTTCCAGTGGAAACTGATTTTTTTTAGCGATGGTTATAACTGACGCTAAAAAAAATATCAGTTTGGCTGAAAAAATCTGCCTTTAAAACCATAAAAACTTCCTTGAAATGCACCCACTACAATGGTTACCATAAACTGATACTAAATCAAGGAAAAATGATCATGTTGTATGCCGAAACATAATTTAGCGACAATTTTTTTTTGAAACGGCCATGATATCATATGGCGGCGGTTTAAACTGCAGGAAAATGGTCATTTTCTTGTAGTGTTTTATTACTCACAACCTATATGGGAATTTCAATAAACATAAAAAACATCATTTATTTGGATCCAATAAAGGGAAAGGGTACCATGGAAGATGGTTTAGAAAAAGATAATTGTGTTTGGAGAGATACGGGGATGTACTCCAGAGGATACTACTTTTTACATATTTATTTACATTCCTTCACAATAACATTTATTCTTCTTGCTTCAGCAGGAGGTCATTTATATATTTTTTTGAAATTTGTTACATTTAATATTATTTTTTTCATAATTTTTAATCTAATTTATTAATTTTTGTTCATGGATATGATAATGTGAGTATAGTCTCTCCAATAGAAGACCTTATACCATCATTTCTAGTCGAAAACCTCTTCCTTACTTTTAGGAACACATGAGGTATTGTGGCTATCTTGAATGAACTCAGTGGATCAATTTGGTGATTTAAATATAGTCTTAATTTGAGACAATCATCCTCATAACTCTATATAGACTCGCCACTTATTCTACATAAAGCCTAAAAAACACATACACCATTCTCAAATAATTGATCACTAAGAAATGATCCATTTTTTTTATTCAATCCATAAAAATCATAGTACAATAATATACTCCCAATTATAGATTAAAAAAAATCCAAAAATACTTAGGTATATATTACCATTACCACTAATAAATATCCATTACTATAACTGAATTTTTAGAAGGAAACACATGATTTTAACCCACTAGCATATAAGGCTTCAATAGTTAAACTCTGATACTAAATTATTTACCGTTGTCCAAAAAATATACTTCTTTAATAAAATATACATCTTAGAAACAACCATATGTATTTATATTGGTTTTCTACGAAAATCAATAAGAACATCCTCTCACACCACCCACATAATGGAAAAAAATTTAGAGGTAACACTCAATGATCTATGAACTCTCTATATATCAAGTGAATCTATATTAACAATTTTATTTTTATACAAATCCACATAATGTTACCTTAGATTATATTTCTCTACTATATATCAAAAAATATATTTAACTATCAGATAGTATAAAAAAATTCCATTAGTAATGACATTTATGTAAAATTAATGAGCTGAAAGATACTCTATCACAATCCATTAATCTACAAAATATTGAGAAACATCGTCATACATATTTTCTCTCATCATATTACCACCATGTTACCTTCTCCCAAAATATTATAGATATCAAAGATATTATCCAGTAGGAAATTCACTAAAATCTTCTAAAATAAATTAAAATCCTACAGAGAGATTATATAACACAAAATATTGTAATCTATGGACACCAAAAAGTTCCCTTTGATAAGAGAATGAACCAAAACGTCCAATAAAAACCATAAATGCAAACTGAGATATAGGGTGACATAATTATGTTTCATAGGATTTAATTTATATGAAAAATATGATATCATTACTCACACTTTCCATAACATACATACTATAATAAGAAAAAAATATTCATAATAAATACCATACACAACTTCTTCCTTAGGAAAGGGAAGAATGTGACCACTAATAGACTTCTCTTTTTTATATTGGATTTCCACATTATGCTGATCCATCTATAGAAAATCAGATTCTTCTTTATTTAACGAGTTAATGGTACTATTATTTGAGTGAAATACTATAACAACCTCTGAAAATTTCTCTTTATACTATGAAATATGCACACCTCTATAATTTTATTTGGTTCTACCCAAAGAATTACTTCCTTCGTATTTTAATGATTAAAAAACAAATCCCTCTATGACATGATATGTTTGTGGATATTCACCTCTCACATACAAAAATTTCACTAGAATAGTTTTTTATAATGTTTATGTAAATATTAACTATCTACGATTGTATATAAATTCCCCGCATGTTCCTTCTTTGTACTTGAATGAAACAGAATTTTTTAAATTAAAACCACAATACAATTATCCAATAAATGATATGATATACATTTCATGAATACGAAGAGTATTATTTGTGAATTTCTTACTCCAATGGTCACCACTAAGAAGTAGAAATGTCTACAATTACACCTACTAGAGATATTTTGAATAGCTTCCTATTTCACCCATGTTTGAGGATATCCAAACTACAGGTCAATCCTTAAGAAAAAATGTGATACATTAAATTTATCAAACAATAAATCAACCCTCAGGTGTGGATATTGGTTTTTAATTATCACCAATTTAGACACTTATAATCCTTGAAAAGCCCCAAACCCCCATACGGATTCTTTAAATTCAATACCCAAGCTCCCCTAGGAAATATGTATTATTGGATGGATCCCTTCTATAATATATCATTAAACATAACCATGAATATTTTAACTCCAAATACACTACCTTATATAGTGATATAGAAAGTGAATAGTTTACTAACTATAACCCTCTCTAAACTCAATATCTAATTGGGGGGGGGGGGTTACAAACTCATCTTGGAAAACTTTTTAGAACTAATTCAAACCTATTTTAATTTCTACAGCCAGTTCTTCTATCAAACTCAACATCAATCCCTTCAACTATAAATAAATACGGTCTAAAAATATAACATTTATATACCAATCCTACTCACAAATTCACATCATATGATAACCACAAAAATAGAATAAAGAAACAAATATTCAATATAAATTAATGAATTTCTAAGTAGAATATTAAGAATTACTTCCATGGATGACATAGTAAATCTATTTTTGTAATAGAAAACTCTATTATTTTTTGATACTGACTTAAATTTATTTCAAACCCCCAATATACCTCCATAAAAGTTTAATAACCTTCATATTTAATATATAAAACCATGGGTGCTGAAAATACATTTATATATATCCCCAAAAACCACAATAAATTTGTATTAATAAATGCGTTTAATGATACAACTCCAAAGAATGTATAATACAAGGTAGAACATAAGATGATGGAACCTCAAATGATGTTTTATCCACCTAGTCATTGTAACTCCATAACATGCATCTATGCATCTTCTATACCACATCCTTATCTCTATTGATGTTGGACACCACTTCATCCATGATCAAAAAATTATTTATAGGGATAAAGAATATCACCCAACTAACTAATACCTAGTCTAAGTCACATTTGGATTGGAATACCAAATGGACTGCCTATTTCTATTATGGGTTAGTTGGAAACTACTTCTACAACTTCTGGGGCCTTCCCACTATCATATTGTTAACACAACACTGATCTCTAAAAAATATTGGGAACATATACTATTAGTCTCTAAATATACCATATACATAACACACCATTGTAGAGATATTGGTAGAATACCAAGAACTAATTACTCAAAAGAATTGAGAAAATTAAGACTAAAGGAAACCCCTCATTGGTAATGACCTCAAACACCTAGATAAATAAAATCCACTATCTAGTGATGCAGTACGTGTAAATTTCTAATCACTATCCCCTAGGAATGAATCCATCTACGCTATGTTGTTCTAAACCACTTAATCTTTTATATTCACCTTATAATGATTTGGTAATATAAAATAGGTCACTTACATCTAGATCTCCATCTGTGAAACTCCCTAGAAATGTTTCTCCCCCACCACATAATTTAGAAAAAAGAATACAATAATATATTAAAAGGTTCATGAACATCACACTAATCTCATGCACACTCAATATCCCTAATTAAATGGTAAATAACTCATATCATCACACCACATTCAACATTGAAGATAAAAACCTCCTCCAAAACGGACTGCTAAAAATATCCCTTCTAACCATTTAAATGTCCTGATCACTTTGATAGAGGGTCCACTAATACCAAATCACACATTTAAATAAACTAGACACCAGTATAATTAATTGATTTTTCTACCTATGAATTAACCTAAATGGAGTTTAACAATCCAATAACAACCAATATTTCTCCTTTTCCAAAAAAATCTCTCTTATACTGAAAACGTTTTATACTAAAAAGTTTGTAATTTTATACAATAAGAATACTCCTCTTCAGTTTCAACCCATATACATTTATTTGAGTAATATTAATGTCACTCTCTAATGTGTATCTTGTGAGTTTGTCATCCACCATCCATTTCTATTAGAATAAAAAAACTCTTATGTATATGACGTATAATTAATTTAATATATTGTAATAAAATTAATTTTAATTTTCCAAGAAATAATTCTATAATTCAACAAAATAAACTAATAAGGATAACACATATTGAATTTATAAGTCTCTATCATATAGTAATCTTTTACACAAGACTTTTTAATAGACTGTCTTGGTCCTTGCATTAGATAGCAGATTCCATCTACCTCTTATCTAGTATCTATAGACTACATGACATGATAATATTAAAGAATAATTTTTCCCTAATAAACCCATACAACCCTTACGACTGTGTACTCCAAAATATATCATAAAATAAAGAAATTGGGTTTTGAACCACTTTTTCTGGAAAAAATTCAATTAAAACCCCACATAGGATGAAAGTGAAGCTAAGAGTGACCCCAAAAGGCCACCCCCAACATGACACATCATCAAGACCCATGTTGAAGGTAAACAACATGAAACATGGGTGTAATAACCCTATTTATTTTTAATGGATTAATAAAAATAAAAAAATCAATAAAAAACAACATATTTTTTATCCCATAACCCTAATATATGTATACATGTTATGTCATATAACCAAAATAACTAATATGAACACCAAAATAATTATTTACTAAAGAATATGAGCTCCTCCAATTTTATCTATACATAATTTCATGGGAGAATAAGGTCTAGACTATTCTATAATACTATGATGAAAATATATAAAGGTAGCATATAAAAGTATAATTGGTCATATAAGTGGATTTAGTAGTTTAATATCTAGAAACACTTTTGTAAAAGATTAATAATAATTCAAATTCTTTAGTGGACAATATTAGACCAACCTCATGTTCTATTTTATATCAATCTACTTACCATAACAAAAAATGATCACTCTTTAAACAATTTGAGGAGACTAGAAACCCTTACACTCCACCATAGTAATAATATAAACAGTGATGATAAATGAAAACTTGTTTTCTTCCAATTTTTTCTAGAGACTCAATGAAAATATACCTCTATCCTGTGAAATAAAAAATAACCATTTCTATGAAACCACATAATAAGGAATATAATTAAAACCTAGTTTGATCCCCATAAAAAAAAATGGATCCTCTAATTTTATACCAATATCCATGAAATCACCACCATGATTAAGGTGAAAACACGTAATGAATACTAGGTAACCCTGATGTGGTTCACCATGGAACCCAAAACATAGTAAATATTCTATAATGAACATATAATCCAATTAATCCAATTTCTACCATGTTCAAAACATATAATGTAAAGGACTAGGAAAGTCAATACCTCTAAAGCAGACACCTATAAAATGATTATCATCTTATAGAATCAGTAGAAAACCTGAGATAAAAAATTAATACCTTAATAATTAACTTACATACTAGATTCATATAAAATAGGAATATTTTTACCACAATAAATAAATTATTCCATAAGATTATCTGTGGTTTTAATTATCTTAACATAAAAGTTTTTTTATATAGCACTATATGAATCATAATTCAAAAAACTCTAGTAATTAATCCTTTATATGTGACACTAATTATTATACATTCATCCAAACCACTTTTACTTCTTAAGATATATACTTAAAAAATAAAATCAACTTGTACTACCATCACATAAAGATATTAGGTTTTTATATGCCTTTACACAAATATAGTATATTATATAAAGCCCAAATCATCCCATGAAATAATATGGGAGGAATCATAAAGATATTTTGATGTAGTGAAAAATAATTTTTGTTTCAAAATCTATCCTTTTATAGTGTAATAACCAACCGATATTCCATAATAAAAAACCAATCCATCACCTAGAGATGTCTAATGAATCATATATAGAACTTATTGGCCTTATAGAGTCTTCACTTTCTATGATAAGAATAACCTTCAAGAATACATAATCACAAATATTGAAATCCAAAGGTCTACTAATATGTTAGGAATATGATCTAAAATGATATTGGGTATCCCTCATCTATTCTTAATTCACTTAAACACTCTCCATCATACTCTATATCAAATCCTTCTAGATGATTGCCACCTCTTAAACATTGATCCAACAAAAATTTGGTGTATACAACCACCCATACATTTCCTAATATGAATTTTTGGAACTAGATGAGTGGAATAACTTATAATTGGAAAATTAAACCAAGGGAATGTACTCAAAAGTCAAGGACATATGTATGAAACATCTCCTATAATATTTATATTATACACTCTAATTTCCTATCTATATGAGGATGAAATATTATTATAATGAATAATTGAAATCCAATATCATAATGAAATCCTATCCATAATCTTTAATAAAAATGAGGTTGTAAAACTCTTACTTGATATATTGTATGATATTATTGTAATGTATAAAAATTATCTATGCTATTGTTTTAATTCACTTTAGGGTGTTTAAGAAGTTTGTATTTAAGATACAAGGGTTTCAATTTGAGTGTGTAAAGAAATAGATCCCATAGTTAGTACAATGGATAAAAAAGTCCACTAGAAATCTCATGGGTAATAACTATCTAGACGATGGAGATGGAAGTGGGGTTTCAAAATCATAGAACCCACTATCCAACAAGTAGTTCCACTTCCCAACCGGTGAGGCCCACCAATATACCAGTGCACCCAGTCTGGGGATGCATTAAATTAAACCATAGTTTTTTTATTTATCTCATTTTTATCCCTTATTTAATACATATTTCTTACACAAACCAAATATTTTTAATTAGTGAAATATCCTCTTGACTCTAGAGGGATCCTATTTTTCTCCCCTTGGTTTTTTAAGTATAGAACAGTCTGATGGTGATGGAAGGGTGAGTTCATCATAGATATTTTCCAAACCAATTATATTAATTTTGAAATGAGAATGGATATAGGAGGGATCTATGTTTTCTCTCATAATATAACTAATAATTCTTCTCTTTTTATGATATTGGTTGTGGGTCATTAATATTGGTAACAATTCATGATCGAATCAAGATATATTATTGAAAAAATATTTTTATTGTTAATTGTTGAATAATCATCTTACAAAAAATTTATTGATAGTTTATTGAAGAAATAGAAATGATATATTTATTTATTTTTGATAAATTAATAGATTAGTCAACAATTTAGTGATAACCCCGCTTGATCAGAGATAGAAATTTCCTGAAAGTTGATGTTTCTGGCTAAGACTTTTAAATCCATAATCATGATACATTCTCCCTCTTGAATCTCTTTTTTGTTGACGCTTTTATTATTTGTAGAAGTTTTTTTTCTCAAAATGAGGCCCTCTTATAGAATCGTTGATGAATTTACAATCCATTATTCAATCTAAAATTGATATAGTGGATTAGAAACCATTTCTTCAATAAATTTTATAATTGGATCCTTTGACAGAAAATATAAGCTATGTGATACTAGAATCACCTTCTTATCATAGAATCTACTTTAATAAAATTCATAATCATGGTTCTTGTTGAACTATAACTGAGATAAACCTTCACAAATTTTGACAATGTTCTTCATAGGTGTCTAACATGTTTTTTATTCGATCCTTTGATGATCCTTTGTGTTATTCATAAGAAACCTTGAGGTAATAAGATCTTTATCTTGTAGAGGTCATCTATTTAATTTATATCATGATATGATATTGGGAGTTTATATTCTCTAGAATTTGTTTTGTTTAATCACATGTGTGAATTCTTTTTAATTTCTCTCATTCTCATGATATATTATGTGTGCTTTGTTGTGCTATGACTAGGTGCCATGTGTATGGACTTTGTATAATTTTTATTGTTATTATATGAACAATACTGAATTTATAGGTGAAACCCTAATGTCTTCGTGTCCCTATAGGGGTAGTGTGTTTGGTTCTTCTTTTGACATGATTATTCTACTATGTTGGATTATAGGTTATGATGTATTTGTGTGGCCAAAAATTGGGTATGCTGATCCATATGATCTAAATCATGAGGTAAAAAGTGGCATAATGGTCTATGTGACCTGAACCTAGATACAAAAACACGAAATGATGACCTAGGGAATCTTGAAATTGAGGAATATGTCATGTATGACTCTTGAAAACAATTAAAGCTACCTCCTACAATTTAAATATTTTCCCGACCACTCAGTTGTTTTCTAGTAAGAGATAGAGAAGGTACAACTGAGGTTCTTGGGGCTTGGTTTTGTGCATAGACACTCAATATAGATTATTTTCTTATGTAACCCTTTACAAAATATCTTTTAGACACTCTTATTCATGTGAACTCATATTAAGGATTCCTTGGTGGTGTCCTACTAGGTTTTATTATACAAACCATATACTAGTATTTCTATGTATGAAAATACTTCTTATACAGGGATACATAAAAGAGAAAGAGGACCATGGATGATGGTTGAGTAGAAGAGCATGGAGTTAAGAGTGGTATTGGGATGTAATCTAGAGTGCGCTGCTTCTTTATTTATTTATTCACCCACCTCCACATTTACTTTTTTTTGGATAACCTCTCAGGGACTATGTTTATTTATTGTATGACATGTTTTCCAATTGATATTATTTATTTCAACATGTTTAATCTACTCTGTTTTATATTTTATAATTATTTTCATTAGGATATGATACTGAGGGTATAATCTTGACACTAATAGACTTTTAACCCACAATTCTAGTCAACATTTTCTTGTATATGGAGAGGCGCACATTCAATCCTATTGTTCTTCATCACAAAAACTATGTTTCAGGTTTGGGAATTACAAAATGGAGTTATATATATTTTTAAAGTACTAGGACATGGTATAATGTAAATAGTTATGTGGTACTCGGGTAGTGGATTTTCCATGTTCCAGGCTAGATCATGTGTAATAGATTTTTGTGTTAACATTATAGGATTTCTATTATACTTTTATTTCATTTTGGCTGCATTTATGCTTCAAGTATAGC
The DNA here is from genome assembly GCA_963277665.1 of Viscum album. Taxonomy (NCBI): domain Eukaryota; kingdom Viridiplantae; phylum Streptophyta; class Magnoliopsida; order Santalales; family Viscaceae; genus Viscum; species Viscum album. Next base: position 2,031,350,851 of record OY728146.1, on the reverse strand, counting down.
AATGTTAGATTATATTATATATATATATATATGATATTTTTGTGATATATACTAGTAATTTAATTCAATTACTTTATGTGTTTTATTTGTTTGTAATAGACTTATATTTATGATTGTGTGAAATATTTATTTTCATGTTATTGTGATATGTCTATAAGAATTAATTTGAAACATATCACACTATTATGTATTATATATATTTGTTACTATGAGTAATGTGAATGGATGAGGAGCTTAGTTAGTTCCAAGACATATATTCCTTAGGTTTTAGGTAGACTACTAAAGAACCTTTGTGTGATCTCATAGACTAGTTAATATCCTTCTTAAATGACATAAATGTTTTATTTGTATTATAGTAATGCCATGTAAAAATGACTAACTATACCAATTTGTGGATAAATCCTATATGATCCCATGAAGTAAGATGTTTTAGTTATACTACCGATAAGGTAGGATAATTCTTCTATACTCATCCCAATGATTTAGGTGGAAGGACCACTCCAAACTAGAGTTTTCTAGAAAGTACCTATTTATCGAATTAGAGTAACCAAGACTGTGGTTGAATTTTATTCAGATTTACAGCTATATCAACTTCCATATTTAAATGGAATTGAAGGTCATAATGATACGGAGGAGATGATATTGATCATTGAGAGGATCTTCGGCTTTGTGGAGACCCTAGAAGATCATAAGGTGAAGCTTGAAACCTTTACGATTCAGGGTGATAATAGACATTGGTGGGTGGTTATGATTTTAAATGGATGACATTATGGTCTCACATGGTTAACATTCGAGGACCTTTTATTCATGAATTTATTCTTGGGAATAATAAACGTGTACCAAGAATAAAAGTTCATGGGACTTCAAAGAGGGACAATAAGTGTGTATTATTACTTATATTGCTTCATGGAGCTGCTATGATTTGATCCTCTATTGGGTTATTTGATGTAAATGAAGTCCATAATTTTGAGATTGGGATTCTATAGGAGTTCAAATTATAGTTTAGGAACATTTATATTAATAATTACACACTAGTACTTTAATAGTATCTAAAAATCGAGATGGGTAAGGTGGAAGAAAATGATTTAGGTTTTATAGTAGCATTTAGAGGACCTCCAGGTGATAGTACTACTAGAAAAAAGAGGAAGGAAGATGATTCTTATTAGAGAAGTGACATACAATCGAATATAATAAGACAATTTTCAGTATCATCTATAGGGTAAAGATATATTGAATGATTTAAATTTTTATATATGGGGAATTATCATGATTTAAGCCTAAAACTTTAGATAAAGTGTCCCTAGTGGAGTAAGATATGAAATCTAAATCATTTATTCTCAGGGGCTTAAAAAACATGGTCTTTTAAAGGTTCATGATAGATATAATCATTTCTCCATGAGAAAAGATAAGGTCCTTAGTAGAAGGCTCTTATGTTGATGGACCAAACGGGTCATACATCTCCTGGAGAGGGTCACAGAATTAGTGCGAGCTAAGTACACATTGTGGATTGGACTAGAAAATGGTGGTGAGTGACCATGTACTATATGAGGTGTGATATGAATTAATTCTACATTATCTAGTACATTGTTTGATACTGGCGTTACCCATTCCTTTATATCGACACTAGTTTTTGCTGGTGTCGACTTGTCAGTCGAGTTATATTTGTAGTTACATTTCCTAGACACATTGTTGGGTTTGAAAGTCGAAAACCTTCAGTGGAATCTGATGTTTTCTAGAGTAACTAGTGGTTATGGAAATTAATAGTACTTTATGATTCTAGAGATCATGTCATAAAATTGTATTCTTATCATGGACTGGTTGACCAATTTCCAAGTTAACATGGACTACTAACATAGATTGGTGTAATTTATATTTATCAAGGGAGATAATTATGTGATGACTAAAGAATGTGAACTTGGAGCTATTAGAGTTGATCTAGACATAAGCTTTCTTGGGATAATCATGGTTTATACTTTAGGATTTTATATTTCAGAAGGAACGGTAAGAGACCTCTCATATTTTTCTATAGTTGTGGGTCTCTGTTAGGATGTATTCCCTAATTAAAAACAAAACTTCTCCTAACTAGAGTATTTTACATTGAGATAAATATTAATACATGTGTACATCCCATTTTAATACACCATTATCACATGGAACTAGTTGTGCTAAATAATCTCAAGATATAACTCCAAGACATGGAGTAGAAGGGATTTATTAGACCGAGTACGTTACTATGGTAAACACATGTTTTTTACATCTAGAATGAAGATGGTAATATTAAAATTTGAATATATTATCTAAGTATTATTTATGCTATTTTGAATAATATATAACATTTTCCTATGATTGAGAATCTCTTAGTTCAGTTATGCATTACTCGATGGTTCTCCATGACTGTTCTTCATTCGGACGATCACCAGCTGTAGGCTAGAGAATTTGATATCCCAAATATTGGTTTTTAGAGATGGTTTGGGATATAAAATTATTTTGTGATTCCATTTGGATTGATTAATTTATTAATAGTGTTCATGTAATTCATGGATAAGATCTTCCACCCATATATAGGATTGTTGTTAATGGTGTTAATTGATGAAATTTTCATCTACTCACTGTACCAAAAGAATCATGATAGACATCTTGATATAGTATTTATGATACTTTGAGAACATTGAATTTAAACTAAGATACCAAAGTATATCCTTTAGGTAAATAAGGTGATGTTCTCATGGCATGAAATTTTTGAAATAGGTATATCTTTAGACAAGAAGAAAATAGAGGCAATGGTGTCCTGGACACATCCCCAAACCATGTTCGAGATGAAGAGATTTCATGGTTTAGTTGGACACTAATAAGGTTTTATCCAAGAAAAGTCCAATTTATTAGCACCCATGAATATATTTATGAACAAGAGAGTGAAGAACTAATGGTTAGTCAACATTAAAGATAAGTTCCATGATAAGGAAATTATATTAACTATAACTATAATGTGGATTCCTCCCAAGACATGGATCTATTATTATTTATACCATGATGCATCAGAAATTGGTTGGGAAGAAATAATAATATAGCGGTGGTGGGTAGTTTCTTATAGGTCACTTTAGCTTTTACCCCATGATCAGAACTATTCTACACATGAATTGGATCTGGAATCCATGGTTTACATATTAATGTGTTGGTAAAATTATCTTTTTGGTGGGTTTTTTGTTTTCTACACTAACCATACGAGCCTTCATTTTATCTTCACATATCATGTCTTGAATCTGAGTATGAGGTTCTGGATCAAGTATCTAGAGGTATTTCATTTTCAGATTGAATTTTCACTAGGGAAATGTAATTTCAATACATATACACTTAGCATTAAGACACAAATAGATTAGGATCATGATTAACGACCATGGAGGAGTTGTGCCACTAGATGAGTTTATTAGAAAATTTATGTTTTGAAGATTCTTAGGACCAGATGTCAATGAATTATTCCCCATTGGTGATCACCTATTCTTTCTTTATAGTGGGTGAAGTTTGGTCAGAAATATGACCTTGAGTGTATCGTGATGTTTGAATGTCTAGTTAAAAGTGAGATGATACTTGGGTATTCCAAGGATGATGATGATACAGTCCCAGTTTATGTGAGAGCTATAATAACTACTTCTATCAAGGAATATATGATGAGAGTATTTTATACCTAAAGGCAGGTGGTATATCCCTGTTCAATAAATTTGTATCACAAATTTAGGAATTTTTTTGATGTACATGGATGAAGAGGGAAATTTCCAGATTCATTTACATATTTCATTCCTACAAAAGGATAAATTATGATCACCAACATCCTGTGGTATTACTCTATCAACATCTTGTTCTATTGTACTTGTGTTCCATAGAATATTGATCACCACACATTAAATGGGGATGTAACACCCCGAGATTTTATGAAAAATATTCTTTTTAATTTCACTAATGTCTTGTGTTGTACGCTACACAAAATGGAGCTTGCATAAGACGCATCCTTGATTTACCTTTCATTACACGCAATCGCGACCTTCCTCGATAGAATGTGTAGTACGTAATAACGAGTTTCACTAAACAACAATATGCTATTAAAATATTATTAAAACAAGCCATTATGAATAGTAATAACCACCTTTTGAAATTTTGTAATTTTATTTTTCAAAATGGACTTCATTTTTGGATTCGGATTATCAAAATTAGCTTAGGGTGAAATTTTGGTGATTTTCGGATAACTTTCATATTTTGATGAATAGTGAAAATTACTAAATTTTAATTAAAAACAACTTTTTCAATCGAAATAATTAATAGTGATAAATTATTAATTTTAGTGGTTTTAAAGTATATTTAGAATATATTTTTACAATTTAATACAATGTTGGTCATTGGATGTAATTTCACATTTAAACCAGACATAAACAAATGTCAATCTTTTGATAGTTATTATCTCTTAAGAACACGCTATTTGTTTTGACGACGGGAATTAATTTTTAAATTAATTAATGCAACTGATATGTTTTGAATTTGGTAAAATAGAAATCATTTTTGAGTTCATAATATCAAATATATCTTAGACCTAATTTTTGGTATTTTTCTGAAAACTTTCAATTTTTGATGAATAGTGAAACCACTAAGTGGTAGTTAAAAAAACTGAATTTTTTCATAAAACTTAATTTTACCGCTTCTGTGAGTGGAATTTCAAAAATCCGAGAGACACGGTTGATGTCAGAAAGTAAAATGTGGTTCAATGAGATGAAAATAATTTTTGGGGAATAGTAACTTTTTACTTTTATTTACCACGGTTAAAAGTAAATAGGGTAATTAAGGGTAGAAATGATATTATTATTAACCTAACACATGTCCTAATTCCATTGGAAAAGTTTAATTCGATCAAAAACAAACTTAGGAATAAAATATGACCATTTAGTCCCACTTAGATTAGATTAGGACATTTATTATTAATTTATTTAAAGAAGGGTTAAAAGAGTTAAAATCAAAGTTTATTTACTAAAACATTTTTTATATAGGGTTATACATAAGATGAATTCGATTTTAATTATTAATTGGAAAGCTAAAAAGATTTCCTACATAATGGTATTTTATTTGTAATTTTTAGACATCAAATAATTTAATTTATTTATGAGACAAAGTTGATGCATTAATTATCTTATTAATGAAATATTGACATAATTGATGTTATAAATACCAAAATAAATGTAATTTAAGACTTTTTATGAATTACACTAATTTTCTAGGTTAATATGACATGTTAGTATTGATGTAATTAACTTTTTTCGAACTTATCATTCTGTTATGAGTTTTAAAAAAATCAATTACTAAATAGTGTCAAAATTGACATAAAATAGTTTTTAAAACAAATATTATATTATTAATTTTTATTTTATTCCTAAAAATCTAAGGTTCGGAAAAATGACTTAGATAATGTTATATATATATTAATAATAAACAATTTGGGGTTCGTTTGGATTCTTATAGTAAGTTTATTAACCTTATATTATAAGAACACAAGAAGACACGGTAAAAGTAAAATTATTTAACTTAATGTTAAATCTAAATGATAAGGTTAAAATAGGAACCTAAACTTGTATAAATTCTATTGGATGAGAGGATTTAGACCCATCCCCACCTTAGCATCTAAATAAATCAATTTTGAGCTATTTAGAACCGAACTTGACTTTATAATAAAATAATATTTTTAGTTATTCCAAAGGTGCCCCTCTCCTCCCTTATAAAAGGACACCTCCTCCCTCTCTTCCTCACACAACTTTGAGCCTTCAAGCTCAGCAAACCCCTATCAAATTCTCCCCTCCACTTCCCTAGAAACATCCTAGAGGTTCTGGGCTTCCTTAAAGACCAATTTTGGTACCCTATGTGGGGGTCTCAAAGAGGCGCTTCAAAGAAGAGGTAATTTCCGTTACCAATTATTTCACCTTTATTTCTTCTTCCACTTCTTCTTATAAGGTTGTTTCATTATGAATTAATAACATCAGTATCACTAATATAATGATATGTTATTATAAATTTGAAACAACTCTAATTAACCTTCTATCCATCCTACGGAAAAAGGAAATCACCACGCGTGCGTACGTACGGAATACCGTCTCCACGCCGTGGTGTAATCTGCTTTTCCACCGACCCCATACATGGATGGGTATTATGGTGTAAAAAATAACTATACATAGTTATTATAACATAATAATGATTCTGATATATTGTATCATCCACTCCAATTCAATTCAATAATTATGGAAATGATATCATCGCTCGTGCGTACGTACGGACTACCGTCTCCACGACGCGATGAGATTCATTCTCCATGTTAACCATTTAAGAATGATTATAAAGTATATATAAGCAATAATAATGAAATATATGACATTATAAAGCTACTGGATTTATGTGTATATATATGTATGTCATCTACTTAATTCCATTCAACTCAATAAGGAAACGAAAACAGCGTTCATGCGTACGAACGGTCTACCGTCTCCATGAACGGTGTATTTCTTTCCATTTACTGATTTATTATATATATTTATATTCTGAATATATATATATATAAATCATGTTTTATATTCTGGAATTATGTAATCATGATCTAATTAATCATATGAATAATTACAAGTCAAAACACAGATGACAAATGAAACAATTTTACCCAAAATGCTCTTTAACATGAAATTTACAAAAGAACGGGTAATATAAAGTCATAAGTGATCCATATATGATATCATAACAATGAATATAATTCTGGAATAAGAAAATAACATTATTTAAATCATTATACAGGAGGTTCGGACACTTACAAAGCAAGTCGGACCTATGGTAAGGGAAATATCACAATCTCATTTTTATCCGAGATTGTTTATACTTTAGTATTTACTGGGGTGTATTTTATCATCCACATCCATGTTTCCTCAATATGTAATATTATTTCCATTAACCTACAATTTTTTAACTCCTATTTTACCCTTCGGTGAGTTTTTAGTAAAAGATATGAAAGGAATCTTATGTCGTTTTTCGTACGAGGTACTTTTTGACTTTTCCAACAAAAGTACGGGAAAATGTTTTTTTAACTTATACGTCATGAATGGATTTTTAAAACATTATTTCCAAGAAGATTAATTTACAAGTTTTCAAGTTTATTTTTAATCAACTTATTTTAGTTTAGAATTGTATGACATGTTATGAAAGGAAATGTATTTTTGAAGTAGAAAGGATATTTTCCTCAAGAATGGAGTTCAAGTGTTTTATAAAAATTATTTTCCATCTAAGATAATATAGGGTTCTGTTTCTATCCCTATTATTAGATTGATTTGATTATGTTGTGATGGAATTATTTTTATGAATTCCTTTATCTTATATGAATCGTTTGATGATGTGACGATGTTTAAGATTCCCATTTTTATTACATGGGTTACGCAATGATGTATGATTTATGATTTTGTGGCACACATAAGAATGGTATCACTATAAGATGGGTGGGACCTATATCTCCCTCCAATGCATTGGGTAAAGATTTTATATCTCATGAGATAGACATGGCTGGAACGGTAGGTTATACTGGTTCAGTGAAACAGGACTGAAACGGGGGTGACTCGGTTCAGAAAGGGACTTTGTCCACTAAGATAGTCTTGGCAATGAGTCTTGACTAACAAGAAATGATTCTCTATGATTATGTGTGTAAGCCACAAAGTTTCATGTTTTAAGTTATGATTATTGTGATTACATTTTACTGTCATGATTTATCCCATGTTATGAAATTATGATCTCTTTTGCAGGTTAAGATTTCCAAAAGTTATGTGCTTGTGTATACAATGTGATTGATATTTCTTTTGTTTACCCTTACTGAGCATTTGAGTTTACCCTTTTATGTTTACTTTTCCCCAGGATATAAAGAAAGGTTTTAGGTATAAAAAAAAGAGGAAGATCTTTATGGGAGATGTTGAAGATCTTTCACCAGGATTAGAAGATTATATTCCGAGTTTCCAAAGACACTAAACTATTACGATCCTTGTGTGTGTGTTTTTGTTATGTACTAAGTATTCCGAAAATGTAATGTAATGTCAATGTACGTCAAGCTTCGGGTCTCTACAGATGGTATCAAAGGAATGGTTTAGTCAACCTTTGGAAACTAGGATGTTAGAACGTTAGTGAGATCCCTAGAGATATTTCTAAGGTATGTCTAGGGATGTCCCTAAGGATATGTATACGTATAGGATAGTCCTAGAACTATGGTAACGATCTTAGAATTTAACCTAAGATGTTAGATATTGAGGGTACCCCCCCTTTACTATGTTGTTTTCTCTAGCATGATTTTTGCCTCTCACAAGATTCTTTTTGTGTTTTAGTTAATGGAGGGAACCAGAAGGAATTCGGTTAACATTGAATCCAATGGACAAATTGGTGACTATGAGAAACAAAATTGTGTAATTCTTAGAGAGAAAGATATTGTGATTATGCCGAATCAGTCATCACGATATATGATTTACAAGGTGAAATTTAGTGGTATGCCTAATTCATCAAAGAAGAGGAAGATAAACTATTATTCATGTTCGCATGTTGAGGAGTATAAAGAAAGGAAGATTGAGATTTCTATAGAAGGGAAGAAGAAACTTGAGGAATACCTCAAATGGAGGGACCGATGTTATCTGTGTGGAGAAAAGGGTCATAGAGTGATAGGTTATGGAGTTCAATGTCTTATTTTCGGAGAACATGGGCATTACCCAACTCAATGCCCTGACCTAAAAAGTTACTTCTAAATCAAGGAAGGACTTATTCCAGGAAAATCATTAAAGTGGATGTACTGAAGTGTTTATGTATTGGTATTCAAGAATAATGTTGTTGAGGTACTTTTATGGTGTATTGAAATATTTATGTATTGGTCTATTGTGGTTTTCAATAATTTTAAGGTGCCGGTAACCATGAAAAGTGATTCAAATATCTTGGAAAGTAGATGATATGCGCATAATGAAGGGATAAGGAGAAAATGAAATGTTTGACAGTATTCATGAGCTCATGATTGATATAAGGACTAAGTGATATCAGGGTTTGAGTATATAGAATTTTGAGGATTTTGGTATGTGGAAAGTGTTAACTTTTAACTGCATTCATGTTTTCACTAAGGTTCAATGGGTATTCATTCTTAAAGAGAATACATGATTAAGGTATTCACATGTTTGTAATTTGACCAGAAAGATATATCTTATGATATATGAGGGATAAATGATGGCATTCACGTGATTGTTCTGTGACATTTCAAGTAACCATTTTCTTTATACTATGAGCTTGGACCGAAGTATTTTAGATAAGCTTAGAATGGATTATGTTGGACATAAGTTAGGATAAAACGTTTTTCGATATTATTGATGGGATGTTATAGTAATATAGCTTTAGAAAAAGTAAAACCTGCAGGATGGGCGACAGCCCATCGCGTCGGACAAGGCTGTGGGAATCGAACCCACAACCGAAGTGTGACTGGCCTTTATCGCCTACCACTGGCCTACAGGAAGTCCCTGTTTAGTAGAAACTAGTTTTATTATATTAAACAGTATGATATATGAAGTATAAGTCCATTTTAGGAACCATATATGATTAATCTCACTATAGAATGACTTATGTATATTTAATAACTTTTTCTAACCTTTTGTTTAAGACAGATGGAATGACCCGTCATTCTATCACATGATCTGCTAACAGTTCACGAATAACAAATTCAACTTCATTTATTTAAGAGATGATGTGGAAATTGTTCAAGGAACGAACAACAGTGAGATTGTACCAAAATAAAGTAAGTATTTATTCTAATTCAAATTCTTCAACTTTAGGGAAACGATCTTGAAAACCAAAAATGTTGTCCTAGTACTCTTATATCTGATTAATCGGATGGTACCTTAGATCGTCACAAATTTATGGATTTGTGATTGTTGGATTTTTCATAGCCATGTTCTCTACCACTCTCCATCTAAACATAATGGTTAGATTTTTCTTCCATATCCATATTTTCACCTATGTGGAAACCCAGTGATTAGTTTATTTGGGTAACCGTTACATTTCATACTTTCGTTTTTAAAGATTGGTTTTGGTATTCCTTTTTACGATGTGGGTTTCTATTAAATAAACTTTCGAATAGTAAACCATTTATAACCCCAACGAATTTCGAGGGTGAAATTCATTTTAAGGGGGGTAGAATGTAACACCCCGAGATTTTATGAAAAATATTCTTTTTAATTTCACTAATTTCTTGTGTTGTATGCTACACCAAAAGGATCTTGCATAAGACACATCCTTGATTTTCCTTGCATTACACGCAATCACGACCTTCCTCGATAGCGTGTGTAGTACGCAATAATGAGTTTCACTAAACAACAATATGCTATTAAAATATTATTAAAACTAGCCGTTATGAATAGTAATAACCAAATTTTGAAATTTTATAATTTTATTTTTCAAAATGGAATTAATGTTTTGATTCGTAATATCGAAATTAGCTTAGGGTGAAATTTTGGTGATTTTCGGATAACTTTTATATTTTGATGAATAGTGAAAATTACTAAATTTTAATTAAATTTTTTTTTTCAATCGAAATAATTAATAGTGATAAATTATTAATTTGAGTTGTTTTAAAGTATATTTAGAATATATTTTTACAATTTAATACAATGTTGGTCAATGGATGTAATTTCACATTTAAACCAGACATAAACAAATGTCAATCTTTTGATAGTTATTATCTCTCAAGAACATGCTATTTGTTTTGACGACGTGAATTAATTTTTAAATCAATTAATGCAACTGATATGTTTTGAATTTGGTAAAATAGAAATCATTTTTGAGTTCATAATATCAAATATAGCTTAGGCCTAATTTTTGGTATTTTTCTGAAAACGTTCAATTTTTGATGAATATTGAAACCACTAAGTGGTAGTTAAAAAAACTGAATTTTTTCATAAAACTTAATTTTACCGCTTCTGTGAGTGGAACTTCAAAAATCCGAGAGACACTGTTGATGTCAGTAAGTAAAATGTGGTTCAATGAGATGAAAATAATTTTTGGTGAATAGTAACTTTTAACTTTTATTTACCACGGTTAAAAGTAAATAGGGTAATTAAGGGTAGAAATGATATTATTATTACCCTAACACATGTCCTAATTATATTTTACAAGTGTAATTAGACCAAAAACAAACTTTGGAATAAAATATGACCATTTAATCCCACTTGGATTAGATTAGGGCATTTATTATTAATTTATTTAAAGAAGGGTTAAAAGAGTTAAAATCAATGTTTATTTACTAAAACATTTTTAATATAAGGTTATACATAAGATAAATTCGATTGTAAATATTCATTAGAAAGCTAAAAAGATTTCCTACATAATGGTAGTTTATTTGTAATATTTAGAGCTCAAATAATTTTATTTATTTATGACACAAAGATGATGCAGTAATTATCGTATTAATGAAATATTGACATAATTGATGTTATAAATACCAAAATAAATGTAATTTAAGACTTTTTATGAATTAAACTAATTTTATAGGTTAATATGACATGTTAGTATTGATTTAATTAACTTTTGGCGAACTTATCATTCTGTTATGAGTTTCACAAAAATCAATTACTAAATAGTGTCAAAATTGACATAAAATAGTTTTTTAAACAAATATTATATTATTAATTGTTTTTTTATTCCTAAAAATCTAAGGTTCGGACAAATGACTTAGATAAGGTTATATATATTAATAATAAACAATTTGGGGTTTCTTTTGCTTCTTATAGTAAGTTTATTAACCTTATAGTATAAGAACACAAGAAGACACAGTAAAAGTAAAATTATTTAACTTAATGTTAAATCTAAATGATAAGGTTAAAATAGGAACCTAAACTTGTCTAAATTCTATTGTATGAGAGGATTTAGACCCATCCCAACCTTAGAATCTAAATAAATCAATTTGGAGCTATTTAAAACCAAACTTGACTTTATAATAAAATAATGTTTTTAGTTATTCCAAAGGTGCCCATCTCCTCCCTTATAAAAGGGCACCTCCTCCCTCTCTTCCTCACACAACTTTGAGCCTTCAAGCTCGGACAACCCCTGTCAAATTCTCCTCTCCACTTCCCTAGAAACATCCTAGAGGGTCTGGTATTCCTAAAAGACCAATTTTTGTATCCTAAGAGGAGGTCTCAAAGAGGCGCTTCAAAGAAGAGGTAATTTCCGTTACCAATTCTTTCACCATTATTTCTTCTTCCACTTCTTCTTATAAGGTTGTTTCATTATGAAGTAATAACATCAGTATCACTCATATACTGATATGTTATTATAAATATGAAACAACTCTAATTAACCTTCTATCCATCCTACGGAAAAAGGAAATCACCGCGCGTGCGTACGTACGGAATACCGTCTCCACGCCGTGGTGTAATCCGATTTTCCACCAACACCTTACATGGATAGGGATTTATGGTGTAAAAAATAACTATACATAGTTATTATAACATAATAATTATTCTGATATATTGTATCATCCACTCCAATTCAATTCAATAATTATGGAAATGATATCATCGCTCGTGCGTACGTACGAACTACCGTCTCCACGACGCGATGAGATTCATTCTCCATGTTAACCATTTAAGAATGATTATAAAGTATATATAAGAAATAATAATGAAATATATAACATTATAAAGCTACTGGATTTATGTGTATATATATGTATGTCATCTACTTAATTCCATTCAACTCAATAAGGAAACGAAAACAGCGTTCATGCGTACGAACGGTCTACCGTCTCCATGAACGGTGTATTTCTTTCCATTTACTGATTTATTATATATATGTATATTTTGAATATATATATATATAAATCATGTTTTATATTTTGGAATTAAGTAATCATGATCTATGTAATCATATGAATAATTACAAGTCAAAACACGGACGACAAATGAAATAATTTTACCCAAAACGCTCTTTAACATGGAATTTACAAAAGAACGGGTAATATAAAGTCATAAGTGAACCATATATGATATCATAAAAATGAATATGATTCTAGAATAAGTCAATAAAATTATTTAAATCATTATACAGGAGGTTCAGACACTTACAAAGCAAGTCAGACCTAAGGTAAGGGAAATATCACAATCTCATTTTTATCTGAGATTGTTTATACTTTAGTATTTACTGGGGTGTATTTTATCATCCACATCCATGTTTCCTCAATATGTAATATTATTTCCATTCACCTACAATTTTTTAAATCCTATTTTACCCTTAGGTGAGTTTTTAGTAAAAGATATGAAAGGAATCTTTTGTCGTTTTTCGTACGAGGTACTTTTTGACTTTTCCGACAAAAGTACAGGAAGAATATTTTTTTTAACTTATACGGCATGAATGGATTTTTAAAACATTATTTCCAAGAATCTTACTTTACAAGTTTTCAAGTTTATTTTTAATCAACTTCTTTTAGTTTAGAATTGTATAACATGTTATGAAAGGAAATGTATTTTTGAAGTAGAAAGGATATTTTCCTCAAGAATGGAGTTCAAGTGTTTTATCAAAATTATTTTCCATCTAAGATAATATAGGTTTATGTTTCTATCCCTATTATTACATTGATTTGATTATGTTGTGATGGAATTATTTTTATGAATTCCTTTATCTTATATGAATTTTTTGATGATGTCACGATGTTTAAGATTCCCATTTTTATTACATGGGTTATGCAATGATGTATGATTTATGATTTTGTGGAACACATAAGAATGGTATCATTATAAGATGGGTGGGACCTATATATACCTCCAATTCATTGTGTAAAGATTTTATATCTCATGAGATAGACATGGCTGGAACGGTAGGTTATACCGGTTTCGTGAAACATGACTAAAACGAGGGTGACTCGGTTCAGAAAGGGACTTTGTCCTCTAAGATAGTCTTGCAAATGAGTCTTGACTAACAAGAAATGATTCTATATGATTATGTGTGTATGCCACAATGTTTCATGTTTTAAGTTATGATTATTGTGATTACATTTCACTGCCATGATTTATCCCATGTTATGAAATTATGATCTCTTTTGAAGGTTCAGATTTCCAAAAGTTATGTGCTTGTGTATACGATGTGATTGAAATTTCTTTTGTTTACCCTTACTGAGAATTTGAGCTCACCCTTTTATGTTTACTTTTCCCTAGGATATAACGAAAGGTTTTAGGTATAAAAAAAGAGGAAGATCTTTATGGGAGATGTTGAAGATCTTTCACCAGGATTAGAAGATTATATTACGAGTTTCCAAAGACACTGAACAATTATGATCCTTGTGTGTGTGTTTCTGTTATGTACTAAGTATTCCACAAATGTAATGTAATGTCAATGTACGTCAAGCTTCGGGTGTCTACAGGGGATCTTGGTCTTTATGAATGAGTTATGATTGAATCCCATCTTTATTCAAAACTACTGGAAGTCATAATATTCACTACTAATGTATCAATACTAGATATAAAGGTTGATATGGTTAAAGCCTACATTTTTTAAGGTATAAAGAATAATTTGACATTCAATTTCTATATTTAGGGTGACTTAAAAGTAGGTGATACCACCCCTAAAAATGAATGAATAGAGATTAAAATATCTAAAAAGGGAAAGGGACCTATCATTGAGAAAGTAGAACCCTCTAAAAATAATAATATTGGTAGATGTAGGAAAAATAATTATATCATACCAACCTAAAAAGACGATTCTCGAAAACATTGGGATGATTTAGTTGAAGGGGAAGAGAAGGAATTTGAAGATGAGATCATAACTGTTGAAATTCCTAAGGATGTTGGGGAAATTTTCAATCACACCTAGGAGGAGCATAATCTTGAAGATTTAAATCATAGAAATGATATAATTTTTTTATTTTGTTTGAATTTATACTTTATATCTGGTCTATGATCTTCATATGACCTTTGTTCCCCAATAGTTGAAGAATTATTCTGAAGATTTACATGATTCTAAGACTATGGATACAATATCTTATGAAGGAAAAATAAAAAAATATTCACATGAATGTATACATGATCAATATGATGATTCCCTTATGATGAAAATTTCACCTCTTAAGTCTTTCCCACCTCCTCTTAAATGAGTTTACAGAGATCAAAACACATAGAACTAAAAATATATTATAGGATGATAACACTGATATTTCTGTCAATCTCACAATATCTCAATCCAAAGAGGAAATTATATAGAATTTTACAACCATAGAATTGAATACTTGTCCCAAGATTCGGACCTATAAGAATAAATCTTGTGATGATGACATGATTGTTACTTCTCTAAAGGTAGTTTAATGTAATAATAATTATTTTTCTAGTTCTTATGTGATAAACCTTATTGACGATTATTCTACTCTAACTACAAAAATAGGTAAACCAAACAAAAAATCTGAAAGGGTGAAGAGATCCTGAGGTAAAAAAGGGGGGCTCAAACCCCAAACACTGGTTCAAATGTGTAGAGACCCTAAGTTTGACGTACATGGACATTACATTACTTTTGCGGAATACTTAGTACATAACAAAAACACACACACAAGGACCATAATAGTTTAGTGTCTTTGGAAACTCGGGATATAATCTTCTAATCGCGGTGAAAGATATTCAACATCTCCCATAAAGATATTAATTTTTTTTCCTACCTAAAACCTTTCTTTATATCTTGGGGAAAATAAAACATAAAATGGTGAGCTCAAATGCTCAGTAAGGGTAAACAAAAGAAATATCAATCACATCATATTCATAAAAACATAACTTTTGGAAATCTTAACCTGCAAAAGAGAGAATAATTTCATAACATGGGATAAATCATAGTAGTGAAATAGAATCCCAATAATCATAACATAAAACATGAAACCTTGTGGCATACACACATAATCATAGAGAATCATTTTTTATTAGTCAATACTCATTTCCAAGACTATCTTAGTGGACAAAGTCCATTTCTGAATCGAGTTCACTCCTCGTTTCAGTCCTGTTTCACTGAACTGGTATAACCTACCGTTCCAGCCAAGTCTATCTCATGAGATATAAAATCTTTACCCAATGCATTGGAGGGAGATATAGGTCCCACCCATATCATAATGATACAATTCTTATGTGTGCCACAAAATCATAAATCATACATCATTGCATAACCCATGTAATAAAAATGGGAATCTTAAACATCGTGACATCATAAAACAATTCATATAAGATAAAGGAATTCATAAAAATATTTAAATCAAATCATAATCAAATATAGGTAATAATAGGGATATAAATAGAACACTTTATTATCTTAGATGGAAAATAATTTTGATAAAACACTTGAACTCCATTCTTGAGGAAAATTTCCTTTCTACTTCAAAAACACTTTTCCTTTATTAGCATGTCATACAATTATAAAATAAAATAATTTGATTAAAAATAAGCATGAAAACTTGTAAGGGAAGCTTCTTTGAAATAATTTTTCAAAAATCCATTCATGCCGTGTAAGTTAAAAGAAAACATTCTTCTCATACTTTTGTCGGAAAAGACAAAAAGTACCTCGTACGAAAAATGACAAAAGATTCCATTCATATCTTTTACTAAAAACTCACCGAAGGGTAAAATTGGAATTAAACTTTTTTAGGTGAATGGAAACAATATTACATATCGAGGAAACATGTATGTGGATGATAAAATACACCCTAGTAAATACCAAAGTATAAACAATCTCGGATAAAAATGAGATTGTGATATGTCCCTTACCTGATGTCCGATATGCTTTGTATGTATCCAAACTTCCTGTATAATGATTTAAATAATGTCATTGGATTATTAAAAAATCATATTCATTGTTATGATATCATATATGGTTCACTTATGACTTTATATTACCCTTTCCTTTGTAAATTCCATGTTAAAGAGTGTTATGGGTAAAATCGTTTCATTTGTCGTCCGTGTTTTGACTTGTAATTATTCATATGATTACATAGATCATGATTAATTAATTAAAGAATATAAAACATGATTTATATATAATATATATTCAGAATATACATATATATAATAGATCGATAAATGGAAAGAAATACACAGTTCATGGAGACGGTAGGCCGTACGTACGCATGAACACTGTTTTTGTTTCCTTATTGAGTTGAATGGAATTAAGTAGATGAAATAAATATATACATAAATACAGAATCTTTATAATGTCATATATTTCATTAGTATTGCTTATATATACTTTATAATCATTCTTAAATGGTTAACATGAAGAATGAATCTCATCGCGTCGTGGAGACGGTAGTCTGTACGTACGCACGAGCGATGATATCATTTCCATAATTATTGAATTGAATTGGAGTGGATGATACAATATATCAAAATAATTATGATGTTATAATAACTATGTATAGTTATTCTTTACACCATTATACCCATCCATGTAAGGTTTTGGTGGAAAAACAGATTACACCACGGCGTGGAGACGGTATTCCGTACGTACGCACGCGCAGTGATTTTGTTATCCGTAGGATGGAAAGAATGTGAAATGGGGTTGTTTCATATTTATAATAACAAATCAGTATATTAGTGATACTGATGTTATTACTTTACAATGAAACAACTAAAGAAGAAGAAGTTGAAGAAGAAAGAAGCTTGAAAGAATCAGGAGAAGAAATTACCTCTTCTTCGATACGCCTCTTTGAAACCTCCTCATAGGGAACTAAGATTGGTCTTTAAAGTAGAACAGAACCTCTAGGATGTTTCTAGGGAAGTGGAGAAGATAATATTTCAGGGGTTGGCCGATATTGAAGGCTCAAATTGGTGTGAGGAGGAGAGGGAGGAGGTTCCCTTTTATAAGGGAGGAGAGGGGCACCTTTGGAATTCTTAACAATATTAATTTATAATAAATATTACCCCACTTTAAAACCTCCAAAAATGACTCATATCCAAAGATTAGATGAGATATGGTTGTAATATCATCAACCAATAAAATTTATACTTGTTAGGTATTTATTTTAAACATTATCAACTTGATTTATCCTTATTTAGTCAATTTAATTTTATTTGTGGTAATAAAATTCTAAAAATTAAATTATAACAAATAATTACTTATTTGTTGTGAATTTTCCATAATTAGATACTTTATAAACTTTTCTACCATATAAATTTAAATTTATAATTTTTAAATATATTTGTGATTTTTAAACAATTTTATAATATATTATTTTTTTAAAATAACAATAGTGTCAATTTTGACACTATTCATTTATTTGAATTTAAATAAAATATATACAGAAGATATGTTCGAACCAAAAGCTTTAATAGAATCATAAAAGGTCATATGTATCTAGAAAATTAGTGTAGAACATTAAATAGTTCATATAATATTTATTTTAGTATTTTTAAAACCCTTTATTTGGTTTATCTCTTAATAAATAAATTACTGTAACATTTTTGTATAATTATTTAATATACTTATTTGTTTCATAAAAATTAAAAATAAAATCCTATAATTAAGATAAATCTATTAAATTTCATAATAATACTTTTACTAGAATTTATCATCTTAAAATAACTATATTTAAATTGTTATATTTATTAAATTATGAAGATGACAACTTTGGTATTATTTAAAATAAAATAGTATAAGTGTCATAATCGCTTTTATAAGGCTCCAAATGGTCCACTATTATACCATTGGATGATTATGGTTTATATGTACATGGAAAGAAAAATTTGGTCAGGGGTTTGGGCATTTTATGGTTACTATTATATTAATAAAAACTATATTCTTGATTTTTCACTAGATAAACAATTTCTACATCACTATTGTGTTACAATTAATGATAATTATTTAATCCCTAAAAATTATAAATAAATTCACATGATGTATATAATTTCATTAGATTTCTGGAGACTATTCATGTTCGAAGTTTCATGAAGTTTATCACTAAATTAAAATTAATATACTTATAAGATTTAAGAGAGTGACATGTTGTCACTTTCTTTGGTTTTAATAATAATTAAATTATTTTCATGGTAAAAAGTCCATAAAATGAATCTAATCAGACCCTTAGGTTATATGGGTATACGTTTATCCATTTAATAGATTTTTTTCATGTGTTAGGGTAATTTTATAATATTATATTTACTCTTAATTACCAGATTTACCTTTAACTATGGTAAATAAACTTTACTGTAGTTACTATTCATAATTCAAAAAAATAAAAGGTAGCTTATTAACATTATTTGGACCCACTGATTCCAAATATGGAATCCATTTTTTCAAATTCAATACACAAAAGTTATTGAAATTAAATTAAAATTAATCCCGTTGTCGAAAGAAAACGGGTTTTTCTTTAAAACATTGCAAAAGATTGAATTGATTTAACCTACGAATTTAATGTAAAATCAATAATAATGGCATACATTATATTAAATGATAAAAATATGTTCTATTTATACTTTCAA
This sequence comes from Viscum album, assembly GCA_963277665.1. NCBI lineage: Eukaryota > Viridiplantae > Streptophyta > Magnoliopsida > Santalales > Viscaceae > Viscum > Viscum album. The sequence continues at coordinate 2,031,331,343 of OY728146.1, read as the reverse complement.
GCCATTAAATGTTATAATTTAACCATATAAATAATTGAGATGAAAAAAGTTGTTTTTAATTAAAATATAGCGTGTTTTTACTATTCATCAAAATATGAAATTTACCAGAATAATATGAAAAATTTATCCAAAGTAAATTTTTATTTCTTTATTCCAATGAAGAATTTTATTTTGTCAAATTGAACTTATAAACATGTCAAAAACTAGATTTAATGTGTGTGCGCCATCAAAAGGCGGCAGAACTGCATTTTTTGAAAAATACTTATTTTACCCGAAAAATTTATTTTGTTCTTATACCATGTTCTAGAAAATGTGTAAGATGAATAATAATGTTATAAAATTAAAAATATAGTTAATAATATTCATAAAGGCTAGTTCATAATAATATTATAATAATATATCATTGTTTAGTAAAACCCGGTATTGCGTACAACACACGCTATCGAGGAAGGTCGCGAGTGTGTGTAATGAAAGCCAAGTTTGGGTTGCATGTTGTGAAAGAATCCTTTGTTGTTTTGTATAACAGAATCCAACCATATTTCGTTTATACATTGAATATATATATATATATACTCAACATTGCGTAGAATAACTATTATCAAAATTGTGTAAAACACGATCCAAGAATAGTGTTGCGTATACTGCAAGCTAATACGGTGTTGCGTATAGCGCAAGGTAATCTTGGTGTAGCATACAACACAAGAAATTAATGAAATTAAAAGAATATTTTTCATAAAACCTCGGGGTGTTACATTCTACCCCCCTTAAAATGAATTTCGCCCTCGAAATTCTTCGGGGTTAAAATGGTTTACTACTCGAAAGTTTGTTTAATAGAAACCCACATCGTAAAAAGGAATACCCAAACATGGATTTAAAAACTAAATTATGAAATGTAATGGTTACCCAAATTAACTCATCACTGGGTTTCCACGTAGGAGAACATAGGTGAAAATATGGATATGGATGAAAATTCTAACCATCCAGTTTTGATAGAGAGTGGTAGAGAACATGGCTATGAAAAAGCCAACAATCACAATGATATTGATTTGTGATGATCTAAGGTACCATCTGATTCATCGGATATAAGGGAACTAGGACAACATTTTTGGTTTTCAAGATCATTTCCATAAAGTTGATGAATTAAAAGAAATAATTGCATGATTTTAGTACAATCTCATTGTTGTTGGTGAATTGAACAATTTCCACTTCATCCCTTAAAGAAATGAAGTTTAATTTGTTATTCGTGATGTGTTAGCAGATCATGTGATAGAATGATGGGTCATTCCATCTCTTTCAAAAAAAAAGGTTAGCAAAAGTTATAAGTCCATCTTTTGGTTATATTAATCGTATATGGTTCCAAAAATGAAAGTATACTTCATATATCATACTTCTTAATAAAATAAAACTACTTTCTACTAATGAGGGACTTCATGTAGGCCAGTGGTAGGCGATAAAGGCCAGTCGCACTTTGGTTGTGGGTTCGATTCCCACAGCCTTGTCCGACACGATGGGCTGTCGCCCATCCTGCAGGTTGTCCTTTTTCTAAAACTATATTACTATAACATCCCATCAATAATATCGAAAAAACTTTTATCCTTAAGCAATAATAACTTATGTCCAACATAATCCATTCCAATATTTAGGCCTATCCATAATTCTGCAGTCCACTCTCATAATATAGTGAAAATGATTACCAGAGATTTAATACCATCGTTGATCCCCATATATCGTAAGATATGTCTTGTTGGTCACATTCCAAACATTTGAAGGCCTTAATCATGTATTCTATTGAAAAATGAATACCCATTGAACCTTAGTGAAAACATGAATGCAGTTAAAAGTTAACACTTTCCACATACCAAAATCCTTAAAATTCTATATACTCAAACCATGATATCACTTAGTCCTTATATCAATCATGAACTCATGAATACAATCAAACATCTCATTATCTTTTTATTCCTTCATTATGTGCATATCATCAACTTTACAAAAATATCTGAATAACCATCCATGGTTACTGGTACCATTCAACATATACCTTCAAATACTTCTAGGAAAAACAATAGTGTAACAATCCTTAGATGATTCTTTATTCCATAGTACCATTAACTATACAACATAACTCTCTATAAACATAAAATCATTCCACTACCTTCTAAAACAACCGACTGAGCTTCAACACTTCTTTCAGCTCATATATCATTTGTAGTCTCCTCATCATCAACCACATAAATACTACCCATATGACCATGCTGATTCTCTTCATGAGATTTTCCATTAGGGCATTGGTTTGCATAATGCCCGTACATTCCACATTTAAAACATCTAATCATTGTTGATGTCATAGCAATACCATTATACTTGTCCACGGTGTTAACTGAACCTTTTCCTTTGCACTTACTGGCTTTGTGTCCTTCTTTTCCACACCCAAAGCATCTTCCAGTTCCTTTGAAACAATCTCCCTGATGCCTCTTCCCACATGATTTACATGAGGGAAATTGAACTTTCTTTCCTCTATGATCATCATGAAACTCCATCTTTCTATTATTATTTGAGTCAGGAAACTTACCAAAGTTGAGATTATTGATCATATTATGAGATTTCTGATTAGGCATAATATCGATGTTTGGACTTCCAGATCCCGTTTCATTTGGTTTCTCATGAAGAAAATCATTCCATTGTCTATCATATCCTCCATTATTGTGAATCTTTCTGTTTCCATCCATTTTCTAAAACCCAAAAAAAATAGTGTGAGAGGCAAAAATCATTCTAGGGAAAAAAACATAGTAAAGGGGGATTATCCTCAATATCTAACATCTTAGGTTAAATTCTATGATCGTTACCGTAGTTCTAGGACTGTATCCTATATGTATAATTATCCTTAGGGACATCCTTAGACATACCTTAGAAATATCTCTAGGGATCTCACTAACGGTTTCGCATCCTATTTTCCAAAGGTTGACTAAACTGTTCCTCTGATACCAACTGTAGAGACCCTAATCTTGACGTACATGGACATTACATTACTTTTGCGGAATAATTAGTACATAACAAAAACACACACACAAGGACCGTAATATTTTAGTGTCTTTGGAAACTCGGAATATAATCTTCTAATCATTGTGAAAGATCTTCAATATCTCCCATAAAGATATTCCTTTTTTTCCTACCTAAAACCTTTCATTATATCCTGGGGAAAAGAAAACATAAAAGGGTGAGCTCAAATGCTCAGTAAGGGTAAACAAAAGAAATATCAATCACATCATATTCATAAGAACATAAATTTTGGAAATCTTAACCTGCAAAACAGAGCATAATTTCATAACATGGGATAAATCATAGTAATGAAATGGAATCCCAATAATCATAACATAAAACATGAAACTTTGTGGAATACACACATAATAATAGAGAATCATTTCTTATTAGTCAAGAATCATTGCCAAGACTATCTTAGTGGACAAAGTCCATTTTTGAATCGAGTTCACTCCTCGTTTCAGTCCTGTTTCACTGAACCGGTATAACCTACCGTTCCAGCCATGTCTATCTCATGAGATATAAAATCTTTACCCAATGCATTGGAGGGAGATATATGTCCCACCCATCTCATAATGATACCATTCTTATGTGTGCCACAAAATCATAAATCATACATCATTGCATAACCCATGTAATAAAAATGGGAATCTTAAACATCGTGACATCATAAAACAATTCATATAAGATAAAGGAATTCATAAAAATATTTCCATCACAACATAATCAAATCCATGTAATAATAGGTATAGAAACAGAACACTTTATTATCTTATATGGAAAATAATTTTGATAAAACACTTGAACTCCATTCTTGAAGAAAATTTCCTTTCTACATCAAAAACACTCTTCCTTTATTAACATGTCATACAATTATAAAATAAAAGAATTTGATTAAAAATAAACATGAAAAACTTGTAAGGGAAGCTTATTGGAAATAATTTTTTAAAAATACATTCATGCCGTATAAGTTGAAAGAAAACATTCTTCTCGTACTTTTGTCAGAAAAGTCAAAAAGTACCTCGTACGAAAAATGACAAAAGATTCCTTTCATATCTTTTACTAAATACTCACCAAAGGGTAAAATTGGATTTAAAATTTTTTTTAGGTGGATGGAAACAATATTACATATCGAGGAAACATGGATGTGGATGATAAAATACACCCCAATAAATACCAAAGTATAAACAATCTCGGATAAAAATGAGATTGTGATATGTCCCGTACCTTATGTCCGATATGCTTCGTATGTATCCTAACCTCCTGTATAATGATTTAAATAATGTCATTGACTAATTACAGAATCATATTCATTGTTATGATATCATATATGGTTCACTTATGACTTTATATTACCCTTTCTTTTGTAAATTCCATGTTAAAGAGTGTTTTGGGTAAAATCGTTTCATTTGTCGTCCGTGTTTTGACTTGTAATTATTCATATGATTACTTAGATCATGATTACTTAATTCCAGAATATAAAACATGATTTATATATAATATATATTTAGAATATACATATATATAATAGATCGATAAATTGAAAGAAATACACCGTTCATGGAGACGGTAGGCCGTACGTACGCATGAACGCTGTTTTCGTTTCCTTATTGAGTTGAATGGAATTAAGTAGATGAAATACATATATAAATAAATCCAGTAGCTTTATAATGTCATATATTTTATTATTATTTCTTATATATACTTTATAATCATTCTTAAATGGTTAACATGGAGAATGAATCTCATCGCGTCATGGAGACGGTAGTCCGTACGTACGCACGAGCGATGATATCGTTTCCATAATTATTGAATTGAATTGGAGTGGATGATACAATATATCAGAATAAGTATGATGTTATAATAACTATTTATAGTTATTCTTTACATCATTATACCCATCCATGTATGGTGTTGGTGGAAAAACAGATTACACCACGACGTGGAGACGAGATTCCGTACGTACGCACGTGCGGTGATTTTGTTTTCTGTAGGATGGATAGAAGGTGAAATGGGGTTGTTTCATATTTATAATAACAAATCATTATATTAGTGATACTGATGTTATTACTTTATAATGAAACAACTAAAGAAGAAGAAGTTGAAGAAGAAAGGAGCTTGAAAGAATCGGGAGAAGAAATTACCTCTTCTTCGATACGCCTCTTTGAAACCGCCTCTTAGGGAACTAAGATTGGTCTTTAAAGTAGACCAGAAACTCTAGGATGTTTCTAGGGAAGAGGATAAGATAATTTGTCAGGGGTTGGCTGAGCTTGAAGGCTCAAATTGGTGTGAGGAGGAGAGGTAGGAGGTTCCCTTTTATAAGGGAGGAGAGGGGCACCTTTGGAATTCTTAAAAATATTAATTTATAATAAATCTAACCCCACTTAAAAACCTCCACAAATGACTCATATCCGAATATTAGATGAGATATGGTTTTAATATCATCAACCAATCAAATTTAGACATGTTAGGTATTTATTTTAAACATTATCAACTTGATTTATCCTTATTTAGTCAATTTAATTTTATTTGTGGTAATAACATTATAAAATTTAAATTATAACAAATAATTACTTATTTGTTGTGAATTGTCCATAATAGGATACTTTATAACATTTAATACTATATAAATTTAAATTTATATTTTTAAATATATTTGTGATTTTTAACCAATTTTATAATATATTATTTTTATAAAATAACAATAGTGTCAATTTTGACAGTATTGATTTATTTGAATTTAACTAAAATATATACAGAAGATATGTTCGAAGAAAAAGATTTAATTGAATCATAAAAGGTCATATGTATCTAGAAAATTAGTGTAGAACATTAAATAGTTCATATAATATTTATTTTATTATTTTTGAAACCCTTTATTTGGTTTATCTATTAATAAATAAATTACTGCAACATTTTTGTATAATTATTTAGTATACTTATTTGTTGCATAAAAATTAAAAATAAAATCCTATGATGAATCTAAATCTATTAACTTTAATAATAATACTTTTACTAGAATTTATCATCTTAAAATCACAATATTTAAATTGTTATATTTATTAAATTATGAAGGTGACAACTTTGGCATTATTTAAAATAAAATAGTATAAGTGTCATAATCGCTTTTATAAGGCTCCAAATGGTCCAATATTCGACCATTGAATGATTATGGTTTATATGTACATGAAAAATAAATTTTTTTCGGGGTTTTTTGCATTTTATGGTTACAATTAGTTTAATAAAAACTATATTCTTGATTTTTCACTAGATAAACAATTTCTGCATCACTATTGTGTTACAATTAATGATAATTATTTAATCCATAAAAATTATAAATAAATAAACATGATGTAGATAATTTCATTAGCTTTCTGGAGACTTCATGTTCGATGTTTCATGAATTTTATCACTAAATTAAAATTAATATACTTATAAGATTTAAGAAAGTGACATGTTGTCACTTTCTTTGGTTTTAATAATAATTAAATTATTTTCATGGTCAAAAGTCCATAAAATGAATCTAATCTGACCCTTAGGTTATATGGGTATACTTTTATCCATAAAATAGAATTTTGGCATGTGTTATGGTAATTTTATAATAATATATTTACCCTTAATTACCCGATTTATCTTTAACTATGGTAAATAAAATTTACCGTAGTTACTATTCATAATTCACAAAAATAAAAATTAGCTTATTAACATAATTTGGACCCACAGATTCCAAATATGGAATCCCTTTTTCCTAATTAAATACACAAAAGTTTTAGAAATTAAATTAAAATTAATCCCGTTGTCGAAAGAAAATGGGTTTTTCTTTAAAACATTGCAAAAGATTGAATTGATATAACCTACGAATTTAATGTAAAATCAATGCTAATGACATACATTATATTAAATGGTAAAAATATATTCTACTTATACTTTAAAACCATCCAATATTTTAATTTAACCATATAAATTATTACGATGAAAAAAGTTGTTTTTAATTAAAATATAACGTGTTTTTACTATTCATCAAAATATGAAATTTACCAGAATAATATGAAAAATTTATCCAAAGTAAATTTTTATTTATTTCTTCCAAAGAAGAATTTTATTTTGTAAAATTGAACTTATAAACATTTCAAAAACTAGATTTAAATTGGGTGCGCCATCAAAAGGTGGCAAAACTGCATTTTTTGGAAAAATACTTATTTTACCCGAAAAATTTATTTTCTTCTTATACAATGTTCTAGAAAATGTGAAAGATGAATAATAATGTTATAAAATTAAAAATATAGTTAATACTATTAATAACGGCTAGTTCATAATAATATTATAATAATATATCGTTGTTTAGTAAAACCCAGTATTGCGTACAACACACGCTATCGAGGAAGGTCGCGATTGTGTGTAATGCAAGCCAAGTCAGAGATGCGTGTTGTGAAAGAATAATTCATTGTTTTGTATAACAGAATCCAACCATAGTTCTTTTATACATTGAATATATATATATATACTCAACGTTGCGTAGAATAACTATTATCAAAATTGTGTATAACACGATTCAAGAATAGTGTTGCGTATACTGCAAGCTAATACGGTGTTGCGTATAGAACAAGGTAATCTTAGTATAGCATACAACAAAATACATTAATGAAATTAAAATAATATTTTTCATATAACCTCGGGGTGTTACAAAATGTGTATCTTTTTTTGGAACTATTAGGGTGTGGAAAACCCTGACACTGTCAGATCTTTAAAAAAACATATTTACATACCCAAACCAAATTGTTTTTCTATTCTTGAGCCTAAGTTTAAATTTTCCGCTAGTTTTTTGAACATAAAGGATATGACTTTATTTGTGTTAGAATTTATAATTCTTATGTTTAATCTCATTGGGTTTTTGTACATTCTTTATTGAACAATTATTATGATTTTAACATTGAAGAACATATTCTCACTTGTGAAGTGGTCTCCCAAAATTTCAACATGTTCTATTCCTTTAGTTATGATAAAAATTTATATTAAGAAAGAAGATTAATTTGGAAGAATTTTTCATTTTTATGTAGTAGAATTAATGATCCTTTGATAATTATTGGGGATTTTAATTACATCCTCAATTTCAGTGAAATAATGAGTCCAGAACATTCCTTAATCTCTAAAATGGAGTTGTAATACTACATTGAAGACATTAATTTAATTGGTATAAACTTAGTTAGATCCAAGTATACTTGGTATAAAAGTCACTACAATAGAGTTATATCTAGTAAGATTTTAAAATAATTTTATAATAAAAAATACATATATAAGTGGGATACTATCTCTAGCACTACCCTTACTAAATTAAATTCTGATCACCATATGATTTTAGTCATTATCTTTTCTAGAAGATCCGTACATTCCATTCCTTTTAGATTTAATAATACTAGGGCCTCCATTACTTAATGTGGTGATATTTTTAGGGAGACTTGAAATTCTATGAATTATAGAAATAATTCTTTCAATTATATTATAAAACTAAAATTCTTAAAGAAAAAACTCAAAATAGGGTGTAAATTAACATCCACCCAAATTGAACATGATATTGCTTATCTAGAATCTAATTTTAACCAGATAAAATAATCATTTAAAAACTCTGACTTTGATTCTTATATTTATCTATAAATTTAACTCTTTACCAAACTAAACTATCATCAATCTATAAATGATAAACTTTAAAAAGAGATAATGAAAACTAATCGTCTTATGGATAGAGAAAGAAACAAAAAGTTTTAAAACTATATTTAAAGTTATAAAAATGATTGTAGTCCTCTTACCTTTCTAAAGGAGGTAGAAAATATCATTGATAATGATGAAATACTTACTCATCACATTGTTTCTTATTTTAGAAATATGTTCACTGGGATATATCTTAATAGGGATTTACTCACTGAAATCATTCAAGACATTGTTAACAATGATAGAAATATTTTTACAACATATGTCCCTCTTAATGGTGATATTAAAGACAATTGTATTATCCAGAAGATATATATTTCTCTTGGACCTTATGCCTTTACAAAATCATCACCTCGATGATTGTAAATTGGTTAAACCATTTTTTTAAATGTAAATATTCCACATGGTATTAATTCCCATTTTCATTAATTGATTCGAAATGTGGAGAATGCCTCTAAGATTCAAATTTTTAGACATATATATCTTATTAAAAAACAATACAATATTGTTTAGAATCTTATTGAAAATAAACATTCTATAATTGCTAATAAAATTTCTTCTAAGAATCAGTTTTTGATTTTTAAAGGGTAGAACCATTTAGGATTATATCTTCTTTGCCACTAAATGGACCAATCATCTAATGAAATCAAACATAAGAGGTATAATTTCTATTAAACGTGAAATTATAAAGTCCTTTTATACTATGGCTTGTATTTTCGAATACAAGGTTCTTCAATGTTTTTTTTCAATGATATATTTGTTAACCGAATTAAAAACCTTTTTAAATTCTATAACATATCTGTTCTTCTAAATGACTCTCCTAAGGGTAATTTTAATTTCTCAAAATGAGTTAGATAGGGTGACCCCTATATAGTATCAATTTTTCTATTTTTGAGTATTATTGAATCATATTTCAAACAAAATTGGTGAATCAAAGTAAACTCAAGTGGGTAAGAAAATATTCAAAATCTAAAGGTGTCTCTATCACATTATGATGTTGTTTCAGGGAAATATATAAACTAGTGTAAATCCTTTATTTTATTTTAAAATAGTATTCCATTGGCTATAAAAGATTTTATAATGATTGATTTTTCTATCAATGTGGGTTCTCTTCTCTTCACATATCTTGGTGTGCCTCTATTTTGGGGAAGGCCTATAATTACATTCTTTTACCAAATAGTAGATCAAATAAAAAACGAGCTTTCTTCTGGGAAAGGGATTTATTTATCTATATATGAAAAAAATTTCTTTATTAAATCCACCATTTTTCCTAAATGGTTTATTCTTTAATATTTTAAAATTTTCTTATTGGTCTTCTTAAAAAGATAAATGTTTCTATTAAAAGATTCTATTCAAGTGGGAGAACTCTTGAATGAAATTAATCACTATCACTTGTAATAATTTCTACGTGAAAATTGATAATAGTACACATGGAATCAAGAATATAAAGTTATTTAATTTCTATTTACAATATAGGTTCACATGGAATCTCCAGAATAATAATTCTATGGATCTCAATTTTCATAGAGGATTTTTTATCAACATACTAATAAAGGAAACCTGTACTATATGGAATCTTCCCTTTGGTCAAAAATCCAATATTATTTCTCAAAAATTATGTCTCACTCTAGATTTATCATTATCAATGAGTCTTCTCTTAATTTTTTTGTTGGATTACTAGACTGTCTCTCCCTTTTCCCCATGGTGGATCCACTATATTTTACTAATGATACTCATATTTCTATATATGATTATTTGAACTCAATTCAACAAAAAATACTTAATTATGTTAGAATTATGGTCAAAAATTGAGTTTTCTCTAATACAGATGATTTATTAATTTGGGAACCTGCTAATAGTGGAGGTCTGAATTCTAAAATTTTTTATTGCCACAATTTCCTTTGAACATATTATGATTTTTCTTGGCTGAAAATATTTGATAATAATTGGATGATGACTTCTAATTTTACTCCTATTTGGAATATTTCTAATTATCTAATAATTAATGATACATATCTAAAATCTTTTTTTATTGTTAAATTATGTTCCAATTTTGTTTGTAAAATCCTCATACAGTAGATACCGATGACCTTTTCTTGTTCAGGGATACTACTTCTGCTTTCTAAAAATAAATCTATGTTCTCTTTTATATTAGTTGGATAGAAGTTGGATTCATATGGGATAATCTATTGCAATGTACTTCTATAGATAACTAATTTTAGATTAAGAATATCATTATTACTGTATTGGTTGAACTAGTTAGTCTTTTATGATAATAATTATTTTATTCATCATAATAATATTTTCAACCTATAAGAAGTGAAAGTCAAAATACATCATTCTATCAATGACGTTGGATTGCTACATCATGATCTGTCTAAAAACTCTATCCTAGAAATCACTATCTTGAATTCTATGGGAATTGTTGAAAATTTCTTCTCACATGATGGTACCTTTAAAGCCTTTTGAAATTCCCCACTCCCAAGATGGATAAATGTCAAGGTAGATGGTGCATCTAAAGGAAACATATGTCCCTCAGTTCATGTATCTATCTAGAGGGACCATAATGGGTAGAATCCTGGATGATTTTATGGTACCCCTGGAATGAAATCATTTTTAGAAGATGGAATTATTAGTGTTATCACTATGGTTATTATTGTATAAAAAATGTTTTGGAGCATCATATGTTTGAAAAGTGACTCAACCCCCATTGTATAAGTAGTCTAGAAGGGTGTGACTCTGCAATTCATGGCCCCTCAAAACTCAGTTGTTGGAATACATGATTTCATTTTTAGAGATCAATCATATTGTCACCAAATAATTTCATGAGGTGAAAACTATGGCAAATGGGATTGCCAAAAAATTATTTAACACCAACATCACTTGGTTGGATGAAATTCGTACAGAATTCCCCAATTTTTTTGAAAAATATTTTAAATTTTTTTCTCCTTTTGACTTTTATTTTTCTATAATTTTTTTCTAAAGGAAAATTATCTTAGTCTTTTTTACCAAGGAATCACCATTAAGGATTATAGGTGAGGAATTAGTTTGCAATTATATGCAAACTACATGAGATGAACGTTAATTTATTCTATTGCTAACATTTTTTTCTTGGAGGTTTCATCATAGTTAGTCCATTGACATTTGAGGAAGATATGGGAAATTAACACTCTGATAAGTGGGACCTATTGAGACCATCAGGTAAGTTATGATAGTGGTATACTATTTGGATATTCATTGTCACTCTCTATTTTACAAAAAAAACATTCATACATCTCTTATTAGGAGGTACATTCCCAATATTATGCGCTCCATTGACAATGATGATGCTTAGCTAGAGCTGGATACCTAATTTGTGGAGTGCCTAGTGCATATTACAGACCATAGTTAGAAATTAATTCTCGGTAGGTTGATATAATTATTTTGTATTCCATATCATCATGGGTAAATATTATAGGAGACCTAGGATTGAGTGGTTTATGTTTGTGCTCAAGGGCCTATTTTTTCTTAGAAGGACCTTTGAAGTTACTACATAAGAATGAGAATCCACAAGAGTGGGATAATTGTAACATCATCAATTGATATGTTTGAAAAGATACGTTGAATATATATAAATTCTATACTTTTTTTAACTCAGTTTTGGTTGGTTAAGAGGTTGGTTTTTAAGATATGGGGTCCTTGGGTTGAGTGTGTAAAGAAATAGTGTATAAAAGATACATGGTGGCTAAAAATTGGGAAAAAAATTGTTTGTTGGGATCTAATTTCTAGACGGTATAGGTGGTAGTTGTCCTATATAAGTACAAAAATCACTAGCTAGCTGGTGGATGAAGAAGAACGCTTGGAATTCTAAAAAGAACAAAGGATGGCTAGTGAGACCCATTGGCTCATCAGTTCACCCCATCTAAGGATGAATTAAAGATATCATATGGGTTTTAAATTTATTTATATTTACAAATTATTTAAAACCTATTTATAAACCAATATCCTTATTTCAAATTAGATACATACCCACTTGACTCAGGAGTTCATTTGTTCATCTTCCCTTGGTCTATCATGTTTTCTCCACCTTGCAAGCACTATAATGGTATGTTCTTCTTCAATCTATGAAAATAAATTATCTTTATTTTTATGTGATCGTGGATCTATAAGTGATTTTTTTTCTATAATTATCCCATTATTTTGTTTCATTCTTCATATGTGAGTTAAATCTATAGCATATTGACAACATTTAATGATTGAATCAAGATTTATATTCATGATTAAGTGTTCTATTGGTAAGTGTTTATGACTCATTTTTTAAACCATTTCTAAATAGTAAAATTATTATATAACCTTGATCCATTATCTTTCCATTTGTATACTAGTAGAGGATTCAATATGCAAACGACAATCCCTATTGTTCAATGACAAAACTTTCAAGAATAGTGATGTTTCTATGAAAGTATGTTAAATCGAACATCTTGAAAACTATTTCATATTTAATATATTTTTCGTTGATGGATTGTGGATATATTTATGTTTGTTATCTAAAATTAGGGATCTATTATAGAATCAATGATGAATTCATGATATATTCTTAGAATGAAAATAGATTTAGTGGATTACTATCCCTTTCATTGGTATATCTCATAAATGGATCTGTTTATGGATTCCATAAGGTATGTGATTCCAGAACCACCTTCTTGACTAATACTCTCTTTGAGTCATATTTATAAAACTATTTCACATTGAAACAAAACTGATATAGTTATCCTATATGTGCTATAAAATTATTCATGGTTGTACAATGGGTTTGGTATTTGATCCTTTGATCAAACATGAAATTATTTATAAAAACACTTGAGATATGAAGTCACCTACCTCATTGAGGTAGTGTTTTTTATCATTAGAATGATGTGAATTTTTTTGATATCTTATAGAATATATTGAGTTTGATCACATGTGCATATGTTTTTATTTTTATTTCTTTCATACTCATGATATGGTATCTGTTACATGTCATGTTATGCTCATTTTCCTTATGTTTTTTCTCAGTATACGTTTTACTTTTAGTATATACATAGTTACCATGTGTTACATAGTCATGATGTGGATCAGTATCCCTGTTGTGGGATTTTTTTGAATATTATTTTGAAATGAGGACTGGACTAGGTTGGATGATGGGTTAGGATGACTTAGGGTTGCCTAACCTAGGGGAATGATAGTCCATGTGATCTGACCTAGGATTCAACAGGGTTCATGATTGTATATGTGACGTCACCTAACAGATATTAATATGAAATTATGGTATATTATTGTATGACCTAGAGACCAAGGGCATGTATAAGTATTATGAAGCATCAAGGCTAGATCTTAGTCTTCTAATGTTTCCATGGAAATTCTGTTGTTTTCAAGAAAGGAGAAAAGGAAGGTATAGAAGGGGATCCTGGTGGATTGGATAGTACATGAACAATTGGTATATTTTTTTTCGTATTGTTTATTTTACTTATTATCATGTTATAAAGTCACATGCACATGAACTTGTGTTGATGAAAAATTAGTGGCAACCTAGTGGTTTTTATTAATCACAACCAATATGGGAATTTCAATGCACATACAAAACATCAATTATTGGGATATAGTAAAGATAATTGTTCCCATGGTAGATGGTTGAGAAAAGGATAATTGAGTTGGGAGAAATATGGGGATATACTCTAGGGGACACTACTTTTAACATCTTTATTTAACTGCCTTCACATTAACATTGATTTTTCATGCCTTAGTGGGAGGTCATTTTTTTATTGTATGAAATTTATTACATTTAATGTTATTTGTTTCCAAATTTTTTGTCTAATTTATTATTGTTTGTTCATGGATATGATACTGTGAGTATAGTCTGCCATTTAAAGACCTTATACCCTCATTTCTAGTCATAAACCTCTTCCATACTTGGAGGCACATATGAGGTTTTGTGGCTATCTTGAAGAAACTCAGTGGATCAATTTGATGATGTAAATATGGTCTCAATTTGATACAATCATCCTCATAACTCTATAAAAAATCACCTCTAATTCTACAAAAAGCCACAAAAACACATACACCATTCTCAAATCATTGATCACTACAAAATGATCAATTTGTTTTATTCAATCCATAAAAATTATGGTAGAATCATATCATCCCAATTATAGAGTAAAAACTATCCAAAAATACTTGGCTGCAAACTACCATTTCAACTATGAAATATCCATTACTGTAACTAAATTCCTATAAGAAAACACATGATTGTAACCCGCTAGCATATAAGGCCCCAATATTTAAACTTTGATACTAAATTATTCATCCTTGTCAAAAAAATATGCTCCTTTAATAAAAGATACATCATATAAATAAACAGATGTATTTATATTGGTATTCTATGAAAAAAAAGAAGAACATCCTCTAACATTAACCACATATTGAAAAAAATTTAGAGGTAACACTCAATGATCTATGAAATCTCTCTATATATCATGTGAATCTATTTGAACAATTTTATTATTATAAAAATCCATCTCAATTTATTTTATTTTTGATTTCTTTACAACATATGGAAAATGAGTTTGAACTATCATATAATATAATAAAATTCCATTAGTAATTATATTTATGTAAAATTAAAAAGGTGAAAGATACTCTATCATAATCCATTTATCTACAAAATCTTAAGAAACATTGTCATACATCTTTTGTCTCATCATATTAATACCATGTTACAGTTTCCAAAAAATATTATAGATATAAAAGATATAAACAAATAATAACTTCTCTAAAATCTAATAAAATAATTTAAAATCCTAAAGAGATATTATATCACAAAAATTGTGTAATATATGAATAACAAAAAGTTCTCTTTTATAAGAGAATGAACCAAAACGTCCAATAAAATACCATAACTGCAAGCTAAGATGACAGGTGATATAATTTTGTTTCATATGATTTAATTTATATGACCCATATGATATCACTACTCACTCTTTCCAAAACATACATACTATAATAAGATGAGAATATTCATAATAAATCCTAAACACAACTTCCACCTTAGGAAAGGGAAGAATATGAGAACTAATAGACTTCTATTTTTTATATTTGGTTTCCACATGATGTTGATCCATCTATAGAAATACCATGTTCTTCCTTATTTAATGAGTTATTGGTACTATGAATTGAGTGAAATACTATAATAACATTTTATAATATCTCTTCATTCTAAGAAAGGTGCACACCTTGACAAAGTTATTTGGTTCCACAAAAGGAATAACTTCTTTAGTATTTTAATGATTAAAAAACCCCATATAGGACATGATATGTTAATGTATTTTCACTTATAATATACAAAACATTCACTGAATTATTTTTTATAAGGTTTATGTTAATATTAAATATCTAAGACTGTATATAAATTCGCTGCATGTTTTTTTATTTTTAATTGAATAAAACCTATTTTTTAAATTAAACACTTTATACAATTTTCAAATAAATAAAATAACATATATTTCATCAATACCAAAAGTATTAGTTTTTAATTTTTTACTTCAATGGCCTTCAAAAATAGGTAAAATTTTTTATAATTACACCTACAAGAGATATTCTGAATAACCTCCTCTTTCACTCATGTTTAAGGATATCCTAACTACAGGTCGATAATTAAGAACCAATGTGATACATTAAATTTATCAAACAATAAATCAATCCTTTGGTGTGCTTATTGGTTTTTAACTATCAAAAATTTTATACAATTATAATCCTTAAAAATCCACAACCCCCCGTATTCATTCTTCAAAAATAGTACCCTTTCTACCCTAGGAAATATGTATGAATGGTGGGATCTATTTTATAATATATAATTAAACTAAAAAATAAATCCTTTAACTCTTAATACACTACCTTATATAGGGATATATAAATTGTATAATTTACTAAATATAACCTTCTCCCAAAATCAATATCAAATCATAAGGGGGGGGGGGATGGGTTTGTGTTAAAACCTCATTTGGGAAATTTTTTTAGTGCTACTTCAAACTTATTTTAATGTCTACCACCAATTCATCTATCAAACTCAACATCAATCCCTTAAACTGTAAATAAATATGGCCTACAAATCTTAGATCTATATTCCAATCCTACTCACAAATGAACATCATATGATCACCATCGAAATAGGATAGAGAAACATATATCTAATAGAAATTGATGATTTTCTAAATATAATATTAACACTTACTTCCAAGGATGACATAGTAAAACTATTTTTGTAATTTAAAACCTTCTAATTTATTAATATTGACCTAAATTTAGCTCACACCCCCAATATACCTCCATAAAAGTTGAAAAACCTTAATATTTAATATATAAAACCGTGGGTATAGAAAATATATCTATATAGATCCAAAATTACCATAATACATTTTTATTATTAATGGCGTGTAATGATAACATTCCAAATAATGTATAACACAATGTAGAACATAAGAAGATGGTACCTAAAATGATGTTTTATCTAACTTGTCCTTGTAACTCCATAACATGCGTTTATGCATATTATATACCACCACCTTATCTCCATAGATTTTTGGAACCACTTCATACATGATCAAAAAATGATTTAGTGGGATTAGGAATATCACCCAACTAACTAATCCCTAGTTTAAATCACATTTGAATTGGAATACCAAAGGGACTTCTTATTATTAATATGGTTTAGTAGGAAACTAATTCCATAACTTCTGTGGACTTCCCACTATCATACTGTTAACACCACAATGATCTCTAAAACATATTGGGAATATATACAATTAGTCTTTACATCTACAATATACATAACATACCATTATAGAGATATTGGTAGAATACCAAGAACTACTTACTCTAAATAATTAAGAAAAGGAAGTATAAAGGAAACCCCTCATTGGTCATGACCTCAACTACCTAGATAAATAATAACCACTATCTAGTGATGCACTATGTGTAATGTTCTAATCAAATTTCCCTATAAAAGAATACATCTACACTATTTTGTTCTCAACCACTTCATATTTCACGTGCACCTTATAATAAGTTGGTAATACAAAATAGGTCACATACCTCTCGATATCCATGTGTGAAACTCCCTATAAATGTTTCTCCCCCACCACATCTTTAGAAAAAAGAATACAAGAATATCTAAGAAGGATCATGAACATCACACTAAACTCATGCGAACTCAATATCCATTATTAAATGGTAAAGAACACCTGTCATCAAACCTTATTCCACATAGAAGATAAAAACCTTATCCAAAACTGACTCCTAAAAATATCCCTTTCTAACGATTTAAATGTCATGATCATTTCGATAGAGGGTCCACCAATAACAAATCAAAATCACAATAAACTGGACACCAGTAGAATAAAATGATTTTTCTGCCTATGAATTATCCTAAATAGAATTTAAAAATCTAATACCCACAATTATTTCTCCTTTTCAAAAAAATCCACTCTTAAATTAAAAACATTTTCTACTAAAGACAATTAATTTTATCAAATAATAACCCTCATACTTAGTTTAAACCCATATATTGTTATTTAAGGAATCGCAATGTCACTCTCTAATGTGAATCTTGTGTGTTTTTCATCCTCCATCCATTTTTATAAGAATAAAAAATTCTTATGTATATAATATATAATTAATTTAATATATTTTAATCAAATTCCTTTTCATTTTCCATGAAATAGTTCTCTAAATCTATAATATAATATAATAAGGATGATGCAAATATAATTTATAAGTCTCTGTCATAGGTTACTATTTTACATAATCTTGTTTACTATATTGTCTTGGTCCTTGAATTAGATAGTAGAGGCCGTATACCTCTTATCCCGTATCTATGGACTGCATCACATGATAATATTAAATAATAATAATTCCCTAATAATCCAATGAAAACCTTATGAGTGTGTACTCTAAAATCTTCCATAAATTAAAAAAATTGGGTTTGAACCATTTTTAATGAAACAACTATACTAAAACCCATCATAGGTTAGAAGTGAAGTAAAGAGTGACCCCAAAGACCACCCCTAATAGGACACTATATCAGGACTGATGATGAGGGTATACAACCTGAAACATGGAAAGAATAACCATATTTATTATTAAGGGATTAACAAAAATACAAAAATCAACAAAAAACAACATATTTTTTAAACCAAAACCTTAATATATATATACATGTAATGATATATAACCAAAATAAGACTAAAAAGAATACCAAAATCAATATTTACTATATAATAAGAACCCCTTCATTTTAATCTATACCTAATGTCATTTGAGCATAAGGTCTAGCCTATTCTATAATACCATCATGAAAATATATAAAGGTATCATATAAAAGTATAATTTATCAGATAAGTGTATTTAGTTGTTTAATATTTAGAAACTATTGTGTCAATGTGAAATAATATTTCAAATTCCTTAGTCAATAATAGTAAAACAACTTCATGTTCCATCCAATATAAATCTAAATACCATAACATAAAAGGATCACACTTCAGGATTGAATAAAATGTTAATATATAAAAAATTAAAATATTGAAGAGGATGTACCCCACTGTTTATTCTCCATTGATATTGTCTCCCTCATATCTCAAAAGAAAACAAACAAGAGCACCCATCCCTTCTATTTTCTACATAACACAACCACCTATCATAGCCATATATCATAACTATATACCACCATTTAACATGACCACTACCACTTATAATATTGAATGTAATAGTTGGAAGGGTTTTTTAGTTAACCATCCAATCCCACTACATCCTCGATATCAGGGGTTCACCCATTACCCATGTACTATATAAGCATCAATTGGGTTATCTGAATCAGGTTGTTGTATATAAGAAAAAAAAACATATAATGATATATATTAGCTATTAATCCCATTATAAGATCTAAATTTGATCAAAGTACCTCTAAATATATATTCCATTCACGAGACAATCGTTGGTACAAATTTACTATTTCTTAATCCAATCATATATCATAGTTAACCTGTCAAACAAAAAATGCATCTTGCATATAAATTTAAAACTTATCTCACATCGTAACATTTAACAATAATTACACTATTATTTTACAAATTAAATAAACAATTTAAAAATCCTATAGTTTGGTTTTATATCATATACATCAACCCATTTAACAACATTAAAAAATTATTATAGTATTAATGAGTTTTTCAAATAATTCCTAATCAACTTCTTCCATAATTTATTAAATAATTACTTCCACCTTTACACATTCATTGAATCATTTAACTTATAAATAAATCATCACATTAATCAATACATTTATTGATTTACATATCCATATTATTAATAAACATTCCATCCCACTTCTCCTCTAATTAATTTATTAATTTGATTTATATCTATATTTAAGGAAAACTAAAACACCTAATCCACACCAGAATTTCTATACCACTATGTTATTAAATAAAAAAAACCCATTTTCATTACCACATATACAATAGACCACTAAATTCATTATTACTTACACCATAAAAATATACATAAAAAAGAATATGAAAAATAATAATCACAACAGAACACATAACTTAACAAAAAATCCAAACACATACTAACATCCAATTTAGATTACATTAGTGGGAAAATACCATAAATATACCCAAATAAAATTAATTCCTGAATATATATTAATAAATATAGACAAAAATAGAATTTCCATGTCACCAACCATAATTTGAAGCTCGAATCATCATGTAAAAAATTTTATTTTTTAATACTCAAACTAGTATATTATTTTTAAGATCATATAACGTATATATATCTAAATATATTTTTATTATTTGAGTATAAAAATACATAACACATCTTCCAATTTTCCAGAAATTGAAATATAACAGAAAATGAGGGAGAAATAGAATAGTACCACAGCTCATGGAATTTCAATATACCAAGATAAGGAACTCAAGGGTCAACCAATGAAACTAAAAAATAAGTCTGGAAGGGATCTCAAACCTATATAGTGAGAAAAAAGGGAGGTAAAATTAATGATAGTAAAATAGAATATAGAATTTATATTTAAAATTGAGTTCACTAAACCATGACATAGTGATCTATACTATGTAGTGGTTTCAGCTGATTAATGATGATAGGAAAACCATGATGAATTAATTCTAAAACTCTATAAATCTCATAGACCATTTTAATTACAAAACCACACCCATAACCAATATCATAATGTGGATAATTAAACAACATTTTATTTCTTTCAATTTCCTTTAAAAAATTGGATGAGATCTTAAGATCCATTACTCAAATTATGTCATTCAATAAACCAGGATGATAAACTAAGGTTAAATTTCTTCCAACCCATGACATAATCTGCATCCATTATTATCAAGAAATGTCATTGTGAATAAAACTACGAAATTGTTTTATACTATTTTTGACTAATGGATCAACCAACTACCTTCCCAAAATCTTTACTTCTCACCTATGATGAAGGATGAAAACAACAATACAGATTTCCAAGACATTATGTAGTGATAGATAAACCATTAATTTATTTTGTAACCCAAAACTCATCTCAGCAACCATAATTCACCTCAAAACTCATTCAATCCTTCTACAACACCATTAAAAATCAAAAATCAAACGTTTGAGAAAATCTGCACCTATACATACTTTCTATATAATATAAATGTAAAATATCAATATTTATATCACATATATGAATAGTTTATATTAAAAAATTACAAACCATACATATGGAAAACATCATATTATTATATATGATTTATTAAAATATCACAATGTCAGGATTTTAAATATATAATAATCTTTTATTAAAAATAAAAATAATTTAAATTTTTGAAATATAATATATTTTATTTTTTTATCCTATAATATTATCCACCAAAACAATAATTTGTATGGTTCAACCCAATTTTAGATGTAACATAATTTTATATTTCATATTATGAATTTATGAACATTTAATATGACATTAAAAAATAATTTTAATATTTTACATTGTAATATATAAACACTATTTTATCACTTTTTAATTTTACATATTTTTTTTATTTAAATTATAAACATAATATCATGTATATACACATTATTTAATATTAATATTTAATATTAATTTTTTTATTAAATATTTCAGAAATATTTAATAATTTTTTAAAAAATGCATAATTAATTTGGGAATGATTTTAAAAAATAAATAAATTATTTAAATAAATTTATTATAATTTATAAACATTTTATAAATTGTGTCATCATTTTATAAATGAAAACTAATTTTTAAAAAAAAAATTAAAACACTAATATTGTTACACTTAAAATTGAAAGTGATATACATTAGTAAAATAATGTGGGATCAATATCATTGGAATTTTCACAAATTATTTTCAAAATATCATTCATCAATATCCCCATTACATTTTTCATATATATCTAAAAAATAAATTTTTAATTTTAACATAAATAGATATACTCGTATATCATATCTACATCACAATCCACTATTTCATGTGAAAAATGTCCAATCATATAGTAGTCTATATAAAATATTTTGTTTCATGAGTAGGCCTTTTACATAAAATGAGTGATTATATCAACATAATAGTCCATGCGTTATGTTTTTTATTTATAAAATTTGAAATATTATTGATATATAGAATCTTAATCAAAACACCATGATAATATTTATGATATCAGTGAATTATTTTTTGAAACAATTATTTCCTAAAATAAAATGAAAAAAATTAATACAAACCTATTCCATAAGATCTACTCTAATTCCCCTTCCCATCCTAACGAATCAAACCCTACCCTAATGTCAGTCCAAAATATTATTTAATTAATTTTTTATTCTACCAAATTCGAAAATCCTTTAATTTTTACTGAATGTTTAACAAAAATTGTTATGGTATAGTTTTATCTCATTACTAACAAAAAATTACTATAAATAAAATATAAAAACTTTTATAATATTTTATATACATATATGCAGGAACACACATACCAAATTTAACAAAACAACCAAAAATAAAAAAAACTAAAAAATAATAACCATAAAATAAAAGAATATAAAAAACCTTTAATTACACCCAAAGTGTTCAATAGGATATAACCACTTCTTAATATGAGCTAAAGAAGAATCACACCAACCAACGCATAACAAAAATCATACATAATATACTTATATTCCATGATGGACATTTAGAGGTTAAGTATTAAAAATTAGTAAGATTTCCTTACATAAACCAAAAATATATTTTGTTCACATGAAATCCAAGGGTTATAGTATAAGTTCCTATATAAAATAAATGACTTCCAATCATGAAAACTATATAAGAATAAATATTAAATAACTGATAATATTAAATTTTGATCAACAGAAAGACCAAAAAAATCCAACATAATACTAATTATTACATCCAACCAAACTATAATATTATACACACATAAATAATAACAATGTACTCTATAATTAAATTATTTAGCTTACCACCTCTTAGGGTTCATAATTATGATAGATATAATGTTTTTAAATTATATATATGATATTTATTATTTCATTTTCATTATTAAATTATTATATAAAACATACCGTCAAGCTTTCCATTGTTTATAAATACGATAATGTCATTTGTGGATTTGTGGAATCCTTCCTCTTCAAGGCAATGTGATTCGTTCACATTTTTCATGGAATGTATTAAGGATGAGTTTAGTAAATGTATAATATATATTTGAAATATTAATTATAATGGAGTTATAATATATATATATATATATACATATATTTCATTTAATTTCTTCCTTTCCATGCGACAAGAAGATAGAAACAACATTCATCCGTACTCACTGCCTATAATATCCATCAATGGTATATTACATTTGATATTTATATATTTTATAGATTAATATAAATATTTATATAATGAATAAATATTCTATTTATACCTTGTTCTACACTCTTTGAAAAATTAAATCCTGATCTCAGTTAGATGATAAATAATAAAAATTGAAAACATATAAAAAAAGAAATCATATTTTACATGGAACGAAACATTAACATGGAATTGTTAATAAATGGGTAATATAGAGTCATACTAAAATAATATAGGGTATTAGATATAAAAATTCTTTTATTTGGTAGATATTTTATAATCTTATACTTATTATACTAGTGTTTTGAACATGTAATAATAAATTCAATAGTTAAGGTATGAGTTTTCTCCTCTCACTTTTATTTTCCTTGAGACACATGCCATGTTAACCAAAAATTTATTACACGTGGTATATATAATTTAAATTGATATATTTTATGATTATTAAAATTAAATTTATTTCAATTTACATATCCATTTGATTAACAATATTTAATGGGGTTTATGTTTCAAAAGATACCAAACTGGAAAAGTAAATTTTTCTCAAATTTCTATCATTGAGATACATGTCATGTAACTCCCATATGTTCTTCTAGGAGGTGTATATACTACACTTAACATTTTATATTTTTAATTTCCTTATTATCATGATATAATAATTTTCATGTAATGTTATTATTTCATTTTTATCATTACTAAAAATTACTAAAGTGGCCATAATTTATTGCTATAATCGAATAGTTTATCAGGATTGTTTATGATTACGTTTCCATTGAGGAAATATCACGATTCATCGATCAGGAACACACATGAATTTTATTATCCTCTATTTATTTATGATATTTTGTATTAATGACACTAATTTTACAATTTTTGGTACTTATGATGATTATGAAAGGGTATTTATGAAAATTCAACTTTATATTTATTTTCAGTAAGATATCCATGTTCTTTTAAAACCATGTTTGCTAAATTTTATTTTTCATTTTTTATTTATTATTTTGAAAGTTATTTTCAAATAAAAGGGTTTTCAATAGGTTTTTACTTTTTATTTATATATTTTCACTGTGTTTTCAATGTAAAAGGTTTTCAAAAGGGTTCTTAGATATATCTATAAAATGTTAATGTGTTAAAAAGAAAATGTTTTCAAAATGTTTTCAAGATTTTGTAATAAGTTTTCAAAGTATTTATAAAGTAAAATGTTTTAAAAACTTTTTCATGTTTCTTTTATAATTTTTCAAAGATACATTCCAAGAAAAAGGCTTCCACAATTCTCTATGTTTTAAAAGTGTTTTTCAAAGAAGTAAAAGATAGTTTCCACAACCAATGTTTAAAATGAAATTTCAAAGTATTACTAATAAATAAATGATTTTTAAATTGTTTTTTTGAAATAGATTTTCAGAAAATAGATATGTTCCTTAAAAAATTTCCTATATGATATTTCATAGTCCTCTCTCTAATATGAATTCATCTGAAATAGTTTACTATTTACTCTGGATATCATCCAAGGATACAATTTATGAAATCCATTTCTATTATATAATTTATATTCTTTTAAAACACACTATTTTTATGTGTTATTATTTGATAAAATGATTATGAAACATGTTTCTTTTCAATAGGTTATGATATTATGAAATGTTTATGATACTTATTACATTTCATAAGTTTTGATATGATGTTTATTAAACCCTTCTCTTATTATGGGTCATTATATAATTAATGTTTTATTATCTTATGGAAATATTATCTATTATTTCATTATGTTATGTTTGGGACCTGTATAACCTTTAAATTAATTTTTTCCATATTTATATCTCATAAGATAGACATGGAAGGAATGGGGAGTGAACTCTATTCAGTAAGGAATTTGTCGGCTAAGATGGTCTTGAGACTGAACCTTCACTACTAAGATGATCTGGGGAGTGAACCGGTTCTACTAATAGTAAATATATATGACTTGAGATGTTGGTGTATGACTTGTAAACGGTGTATCCCAATTAATTTACATTTTAGGTTTTGGAAATATGCATTGAAATATTGGAAATGATTTTGTATGCCTATATGTATGTCACAAATTCTATAACTCTTTCCTATATTATGCTCTCATGAATTTTTCTCTTGATTCAATAATGAATCATTTCTTAGGAACAATAAATATTTATTACATGAATCATTTATATGATCTATGTTATCTAGGGTATGATCATAAAATGTTGTTATCTTGTTCTCATACCCTTATTTTCATGTTATGATTATGTATCTCCTTTATTTACCCTTACTGAGCATCTAGGCTCAACATTTTTTATGTTTCCTTTACCTAGGTTATGAGGAATAGTTTTAATGAGAAGTAATAAAGTGGACGATATTTCTTGAAAATATAGAATATATTTCACTAATTTATAATATTGTGTTCGATATTTGCAAATGAAAGAAAACTATTATGGATTGTGGACATGTAATTTCTTAATATGCTTAATATTTATCTAAAATGTTGTAATATAGATGCATATTAATCCTAAGTCTTTATTTTTGGTATCAAAGTAAATGTTTAGTAATACTTTATAAACTATGATGATAAAACTATAGTGATAACCCTAGGCATACTTCTAAGTATATCTATAGGTATGCGTCCAAGGATAAGCCTACAGTGTCATAGATTAATGATAGAGTCATAATTTTGACATCTTATAAGTGATTTTTCATTATTATGTTGTTTTCCAATATGATATGTGTTTCATAAAATATTATTCCTAGTTTTAGTTAATAGAATGAGCTACAAGGAACTTGGTTAACATTGAATCTGATGGATAATTTGGGGACTATGAGCAACAAAATTGGATAATGAATGTAGAGATGGATGTTGTGGTAATGCCAAGTCGACTATCACGATATATGAGTAACAATGTGAAATTTTGGTTATAATACTAAGACATATAATTTTAGGAATATATAATTTTATAAATGTTCATATTGTAAGGAAAATGTAGGAGATAATATTAATCATCCTATAAGTTAAGAAGAAGGTAAGAAGAACCTCAAAGAATACATTAAATAGAGGGGAAGATGTTATCTGTGTGGGAAAAAGGTTCACAGAGAGATGTATTGTCATGGAATTAAATTTCTTATCTTTGGATAACATGAGAATTACCCAAATCAATGACCAGACCTAAGAATTTACTTGTAAGCCAATAAAGGAACCAATCCATGCCAATCCTTAGATATAGTGGATTGAAGTGTTTCTGTAATTGGATTCATGAATTATGAATTGTGAAATATATAAGTATTGTAGAGTTTATTTTTAACTAAATATCTATAAGAATATTCATAATGGATGTGATGGAATAGAAAAGTTATTTAATGGAAATGTGAAATTTTAATTAATGGAAGACAACCCTTAATATGTTTCTGATGGTGAGATAACAATGTTTGGATTAACTCATATAGGATATTAATTGGTAAATCGAGTGGTACTGATAACCTTGAAATTTGTAAAGGTTTTCTTAAAAAAGTTTTTTATTCTATCACAGATGGAGTTTAAATCATTTATTGTTTTTAGGAATATATCCAACAAAGTTTGGAATAAGGAAAAATGCATATTTTCAATGATAATTTATAGTAATTCATTTTATTACCATGCATTAATAGAATACACAATGAAGGTATTAACATGTTTGGTATGTGAAAATTATATATAATTTATAATATACAGGGGATCAATGTAAAAATGTTTTTGTGAAATTTTGTTTCCTTATTTATAATATTTTGGAATTTCATCTTTCAAAAGGGTTATAAGGTTAACCATTTATGGAATGGTTTATGTTAAAATTTTGATGGAGTTTGTGAGATTAATGTATTATCTCACCATATAAAGATTTATACATGTTTATTAACATGTTATAAACATTTTGATGTGATGATAACTAAATATAGAAAGAATGACTTATCATTCTACATCCTGTCCTATTAGTACATTAGGAATGATAAATTGACCTTAATTTCTTAGAGTAATAAATGAAGTAGAAATCGATCAAGAAATATACAAAGGGTGATATTTTTATTATAAAAAGGAATAAAATCAATTATGTATATTCCATTATGTTAATAGATAGTAAAATAATTACTCAACTCTAGGAAAATGATACTGGAAAATATTTATCCTAATACCTACATTTATGTTGCAACGATGGTCTTATAAATTATCAAAAATTTATAGTTTTGAGGAACTTAAATTTCCCATTATAATTCACTTGCTGATGATAAATGATATTTATCACCCGATAGAGTTATTTATGAATTTATTCCTTGTCCAATATTCAATCCCAAGATATGTTCTCCTACATGAAAACCAAGTTATGTTTTAAACTGGGTAACCATTATGTCTTCATCTTTCACTTTTTAATGACGTTTTGGGTAAAAATTTTTATGATTTGTGTTTTAATGAAACGATATTTCATGTATAAAACCTTTGATAAAATAGACGAATTTTGAGGGTGAAATTCATTTTAATGGGGTATAATATAACCCCCTGAGATATTTCTGAATTTTTTTTCAAATTAATTATTCAGTTCAAAATTCTATATTTCACGCAACAGTAAATATAGCTTGTATTATATGAAAGTATTAAGTTTGGATTGAATTTCATGCAAGATGATTTAAATATTTTACTAAATAAAACACATAGATTATATTTAGGTTCATGAAATAATTCTTTTTGGATTGTGTTACACATAATGTCGCGTTCCTTTGATAACATCCATTACACATAAGGCTGAAGTTTACCGAACTATAACATAATATTAATATTACTAGTAAAATATTAGCATTCTTACATCAGGTCTTCAAAATGGAAGATATGAATAATATTAACCAAAATTTGAAAATATAATCTACACAAGTGCATAAAATGAATACTTTGGTAATAAATTAATTAAAGTGAGATCAATTTGTGAATGAATAAATAACTTTTATAAGAAAACTATTTTTCTATCTAAAAAAAACATTTTATCTCAATAAATTAAAAAAACCACTCTTGATGAGTGTTTTTAATAAAATTTTTATATTACATATTAAATAATTTTTTTATACTCATAAAATATATTTGACATGCATAATATAATAATAAATCTAATTTTATGAATAGAATGATGTATTTTTCCAAACAAAACTTTTACCACATATTAAAGGAGAACGCAATTTAAATCTAAATATTGGAACTTTTATAATATTATATTTGAAAAAATATAATTCATTTTATAAATAATAAAAACGAAATTTACTTTGGTTGATTTTTTTTATTTTTTGGAGAGGTTTCCTTTTTTTAATGAATAGTGAAAAACACTCAATTTAAATTGAAAACTTCCTTGTTGTTTAATTTATTTTTTTAGTTAAGTTATATTTTAATTTGGTTTTAAAGTCTAATTAGTTTAATTTTAAATAAATTAACGAAATTTAGGTCATTGGAACTGATTTCAAAATGAAATATGAGAAAAAATATTTCAAACACATACACTTTTTCAATTTAAAAATCAGCTTTCCCGACACATCTGTGGGATTAATTTTAATTTAATTTCTACTAATTATATGATTAAAATTTAGAAAAACTGTTTATATTTTTTTAATCAAATTTAATTATAATTTATAATAAGGTAAACTTATATTTTTACTAAAATTATTAGTGAAAGTAATTAAAAATCAATTATAGTGATTAGGGTAATAACATGATATCTTAGTGGTAAATCATTAACTTAACAGATCAAATAACCTAAAAAAATAAAAAATCAATTTTATGGAAATATTTAGACAATTTAACATATTTGAAAAAACATGGACAGTTATTTGAGGCACATGATGTAAGGGAGACATCTCAATAGTGTTTACATTTTTATATTTACCAGAATGCGACTCATGCTCCATTATAAACGGGCACCCATACACTCACTTGTTCACACATATAAACCACTTTTATCAAAAAATGGTCAAATAAGATCCCAACTTATATAACTTCATCATATAGGACTCTCGTTTCTTCAAAAATCCAATCATGGATTCCCATTGGTGCAAACCAGAAGGTGTGACCCAGAGAAGAGGAATCATCCTTCAATAATCACATTTGATTTATTTGTTTATCGACCCCTCAATTATTATAATTACATGATTATATTAAAACATAAGTATCTAAAATATAATTATATCTTTTATTCAAAGTTTTATACCAACAACTATGAACACTTCGATCAAGTGGGTAATGAACTTATCATTCATTTATACAACGGATTACTGCCTCATCAAATGATGTCATTCGTTTTTCTTATACCACATATCATGGTTGTTAATTATGGTGGATAAACTATTTTTATATGATATATATGATATTTTTTTTATAATAATTCTTATAGAATAATTATTTTAGACATAGCTTCATGCTTTCCATTTTGTGTAAATATGATAACTTCATTAGTGGATGTGTGGACCATCACCACCACAATGTGATGAGTTTCATTCACACTTTGTACAGAATATATCAAGTTTGGGTTTAGTAAAAACATATTATATATATATGTGACATATTAATTCCAATTTAATGATAATATATATGTATACATATATGTCATTTAATTTATTCCTTTCATTATGATAAGAAAACAGAACAAATATTGATGCGTACGGAAGAACTACCTTCTACATGAACAAAATACTCCATTTAATATGTTTTTTAATATTATAAATTTTAAAATGTATTTGTATATGAAAACTATATTATATTTATAAATATTTTTTACATTCTAGAAATAATAAAATCATGATCTACGTAAGAGGATAAAAAATAACAAGTCAAAACATATACGAAAAATGAAGAAAATTATTTCCTGGAATGAAACAATAACTTTGAATTGTTAATAATTAGGTAATATAGAGTTATAATTAAATTCTATATGTTATTAGATAAAATAATATGCTTATGTGGTAGATTTATAACAAACTTATATTTATTATATATGAGTTTTTTAAATGTACGATGAAATTCAATAATTAAGGTAAGGTTTTTCTTATTTAACTTTTATTTTGATTAAGACACAAGCCATGATCACAAACAATTTATTATATGTGGTGTTTATAATGAACATGGTTGTATTTTATAATAATAATAATAATAATTATTTATATTTACAGATACAATTTATTATATATCTTTCAAAGGGTTTATGGTTCAAAACAAACCAAATATGTAAAGTAACCTTTGACTTAATTTATTTATTTGAGACACATGAAATGTTATACACCTATATTTTTATATTAGGTTTATTTAATGACCTTGAAATGTTACTTCATGAATAAAATTATTTTAATTATATTTTAATCTTCATTTATTTTTATTATTTCATTGGTATTATGATTCAAAGTTAACATGGTGCTGATAGTTTATTCCTACAATCTCATCTTTTTACGGGATTATTTATGATTATGAATACATTAATTAAATATTATGATCCATATATCATGAAATCTCATGGGTTTTATTCTTTACTATATTTTTATAATATCTTCAAATCATGAAACAACTTTTATACACTTTGTTACTTAAGATAATTAAGAAACTGTTTCTAATAAAATTTCACTTTATAAATATATTCTGAGGGAAATATGTGTTTTTCTAAGACCATATATTCTAAAATTGTGTTCAATATTTATTTTTATGTTTTTAAAGTATAATAAAAGAAAAATGTTTTCAATTTTTTTTTATTTATTTACAATTTCCTAAAAATATTTCAATAAAAAATTGTTTCAATATATTTTCACCTTTATTTAAAAATATTCAAAGTGTTTTCAATGAAAATGGTTTTAAAAATGTTTGTAATATTTTTTTATATGTTTTTAAAGAGTTTTAAAATAAAAATAATTTAAATATGTTTTCAAACTTCCTTTTCAAGTTTTCAAGTATATTTAATAAAATGGGTTTTAAAATGATTTAGGTTTTAAATAGTGTTTTCAAAGTAGAAAATATATTTTCCCCAAGAAAAATTTTAAATAAAATATCAAAGATTTATTTATAAGAAAATGATTTTGTAAAGATTTTTTATGAATGAAATTTTCAATGAAATGATATTCTCCATAAGAAATTCTCCAAGTGATATTTAAAAATCCATCTCCATTTAATATGACATCATTTGAAAGACTATATGCTTTAATAGGGATATGATCTAAGGAAACCATTCTTATTATATCTTTAAATAGTTTACGTTTTAGATAAATGTTTGTTACGAAAACCTTGTCTCTTCCAGAATTTATATACATTTGAAACCAACTTCTTTTCATGGGTTATTTTTTGATGAATTGATTATGAAACCTATCTTTTTTTGAATGGTTATGATATGATGAGATGTTTATGATAAACATTTCATTTCATAGGTTATGATATGATGTTTATGAAACCCATTTATTTTCATGGTTCATGATATTATGATTTTTTATTATCTTATTGAAAATGTATATTTGATTTCACCGTATGATGGATGGGAACTATATATCCCTTCAATGCTTTGGGTAGAAATTTATATATTGTGGTATAGACATATATTCAATGCGGAGAGATCTCATTTAAGTAAATGACTTTTTTTCTAATAGAGTCTTGGTATTGAACTTTGACTCTTGAGATTGTTTGAGGAGTGAAACCATTCCCTTATAAGGAAAGGGTAGCGACTGGGGACGGTGGTGTGTCCCTTATAGTTGGTGTATCCCCCATGATGTTCCATGATATTTTTTTTAATTAATACTCGATTTATATGGAATATTTTTATATACTTATGTGTATGCCAAAAATTCATTATCTTATTCCAATGTTATCCCCTCATGGATTATTCTCTTTATTTCCTTATGCTTTATGTTTTTTAACTACCAATGTTTATTCCATGACTAATGTATATGTTCTATGATATGAAGGGTATTATCTTCAAATTTTATTGTCATGTTCACATACACTTATGCGCATTATATTCTTACATATCTCCTCTATTTAACCTTACTGATCATATAAGTTCACCCATTTCTTATGTTTCTTATCCCCAGGTTATAAATAATGGTTTCAAGTAGATGTAATAAAGTGTACAATCTTTGTGGGTAACAAAAAAGATATCTAAATAAGTAATAATATTATGTTCTAAGTTTCCAAAGACAGTAAACTATTATTGTCCTAATGCATTTACTTTTGTAATAAGTTTAATATTCATCTTAAACTATTGGAAAAATATGATGATGAAGGTGATGAAGGTTTCAAGAGTTGTATTTTTTTTTCAAGGTTGGTTTTGAAGAATATAAATCACTTCAATTTTTTTTAAAAACCATTGTTTTGGGTTTATTTTTAAAAGAATCATATTTATATTATTTCTAAATAAAATCAGAAAAGAATCATATTCAGATTGTTTTTCAAAACAATCATAAAATAATGGTATTCAGATTTATCGTATCCGGGTGGCAGAGAGAAATAATTGGTACAAATTTTATTTCAAATCAATTTGTATCTAGATTATATCGATTGTCTTTCAAAAAATTTCTACTCGGGGAGAAATTAAAAGAAGTGGTTTCGATGAAGGTGGTGCAATAGAAATTGTGGTACCAATGAAAATGGAGGTACCAATAAAAAGGGTGATGTCATTGGGAAAGATGATATCGATGGAAATTGGTTCTGATCAAAGTGGTTCCCATGAAAGTGCTGATGCCGATGGAAGATGTGGCACTGATTGTTTTTCAAAAAAATAGTATTCAGGTAGAGGAAAAGGAAAGAGTTCATGCCGGTTGAGAATTAATCAGATTCATATTGTTTTATCATATCTGGGAAGATCTTTGTTATTTGATTGTTTTTCGTCATATATGGGTATATCTTCATTATTAGATAGTTTTCTGTTTGTATCATATCTTGGAAGATCATTGTTTTCAAAATTTAAGGATTGTACCTAGAAATACTAACCAAAATGATTCTAACCAGAAATATTGTAAATAAAAAATATCATATCTATAATGATTGTATCCAGAATGATCAGAAGAAAAAATGATTGTATCTAGAATGATTGTATTCAGAATGATTGTAACCAAAATGATCGTAACCAAAATGATCGTAACCCGAAATGATCATATTCATGATGACCATATCTAGAAATTTGGTATTTAGAAAATATCGTACTTGGGTAGAGATGAAAAGAAATAAGCACGAATGAATGGAAAGTAAAAATACCTTCAAATTGAATTCGGACGATGCTAATGTTGATTCTCAAAGCATTCAAATTCATGAAGGAAGTAATGAATCAAGCACATTTTTTGAATGTGATGATGGGTTTTCTCAATTGAGTCAAGAGAAAAGAAAAGAAAGTGGAGATTGATGAATGAATTATCAGGTGGGAGCCTTTCATTTAAAAGAGAGATTGTATCTCATGCAGAGAAGTGAATTTCTTCAAACACATTAAATTGGTATGGTATCAAGCATTATTTTGGAGAAATCATCATGAAATAATTAGATTCAGATGATCAATCCCAACTATTTATCAACAATTATAATTATATTGACATTTGAAATGTTATTCTGAAAAAGAAGAGATGAATATTGTAGAAGTTTCGAGAAGAATTAAGAAGGATTGACGAAGTCATAATTGCTCCGATATTTTAGGTGATATTTAAATGTGGGTGAATTTTTTTGAGTGTGGGACATTTTGGGATTCCCTCCTAAACTTATTTTGGGTCGCCTATATAAGGGAAACATGTACATTGTACTTTTTGGACACTTGCGTTGTTCACTACAGAAGAGAAAGAAGATCTGGGTTTCTAGAGAAAAGAAGAGACCAATTCTGTTTAGATTGACAATTATTTTGAGTGGTGATTATTCATTCTTATTCTATTCATCATAAAAACTGTTTTGAAGAATTCATGGGGTTTCGATTATGATCTATGCAATTCTATCAGAAAATTGGACTGGGAGTATTGTTTTGTCAGAATCAGACTCAAAGGAATCAGATTTAGAAAAGATCAAACATAGTGTTTCATAAATAAGTCTTGGTAGTTCTTACGTTTATTATGGGTAAGGAATTGACGATTTGTAATACAATTTGAATAAATTTATTGAATTGAAAAGAAGCACAGATAACATGAGTTGTTGCAAAACAGTTTTATTACATTATTGTTCTATGTGTGTCTACAGGCACTAGTGGGATCGTTTCATAGTTTTACACGAGTGTAAGGGTATATACTACTCATTTTATTCAAAGGATAGTTTTATTAGTGGATTTTATGGTATTGGATCATTTCCAAACCATAACAAGGATGTAACTATTTTTATTAAATAGTTATCCTTGTAAGTCTTTGTGTTCCTTTGGATGTGTGTTGATTTTTTTCTCAGCAGGGAATTGAAATCCTTAACAAGAGGAAAAAGTTGATACAATTGAAAATAAAAATAAAAGAAAAAGTGTATCACTTATTTACCCCTCCTCCACTTTGTGATAGAAGACTCTGACTGGGAATTTTATAAAATGATGTAATTTCCAATTATGTTAATCCTTGGAACTATTATATTCTTATAGTGAGGAAAAGAAAAAAATAATAATAAATGTAGAGATATGAGAATAATAACTTAATAGACGACTATAATGAACCTCAGTGGAAGATAGAAACATAGAGATGGAATTGATACATGAAAATACCTAAAAGTCATACAAACAACGGAACTCATAATAGTGTTGAAATAGGGAATAAATGAAGATGTTTGGATCACAATTGTTTTACCAACAATGGGATTTAGTGAGCGATACCCAGGGGGAATTAATATATGGAGAAAACTTTAGATAAATAAGCTTGATCTTATAAACCCTCACATCCCTAAATATCATTGAACTCATGATTATTATAATTATGTTATACTATTTACTTAGGATTAAAATACAATTGATTCTACCGTTCACTTTTCCTTGAAAAAATTTCTCCAATGATTACATAACCAAAACATATTTTTTTCTTCTTAATAATATATAAAGAATACATATAAAACAAAATAATTTATTTTATTTACTTATACTATGTTATATCACAAGAAAATACAATTGAATTGTGTTAATGTATAAAAATATAATAAATCAATTTTAGTGGTGAGCTTACGTAAGGTCCATTCACGCCAATGGTGACTCGCTTTTTAATGGTTATGAGAAATAATAATACTTCCCAAGGTAGAAACCATAATTATACTTCTTATTCACAATATTTGTGAAAGGGAAAAACATACCACACCAGCCAATATATGGATAAAACAACATAACTATAATTCTACTTTCCCCATGTGTATATGGGTTATACTTGATCTCTTTATGAAGCCTTATTTTCAAAATATAAGTGTTAATATCAACATAAAATTACCTTTTACCTTCCTAGAAATGATCTATAATGTATATCCATGTAAAAAACCCAATTTTCAATGGTATGATCGTCAATTAATTTTAATACTCAAATAATTTCTTTTAACTAGACTTTTATCTCCAATATCTCTCTCAATCTGTCTCTGCCTTCCATTCTTCTTTTTTTCCATATTCTTATTTTTTTTTTCTTTTAAATATGCTTGAAATGTCTTCTATGTATAGTGATTAGTGATATCTATTGAAGTTAACTTCTCTAATACAGGATAAAATATATAAGTTATCCTTCATTAAAGTCTTTGATTTATTAAGTATATTGAGAATATTCATCCATAATTTCTATTTGGATATATGTGAGAAGAATCCCATCATTATGAAAATATATCTCTATATAGATTGGAATCACTAATTTGAGAATAAAACTATAACCTTTTTTACCATGAAATAAAAGTTTCCACCACATTATTGCTAATTAAAATTTATTTGTCGACTCTAAAAAGCACTACCTCTTACCCTCCCTTAAATTATAAGTTCTTCTATTTTTTTTAATTCGAAACATTATGATATAATCACTTACACAACATAATATTTTTAGACTAGGATATATTTTCTTTTAGACAATCCACCAGGAAAATGTCATCCCATAATGAAGGATATAGGGATTTATTCCAAATATCAATTCATTCCAGGAAAACCACCCTTCGATAATGAGTTTTAAAATGGAAAAAAAATCCTTGAATCCTTATTTTACTTCATCATATATAAATAACAAAATTAATATAATGACCATGTTTCCCCCTAATTATATAAATGGATTTCTTAACTAAAACACCTTTCATCAGGAGAAACCTGGTCATTTTCTTAACTACATCAGTTACGTTCAAATTTTATAATCAAACATTTTATTTTATTTCATTATATAAATCCCCTAATGAAATACCATGATAGTCACCATGTAATTAATTATAGGAACACGAAACACCCTGATAGGGGAGGCGTGAATCATGGTATTTAATTTTTTATCAATTGTGATGGATCTTATCCCCGAATTTGTAGGAACCTTCTAAACCTACCCGATAGAAATGTGTAGAAATTAAACAATCACAAGAAATATGCAACACATAAAATTTACATGGTTCAACACTAAGGTATAATCCAAGGAGCATACCCCGATAGTGATTACCTCATACCAAAATCCATGAATCTTTTCTATTTATAGAAAATATATGTTCTGAAAAATTCACTATGTTCCAAGAACACTTTCATTAAATGATTTTAGGGATAGAACACTACCTTTATTAGAACATTTCTATCAAATCCCCATAGCTCGTTGATTTGGGTGATGTCTTACTCAGTTCGAAAACATGAATATTTCATTAGTAGATTGGAATGAATGTAATGTTCCTATCTAGAATGGGACTCTCCTTGCATCAAAATCCTGAATTGATGCACATGAAAGAACATACCAAAAAAATCACCTAATAAAAACATGATAGTAGCTCAATAAATTACATGCACATAACACATGTTCCATTAGACAAGTATTTAGACTATCATATAAGATGTATTTCACAAAACCTTAATATTTTTCATAACAACACCATGAGATTCACTTGGCCATAATTAACTCAAGGACCATTTTTTGTGTAATATTTACTACGATTAATTCTTCATCATGAAACTCTATTGAGAAAAATAGATATCGAATCATCATTGTAAAAAGTTATAAGTCTTCTATGGGGTTAACTACATATTTATATAAATAGATAGACCTATTCATAATTTCCATGCACACTATCTACCATGAGTGCAAGCAAGATCTGGATGCATATTTGGAGTGTAAGATCCTTACACAAAGAATAGCCTTGGTTCCAAAATTAACCACCTTTTGGGATTATTTATAATTTTCCGAAAAATTAAATGAATCCCTATCCACTATCAATACCTGAAATGTGAGAGAAAAGTCATCAAAAAATATGTGTCTATGTGAGAAAATATTGGTTTTGAAAATAACACGGGAATCATGAGTTGGGTTATCATGTTTTGGAATGATTCATCATATCCCAACTATGATCCTATTTTTTCCGCGTAACACAGAATTCTCATAGTTTCATAGAGGTATTGTATAATGATTCTTCATGTAAACCAATTATCATCGTTTCATAGAAGAATTTCATGATTTTTCAAAAATCTACAACCAAAATACCTTTATAACCATTACATTTCTTCACTGAAACGTTTCATGGTTTTTCAAAAAATTGTCAACAATAGAAGTTTATTAAATTTGTAATATTGAATTTCCCCATTCACCCCCTTTTGAAACAGACCCAAAGAGCCTACATATGTAATTATAGTGAACAAAACAAACTCCATCTAGATCATATCTCCACCATAAACCTATATCACATCCATAAATAGATTAAAATAGTTATCACAAATTTGGAGAGGGGTGTATCCATAACCTCCTCATGCACTAGAAGGTGGTTGAACACTGAGGTTCAACTATTGTTTCTCAAACACATGTTCTTATACTAGATTAGTTTGAATATCATCCACTTATTCATCAGTCCCAACAAGATCCATTTTATTCACACATTCTTCATATTTTTCCTCGGTGAAGTGATATAAAATCTCTATATGATTTTCATGAGAGTTATTAAATGGATTATTCCCAAGATCTATCACACTCTTATTGTCAAAGTGAGTGACCATCAATAGTTTCACCTCATCAAAAATATCAGTTAGTTGTTTATTCATCCATAATAGATGAGTGCTCAACTTTATTACAAATATATATTATGCTTTAGCCATACTAAGATAAGTGAATTATCATTTCTTTCTCAACCAACAAACACATTTATTTCTAATGAAAAAAATCACCTCTACTCATTGAATTTTTATCCACCAAATCTATATCCAAATCAACTTAAAAATGTTCTTTTAATTCATTATCTCTTCCAATTGAAAAGTATGTGCCATAATTTATTGTACCCAGAATGTACCACCTGATTATTTTAAATACTTCGAAATTATCTTCCTTTAGATTAATTTGAATGTGGTCCTCTAAGCCTGCAGTAAAGACAATATCTATCCCCATTTTATTCAATTATAATAATCTTTAAATGAATCTCTTGTACATGGTGGGATCTAAAATATGTCCCATCCTCATACATTTTAATTTTTTTACTAATCGTAATCAGAGTAGACATCAGTTTTTATTCAATAATGTTGAATTTATTTAGTAGATATTGTATATATTTTTCTTGAGAAATGGATGTGTAATCCTTTTCTAAATAAACTGCAATCCCAAAAAGTATGTGAGTTTACCAATCATAGACATTTCAATTTCTAATTTATTGTGATTAGAAAATTATTCCACTGATCACTTTCTTATTTCACCAAATACAATGTCATCCACAATCTTAAGCACCATAAATTGATTGACTTTTGA
Source organism: Viscum album (assembly GCA_963277665.1). Taxonomy (NCBI): domain Eukaryota; kingdom Viridiplantae; phylum Streptophyta; class Magnoliopsida; order Santalales; family Viscaceae; genus Viscum; species Viscum album. Next base: position 2,031,291,837 of record OY728146.1, on the reverse strand, counting down.
ATTATTCACATAGATATTATAATCTACACCTCCGTTTTTGAATTTATTCTTATTTAGATAAGTATTCAGTCGAGAGTATCATGCATGTGGTGATCATATTATATTATAGAGGAACTTATTTAATATATAAATGTTTGATTCATCATTTTTAATAATAAATTATGATGGTTGTTCAATTTATACATATTATACAAGAAATAAATTTATTGAATATTGTTTTACATCCATTTGAATAACTTTTTGTCCTCTTTGAATATCTATAGTAAGAAAAATATTCATTGACTACAATCTTTCAAATCATGAAAATGTTTATTTGATATCAATTCCTTCAATCTAGGCAAATCCTTTACACACTAAAAATGCATTATTATTTTTATCACATTTCCATGATCCTAATTTTTTTTAATTATCGACATTGTTCCCATTACATTTTCTAGGAATATTAATAAGATCCCAGGCCTGGTTCATTTCAATCCGATCAAAATTTTCATTCATGGATTTAAACCATGATTCAACGTTCACTGCTTCTTTAAATGAGGTTTGTTCCAAAATTAATAGGAAAGAAGAATTTGCTTCAATCCTCATTATCATTTTATGTGTGGGTGTTATCTAATCCCTAATGATGTTGGATTGATCAATTTCTTCTCATCTATTTCTTCATTGAGGTTTTTATGATATTTCTTCAGCCACAAGTTCATGTTATGATTATTTTAATACATCCTCTTTAATTGAGCATATATTTTTCAATAATCCTTCCTCTATTTCTACATTATAATATAACCCTTGACATCTTTCTTCTTCATCTTCTATAATATCAGTATATGAGCTTCTTTAGGTATTTATGGTTATATCTTCAATGATTTGTACATCACTACTTTCCAAAATTCATCCAAGATGATTATTGTAAAATTTTTATGATTTTACTTTTATTGAATTTTTAATGAATATTCCTTCATATGCAGAATCATCATACATTGTATGATTTCCTTGTATATTTATGATGAAAAATGTACTCACAGAAACATGAAAATTATTCAGTTAGGGACTATTTCCATAACATAACTCATATTTTGTCTTGGATTCACCTAGAAAATCCCTACTCTATTTTGGGTGTACACTGATTGTTGAATAGCCACTTTTTAATAATGATGAGAAATATGACTCTGTATCAGCATAGTTCTATCTATACTGTCTACCTTTCAATTTATGTGTTGAATAACTTCATTTTTTGTGGGTTTCTCAATATAAACACCTAATGATTTATTTTATGTTTTTATCGGTAATTTTCAAATTCAATCGACCGGTATTTTCCTCCATTATCATATTGTAAAATCTTGATTGTGTGACCAGTATCATTCTTTTCTATTTGATGATATATTTTTATGAAATGAATAACTTGATATTTCCTTTGTATAACCATTACACAATACATTATACTATAATGATTAATAAATATAACGAATTAACTCTCTCAATTTGTGCTATACACATTTATTGGACAATATATGTCTCTATGTATGAGATCAAGAAGATTTTATGCCCTTTTTTCTTCAACTGATATGAAGTACAAACCATATTTCCTCACAGAAAATAATTAATTTCTTTTTTATGTTCATTCTTTAAATTTGGAATATCGATGAATATCTTCATCTAAAATATCTTCTCCATGTATTATTTATTAATGTCACCCAAATTATGATTCCACAAGCGGTTTTACTCTTCAATTGTTAAGTAAAAAATGTTTTCTTTACTATCCACATTGTATAAATTTCCATATATTCTATATCCTTTAATGATGTAACTATATTTCTTTCCTTTTATTGTGAACCTCTTGTGAATAAATTTCATTATCAGTCCATAATCACAGAGTTGAGTCACACTTAGGATATTGTGATGGAGTCCATCTACACAGTGAACTTCCGTGTTCCTAAGCACTTCATTTTCTATTTCTAAACTTTCACTTCCTTTGATATTTAAAGCATTATAATTTCTAAACCTTACTATTCCATCAAAAAATTTCATCACATTCATTAATAAGACATCATTTCCCTTCATATGGGATTGACACCCCTATCAATAATCCACATGCTATTGTTATTTGTAGCTTTTAGATCTGTTTAGGTAAAGTTTGATTTATAAATATTCATCGTTTCTATAAATTAGATACTTTATTGGGTGGAGGGTAATGGTTATATTTTCAATATATTTTTCATATGAATGGGTTCATAAAACATAGGTTGATCATCTAGAGGACAAAATATATTTGCAAGTGTAATTTTTTTGGGTTGATGAGTATTGACTTTTCTTTGTGTTTTGTCGGTAATGTTCTCACCACTCTTTTGTTTACAATGAATATATTTATATCCAATGTCAGAATAATGAAAAAATATCCATAGAAACTATTACTTCTATAGGATAAAGTATATGGTTTCATTCTTCAATGTCGACTTCCACACTCTTACCCATTTACTTAGTTTCATACCTCTTCAGAATACAACATTGTATGGACCAAAAAGTCACAAAATTTACATTTCCTAAGAGGAAATGTCTTCTCAATTATATTCCTCCTCATGTACCCTTATTTTGTAAAATAATTTGACTGGATATCAACTCGGGATATTTTGGGGTAATCTTTAGCTCTCATTTCCACTTGATTTGAGGCTTCCTTTGTTATAACATCTTGCGACTTCATGATATTTCCAACTTTATACATCCCATTATCCTATTTCATGTTGTTTCCAGCCTTTGATGCTTCATTATAACAACCAATTCCACTTTTTCCTATAGATGTGGATATTTTTTCATTCAAATAATTCTGAAATCCTTTATAACCACATTTAGATCAATTTAATACCTCTACATATGAAAATCTTCCAAACTATAATTTCTTGTTTTTTACCTTGGATTTGATTTTTTTCTAGTTTAATCTTTAGAATAAAAACTTTCTCTTCATGTCCTTGAAAAGGCTTGGTCTTCTCCTCCAGTCTGGATGAAAGGTCATTGATGATTTATTTTATCTTAAATCCTGCTTTTAAATTCCACAACATATTTAGAGCTTTCAATTGTTTTTGAATGCTATTTTTCTTCTTCATCCAGCAGATAAATTTATTCTTCTGGTCGATCAACCCACTCAATGAATATTCTATAATGGATCTCACCTTCTTGTGTCTTTTTATTTGATCATCATGATTTTCTAGAGAACCCCTATGTTCTACCTCGAGATCAATAACACTAGCCAAAAAAATTATATTTATCTTTTCAGGGTTATACCTTTTTAATAATATCTATCATGGATTCTTGGATTTTATATTAAAAATGTGGTTCTTCATCCATGAAAAATTCATTATAATCTTTTTCTTATTTATAGATGAAACTCGTTGTCTTTAATTTTTTCATGATTTGAAGTATTCATTTTAGGAAATCCTTTTCCAGGGCTTCTGTATAATTCCAGCTTCACATTATTCATTATCAAACTTCCTTGAGAACTGATAGGAAATGTTCCTTACTCTTCCACATAGAAAATGGGATAGGGGAATATTTCATTCAAATAACAATTTACATCTCTTGAAATTATTTGTAAAGAGTGAACAATTTTTTCCATCCTCATTATATTAATCAATAGCACCACTGAAAGCATCATGTTTTTCCAGGGATTTGAATTCCATTTCATTACTTATGCGAGTCATTGCATCTTTTTGTTTGAATCTAATTTCATAAGCCCCTAGAAAACTTAGAAGATCATCAATAGAATGTTTAAAAAGGTTCCTTTCCTCAATGGATTCACATTTGGATTGTAGAGTGGTGTAATTCATCTCATTATTTTCTTCACAATGTAAATGTATTTAATTTATTCACCAATTCCTCATATTGTGTTGAAAAAATCAGTAATTTTATTAGAAATTGTATCCACATTTTGCGTGAAAAAATATAATTTCATGTTTTTCCAATATAGGCTTAGCTAAAGGGAAACTAGTCACATTCAGATAGAGTTTTTGTAAGGTCATTCTATGGTTTGGAATCCGTATTAAGAATTTTCTAGTACATTTCAGTCGTAGATAGTCTTGTTTTATCGGTGACCCAAATCGCCAATGTAGTGGAAAAAAGATCTCCCATTCCAAGAGATCATAGATGAGATATAATCATGTTATTCTAAATCAAGACAATTCTTCCATAAAAGAGGAGGAATTAGCTAACATTTACTAAATTCTTCATGTTAAAAAAAGAGGTCATATTTTACACCAGTAAACTCTCTATGATACCAATTATAGGACACCAAATCACTCTGAGAGAAATGGAGTGAATCAGGGTGTATACATTTTCATGAAAAGTGATGGATCTTGTTACCTATTGGTAGGATCCTATTAAACGTATCTGATGTAAAAGAGTTGAAATCAAACAATAATAAGAAAAGAGACAACACTTCAAGTTTAGTTGGTTCCCCACTAAGGGGTAGTCTAATGAGAATATTCCAACAATTTTTCAGTCATACCAGAATATACTATTCATCACTAGTTTTTAAAAAAATATGTTCAAACAGAGTCACTTTTTTCTAGGAACATTGCCTTTAAAATATTTGAGGGGTAGCAATGTACCTCCGTCAAAACACTTCCACTGACCCCCTAGATCACTAATTTAGGAGAAGTCTTACTCAGTTTAATAACATTAAGGTCACTTTTTTATATTGGAATTAAGGTATTTGTCCCTATCTAACATGAGACTCTAATTTTATCGGTGTCTAGAATTGATGGACTTGAAAGAACTGATAATATATACTAGATACTCAAAACCATCAAGTATATCAACACAACACATGAGAATAACACAAATTCTTGAACACAAGTTTTGGATTTTCTTGCAAGATTCCTTTTATAAAACCATTATATTTCTTGAAAAAACACCATGAGATTCACTTTGTCTAGATAAACTTAAATAATATTCTTCACAATATATTTACTTTGTGTATGAATTATGTACACAATTTTTTCACATGATAGAGATACTAGATCTTCATTAGAAAAATTTCTAAGTCTTAGAAGTGGTTAGCCACATGCTTATAGACATGGATGTCCCTATAAGAAAAATACTTGCATGCCTTACACTATGTGAGTATGATTTATTTTAACATCTTATTTGGAACATAAGATCCTTCTACACACTTTAAACCCTTGCATTTCACTCACACCATTTCAATTTTTTGATGTGTCGATATGAAAATGACCCATGCATGTATCTCAAATTTGATATCTTATTTGGAATGAAATATTCTTCTACACATTTTCTTTATTTGAAATAATTATGGTCACCCAATCCATCTTGTGTACAAATAAAAAATATTTCACACACTTCAATATTTTTAGTATTTTGTTTAGATAATCCAGAATATTAAATGCATACAACATTTAGAATCACCTTAAATCTTCCACACAACTTACTTTTACAAAAAACAAAATTCTCCACTCTTTATGTTTTCCCCATAAGTTGTTAAAATAATAGGAAATGACTCCAATATCTATACTATATTCATCTTGTAATGTAATATCATTTTCCTTTCCAAATCCCTAATAAACCCAGTGTGGATTGAAAATAGACGCAAACCAGACTCTATTTCAAGCAAATAATAGAATTGGATCAAATATAAACCACCATTTCATGTCCAACATGTATTTTCTCAACGATGAATAAATCCATAAATACATATAAAATAAATTCCACATTTTCATTAACTATATGAGAACAATAAGGAAATATTTCACTGCTCCAACCGTTCTAATCATCATGCTCATCCCAATGATGTTCCCACCACTACACCAAAACATATATTAGGGAATCATACAAACAATAATTACTAAATACCTCTTCCAAATCTTAAAATTAATCAAAAACTATTGAATTATCAATATCATTTTCATCATGTTATGAGATCCATCAATATATATAATCATATAGATGAGTATCGATGGATTTAAACAGATCTAACACCATTTAGAACTAATTCATTATTCAATGTTACAATATCCCACTTTGTATTATTAGTAAACCCAACCACATATCTTCTTTTTGATACCCATGAAACATAAATTAGCAGTTTCATAGAAATAGTACATTTCCTTATCATACTTTTCATAAATTTTTATTTAAATAATAAAATGATCATCCTTGATAAAAAGTTACATTTAGGGATAAAGGATTATGTAATTATCTTATATATTGAGTTTAAATACCCTATTACTTCTTGATGTCAATTATATAGTTTTTATATTATGGGTGAAAATAAATTAGACAAATTTTTATGTAATTTAAGAATAAAGAATGAGTACTTATCATAGAAACTATTCCATGAATGTCTTACCCATTGTTTTTAATTTTCTAAACCATAAAAAAATATTTTAATATAGCTACGAAATTTTAGTGAGTGTAATCACCACTTTATAAGGAGATATTAATGAATCATTTAATCCCAATAAGTCAACATTATATATTAGAAACTAGATAATTAGTTCGTACCATCTTGGAAATCCATTTTACTCAATTAATCCTTTTCATATCAATTAGCAGTAATGTTGATATTTTACCAAGGAAGTCCCCAGTGATCTCAATCACAAATTCATAAAATCATTATGGAAGAAGAGTGAAACACTATGTTTTTGAATCATACTAGTTTTTAATTATTGAATAACTCTTGAAACTATCATTTTTAACATCAATATTTTTAGCTGTAATTTCTTTTTAAGATAACTCCACCCCCCGAAATATTAAAATGCATTATATTTAATTTCATATTCATTATTCCTTTTTTTCATATCCCCTATATATCTGTATCGGCTTTGGAATAATCAAATTTAAATAATAAGTATGAAAAATAGATAAAGAGAGTGAATTTATAGTTTTACTCAAGTAAAGGGTAATGTCTAGTCTCCATTAACTACCAAATTTCCTTTATCCTTCATTTTGGAACCCAAAATAAGATCTAAAATGGATTTTATATAATACAATACATCCACATTTTCCTAAGGATTTATCATTTTTCTATGGACCTATTCACAAGTTATTCCAATTATTTTTATCCAACAATATCTATTAAAAAAATGATTTAAATGAAATTGTTATTTGAAAAATACTCATTCTTCATTTTTTTGTGATAAGTAACTACAATTTTCAAAAAAATTCTAACATAATAGTATGAAATATATTTCATTGAACAAAAAATAATATATAAATGTGACCCTAAATCTTTCAATAAAATCAGATGTCTCGATACCAATTTCAATTTAAATCCATTCTTTTATGCATACTTCTTCTCATAAACATGTGGTATATTTTTTCATTATAGAAACTCTACTCCCATTATATCATCGAGAAAACTATTTCCTTTTTGTTAAACCCACTATAAGAAATATACTTCTTGATATTTAGTATGACTTAATCATAATAAAATCTAGTTTATATAATGGAATATGAACTTTGTTTTATCACATATTTATTATTTATTTTTTTTATTTAGAAATAATAATATTTATTTCAAAAACACATTCTTATAGATAATATAATAGTAAATATAATGAATCCTCTAATTTTTTATTCCCTTTAAATATTTATTTTTATAATTTCTTTATAACCCATATCTAATATTTATATAGTTTTAGGATCGTTTTTATTGTCATTTAATATTGAGTATTAATATCTCTTATTATAATTTTACCTTAAAAATTTAATCCTTAAACTTTTTAACAAGTTATTATCATGTATCAATTTTTTCTTATAATGACCTATAACATTGCAAGTTGTGAAATTTAAAATGGTGTTTGAATTTTTGGTCAAAGAGTAGGGTATGTTTCATGAAGTGGGAATTTGATTGAAATATTCAAGGTTGAGGCATTCATAGGTGAAATTTTTGAATGTTAATAGAGTCCTAAGAGATTTTTTATCTGCATAGGTGAATATTAGATCCTGGCCGAGGTGATCCTATTATATAATTTTGATATAGAATATATTCCATAGTTATCCTTGATGTGTTAAAGTGTGGATACTATCATGGTAGTTTTTCAGAGGAGGAAAAATAATGAACCGTGGTGGAAGGCGCTACACCATAGTAGTTTTTGTGATAGGAGGACTATCAAACAACCAAAGGGATATTATTTAAAGGGTTCATAGAAGACAAAGAATTTGGATTTATCTCAAGAGGGGGATACATTTTTATTCAAAAGGGTACACTAGAGTGGGGGTTTTATGGATGGTCCATATTCCCCATCATGGGAGGTTTTACCACAACCCAAGTAATACGTCACAACATGATCTTGGTAGGATAGGTTTGTGACACAACCCATAGGGATCTACCATAGGGGTGGTCTATGGGATTGGCCCCTGTAGATTTTTGGCACTAGTTTAAAAGGTTCAAGGATAAAATCTCTACAGTATGGACTACTGATAAAGCATTATAGTGAGAGCATAATTTTCATATAAAGCCTTATTTACTTGATTTTAGGTGTATTTTGGTAAAATTTTTAGGGATCTTATTTAGATCCCCCTTGGCTTCTTCAGATCTTGTCACTTAAGGGAGTGGGAAGAGCCACATTTGGATATATATATTCCTATAATATACACCCATCAATAGAGTTTATTCAGATGAGTTTCCTCTTATAAATTCTATGTAGGATCTATCCCATTCTTTACCTTGTTCTCCTCTCTTTTCCTTTTGATTTTGGGTTAACAATTTTGATTTTTTGTGAGATTAATTAACTAGATGGTGGTGAAATCAGCCTTCTTCATGAAGAGCTTATGTGTAGCTTGTAGAGGAGGTCCTAGAAGGGTATATTCAAAAATTTATTCCTTTATTGGATGTTCATTGTTCCCAGTGAATTTATCTATAGTTTTGGGATAATTTCAGTTAAATTAGTAATTTATCATAGAGTTAAATTTTTACTATTTGTGGATTAGGTATGGATGTGTGTTGGGAGTGAGATGAACCTTGATTCATTTGGATTTGACACTATGATGTTTCTTAGTGAGTTTGGAATTAATTTATCAAATTTGGGATATTTATTTAAAATATTTTTCTAATTAATTTGTGGTTATTATTGATGATATAGGTGATCATGATGTCAGAGGAGTTCGATATATACTTGGGATGATTTATGGATCATCAGTTGTGGTAGGTGGCCTTGAATGTATTGGGAAATTTTTTCATTTGGTGATTTTAGGTTAATGTGTCTGCATTGGTGTTATATAATCAAATGTTGCATTACATTTATGATCTCACCAATGAATTGGTATGGTCTCACATTGACCGATTACTCATCAAGGAATTCACAACATGATAAATGATTTAATAGTGTCACTATAGTTGAATGACTTCCAATGTCCCACTTTATGGATTGTTTGGTGACATGAGTCAGATTTTAAAGAGAAATAGGAATCCTGTTTAAAATTTGGTATTAAAAATATGATTGATTTAAATGAAATTTATAAGGAAATGTGATGATTTGAGATTTGGGATTGAAACAGTATTATAAAATGGAATTAGGGTATTCTAATGCATGTATTTACAATTTTTGACCAATGTTTTGGCACGAGCATCACACGAAGTGATTAACCACAACAATAGCTATCACTCTACCATTGGCATGGGTTTTGAGAGGATTGAATCAGGTTTTTGGCATGTAGCTATGACTCAAAACTACTTTCCACCCCTAGAAAGATGGGAAGATAGAGCACACCATCCATACATTTGAGGATATGTTGTGGGAATGTGTTTTAGACATTCAAGGGTCATGGGTGGGACACTTTCCTCTGGTAGATTTTACCTACAACAATAACTATCACTCTACCATTAGAATGGCTCTATTTGATGCCTTGTAAGAGAGGCCAGGTCACTCACCTGTATAGTGGGAAGAGGTTCAGGAAGAAGGTGTTCTTTTCCCTGAGGTGGTTCAAAGAACAACAGAAAAGGTACAACTTATATGAGAGATGATTAAGGTGGATCAGGACCAGCAAAAGTCATTTGCGAACCACACAAGGAGACCCTGGGAGTTTGAGGTCAGGGACCATGTGGTATTGAATGTCCCCCCTCGACATGGGGAACAGAGGGCAAATAGGGGAAGTAAGCTTTCTCTTTGGTTCGTTGGACCATGCGAGGTGTTGCAGTAGGTCGGCAAAGTGTTCCATCAGCTGGCACTACCGCTACCACTATTGAGGGTACATGACTTTTTCCATGTGTCTCAATTCTGTTGGTATCTAAACGATGATTAGTACTTAATCCACTGGGGAAAATGGGATATAGAGGATGACATGACATTCGCAGAGCGATCAGTGAGGATCGAGGATCCTGGGGAGAAGGCCCTTCATGGAAGAATAATTCCCTTTGTTCATGTGTTATGGAGGCATGGTGACCTCGACGAGAGTACATAGGAAGGAGAGGCGCAGATGCACGCCTAGTACCTAAAGCTGTTTTCATTTTTGTTCTATTCTTTCATAATTTTTTTGTGATGTAGCGGTTAACCTTGTTAACTATGAAATGTGATGTTTTCATGTTTTCCAAAATGTGTGTGAAAAGTCCTGACTCTAAAATGGGGAGGAAATGATCTCAATTCAAGATACATTAATGTGGATGTGATTAAACCCATGCAGGGAAGTCTGTGCTGCCAAAAAAAGATAGTATTTGGATATAGGGGAAGGGACTCCCTAATCCATAATACTGGATGGTGTGAACTTTTTATGTTTGTGTGGTCATAAGAGGGAGACGAGTTCTTCGATTCTTAGGGTGGGTTAGTCTTGAGAAGTATCTTTTGAGCTGGTTGTTCGGATGCCTCTCTTTATATCGAGATTAGTTTTTATTCACGAGGATGAGAATAGTTTGAGAGGTATTAAATATAATGGCCCAGACCCTCCTGGTCAATTACTTTGCCATATTTTGGTGCTTGGGACGCCCTGGATTAAATCAGTAAGTCCGTAGGGAATTAGTGTCAGTTGCAGGATGTCACCGTATTGTCACCCATTAGTGTGTAACCAATCGGTGTGTCACTGATCAGTGTGTAACCCATCGGTGAGTCACTAATCGGTGTATCACGGATCCGTGTGTCCTCGATCGGTGTGTCTCCCATCGGTGTGTCTCACATCGGTGAGTCACTAATCGGTGCCACACCCGATCGGGGCCACATGGGGATTGTTGGGGTGTTCTTTCCCCAGTTTTCCCGTAATACCAATTTATAGTTTTTTAATATTTTTAAGTGGTTCAAGGCCATTCTTAGTGCCAGAAACAATGTTTTAAATCACCTAAGAGTGGGGAGACCCTCAAAATACTAGTTTTCATTTGTTTAAATGAAATACTTTAACTTATAGCTATTATGTTCACCTCTTTGATTAAATTATTAAATAAAAATTTATTCCATCGTGTGTAACTGTCCAGCCACATGGTGAAACCACAATCCTCCTTTAATTCCAATCAATATTTCATATTCCATTTCTCCTTGATCTCACATTTTATAGCTCAGATATTTTTTCTTCTTCTTGGCTGGCCTCTTTCCTTTCGTTGGTGCGTTTGTAGTCCCCCCTTCCCAAGTCAAGCGGTGCATCGGTGCTTGAGCCTTTCTAGCTCACTCTTGGAGTCTTAAAAGTTCTTCCCCTACAAGTCACTCATCCCTAGTTTTTGGCCCGTGGAGAAAAACATCGATTCTTGATCATCCGTGAAGTGGTTTTCCATTGTCTCTATTTACTGCGTATCATGAGGGGTGGGTTTGTTAATGTTACTATAGGGATGGACGAAACGAAAACATTACACAGATAATAAATGGGTTTCAAAGAATGAAGGGGTGTATTTAATGTTTCTATTCTCTTATACCTTTGCATATATGTTGTGAATCGTATAGGATTATGTCTACAGAAAACCGTAGATGTTGGTGGTCCTTTCTTGGGAACTATTGAACCTCTTTTTTCTGGATAATTCTATAATTGAATGGTTATAACATGGAAACTGGTTAATTATGTAAACTCAGTTGATTAAATGGTTTCCCAATGAATAAGGATCCTTGTGTGATCACCCCGGTTAACCAAATAGAAATGTGGAACAAAATGAATTGGGTGGTTGGATATTAAAACTCCCTTGCTCTGTTCTGGTGATGTGGATGGTTGTTGCTTGATGATTGGTGGGGTGACATGGATGGGGATGGGATCACCTGCTGTGAATTTGCTGGTTTGTGGACCTAAGGACATGTCGGGCTGTATGTTGGGGCTTGATTTGGTTCCATTACATCAAGGGATTTCACAAATCCATTTTGTTGTTGTAACATTACAAGAGAACTAGGTGTGAATGATTATTTTGTTTCTTGGCTATTTTTCTTTCCTTGAATTGTGTTATGCCTATTATTTTCCTCATAGTGAAAAAATATATAAATTTAATTACACGAATGTGAAAACAAGAATGTGTTTGATGGGGAATTGTTTTCCAAGAATGTGTTGTTCCTTGGTAGTGACTGCTTTTATTTTTATGAATGAATAGTAATGAGGGTGTTGTGTATTGGATGACTATGAAACCCCTAGGTTGGGGTGAATTATTTTTTACCTATATGTATAATTTAGTTCTTATGATTCATATTTATGCCGCACCATAGATGTGAACTTCATGAAGAATGCCCCACTTTCATGGGGGATGGTGTTTTCCCCAACACTCCTACGAGTCTCTCATTATTAGCTCCTTTTATTCTCCCTTTCTCGAGTACCACATGAATTTTCATGTAGGCTATGATGGATGAGGTCCATTATAGCCCAATATTATTTGGGTCAGGTATATTGTGGTCGTTGGCCTAGTTGGGTGTGGGAAGGTTGTTTCCCAAGTGTCTTTGGGATGAGGCCCAGGTGTCCTCAAGAGTGGCAGCAGTTTTAAGGGCCCAGGTGTCTTCGAGCGTGGAAGTAGTTGTTCTGGACATGTGTCTATGGGAATGGTTTCATGTTGTGGTTGTGGCCTAGGTGTTTATGGGTTGGATGTGTTGTTGTGGTAGCCCAGGTGTGTGTGGGAAGTATGGCAGTGGGACTGTGGTGAGAATGGAAGAATAGGTCTAATGTGTAGGAAGACTTCAATAACTAGTGGTATAGTGGTGTGGGGTACCCAAACATCGATGTGTTATTACTATTATTTTTTCTTGACTTGCGTTATTTTGGGAGTCTACCTTGGTGAGGTTTGGGTGGATAGTTTCCTTAACAGGTGCTTTGATTATCATTTTTATCACAGGGAATTAGAATTCCTCTCCACTTGTGCACGAGAGATTTTGGTTTTTCCATACTGAGTATATCTATATACTCACCCTACATATATAAAACTTTATTTAGGTTTCCATGAGGAATTTGAGGACCATGTCAGTCTCTATTTTCTCAGATGCTAGGACCATTGACATTTCTATTTTTCTTTTCTTTTGGTACTTTATTTTGGTGGTTTCTTGTACTTTTTGCACTTTATTTAGGAACATGCAAATGGAAATGGATTGTTCTGGATTTATTTTTACTTCCAATATGGTGTTGTTGGGATTTACTATCTTATCTAATGATCCTACTAAATAAAAATGTCAATGCCTTCCATATTACATGTAATTTTATACCCTTTTTGTTAGTCACCACTCCAGCCCAATTGAAGGTGGGTCTTGAGGGTCATTATCTATCCTTCAACTTGAGTAAGGAAGGGTTTGGAAACCTGTTGTCCCTTACCTCATCTTGGTAAATGTGGGTGATGAATCCTATAATACTGAATGTGGTGATATTTTTAGTGATACTTGAAATTCTTTGAATTATAGAAATATTTATTTAAATTATATTATAAAACTAAAATTCTAAAAGGAAAACTCCAAAGCTGGTGTAAAGTAACATATAACCTAATTGAAAATGATATTGCTTATCAAGAATATAATTTTAATAATATAAATGATCCATTAAAAAACTATGAATATGAGTATAATCTTCATTAATAAATTGAACTCTCAACCAAACTAAACTATCATCTATCTATAAAGGATAAACCTTAAAAAGAGATAATCAAAACAAATTGGCTTATGGATGGAGATAGAAACACAAAGTTTTACAAATCTCTCTGAAAAGAAAAAAATAATAGTAGGCCTATTACCTTTCTAAAGGTTGTAGAAAATATGTTCAATAATGATTAAATACTTACTAATAACATTGTTTATTATTTTAGAAATATTTTGACTCGAATAGATCTTAATAGGGATTTACTCCTTGAGATCATTCTAGCCATTGTAAACAATGATGGAAATATATTTCTATCATGTGTCTCTCTTGTTGGTGATGTTAAAGACACATGTTTTATCCTGAATATATATAGTTCTCTAGGACCTTATTCGTTTACAAAATCTTCACCTCGACATTTTTAAACTAGTTAAATCATTATTTCTAAATGTAAATATTTTACATGGTATTAATTCCCAATTTTATCATTGATTACGAAAGTGAAGAATGCCTCTAAAATTCAGTTTTTTCAGACATATTTCTCTTATTAAAAAATATTACAATATTATTTACAATCTTATTGAAAATATACATTCTAAAATTTCTGATAGAATTTCTTCCGAGAATCAGTTTGAAATTTTAATGTATAGAACCATTTTGGATTATATCTTCTTGGCCTATAAATTCACCACTCATCTAAAGAAATCAAATAGAGGAGGTATTGGTTATATTAAAATTTAAATTACAATGGCCTTTGATACCATGGCTTAGAGTTTCATATACAAGGTTCTTCCATGTTTTTATTTCAATGATATTTTTGATAACAGAATTAAAACCCTTTTAAGGTTTTATAACATCTCTATTCTGCTAAATGACTCTCCTAAGGGTTATTTTAATTTCACAAAAGGATTTAGACATGGTGAACCCTATCCAATATCAATTTTTTCTATTTTTAAGTATTATTGAAGAATATTTCTCACACAATTGGTGAATCAAAGTAAACTCAAGGAGGAAAAAGAAATATTAAAAATCTAACGGTGTCTCTCACACATTATGGTGATTATTTAGGCCAATATATAAATTATATTAAATCCATTAGTTTGTTTTGAAGATGATTTTAGTGGCTATAAAAGTGCCTATATTGAATTATTTGGGTATCAATGTGGGGTCTCTTCACTTCACATATAATGGTGTGTCTATATTTTGGATAAGGCATAAAATTTATTACTTTTACCAAATAATTGATCAGATAAAAATAATATTTATTTTGGGAAATTGATTAATTTATATATATAAATGAAAAAATATTCCTTATTAAATCCACCATATTTTCTAAAATGGTTTTTTATTAAGGTTTAAAAAAAGTATATTTCACTTTTGAAAAAGATAAATGTTTCTATTAAAAAATTATATTTGAGTGGGAGAACTCTTGAAAGAAACTAATTACTATCCCTTGTAATAATTTATTCTGGAGAATTTCCAATAGTAAACTTGGAATAAATAATCTCAAGTTATTTAATGTTGATTTATAGGATGGGTTCCCATGGAATCTCCAGAATAATTATTCGCTGGCTCTCAATTTTCGTAGAAGATGTTTTATTGAAAAATTAATAAATGAAACCTGTACTATAAGGACTCCTCCATTTGGTCAAACATCAAGTATAATTTCTCAAAATTATGTCTCACTCTTGATAGATCTTTATCATGGAGTGTTTTCTCAATTTTCTAATGGATAAATAGTTTATATCACCTTTTTTCCATGGTGGATCCTATATATATAACTGATGATACTCACATTTCTATAAATTATTTTTTGAACTCACCTGAACCAAAATTACTTAATGATATTAATATTATGTTCAAAAATTAAGTTTTTTATAATAATGATTATTTTTTACTTTTGGAACATGCTAACAGTGGAAGTATGAATTTAAAATTTTATATAGTCACAATTTATTAGCCCAAATTATGATTTTTATTAGTTGAAAATATTTTAAAATAATTAAATCTAGATTTCTAATTTTACTCCAATTTGGAGGATTTATCATTATCTAATACATAGTGATACATATCTAAAATATTTTTTTGTTCAATTATGTTCCAAATATTATTTATAAATTCCTCATACAGAAGATACAAATGAACTTTTCTTATCCCGTTTTATTACTTCTGATTTTTAAAAACAAAGCTATGATATATTTTATATTAGGTTGATGTATGTTGGGTTCATCTGAGATAATCTATTGCAATGTACGACTTTAGAAAACTCACTATAGATTAAGAATCCCATCATTTCTGTATTGTCTGAACTGGTTAGTCTGGTATGACATCAACTATTTTTTTCATCATAATAATATTTTCAACCTACATGCAGTGAAAGTCAAAATAAATTCTTCTATAAATGATGTTTCATTGCTACATCAGGACCTTTCTCAAAACACTATCCTGTATTTCACTATCTTTAATTATAGAAGAATTTTTAGAAATCGATTCTCACTTGAGGGTACCTTTAACGTCTTTTGGAAATCCCCTCTCCCAAGATGGATCACTGTCAATATAGATGGTGCATCAATAGGAAACCTAAGTCCCTTAGGTCATGTATATATCTACAGGGATCATAATGGGTATAATCTTGGATGATTTTATGGTACCCATGGTATGGAATCATGTTTAGAAGATGAGATGTTTGGTGTTATCACTGTGGTTATTTTTTCATCAAAAATGTTTTGGACCATCATATGTCTGGAAAGTAACTCATTCCCCATTGTGTAAGTAGTCTGGAATGGTGTGAATCATCATTCATGGCACCTAACAACCCAATGAATGGACTACATGATTTCATTTTCAGAGATCAATCATATTATCACCCATTCATTTCGTGAGGCGAAAACTATGGAAAATGGGCTTTCCAACAAAGAATTCAACACCAACGTCACTTGGTTGGATGAAATTCCTATATAATTTATCCTTTTTTTGAAAAATAATGTAAAAAAATCCCCCGTTTTGAAGTTTTCTTCTTTCATTTTTTCATATATTAAATTTATCTTAGGATTTTTGATCAAGGAATCACCATTAAAAATTGTAGGTGAGGCAGCAGGTAGTGATTGTAAGCATACTATATGAGATGACCCTTAATTTATTCTAATGCTAACATTTTGTTCTTAGAGGTTTCACCATAGTTGGTCCATTTAAATTTTAGGAAGAGTGGAAAAATTAACACTAGGACAAGTGAGACCTATTGTGACCATCATGCAAGTTAGGATAGTGGTGTACTATTTGGATCTTTCTTCTCACTATTGAGATTAAAAAAAATCATACATCTTAGCTCATTTGGTACATTCCTAATATTATGCAGTCCACTCTAAATGAGGATGATTAGCTATATCATGGAACATAATATATTGAGCGGCTAGTGTATATTATAGACCATAGTGAGAAATTACATATAGGGAGGATGATACCATCATTATATATTCTATATCATCATTGATAAATTTTGGAGGAGACCTAGGATTGAGTGGTTGATGTTTTTGCTCAATGGACTATGTTGTCTGAGAGGGACCTTTGAAGTTAATTCACAAGGATAAAAATCAATAAGAGTGGGAGAATTATAACAACATAAATTGATATGTTTAAAAAAATTCCTTGAATATATATAAATTCTATACTTTTTTTACCTAAATTTTGGTTGGTTATGAAGTTGGTATTTAAGATATGGGATTCTTGGGTTAAGTGTGTAAGGAAATAGAGTATAAAGGATACATGGTGGCTAAACATTGGCCAAAAATTTTTCGTTGGGGATCCAATTTCTAGATGGTAAAGGTGGTAGTGGGTCTATATAAGTACAGAACCCACTAGCTAGCTAGTTGTTGTAGAAGAATGTTTGGCATTCTTCCAAGAACACGGGCTGGCCAGTGAGACCCACTAGCTCACCTATTCACCATGTCTAAGGTTGAATTAATTATATCATATAATATTTAAATTCACTAATATCTACACCTTATTTAGAACTTATTTATATCCCAAACTCCTTATTTCAAATAAGATACATACCCACTTGAATCTAGATCTATTTCGTTCATCTTCCCCCAGTCTATCATGTATTCCCTACCTTGCTGGAACTAGAACGTTAAGTTCTTCTTAGATATATAAAAATATTTTTTTTTTAATTTGATCATGCATCTATAATGATTTTTGGTTATCTGTCATTATACAATTTTTTTTCGTTCTTCATATGTTAGTGAAATATATAGAATATTGAAAACATTTATTTATTGAATTGAGATCTACATTAAAGAATAAGTGTTTTATGGGTAATTGTTTATGAATAAATTTTTAACCCATTTCTAAATGTAAAAAAGATTATAACCTCAATCCATTATATTTCCATTGGTGTACTAGTGGAGTATTCAGTATTCAAACAACTACCCTAATTGTTCATTGATAAAACTTTCAAGAAAAGTCATGTTTCCATGAAAGTATATTAAATCATACGTCTTGAGAAATTTTTCATATTAAATATATTTCTCATTGATGGACTATGTATATATTTATATTTATTAGCTCAAATTGAGGATCTATTATAGAATCAATGATTAATTCATGATCTATTATGAGATCGATAATATATCTGGTGGATTAGTGTCCCTTTCTTTGATATGTATCATAAATGGATCTATTGATGGATTCCATATGGTATGTGATTATAGAATCACATTGTTCAACTGTAATCTCTTTAAGTTATATTTAAAAACCTCTTTCAATTTAAAACAAAACTAATATATTCATCCTTGATAAGCAAGAAAATTATTCATGTTTGTACAATGTGTTTGGTATTTGATCCTTTGATCAAACATGAATTTATTCATAAAAACCCCTAAGATATGAAGTCACTTACCTAATTGAGTTAGTGTTTTTCATCCTTATAATGATGTGAAGTTTTTTTGATATCCTCTAGAATATATTTAGTTTGATCACATATGTGTATGTTTTTTATTTCTTTCATAATCATGATATAATATGTTTTCCATGTCATATTATGCCCAGTTACCATATGTTTTGTCTTTGTATATGTTGTATTTTTTATACATACATAGTTATAAGTGATACATAGTCATGTTAAGGATTGGTATCCCTAGTGCGGGTGTGTGTTTTGAATCTTATTTTGAAATGATGACAGGACTGGGTCGACTGATGGTGCATGATGACCTAGTGTGGCATACCATAGGGGAATGATGGTCCATGTGATCTGGCATAGGAGTAAACAAGGGTCATGATTGTATATGTGACATAACACGAATGATAATAATAAGAAATGAGGGAATATTGTGGTTTGAACTAGAGACCTAGGGCATGTATAACTATTATGAAGCATCAAGGCTAGATCATAGGCTTATAATGTTTCCATGAAAACTCGGTTCTTTTCTATAATGGAGAAAAGGATGAAATATAAGGGGATCATGGTGGATTGTTTAGTACATGACCACTTGGTATTTTTTTTTCTTATAATATATTTTACTTATTATCATGTTATAAAGTCTTATTCATGTGCACTGGTGTCGAAGACAAATTAGTGGTAAACTAATGGGTTTCACTAAAACATTAATAGCCTTTTCTGGCAGTTTTTAATAAACCGCCACTAAAACATTTTTTTCTCAATCTCGACACTTCCAACCCACCCCATGAGACCCCCTTCTCCCTCGACCCCCACGATACCCTGCCCCCTCGGTGACCCCCGTATCCCTAGCCCCTCACTGCCTCACTGCCTCATCACCTCACCGATTCTTCATAATTTCATCTTAGGTAAGCTTTTTTCTTCAATTATATTACATTTTGTGACATATGGTTGTGTTTATGGTGCGATAGTTTGTGATATCTATAAAATATTTGGCCAAGGGGTGAGATGTGCCCAATCTACTGGGGATGTGAGGTGGTGGTTGTTTGAATATGATTTTGGGGAAGTTAGGTGGTGTTTGTTTGGCCATAATTTTGGGGAAATGATGTTGTTGTTCTTTGGTTGTTCTTTTGGTGCAGTGAGGTCGTGGTTTTTTTATTCTTGTTTGGAAACAAGATGATGGTATGACAGGGATGATGAATTGATTTTGATGCATGGTTTCTTTATTCTAGATATCAAGGTACTGGTAGATTAAATAATTTTTCAATAATGAATGAAATGGATAAGATTTTGAATATTAAATGGGATGGTAATGATTAATGAAAAAAATAAATTTTGGGATGTGTGGTTGAATCAGGTTTATATTTGATAACTCAATGAATGTGTAGGATAATGGGATTGTTTATTTTTGTGAAATGGATTTTGGTTTTGGTGTTGTTATGCATTTAGAAGTATCAATAAATGTTGGTTGGTTTTGAATTGTATAATGGATTTTTTAAATCCCATATGTTGGTATTGTGTATGGCCATAGGTATATTTTGTTATAATAATTTTTATTTCAATATGCACCACACTTTTGTGGAGAACTACGATAGGATACAAGTATATTCACATGTTTAGATTTTTTCAACATTAGGGGGACTATTATAGACATATGGGTGACCCCTATTCCCCACTCTCTATTATAGGAATGTTGAAATACACAGGCTGTGATGGATTGATTTTAATTAGTGAACTAGATGATGACCCTTGTCATTTTGGTTGACATGTTATATAACCATGTTGTGGGTTAGGTAACCAAAGGAATTTGAGAATGATGTGTTTTTACCATGCTGTGGGGCGTCCTATAATGGGGTTCGTCCATTGTAGGAGGAGTTAACGAGGTTGATGTACTTCAAATTCACAATACCATACTAATTTGGTGATGATTTTGATGTGATGGACCTTGTGTTTTTGGGATAGGTGTGATATGATTTTGTTGTAGGGTGGCGAACCCTTCTTTCCATGTGAGAAGCATTGTGGTCAAGTTTTTCTATAGTGGTATATGTTATTTAGAAGAAATTGGAGTTGTAAGACATAACAAAATTAGAGTTTGAGATAGGTAAATAATTGGGAATAAGTGCATTTGGAAAAGGGGAACACACACACACATATTTATATACAAGTTTATATGTGTCTTACTGTGAAGTTTAATTTTGAATGTGAAAGCTATAGTGTGAGAAGTGATTTTCCAAATGTTCAATTTAGATTTCTAAAAATTTGTGGACCAATTCAAAAAATATAATGAGTTTTTAAAAATACCATTAACTCTAATAGAATCCCACAAATTTATGTATTTTTTGGATGAAGGTTTGATATGAATGATATATTTGAATGTTTAAAAAATGTGATTTTAATTGGTAGTACAGGGAGGTGATGTGTTACTGTATGCTTTCCTTGTAAGGTATTTTCAACAATATTTATTTTCTAACAAACCTCCCATATGTATTTTAGTTATAAACATGAAACATGGGAATCTTGGGTACCTAGGTGGACATGCTTGGACTATTTTCTGGGCTAGTCAGTAGGGCCCTTGAAGATTTCACTAATAGTATTATGATGGAACACTTACTCAACAAAGTGACATTTCTTTTACCAATGTACCTTGGGTTCATCCCCTCCAATGAGTAACGATGAAAATAGATTCCTATATGTTTGATCAATAGTATATGATGTACCTATAACCAAAATAACCTAGATAAATATTTCTTTTTAATGTTCTTTCTCTAATTTTATTTCTATTTATATATTATTATATTTGCAAGATATTTTTCTCAGTTTCCATTTTATGACTAAAATAACACGGGTATTTTTATAATATAATTTATTTTGTAGAACCTCGTGAAATGATTTCTACGATTTTATTTCCCACTAAAAATACTCCTTCATTTCATTTTATTATTATGAATTTTTTTTGAAATTATTTTAATCTTTTTAAATGGATTCCAATATGAAAAGGGGAAAATGGTATTTAAGAATCATTGACATGTTAGTTGTCCTAGAGAAGAATAGAAAATTGTGTATTTCTGTATATCTTTTTTCAAACTATAATAAAATTATATTATCTTTAAACGTATTTAATAATGAGGGGGTTCTGTTTCGAGATCCCTACAAAGAATTTTTATGTAGTGCCTATATCTCTATCATTTTTTAGTTTCATTTTTCAGCACATCCTTTATTATCACCCATGGGTGTTTGTTTAATTTGTTTTGGTGTTGAATTATATTTTAATAATATGGTAGTAATGTTTTTAGTTTAGTATTAATTTATTTCCTTATTATGTTATTGTCTACTTAGGCTTTTGACTACATTCAACAGACTGGGGGAAGTTATAGCTGATAGTGGGAGAAGAAAGGACACTGTAGGGGAATTTTTTCCTTACAAGAGATGGAGTTCAAATGTAATGTGAGTTTTTAGTTCTTATTGATATTTATTAAATTTCCATGTATTCATATTAGGTTTCTTAATTTTTATTTTCCTATGGCGTCGAATTATGATGTAGGAAAGGTTCATGCTGGAATAATAGTTTTTTGCACTAACTATTTCCATAATTATTTATTATGTGAAATAATTGTAATGTGGAATTTCATTGTTTAATTAGCACTTGTTACATCCCATATAGATTGGGAACACCCTTTAGGTCTTATCATGGGTCAGACTGGGCATCTGAAAGATGGAAAACTTGGGTTGGTTAATGAGAAAATGTTATCAAAAGATGAGTTTTGTTCATTCCACCATAAGATCCTTAGATGTATTATAAGTTTCCCTTGTATCCTTTATCACACAAGAATATCATAAAAAATATATTATGCCTCTATTTTCTACTCCTAATTCTTATTTCTTTTTATGTGTCTATTCATCCATGAAATCTATGATCTACATAAAACCCTATAAGATGCCACTTAGGTAGGTTATCTAGGTTGGTTTGTGACAAACTGGTATCAAAGGCATTCATGACTCTTCATTGAAATTGCTATATAGTTTAGTATGTAATTTTAGACATGAGATAGTATTTTTGAGACTTAATAGGTATATTATTAGAAATTTTTTGGCCAGATATCATTTTAAAGTTCCTTAAGTTACTGAGAGATATTGGAAAGAAGTTTTTTTTGAGGATTTTTTTGATCTAATCCTAGACATTTTCTAAATGTTTAACATATTTTTATTTTTTTCAACTATTATATATGAATATCTTTCCTTATTTATTAATAGTTATGTGTTATAATTTTTTTAATATTGTGTATCCCTATTGTGACATACATGGATAAAATATATATCACATTATTGAGGAACAAAACGTAGTTTGTTAAGGGGTTGGATGTGTTTTTAGATTTGTAAATTTAAAATCAATCTGTTGAATGGAGAATAATATTTCTATGTTGTAAATGTTAATTTAGATGATGTTTGAGGAGAGATGAGGTTTATAAACATCTAATATTGAATCAATTCCCAGGTCAATTTTTTTGTTGGATTTGGCATGGAGAATAGAATGTTATAAAAAAATTTTTCATTGATTTCAATCAATATAACGAGCTACCAACTTCATAAAATTGGTAAATTAAATAAAAAAACTTGTAAATAATGCATTTGGAATAGAAAGACACCACTATAAACATGAAAACATATCAGAACAACCAGATGAGGGTGATAAAAATAGAAACATGACAAGTGATGTTTTTGAGACTTTATTACAACTATTTGAAGATTGTAACATATTAGTGGATTGTCCACTTGATAATGTGAAGACTAATGTAAGAGAAAAATTCACAAAGGGAAATAAATTTTGTTATTTAGTTGACGATGGAAATTAGGAGTTGAATAGTGGTTTTTTGAAATACTCAAAACATTATTTTTTACTAAAGTTATACCATATCAAATGTATATGGGGAATTAAAAATAAGGAAATATCCATGATATTGGAATTGTTTCATGATACATTTCCTTAAAAAAACTTCACTGAGTATTTTTATGATAAGGAAAAAGTTGTTACCAGAATTAGTTTGAATTATATGAAAATACATGTGTGTCCCAATGATTGTATGCTTTATTGAAGAGAGGATTCATGTTGAAAGGATTGAAAAAAATGTTCTTCTTCTAGATGGTAGTCAATTAGTGATTTTAGAAGTCTAAATAATCATACTACCATGAAGATAAATAGAATAAACACACCTAAAAAGGTTTTTAATTACGTTTCTTTAAAGCCTCAATTGCAAAGATTATTAATGTCTTCGAAAGCTATCGAACACATAAAGTGGAATTATTTAGGTAATAAAAATGATGGGTTGATGCGACATACACAAGATTCACAATCATGGAAGACATTTGTTTCATTACATCCATATTTCTCTTCTGATCCTAGTAATGTTAGATTGGGATTGGTTGCCGATGGATTCAACCCATTTTGGACTTTGAGTACCAGTTATCACATTTGGCCAGTTGTTTTGATCGCTTATAATCTTCCTCCATTGATGTGTATTAAAGAAATGTCTGTTATGATTTCAATGATTATTCTTGGAAAACAATTGTCTGGAAATGATACTGATGTATACTATCAACATTTAATTGATGAATTACAGGAGTTATGGATCAACTGTTTTGAGACATTTGATGCTTCTTCTTAAAGAATGATCAAAATGCATGCTTCTTTAATATGGACTATTAGTGACTTCCCTGGGCTTGAGAATTTATCTGGTTAGAACACATACATGGATTTGGATTGTCCTTTTTGTAACTTCGATATCGAGCCCAAACAGCTACCTTACAGAAGAATATGGCGCTTCTTGTTCCATTGAAGATTTCTCGATGCATCTCATATATTTTGGATGAACATATCAAATTTTAACAGTTTCATTGATCGTAGACAACCTCAAAATTTGTTAACTGGTTCTAAAATATTGACAAAACTTGGAAAAGTTGAAATAAAATTTGGGAAGGTTTATCACTCGAATGATAGAAAAGAATCTGTTTGAAGTACATCATCAAGTGAAATCATAATGCATCAATGGAAGAAAAAAAGTATATTCTTCGAACTTATGTATTAAGAATTTAATTTGTTTCAGAAAAATCTTGATGTGATGAATATTGAGAAGAATTTATGTGAAAATTTTACCTTCACATTGCTTAATGACCATATATAGTCAAAGGATCATCTCAATTCTTGCAAGACATACAAGTAATGAACATAAAAAGTAATCTGTGGATAGATTAAAATGAAAAGTATTCACTAGAAATTTTTCCAATGAGAAATAGGGATAAAGATACATTCCATTGAATTTCAAGGAATGTGAATGTATCTAATAGGTATTCAAGTAACATCTCGAGGTGTGTTGACTTAAATAATCTTAGGTTACATGGATTGAAAATTCATGATCCACATATTTTGTTATAGTAGTTACTACCATTGGCATTGCGTACATTATTTTGTGAAAACGTTTCAACTATTTTACTCCAATTTTTCACAATTTTTAGAAAACTATGTAAGAAATATCTACATCTATTTGATCTTGAAAAACTCCAAGAGTGGTTTTTATTGACGCATTGTGCAATAAATATGATCTTTTCTCCGTCATTGTTTACTATCTTGATTCATTTAACAATGCATTTGGTTGAGGAAGCAAAATCACGAGGCCCTGTTCATTATCGATGGATGTATCCAATTGATAGGTAAATTATTTATATGTTTTTCAGTTAAGTAAACAATTTTTTTCACATAATTAATTTCATAATTATGTCCACTTATTTAATTCTACAGATATCTTGGGCATTTGAAATCATTCGCGAAAAAATAAAGCTCA
Organism: Viscum album; assembly: GCA_963277665.1. NCBI lineage: Eukaryota > Viridiplantae > Streptophyta > Magnoliopsida > Santalales > Viscaceae > Viscum > Viscum album. The sequence goes on along the minus strand of OY728146.1, from coordinate 2,031,266,166 downwards.
ACCAGAAGGCTATATTGCTGAAGGATATTAAGAATAAGAGTGTCTTTCCATTTGTTCTAGATACATGGATGATATTTAGAAAATATTTAATAGAGTTGGACATGTTGATGACACATCGAATCAATAAAAAATACATGGGAAATCAAAAATATTTCTTTCTATTGGCCGATCAGTAGGGAGGACCTAAAATGATTCTCAAAGAGAAATAGAATTATTACAGGAACATAGATACGTGATGATTAATAGTGAAATTGCAGATCTATTTATTGAAGAGTTGAGGATACAAAAAAAGAGACTAATGAGAGTTCTAACATTGAAAGATAAAGATATAATGAAAGCTATTAATAAAGATCTTTTAGAAAGGTTTTTACAACATGTATGTTTATATATATTGTAATAAATATGAATATTTGCTTGACACATATACATTGTAATTATAATAGAGTATATTTCTTTATTTATACAATGAATATTGATACTCGAGTAGATTTTTCAGAAGATTTTATGTTTCTATCTCGAGTTCCTCTAAAACAAATTAGAATGTTCGACAATTACAATGTGAATGGATTTAGATTTTGTTTAGTCAATAAAGAAGAGGATTTAAAAACCCAAAATAGTGGTATATTTTCAGTTTTTGAAGTTGGATACTATAGAAAGATGATAGATATTATTAAATTAATCTACAATGGGAATTTTTAAATTGTTTTTTTCAAAGTCTATTGGGTCGATATTATTATATGTGTTAAAAGTGATTCCTTGCAATTAACTTCTATGAACTTCTCTCACTTGATGGATGTTGGTGATCATGAACTTTATTATAAATATATCTTATCATTGCAAAAAATGGTATATTATGTGAATTATGTTATGGATGAAGTGTGGAGAGTAGTTTCTCATGTAAAACAAATATATTTGTATGATTTGCGTGATGAAGTGGAATATTTGACCCCTAACATTGAATCTCATCAACAACAAGAATCAGAATTTTTTGTCCACCATAGGATGAATAAAGTGGATGAAGAAGTGGAGCAAGAAACTAACATTATTGAAGGAGAGAATGATTGTATGTATTTTTATGTATTCATTTATCAATGACTTATTTAATTGTTGAAATCATTCATTATCATTGTTTTGTATATTTTTTTGTTTTTACTATGCATATGTTATATTTTTTACATTTTTTTTCTACACAATTGTTTTTAAATATAGGTTCTGAACATAATTTTATTTGATTAAATGATAGGAATTCCATGAAGTAAGAAGTATATTGTTTCATTAACCACTGTGATAGTTGATGATCTATCTGTCTCCCGCCCTATAACATTTGATCCACCATCCGCCTTCCCCTGCACCATCTCCCCTACCCCATCTCTCACACCTTCTATGAGCGTCCCTTGTGTAGCTCAGTCTTCACCCCCCACTTCAGGAGCCACACTAGTGGGGGAGTGGCTCTCCACATCTAGTTCTTCATAGGGGTACTGTAGGGCGACTATTATAGGAACCAATTTTAATATGAATAAATTTATTTCACTTTTTTATACTAACTATTTTTTCATTATAGATTGAAATAATGCAACTGTAGAGAAAAATAAAAAAATGTTCAGATTTATGGAATCAGACTGGAGAGAAGATAGTTGTCCCATTTGATTCATATGGGGTCCCTATGAATGACGTCACAAGATTACTTGGGTAGATTTTAGGACAATTGGTTGCAGTGTCCGTTTCCCTTCCTATTTAATATGATGATTGGAGACATGTGCTTGCAAGCTGAAAAAATGATGTTTTTTTATTCCCAAATAATGTTAATTTTAATAAATTATAGTGAAATTGAATGTCATGTTATTAATATTTTCCAAATGAATTTCTAGGTACATATGGTTTTTCAGATTACAGCTGCTGATGTGATAGCATGAAAGTGGAAATTGAAAAATCATGGGAAGAAAAGGAAATAATTTAAATGAATATTGTAGGGTGATGTGAAAGACACTTTTTGACCTCCCAACAGATGTATGACAAGCTACCCGATGGGGTACAAAAAGGGAAATGGAATGTTTTTGTTGGCAGACATAGTGATGAGAAGAAAATGGTATTTAAATATATATCACTATAATAATAATCTCATTTTACATTTATACATGTATATGAAGAATAGATGAAATTGAATAAATTACTATTAAAATTCAAATTGTTTATTTTAGGATCTTTTGTAGAAATAATGCAACAAGTATGGCTAAGAAGGTCATCCCTCATACTGCGGGCTCAAAGAGATTTTCTAGAAGCTAATCTCCTCTGGTAATCATTTCATTTTTAAAATATTTACAAGAAAATATTATGTTTTTAATATATTAAATTTTTGATTTATGTTTGTTTAATGCAGTCACAGATTAAAGAGAAATAAGCATCTTGAATAGAAGTGTGGTTGAATGTTTACCAAAACATTGATGGATGTTTTGTTAACGAGTCTGCCAAAGAAGTTGAGGTATGAACTCATTTTTTCATTATAATAACTTATTATCAGTTATTACTATGGTAATATATATTTCTTCTAATATGACTACAATTTTATTTATAGGTAAAAATTAAAGAACTGTGGGATGCCAATCCAGCGTAGTCCTATTCAGTCTCCCAAGATGACCAAGTTGCTATAGCCTTATGACGAAGAATCCCGGTAGAGTGCATGGGATGGGTATGGGACCTGTACCATATGAGGTCTTTGGAAGGCCACCGAAGATTGCAACTGCATGTACTCCTAGCTGTAGTAAGTCCATACCCTGAGATACTTAGAGAGATATTGTTTTTCTACGAAACATAATTCACGACAATTGTGCTCAAATATCCATTCTGTAGAAAGCATTGATTGATTTATATTAGAAGACGACCAGATCTTCCCCCAGTGGTATTTCATCGACTGGCAGTGAGTGGGTAATTTTCAAAAATTCAATATCATTTAGTTTGAAAACTTTTATTGGTTTTAAGTTTAAATATAAGTATACAACATTATTTAATTTTGAAAATAATGTTCTTTCAAGTTGTATCAAGAAGTAGAGATGGAGGTGGAGAGGGTGACAATATTTGTTCATCACCACAATGTGGTTAGTTATTTTGTTGATATGTTGGAAAAAATGGGAATAGTCTCTTTGTATATGTATCTTATGGGGAACATAGTTGCCACCAAACATTTCATGACCTAACATTTTCATGATTTCTCATATTTCCTTTTAGGTATTTTATTGATTCTTGATGTTTCCTTTTATGTCTCGATTTATCGAGTGTGGTATGCACCATATATGTCGATTCTTTTTTGTCATGAATAATTTTTTTTGATTCATTTTTTTCAAAACATAGGTTCTCGGATAAAGAACCACATGCTAAAGATCCTTATATAGATTTGGACAATATGTAGAGGAAGACTAGTATTAATAGGTTGACTGCTTTAAGAAGTTTCAAGTCTTACAAGATGGATAATGCATCACATATTTTAACATCATGTGAAAATGACAAAAATAAACTATAGTTTAAGATCATATGAAAAATATATTATTATATGAGGTTTAATGTAGTTTACACTGATGTTTAAAATGAAATTAACTTGTCTTGATCCCAACTCTATGGGTGGAAAACCAATGTGAATGAAGAATCCCAGTCACTAAGATAAAGTGGGGGATTTTATATTGGTTTTTTGGTTGGGTTTGAGATAGGAGATCCAGGAATCACTATGTATCCCATGAAAATAGGAATCAATTCACCCATAGTTCTTATAATTTTGGAGAAAATATGATCACCTTGACTTTGAATTGAGAAATAATAGGGAATACAAAATAAATAGAATGAGTGTAATGGTAAAAACCCTTTATTGAAATCACTTTGTGAATTATCAAATATTAGTGATGTTGAGGGAGAGTTTTGTGGTGATTTTGACATTTAACATAGTGGTTTATCATCTTGAAGGCCACCATAGCTTGTGAAATGACTTGTCTGGATATGAAGGAGATAGTTTAATGTTGGGAATGATATTGTGTAAAATGGGATATATAAAAATGAAATGGGGATGACATGGTGCTATGCATGTTGTCCTAGAGGTTTTCCTATGCACCATGAGAATTTTCAGATTCCATTTGGTGGGCATGTAATATCGGAGGACCACATTTTCAAAATAGGAAACCCAAGATCACCAAATTGTAGCCTTGGTCATGGTTAGGGTAAAATGCTTAGGAAATGTGAACTAGGTCATGGATTTTATACTTGGAAGAATATAGAAGAACCACTGTGGCTTAGACCACTCCATGTTCTAGGATTTGTGGGTTGCCAAATTCCTTTTTAAATGGGAAAAAATATATAATGACATTGAGGGTTCTATATGACACTTTTAACAAACCCACCACATGATTTTTAAATATTAACCATGGTATGGTAGAGTCTAGTGTGATTCACTAATAAATAATAGTTTTATTACCTAATTCTTTTGAATTTTATACTTTCCCTCATTTCTTGGTTGAACCTTACTCATCTTCTCCATCTCCAGTCACCTCCCTTGGTATTCCAAACCACTTTGATCATATTGGATCATTTATATTGATGTTATTTGATTCATGGTATCCATCTCTTAGCCCATTCCCCCTATATTATCATTCTATTATATTCAAGAGTTCATTTTGTTGGTAATTATCGTCTTTTGGGGTGGTTTTTGATGGAGTCCTATTATTGATGGGATTCAATAGAGATTCACTTGAGATTAGTGGTGGTTAATCCTTGGTTCTTGTTCATTTAACCTTGAAGATTCTGTCAAGGTTGGGGATCCTTCATCTACCCTTATTTATTTGTACATTTGGAAATATCTTTCTTTTGTATTTATTTGGTTAAAAGGTACATATCATATATACAAAGATAATGAACAAGATTAATTAAATGATAAATATATTTTTCAAAAAATATATATCCTGAATATTATTACACTTTAAATTGAATCTGATATAGATTAGTAACATAATGCGGGATCAATATCTTTGGACTTTTCCAAAACTATTTTCTAAATATCATTCATCAATATCCCGATAACATTTTTCATATATTTCTAAAAAACTATTTTTATTTATAACATAAATAGATATACCCATATATCATATCTATATCACAATCCTCTATTTTATGTGAAACGTTTCCTATCATATAAAAGGTTATGTCACATATTTTGTTTTATGAGCATGCCTTTCACATAGAATGAGTGGTGATATCAATATAATAGTTCATGCATTATGTTATTTATTTATAAAATTCAAACTATTATTGATATATAGAATCTTAATTGAAACACCATGATAATGTTTCTAATATCTGAGAATGTTTTTTTGGAAAACACATTTCATAAAATACAATGAAAAAAATAAATACAAAACACATTACATAAACTCTTATTTATTTTCCCATCCCATCCTCATGACTCAAAACCTACCCTAACGTTAGTAGATAATGGTATTTAATTAATTTTTATTTTACCATTTTTCAAAGTCCTTTAATTTTTACTAAATGTTTAACAAAAATTGTTAGGGTATAGTTTTATCTCATTACTAACAAAAAATTACTATAATTAAAATATAAAAAAATGAATAACATTTTATATATACATATACAGAAACACACATACCATAATAACAAAAAAAACCAAACATAAAAAGCTAAAAAATAATAACCATAATATAAGGCAATATAAAAAACCTGTAATTCCGCCCATAGTCTCCAATTGGCAATAACCACTTCTTAATATGACATAAATACGAATCACACCAACCCACCCATGACAAAAATCATTCATAATTTACATATATACCATGATGGACATTTAGAGGGTAAGTATAAAAACATAGTATTATTTTTTTACATGAACCAAAAATAAGTTTTGTTTATATGAAATCCAAGGGTTATAGTATATGTTTCTATATAAAAGACATGTCTTCCAATCATGAAAACAATATAAGAATTAATATTAAATAACAGATAGCAATAAATTTTGATCAACAAGAGGACTAAAAAACCCGACATAATAAAAATTATTACATCCAACTAAACCATAATATAATATGCACATAAATTATCAAAATTTATTATATAATTAATTTTTATAGCTTAAATATCCATGAAACCAATGTTTTATAGTGATATGAATAAAATCAAACAACTTTGTATCAGGATAATATTTCCAGAAAAATATATCTAGATATTTAAAGATATGATACAATATCATCATATAAAAAATCCCAAAATTTAATACTAAAAAAAAATATAAAAAAACGATCAATGAAATTGTAGAATTACTCACCACAGTTCAATCTGTCATGAACACCTCCTCCAATTGCATGTAATCATCCCAACAAAAACTATTAGGACCACCATGATTAAAAGATTGAAATTTTAGCAAGTTGATAATTGACCATTTGAATTATCAAGAAATATATATAGTTCTATATTTGTAACATCCAAAGATTTTGAGAAATATTTTTTTCAAATTAATTATTCTTTTCAATATTCTGCATTTCACGAAACACTGAATACAACTTGTGTTATATGAAAATGATATGTTTGGATTGAATTTTAAACAACACCATGTTAATCTTACAATAATATATATATATATATATATATTATATTTTGGTACATGAAGAACTATGTTTGGATTGTGTTACACACAATTCCTAGTTCCTTCGATAGCTTACATTATACGCCAGGCCGAGTTCTACCGAACTACAACATACTATTAATATTACTATTAAAAAATCATTATAGTTACAAAAAAGCCTTTGGAATGAAAGTTATGAGTAATATTAACTGAATTGTGGAAATAATATATATACATGTATATAAAATAAATCCTGTGGTTATCAATTTGTTACATATGAAATTAATAACTTTTTGAGAATAAAGAAATTCCTCTCATAAGAAAATTATTCTTCTATTTAGAAACACCATTTTATCTAAATAAATTAATCAAAAAAATTTGAAGAACTTTTTTAAAAATATATATAACTTATATATTAAATAATTTTCTTAAACTAATTAAATATATTTGAGAGGAATAATACAAGAATAAATGCAATTTTATTAATAAAAATAAGTATTTTTTAAAAAGGTAATTTTACAACTTTTTATTGGTGAAATTTTTTTTAATATAATTGTTGACAATTTAATAAAGATTATTTTCAAAAATAAAATTCATTTTTAAAGAGGAATATAAAAAAATACTTTGGGTGAATAATTGGTATTTCTTTGAGATGTTTCATTTTTTGATGAATAGTGAAAAACAATAAATTTTTATTGAAAACTGCCTTTTCATCTAATTTATTTTAATAGTTAAGTTGTATTTTAATTATGTTTTAAAGTTTAATTAGATCAATTATACATCAATTAATACAATTTTGTAACTGTGACCAATATCACATTAAAATTTGATGTGAACTCATTTAAAACGTTTATACTTTTTTCAGTTTAAAAACGATCATTCGTGACATATCAGTGGGATTAATTTTAAATTATTTTATTCCACAAAATCTGATTATAATTTGGTAAAATTTATTAAATATTTTTAAAAATAATAATATATAATTTCTAATATGTTTAAATTCTATTTTTACAAAAATATTATATAATGTAATCAAAATTAATTATAGTGGTAAAAGTAAATGTAAGCTTACATAGTGATTAAACATTAATTTAAGGGTCAAAATAACCTAGAAACATTTACAAAAGATATTTTATTGAAGTAATTTAAAAAATTCACATATTTAATCTAAAATCTACAAATAATCAAGGCACATGATGTAAGGTTGTCCTCTCAAAAGTGTTTACCTATTGAAATATAAAAGAATGTCACTACTCCACTAGAAAATAGAAATCAACCCTCTCACTTGTTGACACTTATCAAGAAATTTATATCATCCAAAACCAAACTAGATATGTTCCCAAATTCTATAACATCATCTTAGAGTCATCAAAATATTCAAAAATACAATCAAGGAAGCCCTTTGGTGAAAAAAAAGTAGTTACACACAGAAGAGGTCAACATTCTTCCATAAACACTCATGATTTATTTATTTATCCACCCCCCAATTATTATTATTTATAGATCACATAATTTCTTAATTATAAATTATATAATGATATTTTTTTATTATAAGGGTTTTAAATACACCTAAATAAACTTATAGAAATTTGGTAATGAACAAACCATATGTGTGTATGACAGACTACCGATTCACTAAATAATGCCGTTAGTTTTTCCTTTACCACCTCTCATGGTTCATAATTATGATGGATATAATGTTTTTAAGTGATATATATGATATTTAATTTTTCATTTTTCTTCTGAAATTATTATATAACACAAACTTTCAATCTTTCCATATTGTGTAAATACGATAATGTCGTTTGTGGATGTGTGGAATACCCCATCCTCAAAGCAATGTGATTCATTCACAATTTGCATGGAATGTATTAAGGATGTGTTTACTAAATGTATAATATATATATATATATATGAAATATTAATTCTAATAGAGTGATAAAACATAAACAAATAAATAAATATATACATATATTTCATTTACTTTCTTTCTTTCAATATGATAAAAAGATAGAAACAACATTAATGTCTATGTACTACCGATCATCAACATCAATGGTGTATTCCATTTAATATTTATATATTTTATATATTATTATCAATATTTATATAATGAATATATATTATATTTATAACTTGTTTTATACTCTTTAGAAAATTAAATCATGATCACAGTATGATGATAAAGAATAAAAAGTCAAAACATGTACAAAAATAAAATCCGATTTTTCGAGGAAGGAATAATTAATTTGGAATTGTTAATAAATGGGTAATATGATGTAATAATTAAATAATATAGTGTAATGGATATAATAATTATTTTATTTGGTAGATTTATAGTAAAATTAAATTTTTTATTCTATTTTTTTGAACATGTAAGAATAGATTTGATAGTTAAGGTAAGCATTTTCTCATCTCTCTTTTATTTTACTTGAGACACATGATATGTTAACCACCGATATTTTATACATGGTGGGTATACTGAACATTGATATATTTAATTATTATTAAACTTATAATTATTTCAAGTTACATATCCATTTGATTAAAAATATTTCATGGGGTTTATGGTTCAAAAGATACCGAACCGGCAAAGTAATTTTTTCTCAATTTTCTTTCTTTGAGACACATGTCATGTTATTCCCATATATTCTTCTAGGAGGTTTATATAATACCCTTAACATTTTATATAATCAAGATCCTTGTTATAATGATATAATGAGATTAATCTAATGTTATTAGTTCATTTTTATTATTATTAAAAATTACTAAAGTGGTAATAGGTTTTTTCTACAATCGCGTAGTTTATCAGGATTATTTATGATTATGCTTCCATTGGTGTAATATTATGATTAATCTATCAGGATCACTCATGGATTTTATTTTACTCTATTTATTTATGATATATTCTAGTAATGAAACTATTTTTCCACTCGTTGTTACTTTAGATGATTAAGAAATTTGTTTTATGAAAACTAGACTTTATCTTTCTTTTCGGTGACAAATCCATGTTATTTCATAACTTTGTTTTCAAAATTTTGTTTTTCATTATTTATTTATAAGTTTTAAAATTATTTTCAAATAATAGGGTTTTTATTATGTTCTTAAATTTTATTTATATGCTTTCAATGTTTTTTCAAAGAAAAATGGGTTTCAAAAGGGTTTTTAGCTTTATTTATAAATTTTTAAACTGTTTTAAAAGAAAATGGTTTTCACAATATTTTCAAGATTTAGTTATATGTTTTCAAATTATTTATAAATAAAAATGTTTTAAAAACATTTTCATGTTTCCTTTATAATTTTTCAAAATATTTTCAACAAAAAATGTTTTCATGATTAGTTATCTTGAAAATGAGTTTTTCAAAGATGAAAATATATTTTCCATAACCAATGTTATAAATGAAATTTAAATAAATTATTTATAAATAAATGATTTTTTAAAATATATTTTTTGAATTGGATTTTTAAATAAATTATATTTTCCTTACTAAATGTTCTAGATGATATTTTATATTTTCTCTCCATCTTAGATGACATCCTCTGAAATAGTTTATGATTTACTGTGGATATCATCCATGGATACGACTTATGACACCCGTTTTTCTTCCACAATTTATTTACTTTTGAAAGACAATTTTTCTTGGGTTATTATATGATGAAATAATTATGGAACATGTTTCATTTCCATAGGTTTTGATATGATGACATGTTTATGATACCGAATTTATTTTATGAGTTATAATATGATGTTTATTAAACCCTTATCCATTTTTGGGTCATTATATAATAAATTTTTTATTACCTTATGGAAATATAATGTATGATTTCATTATGTTAAGGGTGGTAACTATATAACATAAAAATTAATTTTTTACATATTTATATCTCATAAGATAGACATGGATGGAATGGGGAGTGAACTCGATTCAGTAAAGGACTTTGTCTACTAAGATAGTCTTGAGACTGAACATTCACTACTAAGATGGTATGATGAGTGAAACCATTACACTAATACTAATGAGATATGACTAGGTATGGTGGTTTTTCCCTCAGAGTAGGTGTATACCAATTAATTTACCTAATAGGTTTTGGAAATATGCATTGATATATAATGAATGATTTTGTATGCATATATGTAAGACACAAATTCTATATCTTATTCCTATGTCATGGTCTCATGTATTTTTCTCTTGATTAAATTATGAATCATTTCTTATGAATAATCAATATTTATTACATGAATCATATATATGGTCTTTGTTATCCCGGGTATTATCATCAAATGTTATTATCATGTTCTCATACCCTTATTCTCATGTTATTCTTATGTATCTACTTTATTTAACTTGAATGAGCATCTGGGATCAAAATTTTTTATCTTTCCTTTCCCTAGGTTATGAGGAAAGGTTTTAATGAAAAGTACTAAATGGGGTTATCTTTTTGGGAAGAAAATATATTTCACCAATTTTCAATATTATGTTCCGAGTATTCAAAAGACACCAACCTTTTATGGTTTGTGGTCATGTACTTTTTAATATACATAATACTCATAAAAAATGATGCAATTTAGATGTATGTTAATACTAAGTCACAATTTTTGGTATCAAAGGAAATGTTAAGATATGCTATTGAAACTATGATGAGAAAAATATAGTGATATCTATAGGGTTATTTCCAAGTATATCTGTAGGGATGAGTCTAAGGATAAGCCTATGGTGTCATAGATTAATTATGGTGTCATAATTTATACATATTATAAGTGATTTTCCTGATCAAGTGGTTTTCCAATACGATTTGTTTTTCAAAAAATATTTTTTCTAGTTTTAGATAATACAATGAGTTTGAACGTACTAGGTTAACAATGAATCTGATGGACAATTTGGTGACTATGAGCTACAAAATTGGATAACGACTGGAGAGAAGGATGTTGTGATTATTCTGAATTATCTATCACGATATATGATTAACAATGTGAACATTGGTTATATTACTAAGATATATAATTATATGAATATGTTATTTTGTAAATGTTCAAATTTTTGGGAAAATTGAGGAGAGAATATTCAGCATTATAAATGTTAATAATAATGTAAGTAGAACCTTGAGGAATACCTCAAATGGAGGGGACAATGTTTTCTGTGTGGGAAAAAGGGTCATAGAGTTATGAATTATCATGGAGTTAAATATATTATCTATGGATAACCTAAGAATTACCCAAATCAACGACCTAACATAAAAATTTAATTGTAATCCAAAGAAAAAACCAATCCATCTCAATCCTTAGAGATATAGGATTGAAGTGTTTATATAATTGGATTTATGAATTATGAATTGTGAAATATATAAGTATTTAAATGTTTATTTTTTTCTAGGGTCTATAAGAATATGATGAATGGTTGTGATGGACTAGAAAAGTGATTTAATAGAAATCAGAAATTTTGATTAAGGGAAGAAAACCCTAAATATGTTTTTGATGGTGAAATAATGATGTTTTGATAAAGTCATGTATGATATTAATAAGTAAATCAGGTGGCACTGATAACCTTGAAAATGAATAAAGATTTGGTAAAAAAGTGTTTTATTCTATCATGGATAAAGTTTAAATCATTTTTTGATATTAGGAATATATCCAATAGACTTTGGAACAAGGAAACATTCATATTTTAAATAAGTATTTATAATAATTCAATTTATAACTATGCTTCATTTGAATACATGATGAAGGTATTCACATGTTTGGTATGTGAAAATTAGAGATACTTTATGATATACATGGGATCAATTCTAACATGTTTCGAATAAATTTATTGGCCTTATTTCTAATATTTTCGACATTTATCTTTAAAAAGGGTTTTAAGGTTAACACTTTATGGAATGGTTTTTGTTAAACTTTTTATGGAGTTTATTAGAATAATGTATTATCACACCATAGGAATATTTATACATGTTTAATAAAATGTTCTAACCATTTTGATGTGATGATAACTAAATATAGATAAAATGAATTATCATTCTATATAATGAACTATCAGTACTTCAGGAATGATAAATTGACCTTAATTTCATAATATAATAAATGAAGTGGAAATCATTCATGGATTAAACAAAGGGTGAGATAGTGCATATAAAAAGGAATAAAATAAGTTATATATATTTCATTATGTTATTAGATATTAAAATAATTACTTAACTCTAGGAAAAGGTTATTAGAAAATATTTATCATAATACGTACATTTATTTTGAACTAATGGTATTATAAATCATAAAAAAATTATAGTTTTACGGAACTTAAATTTCCCCTGATATTTTAATTACTGATGATAAATGGTATTTTTCACCCGATAGAGTTATTTACAGTTTTATTCCTTATCTAATATTTAATCCCAACATATTTTTTCCAACATGTGAACATAGTTATGAGGTACATTGGGTAACTATTATGTTTTCAACTTTCCCTTTTTAATGATTTTTTAATATTAATTTTTGCAATGTGGGTTTTAATGAAATGAACATTCAAGTATAAAACAATTGACAAAATAGAAACATTTTGAGGGTGAAATTCATTGTAATGGGGGTAGAATGTGACAACCTGAGATATTTATGATTTTTGTTTCAAATTAATTATTCCTTTCAATATTCTATATTTCACACAACAATGAATATAGCTTGAATTATATGGAAGAATTATGTTTGGATTGCATTTCATGAATGACCACGTAATTGTTGTACTAAATGAAACACTTAGATTATATTGTGGTTCACGAAATAATTTTTTTTGGATTTTGTTACACATAATTTTGTGTTCTTTCAATAACTTCCATTACACGTAATGTAGAGGTTTATAGAACTAAAACATATTATTAATATTACTAGTAAAATATCATTATTGTTACCCCTGGCCATCAGAATAGAAGTTATGAATAATATTAACTAAATTGTGAAAATATGATATACACATGTGCATAAATTTAATCCTTTGGTAATAAATTAGTTAGAAATGAAAGAAAGAACTATTTGTGGATGAAGAAATTATTTTTATAAGAAACCTATTTTTCTATTTAAAACCCCCATTTTATCTCAATAAACTAAAAAACCACTCTTAATTAGTGTTTTAAATAATATATAAATATAAATATATATATTATATTCAATATTTTTTTAATCTCATCCAATATATTTTATTTGCATAAGAAAAGAATAAATCCAATTTTATCAATAAAAAGATGTATTTTTACAAAAGGTAAATTTACCACATTTTAAAGGATAACCCAATTTAAATATAATTTTTTTGCATTTTTATAATTTTTTTATTTGAAAAAATATAATTCGTTTTATAAATAATAATTCCCGAATTTACTTTGGATGATTTTTTTGGTATTTTTTGGAGAGGTTTCCTTTTTTATGAATAGTGAAAACAATCAATTTGAATTGAAAACAATGTTTTCATTTAATTTTCTTTTGTAGTTAAATTATATTTTAATTAGGTTTTAATGTGTAATTAGTAAAATTTTAAATCAATCAATGAAAATAAGGTCATTGTAAATTATTTAAAAATGAAATATGATATAAAAACATTTTAAATATTTACACTTTTTATGTTTTAATGTTCTCTTCCATGACATGTCTGTGAGATTAATTTTAATTTAACTTCTACCAATTATAAGATTAGACTTTAGAATGAATTATAACATATTTAGAATCATATTAAATTATAATTAATAGTAATATCAACATAATTTTTTTAAAAATCATTAGTGAAACTAATCAAGGAATACCATTGTATCAAAAAAATGAAAAAAATAATATCCTAACATATATAACATCATTCTAGAGGTCTATATTTTCATCATAAATCAAATCAAGTAATCCCTTTAGTGCAAACTAAAAAGCATTACCATGAGAAGTGGTAACATCCATCTATAAGAAAATTGTATTTATTTGTTTATCCATCACTTAATTATTATAATTACATAAGTATATAACAAAATAAGTACCCAAAATATAGTTATATGTTTTTATTCTACGATATACACCAAAAACTATGAACACCTCAATCAAGTGGGTAACGAACTTATGGATCATTTATATGATAGATTATTGCCTCATGAAATGATGTCATTCGTTTTTCTTGTACCACATCTCATGGTTGGGAATTATGATGGATAAACTATTTTTATTTGATACATATGATATTTTTGATGTATTTATTCTTATATAATAAATAATTTATAAATACATTCATGATTTAAATTTTGTGTAAATATGATAACTACGTTGGGGGATATGTGGACCACCGCCACCACAAATCATTTGGTTTCGTTCACACTTTGTACAGAATGTATCAAGGATGGGTTTAGTATAAATATATGATATATATATGACATATTAATTCTACTTTAATGATAATATATATATACATATATTTCATTTAATTTAATCCTTTCATTATGTAATTAAAATAGAAACAATGTTGATGCGTACGTACGACCTACCTTCTTCATGAACAATATAACGCATTTAATACATTTTTTATATTTTATAGATAATTTTATGTATTTATATATAGAAAATATATTATATTTATAAATATTTATTATATTCTACAAATAATAAAATCATGATATAATTAGGAGGATTAAGAATAACAAGTCAAAACATATACGAAAAATTAAACAGATATTACATAGAATATAACAAAAACTTAAAATTGCTAATAAAAGGGTAATATAATATCATAATAAAATCATATATTGTATTATATAAAATAATATGGTTATGTGTTAGATTTATAACAAAGTTATATTTATTATATAAGAGTTTTTTAATAAGTTCAACGAAATTCAATACTTAGGGTAAGGGTTTTCTTGTCTCACTTATATTTTCTATAAGTTACAATCCATGCTCACCCCCAATTTCTTATATGTAGTGTGTATAATGAACATGGATTTATTTTATGATTCTTATTTTTATACTTATTTATATTTTCATAAATTTTTTTTCATATATATATTATGGGGTTTATTGTTTAAAACATACCAAATCTGTAAAGTAATTATGTCTTAATTTTCCTTCTTTGAGATGTATGACATGTTATACACCTATATTGTTCAATGTGGTGTATTTATTAAACATTAAATGTCATATCATGAATAAAATTATTTTAATTATATTTTATTCTTCATTTAATGTTATTATTTCATTGGTATTATGATTCAATGTTTACAATCTTCTAATAGTTTATTCCTACAATCTCATCATTTTATATGATTATTTATGATTATGAATACATTAAAAACATATTATGATTCATATCTCATAAACTCTCATTAGTTTTATTTTCCACTATTTTTTCATTAGATCTTCATGTAATGGTAAAAATTTTATTCACTTTTTTACTTAATATAATTAAGATACTGTTTCTAAAAAAATATCACTTTATAACTAAATTTGGTTAAAAATTTGTGTTTTCCCAAAACTATATTTTCTAAAAAATAAATCATGATTTATTTATAGGTCATTAAAGTATTATAAAGGAAAAAGGTTTCAGTTTTTTAAGATTTATTTACAAATTCTCAATGTTTTTTCAACGAAAAATTGTTTCAAAATATTTTCTACTTTATTTAAAAATTTTCAAAGTGTCATCAATGAAAATGGTTTTCAAAATGTACGAATAATTTATTTATAAGTTTTAAAGTGTTTTAGATGAAAATTTTTTGAAACATGTTTTAAAACTTCTTTTATAAGTTTTAAACTATATTTTCAATGATTTTTTTTCAAAATTATTTTGTTTTTATAATGTGTTTTTAATCTAGAAAATATATTTTCCTCAAGAAGTTTTTAAAATAAAATTTAAAATATTTATTCATAAGAAAATTATTTCTATGATTATTAGTTATGAATGAAATTTTCAATGAAATTCCATTATCATTAATAAATTCTTCATTTGATCTTTAAAAATCCCACTATATTTAATATGAAATCCTTTTAAAGAAATATTCTTTAATTAGGATATGATCCTAGTACATCATTCGTATTATATCTTTAAAAATTCGGTGTTTCAGATAAAAATATGTTTATGAAAACCTTGTCTCTTAAATAATTTATATACATTTGAAACCGACTTCTTTTCATTGGGTATTCTTTGATGAATTGATTATGAAACCTATCTCCTTTTGAATAGTTATGATATGATGTGATGTTTATGATATAAATTTCATTTAATAGGTTATGATATGATGTTTACGAAACCCATATATTTTTATGGTTCATTATATGATGAATGCTATATTATCTTGTTGAAAATGTATGTTTCATTTCACCATGTGATGGATGAGACCTATTTCTCCCACCAATGCATCAGGTAGAGATTTATATCTCAATATATAAACATGGATGGAATGTGGAGAGATACAATTTATGTAAAATACTTATTTTTTCTATTTGGGTCTTAGTAGTGAACCTCGAATCTTAAGATTGTTTGATGAGTGAAACCATTCCTATATAGGGAATGTGATGTGATTGGGGATGGTGGTATATCCCTCATAGTTTGTGTATCCCCATGAAGTTCCATGACAGTTTTTGTAATTAATAATAGACTTATATGGAATTGTTTTATTTAAATATGTGTATTACAAAAATTAATTACCATATTCTCATGTTATTCTCTCATGGATTATTCTCTTTATTTTATTATGATTCATGTTTTTTGAATTAAAAATATATATTCCATGAAAAATGTATATAATCTATGATAAAAATGATATTATCTTCAAATGTTATTATCATGTTCAAAAAACCTTATGGGTATTATATACTTACATATCTCATTTATTTACCCTTACTGGTCATATAAGCTCAGCCCATTCTTATGTTTCTTTTCCCCAGGTTATGAAGAATGGTTTTAAGTAGAAGTAAAAAAGTGTAAGATCTTTTTGGGTAATATTGAAGATATTGAAATAAGTAATAATATTATGTTCCAAGTCTACAAATACACTAAACTATTATTTTCATAATGGATGTACTTTTTTTAATTAGTTGAATATTCATCTAAAACTATTGGGACCAATATGATGATGAAGGTGATAACGGTTTCAAGAGTTGACTTTTGTTTTCATGGTTGGTTTTGATAACCATAAATCACTTAACTTTGTTTCAAAAAACAATATTTTTGGGGTTGTTTTGAAAATAATCATATTCAGAATGTTTTTCAAAACAATTAGAAAAGAATCATATTCAGATTTATTTTCAAAACAATCCGAAAATAATCATATTCAGATTTACCGAATCTTGATGGCATAGAGAAAGAAGTGGTACCAATTGTGTTCCAAAAAAATAAAATCTATATTGTATCGATTTTCATTAAAAAAATTTGTATTCTTGGTGAAATTAAAAGAAGTGGTGTTGATGAAGGTGGTGCCAATGGAAATTGATGTTCTAATGAAAAGGGAGGTTCCAATGAAATGTGTGATGTCGATGAAAAAAGGTGATACCGATGGAAATTGGTTCTGATCGAAGTGGGACCGATGAAAGAGGTGATGCCGATGGAATATGTGACACTAATTATTTTTTCGAAATAGTCATATTCGGGTTGAGGAAAAAGAAGGAGATCGTACCGATTGCGTAAGAATCACATTCAAGATTGTTTTATCGTATCTGGACTGATCATCATTATCAGATTGTTTTGCATCGTATCTGGACATATATTCATTATAAAATTGTTTTTTTATTGTATCGTATCTCATAATATCATTGAATTTAGATTGTAATTATTGTACCTAACAATCCTAACTAGAACGATCAAAACTATAATGATCATAAATAAAAATGATCGTATATAGAAAGATTGTAACTAAAAATGATCGTATCCAGAATGATTGTATATTGAATTATCGGAACCATAATGATCATAATTATAATGATCATAACCGGAAATAGTCATATTCAGGATGATCATATCGAGACCTTTTGTATTTAAAAAATATATTTCCTAGGTTGAGATGAAAATAAATAATTAGGAATTAATGGAAAGTTACAATACTTTCCAATGGAATTAAAACAATTCTAAAGATGATCCTCAATGTATTCAAAGTCATGAAGGAAGTCATGATTCAAGAATAAGTTTTTAATAAGATGATGTGTATTTTTAATTGAGTCAAGAGAAAAGAAAATAAAGTGTATATTGATGATTAAATTGTCCAGGGGTTCCTTTCATTTAAAAGAGTGATTGTATCTCATGTGGAGATGGGAATTTATTCAAAAGCATCCAATTGGTATGGAATCAAGCATTATTTTGAAGAAGTTAGCATGAATAAATCAGATTCAGATGATCAGACTCATGTATTTCTCAACAATTGTAATCGTATTAACATTTGAAATGGGAATCTATGAAACAAGAGATGGAGATTGTTGATGTTTCGAGAAGAATAAAGTTGTGTTGATGAAGTTATAATTTCTCTGAGATTTTAGGTGAAATTCAAATGTGGGTGAATTTTTTTGAGTGGGGAACATTTCTGGATTCCTTCCTAAACATTTTTGGATCATCTATAAAATAGAAACAATTATATTATACTTTTTGGAAACTTTCATTGTTTAATACAGAAGAGAGAGAAGCTCTGGGTTTCTAGAGGTAAGAAGATATCAATTCCTTTAGGATTGACAATTGATTTGAGTGGAGACTATTCATTCATATTCTATTTATCATGGAAATTGTATTGGAGTATTTAAGTGGTGCCGATTCTGCTATATCCTATTTTATCAGAAAATAGTACTGGGAGTATTGTTTTGTTAGAATCAGATTCCGAGGAATCAGATTCAGAAATGATCAGAGTTAGTTTTTCATAATAAAGTCTAGGTAGTTCATACCTTTTTGTATGGGTAAAGAATTGATGAATTGTTTTACAATTTTAATACATTTTTTGAATTGAAAAGAAGTGCAGGTTACATCAGTTGTTACAAAACAATTGTATTTCTCTATTGTGTTATGTGGGTGTACATTAACTAGTGGTATTTCTTCATAGTACTACATGAGTGTAAGGGTATATCCTACTCATTGTAATCCAAGTATAGTTTTTAGTGGATTGTATGTTATTGTATCATTTCTATACCATACCCTGGACGTAACTATTCTTATTGAATAGTGAACCTTGTAAGCTTTTTTTCCATTAGATGTGTGTTGATTTGTTTCTCAGCAGGGAGTTGAAATCCTTAAAAATAGGAAAAGGTTGTTTCAATTGAAAGGAAACATAAATTAAAAATAGTATCACTTATTCCCCTCATCCCCCACTCTTTGATACAATACTCTGAAAGGGAACTTTCAGAAACTATGCAATATCTAAGTATGCTAATATTTAGTCACTATATTGTTATAGCCATGAAAGAATAAAAATAAAAATATATGTAGATAGATGAGAATAATAACTTAATAGATGAATATAGTGACCCTCAGTGGAATATAAAAACAAAAAGAAGGAATGGATCCATGAGAATACCTAAAAATCAAAAAAAAATAACAAAAATCATAATAGTTTTGAAATAAGGATGAAATGTAGATGTTTGGATCATAATTGTTTTACCAACAAGGGGATTCAGTGAGTGATACCTGGGGGAGATTAATATCTAGAGATAATTTTAAATAAATAAATTTGATCTTATAAACCCTCACTACCCTAAATATCGTTGAACTTATGATTTGTATGATTATGTTTGATTATTTTCTTAGGATTAAAATCAAATTGATTCTACCTCTCACTTTTCCATCAAAAAATTTATCCATTGATTAGTTAACCAAATATAATTTTATTTCTTTTTATTAATATATAAAGAATAAATAAAAAACAAAATAAATTTATTTATTTACTTACACTTGGATATATCCAAGGAGAATACAATGGAAATGTGTGAATGTAACAAAATATAATAAATGAATTTTAGTGGTGAGTTTAGGTAAAGTCAATTCATGCCAATGGTTACTCACTTTATATTGGTTTTGGGAAATAGTAATACATCCCAGGGGATACACCATAATTGTACTCCTTATACAAAATATTCAGGAAAGGGAAAAACATAGTACACAAGATAATATATGGGTAAATCATCACAATTATTGTTTTAATTTCCCCAAGTGTATATGGGTTATACTTGATCTCTTTATGAATCTCTATTTTCAAAATATAATTGTGAATATCAGAATGAAATTACCTTTTACCTTCCTAGAAATGATCCACAATGTATATCCATGTTAAAAACCAATTTTCAATGGTAGGATGTTCAATTAATTTTAATACTCAATTCATCTCTTTTAAATAAACTTTTATCTCTAATATATCTCTTTATGTATCTCTGCCTTCATTTTCTCTTCTGTTTTCTTATTCTTTTTTTTTTCTTTTAAATATACTTGAAATATCCTATATGTATAGTTAGTAGTGAAATCTATTGAATTCTCTAATCTAAGAAAAAATCTACAAGAAATCATTTGTTAAAGTCCTTTATTTAGTAAGTATATTGAAAAAACTCATCCATAATTTTTATTTGGATCTTGGTGAGTAACATCTGATTTTTATGAAAATATATCTCTATATAGATTTGAATCACTATTTTTAGAAGAGACTGTATAATTTTTTAGTATGAAATAAAATTTCCCACCAAAATATTTCTAAGTAAAATTAATTAATCGACTCTAAAAACCACTACCTCTTACCCTCCCTTCAACCATAATTTACTATATATTTTTAAAATATGAACATCCTTTTCTAAATACTTACAGAATGTAATATTTTTCGACTAGGATATATTTTATTTCAGAAAATCTACTAGGAAAATGTCTTTCCATAATTAATGATCTAGGGATTCATTCCAAATTTCAATTCATTCCAGGAAAACCATCCTTCCATAATGAGTTTGAAAAAGGAATGAAAAGTCCCTAGAATCCCTATTTTACCTCATCATATATAGATATCCCAATTCATATAATGATCATGTTTTCCACCAAATTATATAAACATATTTTTTAACAAAAAAACCTTTCACCATGAGAAACCTGTTCATTTTCTAAACTACATCAATTACATTCCAATTTTATAATCAAACATTTTTTTATTTGATTACATAGATCCCCTAATGACATGCCCTGACAGTCACCATGTAACAAATTTTAGGAAACCAAAATACCCTAAGAGGGGAGGATTGAATCAGGGTGATAACTTTATTATCAATAGTGATGGATCTTATCCCCATATTTTTATAAACATGCTAAACCTGTCTGATGGAAAAGAGAAGAAATCCAAAAATCACAAAAAAGAGGCAACACATCAAATTTACATGGTTCAACACTAACAGATATTTCAAGGAGCATACCCAAATAGTATTTACTTCAAACCAAAATCCATGAATATTTTATAGTTTTGGAAACATGACGATCCAACCTAGTCACTCTATGCCTACACACTTCCATTACATGATTTTAGGGATAGAACACTACCTAACTTAGAATAGTTCTATCGAATCCACTAGCTCATTGCTTTGGGTGAAGTATTACTCAGTTTTAAAACATTAACATCACTTTAGTATGTTGGCATTAGTATAATGTACCTGTCTAGAATGAGACTCTTCTTGCATCAAAATCTTGAATTGATGCACATGAAAGAATGGATAAAACAAATCAGCTAATAAAAACATGCTAGTAGATCAATAAATCAAATGCATATACACCTATTTTGGTTGACAGGGTTTTAGACTGCCACATATGATGTATTTCACACAACCCTTATCTTTTCCTTAACTAGACCATGAAATTCAATTGGCCGTTATAAACTAAAGGAACATTTTTTG
Source organism: Viscum album (assembly GCA_963277665.1). Lineage (NCBI taxonomy): Eukaryota > Viridiplantae > Streptophyta > Magnoliopsida > Santalales > Viscaceae > Viscum > Viscum album. The sequence goes on along the minus strand of OY728146.1, from coordinate 2,031,243,730 downwards.
GTAATATTTACCACGTTTAATTATTCATCATCAAACTCTTTAGAGAAAAATAGATACTGAATCTTCATTGGAAGAAGTTATAAATCTTGGACGGGGTTAGATACATATTTATATAACTGGATAGACCTCTGCATAGTTTCCATGTGAACCATCCACTGTTAGTGCAAGCATGATTTGGAGGAATATTTGGAGTGTAAGATCATTTCACAAAGAATATACATGGTTTCAAAGTTCTTTGCCTTTTGGGTTTTTTTGGTATTTGAAGAAAAATTCAATGAATCCTCCATCTACTGTCAAAAGATGAAATGCGAGAGATAATTAATCAGACAATCTATGTCTACTTGAGAAAATATCACTAAATAAAATAATAGGGGAAACATGAATTGGGTTCTCATGCATTCGAATTATTCGTCATGACCAAGATAAGATCTGATTGTTTCCTCTTAACACCTAATTCTCATCATTTTATAGAAGTATTGTATAATTTTTCCTCACTACACCCAATTCTCATCATTTCATAGATGTATTTCATGGTTTTTCAAAAACCTACAACTAAAAAATCTGTATAACATTTACATCTTGTAACATTAACATTTCATGGTTTGTCAAAAAACTTGTATCTATTAGACCTATAATACATTTATAAAATTGAATTTCTCCATTCATCCCCTTTGGAAATACACCCAAAGAGGATTTATATGTAATTTTAGAGAAAAAAAATCTATATAGATTGTTTCTCCACCATAAACCTACATCGCATCCATAAATAACATTAAAATAGTTGTCAAAAATTTGTAGATGGGTCTATCCATAACCTCCTCATGCACCGGGAGGTGGTTGAACACCAATTTTCAACTAATGTTTCTCAAAGACATGTGATTCCAGTAGATTGGTTTAAATATCAGACACTTATTCATTAGTCCCAACACGGTCCATTTTATTAACACATTATTTATATTTTTCCTTGATAAAGTGATATCTCATATCAATATGTTTTGTATGAGAGTGATGAACTGAATTCTCACTATATCGATCACACTATTATTTTCATAGTGAATCACCATCAATAGTTTCACCTCATCACTAATATTAATTAGTTGTTTCTTCATCCTTAATAGCTGAGTGCATGACTTTTTAACAAATATACATTATGCCTTAGCCATACTAAGAGAAGTGATTTTTGTTTTCTTTCTCAACCAACCCACATATTTATTTCAATTGAAAAAACGACCACCACTTGTTGAATTTTTATCCACCAAATTTCTATCCTAATGAACTTCAAAATGTTATTTTAATTCATTATATCTTCCTATTGAAAATCATAAGCCAAAATTGAGAATAACCTGAATGTACCACCAAATTATTTAACTAATTCAAATGATGTTCCTTGAAATTAATTTGAAAGAGGGCATCTAATCCTTTTGTAATGAAAATATCTAGCCACCTTTCAGTCAAGTATAATAATCATTTATGAATCTCTTGTATAGGGTGAGATCCACAAATGTCCCGTCCTCATGAATTCAAATTATTTTACTAATCATAATCGAAGTAGATAGCGGTTTGGATTCATCCATGTTGAATTTATTTTGTAGCTACCCTGTATATTTTTCTTGAAAAATGAATGTGTAATAATTTATCTAAATAACTTTCAATCCCAGTAAGTATGAGAGTTCACCAATCATAGATATTTCAAATAATAATTTAATGTGATTTGATAATTCTTCCACTGATCCCTTTCTACTCCCACCCAATATAATTTCAATCATAATCATAAGCACCATAAAATTATTATTGTTGGAATTATTCACATAGATATTATTATCTACACCTCTTATTTTGAATTGAAGCCTCTTCATATAAGCATTCATTCAAGAGTATCATCCTTGAGGTTCACACATTATACTGTAGAGTGGCTTCTTTAATATATAAATGTTTGATTCATCATTTTCAATAAAAAATTCCAATGGTTGTTCAATGTAGAATTATTCTTCCAGAAATCTATTTATGAAAGATAATTTGAAATCCATCTGAAAAACATCGTGTTCCCTTTGAATTTCTATAACAAGGAAAATACTGATCGACTATAGTGTTTCAACTATAGAAAATATTTCTTCAACATCAATTCCTTCAATCTATGCATAGACATTACACAATAAGTGTGCCATGTTTTTTTTATCACATTTCCATGATCATCAATTTTTTAATGATTTAATTTTTTCCTGTTACATTTTTTAGGTATCATATTAGGATTTCATTCCAGGTTCTTATCAATCCGATCAAAATCTTCATTCAGGTATTTGAACCGTGATTCAACCTTCACTACTTCTTTAAATGATTTTTGTTCAAAAATTAATAAGAAAGAATATTATGCTTCAATCCTCATTATCATTATATGTGTGGGTGGTATCCAATCCCTAAGGATGCTATATTGTTCAATTTACACTCATCTATGTCTTTTTTGAGGTATTGATGTCGTTTCTTCATCCACAAGTTCTTGTTCTGTTTCTTCTTATAATACATCCTCATTTCGTGAGCATTGATTATTTATTAATACATCTTTTATTTCTACATTAGAATATACCCATTCACCTCTTTCTTCTTCATCTTTTTTCATATCCGTATATGATACCCTTTTGGTATTTATGGTTTTATCTTCAATTATTTGGACATCAATACATTCCAAAATTCTTCTATGATGATTATTGTAACATTTTTCAGATTTTATTATCATTGAATATACAATTAATATTCCTTCATCTGTAGAATCACCATATATGCATTGATTTCATTCTACATTTATGATTAAAAATATACTCTAAAAAACATGAACATAATTCAGTGAAGGATTAATTCAATACCATAACTCATATCATGTCTTGGATTCAACTAGAAAATCCATAATATATTTTGGGTGTACACTGATTCTTGAATAGCCTCTTCCCAATAATGATAAGAAATATGACTCTATGTTAGGATTTTTCTGGCTATACTATCCACCTTTCGATTTTTGTGTTGAATAACTCCATTTTTCTCAGTTTCTCACTATATCCACATAATAATTTATTACATGTTTTTCTTAGTAATTTTCAAATACAATTGGTGTGAATTCTCCTCCATTTCATATTTTAAAATCCTGATTGTGTGACAAGTATAATTCTCAGCTATTTGATGTTAAATTTTCACAAAATCAACAACTTGATATTTCCTATGTACAACCATTACACAATCCATTATACTATAATCATCAATAAAGAGAAATAATTACCTCTTTCCATGTCTGTTATACACATTTATTGGACCATATATGTCTATGTGTTTTAGATCAAGAAGATTTTATGCCCTTTTTTTCTTCAACTAATATGAATTACAAATCATATTTCTTTACACACAATAATTAATTTCCTTTTTATGTTCAAGCTTTAAATTGGGAATATCAGTGAATATTTTAATCTTAAATATCTTTTCAATGTATTTTTTATTAATTTCACCCAAATTATGATTCCACAAGTTGTTTTCATCTTTAACAGTCAGGTAAAAAATGTTTTCTTCACAATCCACTTGGTATAAATTTCCATCTATTATATATTGTTTCATGATTTAGTTCTCTTTCATTTATTTGATAGTGACCCCCTTGGGATTAAATTTCATTATCATTACTTAGTCATAGATTGAGTCACACTTAGAAGATTGTGATGCAGTCTGTCTACATAGAAAACATCAGTATTCCTAAGCTCTTCAATTTCGTGTTCTAAACTTCCACTTCCTTTTATATTTAAAGCACTATCATTTCTAAACCTCATAGTTCCATAAAAAAATTTCTTAACATTATTCAATAAGTCATAATTTATCTTTATATGGTGTTAAAACCCCAAGAAAGAATCCACATGCTATTGTTCTTTGTAGCTTTTAGATATACTTATGCAAAGTTGGATTTATAAATATTATTCTTTTCGTTAAATTAGATCATTGATTGGGGGAGGGTAATGGTTATATTTTCAATATTTTTTTTCATATGCATGGTTTCATCAAACTCAGGTTGTACATCTAGAGAAAAATACATATTTTTAAGAGTAATTTCTCAGGGTGGACGAGTATTGACTTTTCTCTGGTGCCTTTAGGTAATGTTACCACCTTTTTATTCTCTACAATGAATAGATTTATATTTAAGCTAGAATAATGTATAAAATATCCATAGAAACTATTTCTTATATAAGATGAAGGATACATTTTCATTATCCTATGTCCACTTCCAAGATTTTCCCTATTTTGTTTGTTTCCTTTCCCTTCACAATACGATATTGTATGGCATAAAAAGCCACAAAATTCACATTTCCTAATAGGAAATGCCTTCTCACTTCTATTCCTCATCATGTACCCATATTTTGTAAAATATTGTGATTGGAGATCAACTCTGGATATTTGGGGGTAATCTTCAGCTCTAATTTCTATTTTATTTAAGATACATTTATTGAAACATATTGTGCCTTTGTGATATATCCAACTTTATACATCCCATTATCTTATTTCATATTGTATCCACCCTTTGATGTTTCATTAGAACAATCAATTCTACTTTTTTCCAAACATGTGGAAATTTTTTTATTCAATGAATTATCTATTCATTTATAACCACATTTAACTCTATTTAATACCCCTATATCTAACAATCATCCAAGCTATAATTTCTTTTTTTTACCTCAAATTTGATTTTGTTTCTAGTTTATTCTTTAGAGTAAAAATTCTTCTTTAAGTCCCTAAAAAGCTTGGTCTTCTCCTCTAGTCTTGATGTGAGGTCATTGATGAATTTTTTCTGATCGTAAATCCTAGTTTTAAATTCCAAAACATACTTAGAGCTTTTATTATTATTGAATTCTATTTTTCTTCAACATCCAGCAGATAAATTTACGCTTCACGTCAATCAAAATACACGATGACTCTTCTAGAATGGATATCAAATTTTTGTGTCATTTTCTTTGATCATTATGTTTTTCTAGATAACCCCCTAAGTTCTACTATAAGATAAAAAACACTAACAAATAAATTATATTTATATTTTGAGGGTTCTACCTTTTCAATAATATCTATCATGGATTCTGGGATTTTAGATTATAACTATGGTTCTTCATATTTGAAAAATTCATTATCTTATATTTTTATTTATATCTAAAACTATTTCTCTCTAATTTCTTTCATGATTTGAAGTATCACTTTTAGGGAATAATTTTCATAGGCTTATGTATAATTATATCTTTACATTTTTCATCATCACACATGATAATTGAGAGGCAATGTTCTGTACTATTCCACATAGAAAATTGGCTAGAGGAAAATTTCCTTCAAATATCTATTTACCTATCTTGAATTTTTTTTAAAGAGTGAAAGAGTTTTTACATCCTCATTATATTCATCAATATCACCACTAAAATATTCTTGTTTTTCCATGGATTTGAGTTCCATTTCCTTGCTTATGCAAGTCATTGAATATTCTTGTTTAAATATGATTTCATAATCCCTAGACTACTTAAGAGATCATCAAGATAATGTTTAGAAAGATCCCTTTCCTCAAGGGTTGCACATTTGGATTGTATAGTTGTAGAATACTTCTCATGATTTTCCTAAAAATGTTAATGTATTTAATTTCATCAATAATTATTCATATTGCCTTCACAAAATCAATAATTTGATTAGAAACTGTACCCACATTTTCTATGAAAAATATATAACTTCATGTTTTTTATATAGACTTATAAAAAGTGAAACTAATCACTTTCAAAGAGAGCTATAGTAATAGAATTATGTGGATTGAATCTTGAATTAATCATTTTCCAGTCTGTTTCAGTCTTAGATAGTCTTGTTGTATCAGTGACACAAATCCCTAGTGTAGTGGAAACAATTTCTCCCATTCCAAGAGAACATTGATAAGATATAATCACGTTATTCCAAATCATGATATTTCTTCTATAAAATAGTGGTAATTCTCTAACATTTACGAAATTTTCTAGGTTGGAAAAAGAGGTCATATTTTACACCAGTAAACTCCCTATGATACCAATTGTAGGACACTGAATCACTATAAGAGCGTAGGTGTGAATCAGGGTGTATATTTTTTTCCCTGAAAAGTGATGGATCTTGTTCCCATGTTGGTAGGATCTTATTAAACCTATCCAATGTAAACAAGTAAAAATTCAACAATAATATGAACATATACAACACATCAATTTTAGTTCGTTCACCACTAAGGTATAGTCTATGGAGCATATGGCAAAAAATGTGTCATTCGTACCAGAATCTACTAATAATCACTGGTTGTTGAAAAAATATTTTCAAACACAATAAATTTATTTCAGGAACAGTTCATTTAAAATATTTTATGGTTATCACACTACCTCCCTCAAAACACTTCCGCTAACCCCATATATCACTAATTTTTGTGAAGTCTTACTCAGTTTAATGACTTGAAAGTCACTTTTGTAGATTGGAATTAAAGTCTTTGTCCCTATCGAACACGATACTCTACTTTTATAGAAGTCTAGAATTTATTCACTTAAATGAACTAGTAGAATAAATTAGATAATGAAAACCATCTAGTATATCAACACAACACTTTAGGATAACATCTATTTTTGAACATAAGTTTTTGGAATATCACACAAGATAGATTTTAGATAACCCTTATAATTCATGAAATAACACCATGAGATTTACGTGGTCTTGTTAAACTTAAGGTATATTCTTAAAATTAGATTTAATTTGTATAGGTATTACTTATATAATTTTTTCACATGATAGAGATACGAAATATTCATTAGAAAATGTTATAAGTCTTGGAAGAGGATAGCCACATGTTTATAGAACTGGATTAACCTGCATGTAAGTTCCTTGAATGACATCCACTATGTAAACATGATATATTTTTACATCTTATTTGGAACATAAGATCATTTTTCACACTTTCAACCTTTTCATGTAGCTCAACCCTTTTCCATTTTTTGATGTGTCGATATGAAAACTACCCATGCATGTATCTCAAATTTGATATCTTATTTGGAGTGAAATATTATTCTGCTCCATTTTCGTTATTTCCAATAATTCTAGTCACCAAAACCATATTTCAGAAAAATAAAAAATATTTCACACACTTATATATTTTTTAGTATTTTTTTGAGACAATCCTAAATCTTAACATGCATACAACATTCCGATTCACCTTGAATAATGCACACAACATACTTTTACAAAAATCAAAATTCTCTATTCATTATGTTTTTGCCCAATATGTTTGAAAAACAATGGGAAATGAGACCCATATCAATAATATAGTCATATTGTAATTTAATATCACATTCCTTCCAATATTCATAATAAATAAAGTGTGAATTAAAAAAAGACACAAAGTAGACTCTATTTCTAGAAAAAAACATATTTTGTTCCAAAACAATCCCCCATATAAGGGCCAACATGTATTTTATAAACTATTATTACATCCATAAATACATATAAAATACATTTCCCATTTTTTGTAACTATATGATAATAATAGGGAAATCTTTCACAACTCCAACCGTTCTAATTTTCATGATCATGCTCATGATAGGTCCACCACTACACGAAAACATATATTGGGGCATCATACAAACAATCATTACTAAAAAAATCATCCAAATCACACAATTCATCTAACACTATTCTATTAAAAATATCATTTTCATCATGATATGATATCCATAAATATCTATAATTATATAGATATATATCAGTGGTTTATGATAGATCCAACTCCCTTTAGCACCATTTCATTATTCAAGGTTACAATCTCCCACTTTTTATTTCGAAAAATACAACCACATATCTTATTTATAACAAGGCGACTTAATTTATAAATTTAATATAATTAGTACATTTAATTATCCTACTTTTTATAAAATATAATTTAAATAATAAAATGATATTCCTTGAAAAAAATTTACTTTTAGGGATACATGATTAAATAATTAGATTATATATTGAATTTAACTTCCCTATTCCTTCTCTATGTCGAGTATATAATTTTTTTATTATCGGTGAAAACAATTCAGACTAATTTATAAGTACTTTATGAAGAGAAAATGAGTACATAAGATGGAAAATACTACATAAATATCTTAACCTTTTTTTTTAATTCTATAAACCTTCAAACTATATTTTAATATAGCTATGAAATTTTAGTGAGGGTAATCACCACTTTATTAAGAGATATTAATGAATCATTCAATAACAATAATTAAAAATTATATATAAAAAACTTGATAATTGGGTCGTAACATCTAGAAAATTCATTTTACTCAATCATTCATTTTTAGATAAAATAGACATAACATTTAGATTTTACCAAGGAAGTCCCAAGTGATCTCAATAAAAAAATCATAAAATCATTTGTGCAGAACTATGAAACACTAATTTCATGAATCATACTAGTTTTTATTTATTAAATAACTTTTGAAACCATCATCTTTTTTATCAATAATTGTAGATGTAATTTATCTTTAAGAGATATCCACCACCAGAAATGTTAAAATGCATTATATTCAATATAATATTCATTGTGCCTTTTTTTCATATTCCCTACAAACCATGTCCTGACTTAGGGATATAAAAATGTAATTAATAATAATGATAATTTAATAAGTGGAGTGAAATTATAGTTTTACACAATTTATGGACGATTTATAGTCTTTATTAACTACAACATTTCCATTATCCTTCATTTTAGAACCTATACTAAGATCTAAAATGGATTTTATAGAGTAAAATACATCCAAATTTTCTTAAGGATTTATTATTTCTCTATGGATCTATTCACAATTTTTTCCTCCTTATATTTTATTACCATTAAGTATTTATCCACTATAAAATTATTTCCCTTTTATTTTTTGAATATTTATTTAACCCAAAATTAAAGCAATTTTTTGATGATTGATTTTAAACTCCAGCTTAAGCATCTTAAAAAATTCATGATATTTTATAACAATTTCATGTAAAATTATCCTTTATAAGATAAAATTATAAAATTATAAATATTTATTTTCTATATTTATTTATATTATGTTTTTCCAACAATATCTATTAAAGAAACTATTTTAATGAAAGTGTTATTTGAAAATACTCATTCCTCATTTTTTGTGATCGATAACTACAATTTTCAATGTTTTATTAACATAAATGTATGAAATATATTCCATTGAACAAAAAATAATATATAAATGTTACCATGAATAATTTAATAAAACCATATGTCTCAATATAAATTACAATTTAAATCTATTCTTTTATTCATACCTCTTTCTTATGAACATGCGGTATATATTTTCTTTATATAAACTATTTTCACATTATATCATCGAGAAACATATTTACTTTTTGTTGAATCCACTATAGGAATTATAATTCTTGATATTTAGTGAGACTTATTCAAAACATATTATATTTTATATGATGGAATATAGACTTTGTTTGATCATATATTTATTATATATCGGTTTTTATTTAGAAATCATGATATTTATTTCAATAACACTTTCTTATGGATGATAAAATTGTAAATATAAGGAATCCTTTAATATATTCTTACCTTGAATTTTTTATTTTTATACTTTCTTTCTAACAGCGATTAAATATTTTTCTAGTTTGACGAGCTTTTATATTATCCCTTCATATTGAGCATTATTATCTCTTATAATCATTTTCCCTTAATAAATTAACCCTTAAAATTTTTGTCAAGTTATTATAGAGTATCTCGTTGTTATTCAAATGATCAATACCATAGAAATGTGACATTAAACTGGTGGTGGATTTTTTGGTTAGAGGGTATGGTATGATTCATGACGTGGGAATCAGATTGAAATTTTCATGGTTGAAGCATTCATAGGTGAAATTTTTGAATGTCAATAGAGTCAGAAGAGGTGCTTTATCTGCTTAGGTGAATATTATATCTTGGTTGAGGTGACCCTATTATATAATTCTGATATAGGATATATTCCATAGTATAGTCTAGGGGGTGTTAAAGTGTGGATATTATAATGGTAGTTTTTTAGAGGAGTAAAAATACTAAACCATGGGGGAAGGAACTACACCATAGTAGTGTTTGTGAGGGGAAGAATATAAAACAAGAAAAGAGATATTCTTTAGAGTGTTCATTGAAGAACAAGAATTTGGAATTATCTCACGAGAGGGATACATTTGGATGCATAAGGGTACACTATAGTGGGGGTTTTGGGGATGGTTACTATTCCTCATATTGGTAAGTTTCACCACAAACTAAGTAATATGTCACAACATGATCTTGGTAGGATAGGTTTGCGACACAACCTAGTGGGGTCTACCATAGGGTTGGTCTATAGGATTGGCCCCTCTACCTTTTGGGTATTAGTTTAAAAGCTTACATGATGGGCACTCTATATTATGGACTAGTGATGGATCATTATATAGCAACCATAATTTTCATATAAAACCTAATTTACTGGTTTTCTTTTTATTGGTATTTTTCTAAAACAATTCAGGGCTCTTCTTTAGAGCCCCTTTGATTCTTCGGTTCTTTTCACTTAAGGGAGTGGGAAGATCCCCATTTGGCACTATATATTCCCATATTATAAACCCATCAATAGATTTATTCAGATGAGTATCCTCTCATAGATTCTTGGTAGGATCTCTCCTATTATATTCCTTGTTCTCTTATCTTTTTTCCTTTGATTTTTGGTTCACCATTTTGGTTTTTAGCTGATGAATTAACTAGAGCATGGTGGAATCATCCTAATTCATGAAGTGTTTCTGTGTAGCTTTTAGAGGTGGTCCTGGAATGGTATATTTAAATATTTATTCATTTCATGGATGTGGAATTTTCCAAATTAATTTATTTATAGATTTTGGATAATTACGATTAATTTATTATCAGAGTGTTAAATTTTTCTTATTTGTTGCTTAGGTATGGATGTGTGTTGTGTGTGGAATGAACCCGATTTCTTTTGGTTTTGACACCGTGAGGTTTCTTAGTGAGTCTGAAATTAAATTATATTAATTGGGATATTTTTTAAGTATTTGTTTTATTAATCTATGGTTATTATTGATGATATAGGTGATCATGATCTCAAAAGAGTTTTATATGAACTTTGGACGGTATATGGATCATCGGTTGTTGTAGGTGGCCTTGAATTTATTGTGTAATTGCTTCATTTGGTTATTTTATGTTAATGTGTTGGGATTAGTATTATATAATCTCGTGTTGTAGTACTTTTGAGATCTCACCAATGAATTGGGAGTGGTTCACATTGACCTATTAGTCATTAAGTAATTCATAACATAATATATGTTTTGATAGTGGCACTATAGTTGAATGAGTACCAGTGTCCCACGTTATGGATTATTTGGTGACATGAGATAGATTTTAAAGAGAAATAGTTATTCTGTTTAATATTTTATTTTAAAAATAGGATTAATTTAAATGTAATTTATAAGGAAAAGTAATGATTTTAGATTTGGGTTTGAAAAAATATTATAAAACGGAAGTGGAGTTTTTGAATTGATGTATTTAAATTTTTTAAAAATGTTTTAGCAAGAGTATGGCACCAAGTGATTAATTTTATAAAAGAATTTAAAATATGATTTTGACAAGATTTTTAAATGAATCCAAAATAGTATAGTTACATTATTTTGTTTTATTTGACCTTAACTGAATGATACCTTATTTTATAAACATGATTTCCTTTTTATGCTCCCTGTTTTTTATTTCTTACAGATTGTGTTGTTTCATGATGATGCATGATTGTGTATATTAAAAAATAATGTTTGGTTTTTGATATAAAATATGTCTTTGGGTTTAGGTGATGTGCTTGACCCCTTAGAGGGTAGAGACAGGTTTTAAATACCATTATGGATTCCCTTATCTGATGGATGTTAGTGCTAAGGGTATGAACATATTATGTGAATTTGATCAATATGGTTTGAGAGGTGTAGACTTAATGTATGGATAGATGATGATAGGTGTGGAATTAGTTCATGGGAGAATGTTTCTATGTTGATGGGTATGTGGGCTCATGATATGGGTTGCATGCCTATCTAGTTATTTCATGTGTGTACTGATTATGTGCATGTGATTGGTGAATAATCATTTTATGTTTGATTTAGATCTAGAGGTATTCACCACCATGACTGAGAAGGATCTTAAAGGATAATCATCGATGGGATGGGGTTTTAGATGTGTGTGAAGTTTAATAAAACGTTAAGTGATGACTTATGGATTGATATGAGATATGCGACACACCCTATGTGAGGAGAAATGGTCAATTCTATGATGTTCGATCCAACCTTTAAAAATAAACTATGGATTCAGATGGGATGTGCAGAATCCCTTAAGTGGGAAAGGATTTCCATGGTATTTATTTTGGGATTTCCCTTGAGTGAGAATGGATAGTTATGATACTTGGTGTGTAACCTCCCATGAGAGATAAGGGATGCTTCTATACTAGAGGACACCTAACCTTGCACCATCGAGTAATAGTGTGGCCCTGATATGGATCCTACCCTATATATTTCGCTATAGGTTGATGTATATTATGATAGAATACACTGAGAATTTTTTTATGGGTTGAGAATTGTAGAAATTGGTGACTCTCTTCCTTCTGAGGCGGATCTAGATAAGGTATGATCTAATATCACATTGTCCTTGTTTTAACACCATAATGTTCCATGAATTCTTATATGTATATTGTGTGTTATGTTTTCTAGGTGGATGAATTACATGTTAATAATTATAAAAATTATATGTATTTCAAACACATACACTCGATCAAATTATCCCTAATTATTATTCAGGAATTAGAGATTTGTACTGGGTCACCGGAGTAACCCCTACCCATATACAAATGACATGTTTCATTATACCTCAGTAGAATTTGATGTCTTATATCTTGGAACAAGTATATATTAAATCCAATTTCATGATATAATTTTAGTAGGTTATAACAGCCGTTGAAATAGTAGTTTGATTATGTGAGTTTAGAAAAAGGCCATTGTAGTAACATTAATTATTTTTCAAAATGTGTATTTGTCGATATGAAACTTTTTTATTTGATTCCTATCATATGTATATTTTTTGATTCTTATCTATTCTATTTTAATTTACCATTTTTATATTTTATTATTTATTATTATGGACTATTGAGGCCATTTTGGATTCTTTTTTTATATGTCCACTATTTTGAGGATATCTGGTATACTGATGGGTCATGCTCAATTTTTTGTAGATTTAGTCATGAACATTGGAATGTATTACTGAGCACATTGTCTCCCCATACTGGTTTTAGGATATCACGTCTAGTTAGTAGTCTCTCACATATGAGGAGGTGGTCCTGATATTATGTGATGACCCCCAGCTGGATTTCATTTGGGAAATTAGTGTCATTCAATTGATAATGGGTATCAAAGCATGTTTTGGTATGAGAAAATTTCATTTAGTGATGGAGTTAGGTTTTTTGGACATAAGAGGTTGATCAGAGAATTATTATATTTAAAAATAGTAGTTCGAAGCCATGTTGTAATCGGATGTCTAGTTTTTGGTCCATTCACACTAGGATGAGTGAGGCATTAGACCTCGAATCATTATGTGGCATGGAAGAGACTGGGGATGAGTTATTGGGCCTTATTGGGTGCTTGAGATCGTGTTATTATATCATGATAATGGAATACTTAAATCATGATACAAGAACCCATAAGTGGTGTTTCATTACATTTTATCATATCAAGATCTACTATTAATTGAATAAAATTACAATATAAAGGATGTTTTATCAATTACATTATTATGGTGATATTATTGATATAGATTCTAGGGGTATATTCGATTGATTTTGATTGTAAATTTTAGGACTCCATAGGGGAATTTTTTTTGTAAGTTCATTTTTTGAGAGAAAAATTATTTTAATAATTCAACCCTACATTGAAAAGGAAACTTGTATTTAGAAAATGGATTACATAAATGGTTTTTATAGGAATGTTTTACATGAAATGTCCCATGGATATGATGATTTTGAAATGGATGGGATTTTATAGTTTTCATAAAATATTAGGAATAAGGTTTTGGTAATTGGATTTCAAATGGGTTTTGAAATTTAATTCCAAAACGGGTTTGAAAATTGTTTCGGTTTTAATGATAGAGACCATCTATGATAAGGCTTTTGAGATTTCATTTATGGTGAGAATCCTGGGATTCTATTATGTGTTTTTAAAACACTATTGAGTTTTTATTTGTGTAAAATATTTTTAATTGGTTTATAAAATAATAAATCAATACTTGTGTGAACAATATTATCTAGATTTTTAGTGGTTAACTGAGAGAGATCTAAGTGTTAGATTGTTCTTTTGGTAGGCATATTGTGGTAATTTCAAGAGATCCTTATGTTTTAGATGATGGTATGTATGTTGAATTTCAGCATCAAGTAGATGGAAGTGAGTTTTTATGGGTCCATGTTTTGGATCAGTTGATTTTGGTTTTAGTAGGAAATTTCTATAGAGGGTAGGACCATTAGTTAGATTCATCCATTATGAGTGGATTCTGAATGTGGTGAGTTCCCCATAAGAAAATTATTAAACTAATTATTAGATCCTTATGGACTCGTGATTTATGAGTTTGGTTGAAAAATATCTTAGTTTTTGGGGTTTGGTGATTCATGTTGGAACATAGTTATTCATGGGTTTGTCATGTCTAGTCATTACATTTGGTAATGGAAAAGAGATGGGTGAAAAAGATTGCATGATTTATTTTAGTGAGGTAGTGATAGGGACACAACTATTGTAACAAAACCAACTATAGTAACCCAGATTTAGTGTAAAATTTCATACATTAACTTATAATACAAGGGAAATCGTTCTAAAGGAATGACATGTTTGTTAGTCTTGACGAACCAGATACAAACATAATTCCCATATTTTATTTTAAATAAAATATAAAACTCAGTGAAAGAAAATATTATACATTATTCAACTCATTAAAATATTCCTTCTTCATATGTTGGGGAAAGTAAAAAAAATGGTGAACTCGAATACAAAGTGTTACGTAAAATGGAATCTATCATGAGAAAATAACTTGTAATCAATATGGAAAGGTAGACAACAAAAACCAAATTCCATTTAAACAATAACATGATAATGAAATGCATCCATGGATAATATCAATACAATATTTCATTAATAATAAAAATTATGTTATCAATTAAGGAAATTTATAATGTTGGATATAATTATCTACGATATGATGATATCTTTATCACAAAGTCCTTGTTCTAAAATAGTTTAAAAAATTGTTAGGTATATAACAAAAATAATTTAATATGGTTTTCTAACTATTTTCTCTCATAAGACCTATCGACACATCAATGGGCTCTCTATAACAGGGACCCACCCATCACTGAATGTCCAATACCTTCCTCATTTATCAAACAATCAACTTAATTCATAAATAGTATGCCTTATCAATAAATTTCTGTATTGAGTAAAG
This sequence comes from Viscum album, assembly GCA_963277665.1. NCBI lineage: Eukaryota > Viridiplantae > Streptophyta > Magnoliopsida > Santalales > Viscaceae > Viscum > Viscum album. The sequence goes on along the minus strand of OY728146.1, from coordinate 2,031,228,207 downwards.
ATAATAGAATATTAAAAATTACCATATCAATCAAATTACATTCATAGTAAAACGCCATATGTTTAAATGGTATATAGTGTAAGAAAAAAACATATCCATGATTAAAAGAATATGATTGTTTAATAAAAATATAGATTTCTAATGAAATTATTTCCACACAAAAGTGAGTGTTTTAAGATAAAGTTAATAACTATAAAATTAATGAGAGATAAAAATATGATCATTCATTCATCATAAATATATGTTTTTTTTACTAAAATGCTGTATTTTTAGATAAAATGAAAATTGAAGTGGAACAATAAAATAATATTCCATTGAATTATTATTTTTAGAACCATTAACAACTTTTATAAGATGATAAATATAGTAAAATGACTATGATGTTGGGTCATATATTAACAGTGTATATGTTGAAACGAAACATTTCTTTTTGATTTTATAAAAATGGTTGAAAATTAATCACTCAAAAAACATTAGAAATATTTTTTTAAAACACTATAAAAAGTCATAAATAACATTAATATTCTTTAAGTTACTATTTTATTAATGAACAATGATTTTTGTAAATTTTGTTTCCAAATATAAACATGAATGAAAAATATATATAGTCAAAAAGAGAAATTATATTGGAATTTATTTTAAATATTTATTTTCTTGATTTATGTAAAAAATGTTGGAATAGTTAAAATAAAATATGAATACTCATTAAAAGACCATATTATAATAAAATAAATAGAGTTTATATATTATTCAATGAAAATATAAGAAAACCCATAAAATGAGATTGTTAAATAAATTCATACATATTTTGTAACATTAAAATTATAACACCATGAAAGAGTAAACATTAATAAAAAATAAAATCACCAAGAAAAATTTATTTTCGTATTAAATACATCAAAAGGGATTTATATAGATGACATAGAATTAAATTAGGTAACAATACCAAATATGCCTCAATGGAGTGAAAATTGTGACGAAATCCATTACCTCATAACTCCACTTAGTTAAACACGATTTACCCACCTCTATAATGTTTTTATACATGTAATTAATTTATACTAGAACCATATAAAAATTTATAATATCATATATAATCCACTAATAACATATTATCACATGTCTTTTAATAATATTAATTTTTTATCATTGCTTTGAGAGTTGACTACATAGTTCTCTCATGTATGTTTTATCATTTTTTCCCGATTATTATGCATAGGATACAATATCATAATATAGAAAATTATATTAATTTCTTAAATACCATATAAATTAACTATATTCATTATTATAATCAATATTTAATGGTGGAAATTAAAAATGAATCACATTGCTTCATTGAGGCGATTGTCCACACATATGCATAAGTAATGTTATCATTTTTTAATGTGTGAAAGGGTAATATGGTAAATGATATATTATATTCCAAAAAACGAATTATATCACAATTATAATATATTTTCATTACTTCCATATTTATAACCATCTTATTAAAAAGGTTATAAAAAATTAAAGACATAACTATGTGAAGATTGTAATATGTACGTACATAAGAGAGATGTATAATCACTTCCATATTTATAATAAATGTTTTCTAGGTATATTTATTATACTAGGGGTATTATTTTAGAATTACTATAATACATTTAAATAAGTTAGAGAAGAAATAAATTTGAAATAATTGGTAAAAACAATAATCACTTCTTCAGTAGATTTCCATTAGATATATTATTAATGACCATGGGAATATACCAAAAAGAATAAAATAACCACCAAATCATGAATATGGATGTTTCTAAGATAAATCAACATTTCTTTCTAGATGTATATGGCTCAAATTGTGGTAAATAAGAGAATTGAGTGGTTTCCTTTTATAATGGATGTAAGGGGCACCTTTTAAAATTCATTAAATATTATAACATAATATATGTCTAACTCATTTAAAACGGTTCTAAAATATCATGGATTTTAATATAAGGAATATATGTTATTAATATAATCATAAAATCAAGCTTATATAGCTGTAGATGTCATTTTAAACATTATATTTTGGTCTATCACCTTGGATAACCAATTTTAACCTTAACTATAGTAATGAATTTCTAAATATTAAAGGGTTATAATTTTACATACAAGACAACAAAAAAGGATCATAAATGGAAAATGGATGTAAATTTAGAAAATTTATCATCATAATTTTCCTATTTCAAGCTTTTATTTATTTTTTTTATAATTTTAAAAAATATTAATTATCATAAAATACCATTAATTTCTTTTTTTAAACTATTCATTTAATTTGACATTAATGATATGAAAAATTAATAGATATAAAATATAATAAATTTAAACTCAATAAATATATATTTTAAACTAAATATTTTTGGAACCCTAACCCATCCCAAAAAAATTATGTTTAATGTTTTTAATATTATTTACTTTTGGTTTTCCACTACTTGTACAAGAACTAAGTCATCCTTCTACAAAGGTTTGTGGAAATTATATAATCATTGAAAATTATAAATAAATTCCAATAATTAAACCAATTAATTTATTAAAAAAATACACTTAAATATTCATTTTCAACCAATTTATATCCTTATGTGAACATATAAGAGATATTAAAAAGCATGAGAGGGAAATTTTGTATTTTTCATCACTCAAGATATTATAAATGGCATTCTCATATACATGTATGTCATAAATAAATAATTCTAGACCTTAATGTGATAATAGTTGAAATATAATTTCCCAATAAGAATTAATATGAAGAATAATTTCTTATCACTTAGATTTAACCTAGGTTAACCATTTTTAGACTGTTACCATGGTGAAAAATTGTAGAGACCTAGTTTTCGCCTTGTATGAATATTTTTTGTATATATTTTCAGAGCTAGGTGCTGAGATAGAGCGCGATTTTGTGGCCCGGTGTGCTCGGAATTTAATTTATAAAATGTTAAGTATGTTTTATACTAAGCATGTGACATAAATAGTTGTCTCTTAAAATGTATATCTAATAGGAAATATGGGGGTACGGTTGAGTCTGGAACATCGTGTTTACCCTAGGTGGGATTCAACTATTCCCGACGCAGTTCTTCTATAGAAAAGGTAACCAAGGATATAACTGTAAATTATATAATTATTTTTATTTTTCATAGATGTTAGTTTGAATAAAATTTGAATAGAGTCTCAGGTTCAAAATCTAAGTTAACCATTGAGTTCAAAATGGGGTGTTTTACGTAAGCATGACCGAAAGTGAGAGGGCACATGCTGTTCGGAGCCCATGACCATTGGGGGGTGACCTATTAAAATTCTATAAATAGGTTATTATGAGGAGTGTCATGGTTTTTCACATAATCCTACAACCACAAAAATTCTCTTTACTCTCCTCCCTTTAGAAAATTAATATCGAAACCTTGGAAGATAATGGCAGCACTGCATATTTAAGCAGATTAGAGTGCGACGAATGAAGCGATCATTGGAAGTTGTGTTCAATGATGAAGAATGGTTCTGAATCCGAGGTAGGATTATTATTTTTTATTTTTTCATCTTTTATTTAAATTTTTGATGTTTAATTGATTCATTTTTGAATTCTTTGCATGAACATCAATAGGGATTTCTAAATGAACATGACCATCGACCGATCTAAATTTTGAATCCCATATTTTTGTTTTCTTCATCCGTTCTTCATGGATCATAACTCATAACTTTTCAACAAGAGAAAAAATAAATGAATCATAAAGACAGAAATAGATATGTGTAGATCTTGACCCATGGATTCCAGATCTATATTCATTTGTTTGTTTCAGGTTCAATTGAAGGTTGTGCAACATGTATAAAGAGGAGTTTGTGCAACATTGGTGGGGGCATGAATCCTATGAGATGGAGGGCCGACCGTGGTGTGTGAGGAAACTAAAAGAGGAATCAAGCGATATAGAGGTAAAGATAAGCAGTGGAGGCATACCCTTGAGCAGTGGTGGACCGTGACTGCTATTTTGGGTCGCATTACTATTTAGACTGTAGGTTTGCTGGGTGTGACCTGAAGCAGAAACAACTACTGAGGAATACTATAGTCAGTTGTGTTGATGGAGGAAACATGTCAATTGATAAGGTGCAGGTTAGGATGAGGTAGTCTAGTTTCCAGGACTGATAAAGTTGGCCTAGATCGACAAGGTGGGCTTAAAGAGATGGGCCCAGGTCATCTATAACAAACTGCGACCATATTAGACTACGGAGCTGCGATGGCTTGTGATATCGTGGGGCCAACGACTATGGTCGGTCCCTGATGGTCGAACAGAGAGAATAGTGGTAGAGGTCTATGGATGGAACATGATGGTCCATCCATGGATGGTCGTACGATAGGTAGTCAACTATCATAGTAGGTGGACCGACCACGTCGGTTGGTCCATGGGCGGTCAGTCTGTGGGAGCGGGCAGGTCCGTAGGAAGCAGTTTGAATGACCATACCATCTAAATAAATAATCCCATAGATATTTAATCTATGATAATTTTGTCATATATTCTAGACAAACCTTTTGATTCAAGTTTGGGCATTTAATGTTTGGGATTGAAGTACAGGCCCCAAGAAGCCTTATTCGAGCGTGTTATAGAGAAATAAAGCTTCTTCACCAGATGTCCATTTTATGGGAATGGATATTTGATCCTATAATTTATTCCACAAGGATATAAATGGTGTGATACATTTGATTATTCAGGTCCTTTTGGGAGGAATTTCAATAGAAATATTATTTTACCCTTTTAGACAAATGACTAGCCTCGTACACTCATCAGCCTTTGGTATAGATGTTATATATACTCTGGGAGTACAGTGGTTGGAATATGGGTACTTTTTCATAGTTTAGTACTCAAGTATGATTAGGTTCTTGACCACATGACAAGGCTGGGTCACTAATCATGTGCTCCCCATACAAACTATGTACCAATTTATGAATTTTATACCTCATGTATGTCATTCTTTTGCACTCGGATTTTGGCCTACGAGTAGCCTCTTCTAAATGTTTTTCTACATAGATTCTGATTATTTTCTCTATTGTGGATTTCAATATAGAATGTGATATTATTTTTGTGTGATTCCTATCAGTGGCGACACCCGATGATGGTTGTGATCATGCAGAATCATCTGAGGATTCTTTCTGAGTGATGATCACTCTGACGTAATAAAGAATGAATCCTCGATGACCAATGTGTTTAATAATTATCAACAAGGGAATGGGTTCCTCTATAACTAATTTCAAGTGTTGACCCCCTGAAATACTATGGTGCATATCTCCGATGACTGGAGTGTTGACTCCCCCCCCATCGGCCTGGCTGTAGGTCCTCTGCAACTACTTGATGGGCGTTACCCTCTAGCATATACCCTTTATTGAGGCCGAGTGGTTGGTCCTTGCTACTTCTGAGAGATAATCACATCATGTACTATGGATAGGATCCTCGATGACTAGAGTGGCACACTCCTGCCTAGTTGGGCATGGGTCCTCGATGACACTTGAGGGGAACCCTCGAGCCAGGCTTGGCATGGGTCCCAACGACACTTGAGTGGAACCCTCCAACAGGGCTAGGCATGGGTCCTCAACCTCGAGACATGTCCTCTAGAATATAACAATTAATAAATAGAAATATTTTGAAATATCTTTTGGATGCACAATTAAGAGGGAAACTTTTCCACTAAGACGCATCCTTGTGACATGACCAAAAATTGTAGGGTAAGTTAGTGCCACCCTAAGCGCAAAATATCAAGGTGTGGTGATTGATCCCCTTTGATTCGTGTGTTTAGGGAAGATGTGTTGGATGTTAGGTGTTTTTGATTGATACTTCTAGAATTGTTGGAGACTATTTTCTTCGGTTGTGCTATGAGATGGAGATCCCCTTAATCTCTCATTTGGATTTATTTGATTAAGAATATATATATATATATATATATATATATATCCTATTTCAGTACTCACTGTTGGGGTTTGGGTAAATCTTCTTCCAGGAGAGGCAGAGACATGTGGGATATGTCACATTCTTCATGTGTCAAGCTTCACATGGTCGGATGAGTCTACTCTCCTACCATAGGTAGTGAAGACTAATCGAGAATGTTATATTCTCACCATTTAGAGATCCTTGTGTTTTTTTAATTTTACCTTCACACTCTTTTAGGGTCGATCTGTAAATTTTTACTTTACCTTGTTCTATCTAATGGTTTCTTCTTTTGTGTATCTCTTAATACTCCCACTTTTCAGTTTCAGTTTGTCCTACTAATTATTATTTTGTCTCACCTATGCACGAGATATTCATGAAAATGTCATGACTTATGTAGAAGATAGGTAGGTTGATCGTGAATTTAGATGAGCTTCGGGACACAGGTTCTTGGAGCCCGTATAGTAGTTTTAACATGTTATCCAAGAGAGGGGCCCTCTCATCTATTTTACTTTTTTAGTTACTACCTGGTTGTGGCAATTTTCTGGTTGTCCATGTATTTTTCCCCTTTTTTCCTTTCAGATTATTGTGCTGTACTTTTAATATTCATAGTTCTATGAATATATGGTTTATTTATAGAAGTGTTGTATCTCATTTTCCTTTTCCCTCTTCAATTTTTCATTGATTTGGCTATGTGAATGTGAATAGGTACAATGAATTCCTCCCAATGTTTTTTGGGCATTTGACGCTTTTCACCACCCCATGGCCTATGGAGTAGGTCTTGGTGTTTTTTCAGCTCGATCCCCAACAAGATTTGGGTCTTGAAAAATTGTTATTATAGAAATTTTATTCATTGGGATGTTATTCAAATGCTTACACTTAAGAGGTTTGGTTGGGTCTAGGGAAATAATGTCAATGTGTCTCGAGTGCTACTATTATGACATGGAGTCTAGGGATGGTATGGTAGCCGAAATAGCCATTCACCAGGACCCTAATTACTTGATTTGCGACTCATCCTGCTAAGATATTTTTTTAATGGATCACTGGTAGATGTGTCTTACATGATTTAGTATTTGGCTGTCATTATTGATTTATATCCCCATTATAGTTATATATATTTGTGTGTGTATGTGTGTGTGTTTGTGTGCTAATCTGACTGTGGTACTTCTCGATAACATTCCAGATGCCTCCGCAATGACAAATAACCCAGGTACTAGCTCGAATTCCTGACGATGACCCTATGAGTTATGAGGCCTCAGTTCAGAGTCATCATGTGATCCCCTTCCTCTAAGTGGGAAGGTAGAAGCATCTATACCATTTGAGCATCGGATGACCCCTTACGATAATGAATAGGATCTATGTAGGTTGAGAACACTTCATGAGTTCCTGTTCCATATACCACTAGGGTTGTACGGTGAGACATATCCTTTGGTAGAAGTGTATTGGATAGATTTTGGTGGTATTCCTCTTCACGATTTTTTGGAAAATGATGGATCATATGGTGGTTTTGGTAGCTAGTATATGTTATGGAACAATTGGACATTGGTGTATTTTGGTTACTCTAATAAACGATGTGTTGGCACTCTTGTGGGACGACTTCCAGTAGCTATTTTTTGACGAGTACAACCCATTCTACTAATGCTATGTTTGGATTCATAAGCTTATGGAGCGTCAGAAGGGAGGATAAAAGTGGTAGAGTACTCTTCTAGTTTCATAGACTTGACTAAGTACTATCTGGTCATGATTTTCAACTACGACTTCTGGGTATATAAGTTTGACCCGGACTCTATAAAGAGATCCCTGAAACCATCATACCCTTGTGCATCCCCAACTATATTGGGGTGCTGAAGCTAGAAATGGTGACATGTATATTTCTTTTAGAGGCACAACTAATATCTTGTCTTGAAAATGGGTTGAACATTACTAAGAATTTTTCCACAACTAGCATATGTCAGTTGATAGGGCCTCGACGTAGAAGGCCTCCCCATGATGAAACTCAAGAAAATTTATAGGTATAACATAGAGAACTAGGAATTCCTAGGGAGGGATTATTTTATTCTATTGATGGGTGAGGTCCCATAGCATGAAACTATATGACAATACATGTTGATCACCTTAGATAGATAGTGGATTAACTGCCAAGGTAGAGACTTCACCACAATTAGGGATCTCCCAGGAGGGGATAGGGTGGCCCTAAGGAGGTGACGCTGGAAGAGGAGTGGGAGGAGCTGAAGGTGGTGGATGAAATGACAAGATACTTCCACCACCACTAGGAATCCCATATCAGACTCAGGTATCTATCGTTTAGGGTCGTGGGAAACTGCATGCTTTAGATGTCTATGATCCTGTAGTTCATGAGATAATAATAGGTACACTTCGTGTCTCTTCTACTTTTTACAGTAATAATTGTTATACAATATCTAAGATACTCTTTTATCACATATTATTGGTTGAGGTTTTTCATGGGTGACGCGCAGCTTCGGTGTGACGCTGTGTTAGTATTGTACGGTGTAACTTTGAATACACGAGGAAGAGGGGTTCTTCCCCTACCGAGATGCATTTTTTTGATGCAAGAAAAAACATGGGGAAAATTCAGTGTTTCCCAAAGAGGATAGTATTGAGGTGTTGTGGATGAGTGTTTATGACTTGTTTGTTTAGGGTGAGGTTTTGTGAAGGTGTGTCAAAGCCAGTCCAAGACTTGATAGTGGAGTTTTTTATACTTGAAACTTTTTTCATGTGATGTCACTAGTTGGCGAGGCAGAGTATCTTGTTTGGGATTAATATCCTTCCAATAAAGGTTAATAAGTGTGTGGTATTCTAGATGCATAGAATTTATATATTTTCATGGTTGGATGAGTTTACTCACATGCCTTATCCATTGTTAACTTTGTGTGCTAAAAATCAACCCTGGAATAGTGATAAATTGTTACCAAATATAGATCAAGGAAGGTGATTTCCCATGAACAAAACAATGTGACTCACTACCAAGTGCTAAAAACTGTTGTCTTATCTATGAGAATGTGGAGATACTACCTTCTGGGAGAGCTATTTGTGGTTTAATCAGACAACCAGAGTTTCAGGTAAGTCTTCACCCAAATAGACCAGAACCCGAGTTAATGATGATTGTTGGACTTTCGATAGGACTACGACTTAGAGAGAATCTATACTATGGGAAAGGGAAATGTTGTTGCATAATCCCTTAATAAAAATTACCAAGATTTCATCGTTTAGGACGTTTCAAAGAAGTTAGCTTCCCTACTGCTGACCCTAGCAGAGTAGGAGGGTACATTTTTTTTCTATAGTCGATAGTGCTGACTTTGCTCTTTAAGATTGTGAAAGAGTCTCAGATGGGAGACATTGACTGTGAAGTTCTTCATGATCATATATCTATACTAAATACATTAGATGAAAATTAAAAATGAATGAATCATGAGATCTTGTTCCAATGAAAAATTGTGGTTCCAGTCTTGTCATGTGATGTAGTGGTTTGGATGTAGTGGAAAGGTATCCCCAAGATTCATCGAGCCTTTCAAGAGCATACAGAGGGTTGGAGGGGTTCCCTACACCCTTGACCTACCCCCCATGCTAGAGCGGGTGCACGTCATATTCCACATGTCTTAGCTATGAAGATACGTGCATGATCCTACACACATCATCAATTGAGGAGAGCTAGACATTGGTGATGGATCCACATTTATAGAGCACTTGGTGGTGATCGATGATTGGTATGAGTTGATCTTATATTGGAAAACAATCCCTTGGGATAGCATACTGTGGTAGCAAGGAAACATTTAGGATGGTTTATGGGAATGATAGAGCCTAATGTGGAATCAGAATCCTGAATTTTTTTCATAGTTTTTATTTTTGGGGGAAAATAATGAAGGGTAGAAGTAATTAGAGACCTATGTTTTTCTTTTTCAGACATTGAAATATTTTAGTATATATTTCCAAAGTTAGGTGCTAAGAGGACATGCAACGCCAAGACCCAGTGTTCTCAGAATTAATTTTATAAAAATATTAAGTATGTTTTATACTATGAATGTGATAGAATAAGGATATCTATTAAATGGTAGCTCAGATAATAAATATTAAGTCACCGTTGATTCTGAAATTTAGTGTTTACCATGAGTGGGGCTTAAATATTGTTAACGCGGGTCTTCTATAGAAACATTCACCAATAATGAAACCATGAATAAAATAATGAAATTAAATTATCTTAAAATAGAATTTATTTTGAATAAATATTGAACATGGCCTTATATTAGAAATCTGAGACCATGTTTGAGTTCATAATGGGATTATTTATCTATAAACGACCTAAAGTGAGAGGGCGTTGGATGTTCAGACCCTGAAAATTTTTGATGGTGACCTATTAAAAATCTATAAATTGGTGATTACGATTATTTTCAATGTTTGACTGATATTCCTCCCACCACGGAGAAGCTCTATCCTTTCCTCCCTTTGGAAAATCGACATTGAATCCTTGATAGATAATAGCTGCAGAATAGATACAAGTAGAGGAAAGCTTGAAAAATTTAAATATCATTTCGAAGTGTGGTAAATGATGATGAAAAAATATGGATTTGAAGTAGTATTATTCTTTTTTATTTTCGCATCCTGGATTGAAATTCTTGAGGTATAATTTCTTTTTTGTTGAATTTTCTTCTTAAACACCAACGATGATATAAAAATGAACAAGGAATAAATAATCACCCACACTATATCATATAAATTTTGTGACATTAGAATATGGTAATGGAATCTATCATGACCTTATTTGAAAACCATATTTGTAGATATGGTGGTTGTAAGATGCCTGTAGGTTGTTAGTTTTTCTGTTTTACCCATTGACAGTCTAAACAATCGAAGGTAAAACTATCAATATCCCATCTAATTCTAGGACAACCAAGTTGACATTGAGTATCATGATTAATTTTTATATACCAGGGTGAATAATTTCATGGTTGAGTGATAATCCATTATTAATTCGTATTTAATGCTGGTAGGTTCCATGACTAATTTATAAAATTAAATATAGGAGTTAAAATCCTATTAACAACATGTAGATACATCCTCACTATTGTGTATTTAAAATATAATGATATAGTCAAGATGAATTATGATAGAGTGCATAAATAAATCTAATATGGATGATGTTAGATTAATGTAGAATAAAAATACCCCATAATGATCCTCAATGACATTCACATAATGATTAATCATCAAGGGAATTAAGTTCATTTTTTTCCTTCAATTTATTTTGAGGCTATAATTATTTTTTAAAATATTCTATAACAACATATCCCATCACATGTTCATGAAAGATATCAAAATAACTAAAATAATGTTTTTTAACCCATAAAACTAGTTATATTTGAACCATCTTTAAACCCATAATTTTTTTTATAAAAATTTTCATCCATGATTCTAGGAATGTGGAAGCTACAAAAAATACCGATATACTTCACATAAATGACTAGGAGTTAGAATCCATGAAGTGTTTAGGATTGAGATTTTATTTATAAGGGAGCTCATTTTCATACCTGATTACTTTATGTACATTCCAGTTTTAACAAATAAATGGGACAACCAATGATATCTTGGAAAACAAGCTCAACCTAGGATCGTGTTGGAGTTGCAACAACCCTGCCCCAGGATTTCGCTTGGTTGGCTAGAAAATGCGGTAAGGGTTGTGAAGAAAAGTTCCAAAACAATATGAGTATAGCCATATCGTAGGTTCAAAGCATAGTGGGATATATGATTGTCATTAGGTGGTGTGGGAAATGGTGGGGAGCATACCCTGATACTTTCTTTTATTCACTAGTGGTTCCACATTTGATTATTATGTGCAGGAATCTTGGTTGGGAAATTTTTGTGGGATGGTAAAAGGAGGTATCATTGTTCATATACCTTAAAATATTGATATATTGTAGTCACTATCCAATTAATGTACTATGCACTATCTAATTTCCTCATGTTATCATCTTGAACCTCTTACTCGCCTGATATACTCCAAACACCATTGGCTTGACACAAATGCACCCAATGTCACTCCAATGACAGATGTCCTTAATTTTTCCCTTCTCTAATGATCAAACCAAGACCAAGTACTCATTATCAATGTCACGAGTCAATGATTAAATCCATAACATGAAGCTAGTCATGAAAATTGCATGAATTGTTTAAAGTCGATCATGTAAACCCCTTATGAGGTCATCATTGGAAGAAACATAAATCACATAGTGAAATAGTGATGATCATTTAATGAAACACGAATGATGCCAAAGACACACATTAAAAATATTGATGAAATAACCTTCTTCCACCATCATTATATTCTAAATTTTATCACATGAATACTTTGAGTGGTTATCTATTGGTATGCCACATGATCGTATGATGTCCCTAGAGTGATCATGAGAGGCCATCATTGGCTATCTGCTACCCCATCTAGTGAAGGGTATCCATTCCAAGGTAATGATATCCTTTCATGCATGTGATGTTAAAAAAATTGAATATGTAGGAATTTGATCAGGTGATCCCAAGAGTCCATCATAAGATGAATCACAACTCTTGTGGCCGTGTGATATCGATCATGCATGGACACCAACTCCATCAAGGTGGTGTATGAAACCTCTTCCCCAATAAAAGTAGTGATATAATTGGAAACATCTACCTATTTAACCCCCCCCCCCCCTTAGAAACAAATAGTAAAGAAAGGAGGTTGATCAGCAAAAATGCATAGCTGAGAACCGTGGAGGATCAACCACTACATACAGAGAGGTTTTCTTAGTAATGGTGAGTTCTATAATCTGACATACATCACACAATCACATGATGATTTTAAACATCACATGGATAAATCACACAAAGTCCCTATCCAAGGTATATTCACATAAGCCTCTTTTTAAATGATGAATTCTCACAATACACCTATCATGTGGGGTGACACCCCTCTTTTGAGAAGCTTATAAAGATATACCTTGATGCAAGTCTTCTTCACCTTCAACTCGATCATGTGAACTTGAAGTAGGGATCACATGAGCCCTTGGTCATAGGATGTCGTGAAGCCTAGGTCTGATAGTGCCTGTATGAAATCATTAGATACAATACATCTACATGAAGTAACCCATGTATCCATAAAACTACAATGGAAGCATTATGACCATGCACCTAATTCAGGAAATAGGTATTGAAGACTTCTAGTCGTGTGACTATGTTCACGAAATAGCTTCGATATGCTACCACTGTGTGTAATCAAATAACCCACTGTAAGACCAAATCATGGTCGTGAAAATCACAAGAGTAATTGTCCATCATGTGGCGTCACCATGAGGGAAACCATGGACATGTATATAGGCTTGGAAGGAATATAAATCCATGGGAAGACCCTCATATATCCATGAAAACCAAAGATGAACACCTTCAAGATAGCCTCTAGGTTATGCACTCCTTGAAGAATTTATTCCCATGTAGCTAAATCATGATTACTTTGTGTATAAGAATTCTACACTTGGATATGCATTATATCGAAGAAATGTTACCAATACCATATTGTGTAATTGAATTTAAGGGTACATAATCAAAAAATTCTTCACTAGTCTCAGGATATCCTTGGGAATACTTGGATGTTTAACATTGAATGCAAGAAAGTACTTGGAAAAGTAGTTTTGAAACATGAAATTGCTCAAAAAATTTGTATTTATCATTCGAAATCTTATTGACTTGTTATCATTTTCATGGAATAGTCCCTTGACATGCCTGTATTATCATGATCTTGCTTGTGGACTAGTCAGGTTGATCGCATGACACAATAAAGAAATTTCGAAAAATCATGCGAAGACATCCCCAAAAATGAACTTTGATCATGTGACGAAATCCTGGAAATATCAGATTTCATCATGTGAAATACACATGACATGTCCAAATTGATCATTTAAAGACCTCCACGACAAGTCAATTTGATCATGAAAAAGAAACTAGACATGTCCACTTTTATCATACAGTGAAATTTGATAATTTTTATTTAATTATGAAAAATGATATTGGACATGTAAATATGGATTAAAAAAATCATCCCTGACATGTAAGGAAATAACCTATGGACTCTAATTCCATATAAAAATGGCACCCCAGAGTTGTCTAATAGACAATAGAGACATCTCTTGTGGAAAACAATGTCATTTCTAGATTTTAAGTAAGACATGTCCAAAATAAAATAAATAAATATCCAACAAAGAATCATGACATGTCCAATAGGCAACCAAGACATTTTTAATAGACAATAAAGACTTTTCTAGCGGACCACCAAGACATGTTGGGGAAATCCCCTAGGACAGAATAACTCCATCTGTTTGGGATACTCAAACTTTTACCACGTCATTCATGAATATGAACCTTTATCCTCATTCCAATTTTATAATCGGAGTTTCCCTAATGGGTTAGGGTTATGCACCCATGTGACCAATTTGCTATCATACACGTAGACAAACCCTTCATGTCATAACAAGCATCCAATAGACCTTTCATGGTCACCATACTCATTATCTATCAAAAGATAGAGAATGAATATTCAAAAGGGAATCCATATGAGTAGAGGTCTCTAACATCAAAAAAACCTATGGGATAATCACAATATGTATGAGTGTGATCACCCATTCGAACCCATCACTGAGTTATGGGGAACTAAACTATGAAGAATCTGATTCCTGATATTATTAGGATACATAGGATTAAAACATAATCCCTAAGATCCTATGGGAATACACTTTGACTTATGTCCCTTTTTATCCCAAATAGTCCATACTTATAGGAGTAAATCCTCCCATGAGTCTATCATCCTTCATTATCGATCAATAGATGAAATGTGGGATCATACAAAGACACAATTTTACGTGTAACATAGCATATTTGGGAAGAATCAAATTATAATGACCCTAATTCTTGTTATAAGAATGATATAGAGAATACCTTCAAAATGCTTGAGCTCCACACCATATACTCCACAAGACTGGTAACCATACCTATGAAAGGGAAAATTTAATCCGAAATCCCCATATGAATATCCCCTTATGTAATGTGTATGATATCCCACTATCTCTGGTAGATGAAACCAATAATTAAGAACATACAATTATAGAATGGCTTTGATTTTACCAACGACATGATTAGGCTACCTAATTTTTTTCCCATCATAAGTATGTAATTCTGATTACAATTTCTCTTCACTCAATGGGACATAATCTCGATGAGGCAAACTATGAATGAATTACATGAATATGTCCCTCCCAAGGCCTCAACCATTGTATATATCATGCTTCCAAATCCCCTTAATGAACTAAATAAAATATAAATAACGTCTTAATATGATATATAGGACACATCTTTATGGTTTTATCCCTATATTTACTTCCTTACGCATGAAATTAACATACATGGGCCAATCCAGTAACATGATTGTAAACAATGTCAAATGAACTACTTGGGTTTTGATTTATATTCTCAATGGATATTTAGGACACATCATAGAGGTTCAATTCCATCTCAAAGACACTAATTTCTTCTCTGGTAGAAAATAAACTTTAGAACACCTTAAAATGGCCATAAACTAAAGCATCCTGAATAAATAAGATAAATATCGGAGAGCATGTGATATACCCAACATTGTTACAGTCAATACATGGTACTAATAAATTTATTGACATAGGGGTAACCAATATCGTACATGGTTTTAAGAATGATTTTTTGAACATAAGCTAAATCCATAAGGGAGAATCAATGTTGGCAAAACATTTCCCTAAAAGGGTGTGACGAGCCCACCCTTCCATCCTCTCGATCAATGTTATTTTTAAAGTGGTATCGGGTTTGAAACCCCAATAATCTACAAACCTTTAGAAAGAAGGTCTGTACACAGTTATAGAGGTGGTAACTGTTGGGAGATTCAATGGAATAATAACAAATGGTAAAACTACCATGATTAATTGTGTAAGACATTGAACCCCCAACAATCAACTAAAGGTAAATCCATCCATATAGATTAACATTTGAGAAAAAACAAAAATAGTGAACCAAATGTAAAATATTTTAATTGTTTCACACCTTTTATGGATTAAAGGGATATAATTTATAGTTCCCATTTGTCCTTTTTTTTCCACACTTTCCACAAAACTAAATGGTGAACCCCACACATTTCTTTTGCATTTAACCTTGTATAAAAATAAGGGACTACATATTTATCCTTCAATTATGAAAGTAATTGATCAAAAATGTAATATTATATATGATTATGCACTAATAAGGTTTTTTTTCTTCCTTAGGACCTCTTAGATTATTTACAATCAAAATGAAATTTTCAAATGTTCCAATGGATACAGAGATTACTAGAAAAGATGATTTATCCTAGAGTCCCTGAAATACGTTGTCTCTAATAAAACTCATCCAGTTCTAGTTGGTGAACATATTGGTCCAAGTGTACCTCCTAAAAAACACCTTCTTATCTTTCTAATCATCTCATGAAATCCTATAGATAATTAATTACCACTTTTTATCTTTACCATGATAGGTCGTAGAGGAGGTAGTGTCACTTATTTTGACATTCAACTGCTTTGGGAGCCGATCCCTAGAGATAAAAAAAATAAAAAAAATCCAAAACTCAAGAAGGTGAACGGGGAAAATAGCCACTTTAACTCAACTACTCAGAATTCACTTTGGATGGGTCCCATCCATT
Source organism: Viscum album (assembly GCA_963277665.1). Taxonomy (NCBI): domain Eukaryota; kingdom Viridiplantae; phylum Streptophyta; class Magnoliopsida; order Santalales; family Viscaceae; genus Viscum; species Viscum album. Next base: position 2,031,211,563 of record OY728146.1, on the reverse strand, counting down.
ACGATCATCATCATCAGAATGTGGCAGTGATTCCAAAAAGGGTGGTAGATGAAGTTATGACTACCCCCACCATCCAAATTGGAGAATCCAATAAGAGGTCCCACCAAGGGTATACAAATTATATTTCTATGGAGAATCATTATATCCCTATTAACACCAATCTATCTAAGGAAGCAAGTTTATCATAATAGTAGCCCCATATCAATCCCATATCATCTCTTACAAGGATCCTCTAACATTATATCAACTACCCTTAGTGACAGAAAAATCCTAGAGAGAACCCCAACCTATTAGTATGGGGGTATATATTTTCACATATTTTAACCTAGAATCATCTTCAATGTGGTCACCAACATCCCAAATGAAACTACGATCACCGACCCCCTAAACTACATATCAGGAACCGACTCATCAAATGAGATACCCAGTTGAGGAGGAGCACCAACACACTCACACGTCTCTATAAATATGAAATAAACTGAATATGAGGACTTATCATCAGATTTGAGAGAGGAAACTCCTGATTTTTTTTCATATCCTCGTTTAGTAATTTGAGACATAGAAGGTTAGACCACCTTCTTCCTCCAGCATAAGTAAAGAAGGGATCAATTGTATATTTTATATTTCTATTAGAGGTGAAACTAACCATGTTGGTATTTCAGAGGTAAGTTTTGATAGAGAATATAAAAATGGTAGCATAATATTTATTCTTTTAGGTACACATTTATATCCCCATCATCATCCACCCACCCTACCATTGATAGGGGAGAGATGGTTTTCTTGGCTCATGCCGATCACCCCCTTCAGTATGATAATAATATTTCTACAGTGGAATAAACCACTTAACTCCAATAAGGGGATAAATATATCTAAGAAATAATTTGGAGGAATTATACTGCGATATCTTCAATGGAATTAAATACCAACACCTTATAATGGAATCCATCATTACAGTGAATTTACCCACCCATAGTCCTGGGGCCATTTTTATATTCTCATGTCCTACAACCCATGAGGTAGGGAGAATTTTTATACCTTCTGTAACATCCCAAGTAAATAAAGAATATGAAATTTTCATATTTATTATTATTTTTGAGATAAATATTATGTTTAATATAAAGGGCATTTTATGTTCGATGGAATACCTGATAGGGAACAATGTTTTTAGTTTGGAAGCTTATGTTGCACACAATGCTGAGTTATAATGAAAATTAATAATATAATGTTATTATTTTAAACGGTAGTTAACGCCTAGCCCTTGTAATGGAGGGAATGAACAGAACTAACTACAATATGATTATTCTTGTTTGTTAAATGTTTTTAAATTTATCCAATAAATGTTAGAGGCTTCAAATGTGAAGGAATCCAATTTTAAGCCCAAATAGTCTAATATTCATTAAAAGGTAAATTTACCACCTTTTGACGGAAAACCATTTTTAAATTTAGTTTTTGTCACTATTATATGTTATATTTGAAAAAATAGAATTGTTCTTTAGAACAGGGATATAACTATTTAATTTGGATGAAAATTTTGTATTATTCTAATAATGTTAATTTTTTATTGAATGGTGAAAAAATGTTATATTTTAATTAAAAAATGCATTTTAATATAATTTATTTATTGGGTATATTATCCTTTTAAATTGTTTTAAATATTAATTATATTATATTTTTACCATTTAATCCAATTTTGGTCGTTGTATGTAACTTCACTTTGAAATTGGATTTAAACAAGTGTAAATATTTTGATAGTTGTTATTTCTTAAAATCATGCTTTTTTGTTTTGACAACCTGAATAAATTTTAAATTAATTTATGCCACATCTGTGTTTTAAATTTTGAAAATAAATTGATTCCATATTTGGAATTAATAGGCCCAAATTGTGTAAATAGTTAAATATTAATTTTAGACATTATGAATATTTATTTCAGTAAATATTTTATTTACCATTGTGAAAGGGTAAATCTGTTAAATAAGGATAAAAATTATATTATAATAATATTAAATTACACTTACACGTGTCCTAACCCTATTGGATGAGATATTTTTGACTAAGGGAATCGTTGGGTCTATTTTCGGACCCTATAGAGCCACCTGGGAGTGATAATGAAACTTTATATTAATTAATTTAAAGTAAAGAAAAAATGACTTAAACATATATATTTTTGTAAAAAAAAATTAAATCTGGTTATATAAGTTATCTCTTAAACTATAAATATTCATTTGAAAGATAAAAAGATTTCCCACATCATCGTATTTTCATTATAATTTTTAGACATAAAATAAATAAAATTATTTATGACAAATTGACGATGCAATGATTACCTTATTAAAGAATTATTTAAATAAATAAGAATATAAAAATTAAAAGTAATACATAAAACCTTCCCAATTATTATGGGATGATTTTATTTAGAAAAATAGTCTTATAAACCTATAATTTAGTTAATTTTGGACCTTTTGAAACCGAAATTCAGTTTATAATAAAATAATATTTTCAATCATTCCTAAAGAGACCCTGCCCCCCCTTATAAAAAGCTGTCACCTCTAACCCATTACTCACACCTCTCAAGCCCCTTGGCTTGTCAAAACTCTTCTCAAATAAGCTCTCAAGATCCCTATCTTCCTTATATAAGTATTACCTTAGAAAAAATGAACTTTATGAAAGCCTTTTGGTTCAAACCAAAGGAAGTTATTAGATTTAAAGGTAACGTCTTCTCTTATGTTATTTTCATTAATTTTACTTCTCCAACCCCCTTACTAATATTTAATTCTTTATTTAATAATAACAACAGTATCCTAAATATACTATATTGTTTTTATAATAGGTATTCAAACTACACTTGCACACACCTCCATATAATGGATATAAACGTACTGTTTCTGTGTACGACGAATTGTTGCCTCATGAAATGATGATTGTTCGATTATCTCTTACCGACTGTCATGGTGGAAATTATGATGACACTATATTTATATGTAATATATATTATATTTTTATTGTTTCTATGCTTCTGTATGTTCCATTTATATCATACCATTATGGTTTCCATAATGGGAAAATACGATAATTTCATTTGAGGAAGTGCGGACTACCACCCCTTGAAAGTGATAGAACTCATTAATTCCTTAGGTTGAATGTATAAAGGATAGAGTTAAATAAATTATATATGATTTTATACTAGAATTATAATATACCTATTTATCATTATGTATTAATTCCATTAAACATGAAAGATAAATGAAAGTAGCTTTTATGCATATCTATGACTTACTGTCTCAATGAATAGTGCATTTCATTTCATATATCCAAATATTATGTACTATTATATGTGTGTATATATACTAATATATATATGATATATATGATATCTTAATAATGAATATAATTCTGGAGATAATATAATTTTGATGATAGGGACAACTTGTAGTTATAAGAAGTTAATTTTTGACTCAAATACCAAATATCGACAAAACGACAATTATTATCTTAAATGACTACATAATATAAATAACACAATAGTAGGAGATATAAAAGGAATAATAAACCTGAAAAAGGATCTGAATCAATTAGAAGTTATCTTACATTTATTATTCATAAAATTAAAAAATGAACCAGTCAAGTCAGACAAGAGGTATGGAACATCATCTCAATCTCCCTTCATTGAGGCATATTTCCTTTAATACACGACATTATTTTATGTGATGTATAAAAACTTTTGAGTTTTAATTTCAATCAAAGGGAATATTTTTCAATGACGTGTTTTATAAAATGAAAAAATTAAAGTCTCTTTTTAACGTAAGCGGTGATAGTGACTATTCTGTCATCGCGAGTATTATTTGATATTCGGCTACCTTAACAAGACGTAATGTTTTAAAATAAAAAATATATACCATATACTCTTTTTACATATTTTTATATTTAAAAGGGGTTTGATGATGGATTTGTTATGTCAATATATTTAAATTATATATTGTAATTGGAATGTTGAAATGTTATCTTTATTTTATGTTTCTGTTATGTGTTATGAATATGTTATGGTTCTTGGGCATTGTCTATGTATATGGTGGTTCTGTGATAAACCTATGGTGAGTGTGCCTGAGATAGCTCTCCAATGCATTGGATAATGTGATAGAGTTTAATGTTAATGTTTCTCAAAAGAGATTTAGGGGATTTACTGTGATAGGTATTCCAATATAACTCTCTATGTAGCATTGATAGCAACAATGTAAGTATGATATTGATTCCACAATCTACATTTATGATTTATGTTTTCCATTTTTTATTCATAAATATTATGATTATGTCTAGTCTGTTCAAGAATGAAAAGAATGATTTCATTGATTTGTATATATTAATGGAATAATGTTTTCCTCCCTTGTTTTATAACTCATACGGAGCTTTTTATGCTCATACAATGTTTTTGAAAGGTTTTTGATAGGATATAAAGATAAATAGGGTCAAGGATGGAATCATGGAAAATTCATGCCCTATAAAACATGGAACTAGACATGTCTCTTTTTTTCAAGAGTTTTTATTTTATGATAAAAATGGATACTGAGTAGATGTGTCTACTTTGTAATACTTGTGATGTAATGTAATAGTTATGGCCTAATTCTCTAAAACTCTAAACCTAAAAATATCCTCAATGTGAATTGTTGACATAACTCAATATTATGTAATGTTTAAGGCTTGGTCCTTATAGGTGGTATCAGGGGTCAGTTTAGATAACATTTAGTGTTAGAATATAGTTAAATTAATGTCCATAAATTAATTTATCGTAAGATTGAAATGATATATCATTTGAAAATTACCATTTTCATCATCTAAGATATGTTTGTTTAGAATGTGTTTTCATAGAAAATATATGGTAGCTGTGTTGGGAAGGCATATGGAGGAGAATGACCTTTCAAATTAGCATATGGAGATGGTTAGGATCAGAATTGAATAGTTTGTTGTAGTGATGGCTTAGTTGACTTAGATTAATGGTGGCTGTGTAAAGAGAAACATGAATGTTATTTAAGGTTTGTCTTGAAAAATTTATAAGAAAAGAAACTATATTGGATATTCAGCAAGTGTGAGCTTTTCGTACAAAAAAATTTATTCCTTTGTCAATTTTCTTTAAAAAATGGAATAACTATTTATCCTGCTAAAAAAAAGTTGTTGAAGAATGACCAAGACCTACCAATATCAATGAGGTTCATAGTTTTCTAGGTTTGGCTGGTTATTACCAGTGGTTTTTTGAATATTTTTTATGATTATCTAGCCCAATGACTATGTTAACTTGAAAGGTGTTAAGTTCATCTAAACAAAAGAATGTGATGATTGTTTTCAGTAATTGAAAATATGATTGGTGAATGCTCCAATTTTCGCATTTTTTTTTTCACAAACGGTGAGTTTGTTATCTATATTGTAGCTTCATTGAATGAAATTTGTTGTTTCCTAATGTAGAATGATCAAGTGATTTATTATGAATCACCTCAGTTGAAACCTCATTAGTAAAATTATAGTACACATTATTTATAATTATTTTCTATTGTTTTTATTTTTTAAATTTTGATGCATCATCTGTATGAAGTAAAATGCGGAATATTTTCTGACCAAAAAAGTTCTAAGTATATATTAACTCAGAAATAATTAAACTGAGAAAGAGGAGATCACTTTAATTAATCAAGGTTTATGATTTCATGATCTATTACCATGTAGAAAAGGAAAATATAGTAGGTGATTCATTGAGATGAAAAACTAATTCTTCATTAATCATGGTACATTTGGAATGAGATCCTTTGGTTTGTGATTTGATTAAATTTGGCATAGAAGTTCTTTGTGCTGGAAATTCTTCTGTTTCGTTTTAGGTGTTAGTTAAATCTTCTTTATGAGACCAAATTAACCAAGCACATAAGGAAGACAGTGAATTGCTGAAAAAGGTAGAGTTTGTTCAGACGGGTAAGTTGTGTTATTTTAATATAGATAATGATTGTATTTTGAGATTTGGAAAGATATTATGTGGGCCTTATGATTCACAGCTGAAGAATGAGTTGTTAGGTGATGCTTGTAGTTATTAGTTTTCAGTTCATATTGGAATAAATAAGATGAACATAGATCATCAGGAGTATTACTGGTGGGATGGAATGAAAAGGAATATTTCTGACTTTACAATGAAGTGTTTGATCTGTAAACTGTTTAAAAAGAGCTGAAGTTACCGAAAGAGATGCTTCAGTCATTACTGGTGCCAGAGTAAAAATGTGAAAATATATCCATGGGCTTTGTTCTGGGATTAATTAAGGCAACTCAAGGTAATAATGTAATTTGGGTTATTGTTGATTTATTTACAAAATCTGCTCATTTCCATCATATTCGAGATACTCTATCTCTAGATGAACTTTATTTGTTGTATGTTAAATAGATAGTTTTGTTGCATGGAGTTACCCTCTCCATTGTATCTGATCATGATCCAAGGTTCAATTCTTACTTTTGGAAAGGCCTTCAGAAGCCATTGGGTAATGAATTAAATTTTAGAACAACTTTTCATCCTCAATCAGACGGGAAATCAGAACAATCAAGTCATTCTTTGGAAGATATGTTACGTGATTACTCAATAGATTAGCAAGGATGTTGATAAAAAAACCTTTCTTTGGTAAATTTTGTTCTTATAATAACATATTTCAGTAAAGTATACAGATGGATCCATTTGAGGAATTATATGATAAGAAGTGTCGAATTGAAGCTTTTTTGGATGATGTAGCTAAAAGGAAGTTGATGGGACCAGAATTAGTAGAAGAGATGGAAGAAAAGGTTCAATTGATTTGGAGGAACACAAGAACATATCAATGAAGGCAGAAACGTTATGCAGATAACCAGAGGAAGAATATTTTATTCAAGGTAGGTGATCATTTCTTTCTAAAATATTCTCCATGGAAAAATGTGATGCATTTTGGTAAGAAGGGAAAGATGAGTCTGAGGTTCATAACACCCTTTGAAATACTATATAATTTTGAATCAATTTCCTACAAAGTGGATTTACTTCTATGTTTATTCCAAGTAAAGAATGTTTTTCCTGTTTCAATGTTGAGAAGTATTTTCTGGATCTATCTCATTTTTTGAGCCCAATGGTAGACCAGTTAGAAGAGAATCTCTTTTACAAGGAACAACCAGTCCAGATTTTTAAAGGATGAGAGAAAGTGTTGTAGAATAAGGTAATTCAATACATAAATTTTTGTGGGAAATCCATATGGTTGAAGAGGAAACATGGGAATATAAAAATTCTAGTAGGGATAAATACCCCCATTTATTTGATATGTGAATTAAATTGAGAGGTCACAATTTCTGAAAGGGGGAAGGATGTAACATCCCAGGTAAATAAAGAATATGGAATTTTCATAATTATTAATATTTTTGTATTAAAAAATAATTTTACTTTAAAGGGTATGCTATGTTCAATGGCATACCTTATACGCAACAACATGTTTCTTTTAAAACTTTTTTTGTGAAAAACATTGAGTTACATTGAAAAATTATAATAGAATATTTTTATTTAAATGGTAATTAACACCTAGTCATTGTAATGGTTGGAAAGAACCAAACTAACTAAAATATTATTATACATGTTTGTTAAATGTTTTTACATTTATCCAATAAATTCTAGAGGCATAAAATGGGAATTAATCGAATTTTAAGCACAAATAGATTAATATTCTTTAAAAGGCCGATTTATCGACTTTTAATGGAGATCCATTTAATTATTATATTTTTTCCCTTTTATATGTTCTATTTGAAAAAAATAATATTCTTATTTAGATTAGGACTTTCAAAATTTAATTTGGATGAAATTTTGTTATTTTTATGACAATGTTAATTTTTTTAATGAATAGTAAAAAATACTATATTTTAATTCAAAATCTTCTTTTAATATAATTTATTTATATGTTTAGATTATCTATTTAATTGGTATTAATGTATATTTAGATTATTTTTTTCCATTTAATCCAATGGTGTTCATTAGAAGTAATTTAACTTTAAAATTGGAGATAAACAAGTGTCAATCTTTAGATAGTTATTATTTCTTAAAAACACACTTTTTGTTTTGACAATTAGAATTAATATTAAATTAATTTATCCCACTACTGTGTTATGAATTTAGAAAAAATCTATTCCATATTTTTAACTAGGAGGTCCAAGTTGTCTAAATAGGTAACTTTTATTTTTTAAAATTATGAATATTTATTTCAGTAAATATTTTATTTACCACGGTTAAAAGGTAAATATGTTAAATAATGGTAAAAAATAATATTATAATAATATTAAATTACCCTTAAACATTTATTAAACTTATTTTATTAGATATTTATGACCAAGGGAATCCTTAGGTCAATTTGGGGACCCCATAGAGCCCCATGGGAGTGACAATGACACTATATAATAATTAATTTAATGTAAATAAAAAAATGAATTAATCGTATATATTTTAGAAAAAACATTATATGGAGTTATAAAAGTTATCTATTTGACTATAAATAATAATTTTAAATATAAAATGATTTTTTACATCATTGTATTTTTTTTATAATTTTTAGACATCAAATAAATAATATTATTTATGAGACAATGATTATAAAATGATTACCTTATTAATGAATGATTTTAATAAATGAGATTATAAAAATTTTACAAATATATCTCAAACCGTCCAATTTTTATTGTATGATTTTATTTCAAACAAGAGTCATCTTATCTTTTAATTTTTTGAGTTTTGGACCTTTTCAAACTGAAAATCAGTTAATAATAAAATAATAGTTATAAACTTTTCTAAAGAGCCCCTCAACCCCCATATAAAAATACATCTCCTCTAACCCCTTACTCACACCTATACAGCCACTTAGATCATCCAACATCTGCCAAAATATGATCTCAAGATCCCTCTATTCATCCTATAATTTTTACTTTACACACAAGGAACTTCAAGAAAGACTTTTGGTTCAAAACAAATGGAGTTACCAGATTTGAGGGTAACATATTCTCTTAAGTTATTTTATATAATTTATCTTCTCTAACCACTTAAACTCTCCTTATTACATTATTTTATAACAAAAACAGTATCCTAAATATACAAGGTTTTTGTTATAATAAGGTTTCAAACTACACTAACATGCACCTCCATTTAATGGATATAAACATGCTGTTTTTGTGTACGACGAACTATTGCCTCACCCAACGATGATTGTTCGATTTTCTCCTACCACCTCTCATGGTGGCCATTATGATGGAACTATGTTTATATATAATATATATGATATTTATATTGTTTCTATGATTATGTATTTTTCATTTATATCATACCTTTATGGTTTCCATAATGGGTAAATACAATAATTTCATTTGAGGACGTGCGGACTACCGCTCCCCTCAAAGTGATATGATCGTTAATGAAATGCACGAATCATATAAAGGATGTAGTTAATGAAATAATATATTATTTTATACTAGAATTATAATATAACTATTTATCATTATGTTTTCATTCCATTAAATATGAAATATTAATGACAGTCGTGTTCATGTGTATGCACCACTTACTGTCTCCACGAATTGGGCATTTCATTTATTATCTCCAAATGTCATGTACTGTTATAAATACATATATATACTGGATATAGATGATATGTATGATATCTAATCATGAATATCATTCTAGAGATAATGTAATTTTGACCACACAGACAAATTGTAATTATAAGAAGTTCATATTTGACTCAAATACCAAATATCAACAAAAAAAACATTATTAACTTTAATGATTACATAATGTTTATAACATGGTAATAAGTGGTATAAAAATATTAATAAACATGAAAATTGTTTTAAAGAAATTATAAATTAATTTTAGTTTATTATTAAAAAAATTAAAGAACAAACGAGTCAAGTCAGACACGAGGTAAGGAACTTCGCCTCAATCTCCTTTCAACGAGGCATATTTGTTTATACACGACTTTATTTTATACAGTTTATAAACACCATTGAATTTTTATTTCATTAAAAGGGAATATTTTTCTACAAGGAATTTTACTAAACGACAAAAATGAATGTTTCTTTTTAATATAAGCGGTGACAACTAAATTTCCACCACTATGAGTATTATTTGATCATTGGCTTCTTTAACAAGCCGTAATGTTTTTAAATGAAAAATTAATTCCATATAACCATATTATGTATTTTTGTATTGAAAATTGTTTTGATAATGGATTTTTATGTCAATATATTTAAATTATACAATGTTATTGAAATGTAGAAATGTTATCTTTACTTTATTCTTGTGTTATATGTTATGAATATGTTATGGTTCTTGTGATTTGTTTTTGTTTATGGGTGGTTCTATGATAAACCTAGAGTGGGTGAGCCCGAGATAGCTCTCCAATACATTGGGTTACATGACTGAGGTAAACATTAATATTTCTCCTATGAAATTAGGGAATATACTGTGATGGGTATTCCTACGTAACTCCCTATGTTGCTGTGATAAATATATTGTAATTATGATATAGAATCCACAGGTTACCTTTATGATTTATGATTTCCATTTTTTATTCATACATTTTATGATTTTGTGTGTTATATTGAAGATTTAATAGTATGATTTCAATAATTTGTGTGTATTGATGGACTAATGTTTTCATTCATTGTTTTATAACACTTACTGAGATTTTTATGCTCATCCCATGTTTTTGAAATGTTTTTCATAGAAAATAAAGATGAATAGGGTCAAGGATGGAATCATGGAAAAGTCATGATGTCTAAAATGTGGAACTAGACATTAAATTGTTTTTCAAGAGTTTTTATTTTATGAAAAAAGGATACTGAGTAGAAGTGTCTACATTGTAATATTTGAGATCTAATGTAATAGTTATGGACTAATTTTCTAAAACATTAAATCTAAAAATATTTTCAATGTGAGTTATTAACATAATTCATGATTATATAATATTTAATGTCCGGTCCTTATACTTGTCATCTCCTCATAAAAGGTGTCTTTAAAACCATCTGACCTCAGTCGTCTCTATGAATTCTCTACATGAGTCATGCTCTCTTAAAATGTGGGGAGAATCTGTGTAACCAAAGACCCCCAAAACTTCCTCACCTTCTCCCAAACCGTGAATGTATGGAGAATTGTAACCCAGACTCCCAAATCAGCCATGTTCTCATAAAAACAGAGGTATGAGTAGGAAACGAAAGATGTTGTGTGGTTTCTCATCACACTATAAAAAAATTATAAGGTATATTCCATCCCATAAAAATACTTCTCTAGGTACATTAATTATTCCATGGAGAATTGTTGGCCAATAATTATAGAAATGAGGTAGCTAATTGGGGAATCATTGATAAGCCCTAAAAATTACTTCCCCTATCCCTTACATGTTATACATGTAGTGTAAAGTTGATTTAGCTTTAAAAATTGGATAGAAAATTACATAACTAAATGTTTAATAGATGTGGAGGATAAACAAACTAATGAAATATGCATAAAAGTCATCCGAACTCCATCAATGAAAAAAGATTCCCTCTTGAATTTTTTCATCATGACACATCCATGTAAAATGATGATAAAACATATGACACACCATAAAAATATGATATTAAATTTCTTGTTGAAGTCCTAGTAAACTAATAATAAAGTGCATGATATTTCCGAGTCACATGATGTTAAGATGCATGAAAAAATCCTAATTCTATAATTATAAACTATAGAATACATCATAGTCATATGGAATTAAACTACATGATGATTTCATAGATCCATGATGATAAACGTGATGATACTTCCTAATCACCTGATGTTATACCACATGACAAGTCATAGTCACATGAAAATATACTTCTTGACAAAATCATAGCCACATGATATTAAACTACACTGAAAACATCCTGGTCAGATGATGGTAAGCTGTTCAACATTTTAATCTCAGGAATATTTCATTAGAATCAGGTGGATGTTATAAAATACTAGATGCTCCCCATCTTTCAAGGGAAGATGGAGAGAAAATCATAACAGTCCCCAAGGGACCATGTGTGTTTGAGAAGAATTTTGATATATCCTAGGATTATTGGGTGGAGACTATGCCATAAAAATTCCATACGTCCATTTATTTCATAGAGAAGGATATTAAAGTTGTTTTAATAGAGAATTTTATATCCATTTCTATTTTTTGAAAAATAAAAAATGTAAACATTCGAAGAGAATTGATTAACAAAGGCTCTAGGATCAACCTCTTACAGATCCTGACCCTCCAACATTTGGGATATAGAGAAATATATTTATATCCTACAAAACTAACCATTCAAGGATATGATGAGAGAGAGAATACAGATTATGAAGATAAATAGGAAATCTCAGTTTTCGGAAATCACATCTAAAACTAAGTTCAACGTTATCTATAAATACAATAAATATAATATCCTTATCAGATGACATTGTCTTCACATCCATGTGGTTGTACCTTCAACATTTCATCAATGTTTTAAATACACAGTTTATAGGATGTTTGACTTACTTCGGGGTGATAGTTACACCTTTGAGTAATGATAATTATTATATGATGTAGCATGTTTCTGTAAAAGTGAAGGAAAATAACCAATGGTGGATGAAAATATATAGGTAGCTACACGCAATGGATTGGGGATTTCTCCTATGAATCTATCAGGTGTGATAAAAAATTACTATGTGATACTCATAAATATGATTGAGTAGTAGACTTCATCTTAGGTTTCTAGTCTCCATTTACCCTTAGAGATATCTTAAGAGAGACAAATCAACTCCAAAACATCAATGCAATTCCTTTGGTTGTGGACAATGAAAATTTATCTTCCCATAGACAATCATACCCAAATAAGTGACAAATATAGACTCATATTTCTCTCATATTTATAAAATTCCACCATGGAATCAGAATTAGAAGGAGAAGAGGATGTCCACTGAAACTCCCCTTCCCTATTTGAGGGAGGCATCTCCACCACCACAAATGATCTTAGGCAGGTAAATATAAGAACAAAAGAAGAATCATGACCCAAAGAAACTAGTTCCACCACACCTCTCATGGAGAAATATATATATATATATATATATATTACATTTCTAAAACAAAATAGATCTGTTTTCACTTGAAAATATACGGAAATCCATTGGTTGAAGCCCAATGTGTCCACACACCACATAGGCTTACCTGATGACCATCAAGGTATCTAGAAAACGTCCAGGAGAATAGACCACTATCATGATACACCATATTGGTCACATGATGTTAAAAAAAATTATTTATGAAAACATACCAATAAATTATATGGAACACATATGGGTCAAATGATAATAAACTGAAAAAACACATCCTAATCACATGATGTTAAAATGCTTGAAAATCATATTTTCCAAATGATGTCAAATGATATGAAAATATCCTCTCAACATAAACATAAAAATTAATGGGTTATCATCATATCATTGATGATTCATCACACATGAGTTTGATTTGAGAAAAATTTAAATTATGTTCCCCCATCTATGTGTGTGAGTCAGATCCACATACGAGATTCCCCATATAGGATCTATGCGTGTATTGATTCATGCCCACAAATGATACATAGTAAATCATTGATCTTTAATATTATTCACAACCAAAATATACTATTCCATGAAATAGGAAATCAGATTCTAAGACAATGGCCAAGAATTACTTTCCACATTGGGTGACCCTCAACCTTAATGCAGGACTTTAAACTACAAGGATGATATCCTTGAAACATGAAACTAAATTTCACAGTTTTCCAGAACTATTAGTGTCAATATTCCTACCATAAAATTATATGTAATGATTTCTAGACATTTATTCTTGGTTCAACCCTCAATATTCCTCTTCTTTCACATTGAGTGACCTTCGTCCCTACCATATGAAATATAGGGAATCCAAGATCCTATATCTTGACCTAGCCACCACATAATTAAAATTTCCCCAACTCTTTCACTGATTTCCACATTTTGGGGAGGATAAAATTTTCCATTCCATGTTTCTCACACTGAGAAAAGATCAATTGGGCACAATAATTTAGGAATAGGATTCCTCACGCAATTGAGAAATGTCAGTTCATGATAGGGTTATCATAGTAAGAGATGTATGATCTTAAAAGTAACACCACATGTTCTTTCTACCAAACATTAAAATGCATGGTTGATGTCTCTTTCATGATAAAAATATATTTATTCATATGGACCACACCCATGAAGACCATTATCATTTGGGGTGGTATCCAACCACACATTCATTCAAGAACTATGTGTGGCGTAATTTCTATCATCCAAGGATACATAGTGAAGCCTAAAAATAAAATCCCAAGTCCATCAATAACAAACAATGGGAACAATTCCCCCTATGTGTATGTGCTTGAACTATGTAGTATGTTTTCCTTTCAAGAAAAACATGGGGCCTGATTACTTCCGTCACACGATATATAGTGAGACCCCCACCAAGAGTCTTGGGCCTAGTTGTAATATTTTCTTTTCACATAGTGGAACCAACATCCTTTCTACATGATGTTAAAATACATTTTATCAGAAGAAATTTTAACGGATATATTATTATTATCATTGGATACACAGTGAAACCTATATCTCCAATATTGGGTATAGCTACAATAGTTATCTAGAAAAATCCCCCCCTCTTCGCATCAGTTATAATTTCATAGATAGTATCCCATTAATGAACTACATGTGTCTTGAATATTATCCACATTGAATAAATATTAATGTTCGGATCTCCCATCCATGGTCTAGAAATAGAAATTAGTGCAGACCATGCCTCCTCTACTAATAGGATAGACATGCATGGAGATTTCCCTATTCAAGAACTACATGTTTCTTAGTTCATGTTATTACAGGATTCATATTGATAAATAGATCTATAACTGTTTTCCTATCTTCAAAAATAAATGGAAAAAATTTTGTCATTTGTGTTTGGTTCAAAATTGCATAGAGAGTTTCCCATTCAAGAACTATGTCATGCTTGTTTTTTTCATCAAAGGAAATATAGTGACACCTTGTATCCATTAATAGGTTCATAAAAAACATGTAAAATGATAATGAAATGTAATCCTAACTACATATGGTATAGAATTATGTAGAATGATACCTGAGAACCAATCTTTAGTAGCTTAGTCGATTGCCCAGTTACCCCTTTTGTCCTGCACAGATCATGGTTCATTTGAGATTATGGAATGTAAAGAAAGAAACTCTGGATGATGTAATCAAGATATATCTTGGATTAGAGACCATGTACAAGTAGAAAGGCTTTAAAATTCATATCAAAACTATGTCTATACTATATGACGTTAAAATTTAAGGAAGGAAAATATTCCCTCACCACATGAAGTTAAAATAAAAGTAAATCATTCTTATCAAATGACATTAAAACTGTAAAAAAAATAAAACCCCACTATATGACGATAAAATTTGTAGTCCATCACCCAGAATTATTCTTTATCAAGGGACCACAAGATCCAAACCATGGTCAGAAAGTGTATGGGGTGATTCTTTCATCTTTTAATATCATTAACCCAAAAATCACCCTTCATGTCTTGAGCACCTCAAGATACCACCAACCTTTTATATCCCTTTGAAATTAAAATGATATTTATTTTTGACCCTTATAATGATGTATATGGGATTTGACCTATAATATAGAGACATCATGGACCTATAAGAAGAGATTTATAATACTTCGGATCTAGACATCACCTTGGAAAGACTCAATATTTGAGGGTGTTCTAGGCCACCCCAACATTATTATCCCATATCCTTACTCATGTCAGGATAACCACGATCTATGATTTATAACATTCTATTCTATCTCTCAAATGGAATTTGGAGTGGTGATGACCCTGGGAATCCTAATTATGATATTTTGTAATATTCCATTCATACTAGGTCCATGTGCATAATGGCCTTATATTGCGTTGACATTGGTCAAAGATATATGGAACTAAACATTTTCCATTGACGGACCAGATTAAAAGAACATAAAAATTCTATTAAAAGATACATACAACTTTGCAGGATGAAAACACACAAATGACTGAATAAGAAAAATTCAAGTCCCCACTCTCTAAACTCTTAATTTCTAGAGTTTATAAAAAAGTTATAACATCAATGATTGAGGAATAATTATCATTCGACTCCCTTTGTTTCCCTAGTATAATCCAATCCATGCCGAATGGACCCCCTTTTCCAAAAAATGTTTAATAATGATTTTATAAAATCTTATCACTTTGATATCATGTTCACTAGGTAGTGAGACAACTTTTAGGTTCTTCAAACCCTCCTTGAATAATACACTTTTCACAATCTACCTTCATTCCATTAAACACTGAGACAAGAAATCATGTTCATAGTGTTGGTATACATCTCTTAGAACACAATGGACCTTGGGATTCTTTTATTGGGGATCATACCTATAGAATACTAGTAACACATAATTTCTTATCCAAACATACCCTCAAAATCCAAGGAAGAATCCACTTGAATGCAAGAGTTATTATCTTAGATATATAGAACCTTAGAGGATTGAACCATTACCAATGGTTGAACTATCCTAACCAGTTCCCACCTATAGTTAACTTAGATATTCCAAGACCATGATTTAAAATTTTCATAGACAGACTATCCTAGTTGATTTGACATCCTCAACATGTTGAGTAAAAAGTCCTATTTTGACTTTTATTTCTTATTTTTGAAATCAAAAATCTATTCATATTTGTTTATCATACTAACTATGTTTTTTATACTAACTATGTTTATCGACTTGACTATATTTATCGTACTGAATATGTTTATAATAATGACTATGTTTATCATACTAACTATGTTTATCGTACTGACTATGTTTATCGTACTGACTATGTTTATCATACTGACTATGTTTATCGTACTGAATATGGTTATCATACTGACTAAATCATACTGACCCTATCATTCATATTGACTCTGTCAAAATGTACTGACTCTTCCAATCGTATTGACTTCTATGCATCATAGTCACTTTGCATCATATCAATTCATTGCACTAAGTAAAACTAATAGTTCTCATACTTCACTTTTATCACATGATTTTTTTATCCTTTATCAAAACACATGTTTTATATCAGTTATACTCATGATTATAATTTTCATATATCTTATTTTAACCAAAACGATGTCGTGGAGTTAGTTATAAAATAATCAAAATGATTTCGTGTTTTTTGTTTCAATATGACCGTTATAATGCCAGGTGTCCAAGTCTCTCCGAGTCATCCGATGAAATATGACTGTTGGAGGAAATATGACCGTTGGAACCAGAGGCCTATAAATATGAGTTCATTTGAAGCTGAGAACCACAAATGAGAGACTTTGATCATTCTTTTCTATAATCAAGTTCTAGAGTGAGACGCTATGACTTCTCTCTTGCTTCATGTGAAAGCCCTAAGATTACAAAACATGAACGACTCGTTCTTAATTTTTTTATTTCATTAAGTGATTTCTTTATTTTTGAGACCTACCAGGTTACAATGATCGAGGGATGCTGAGGATATGAATACAATGATACTGATATTTGTATTGAGGGATTTCAAGTGTTTGAAAGAAATAGGTTCTGATTTCATGAAAAATTGAGGGCATGCAGGAATAGCAAGACAAACATACCGATCATCGTATTGAGGGATTGTGAGGATAGCAAGATAGACGTACGGATATTCTTATCTAGGGCTTACCATGGTGGTGGTGAGACAGACCTTTTATCATAAGTGAAGGGATACCATTCTCTTTAGGATAAAATAATTTTAATACTTTTACTTTTCTGCTGATGTTTGCATTAGAAAAGGAAATGTTTTTTCCTTTCGTGATTCCGTATTCATTTGTAATTGATTCAATTACAATTATACTGTTACATATTATATCGACAGATATTATATTCTTTATGGTAGAATCTTCCACTATTTTATTACTCTTATTATTGTATTCATTTGAATAAAATTGTTTTACATTTCTTATAAAATTACATCGTATCATTTCTATTTTATCCAAGTCAATTTTGGTTATTTGTATTTGTTTTGAATTTTATTAGTTTAAGATCAATTAAAATAATTTCTAATGTGTTTAAACACAATTTTTTTTAAACCTATAATTCACACCCCTCTAGTATTATTCCTTCTAATATACATATCTATCTATATATCAATCCAACAATTTGTATCAGAGGAGGTTTCCACTGATTTGTATTACTTGCTATATTTTTTTTTAATTTTTTTGATTCAACTACTTACTGCACTAACGTTTGGAGAGGAAAATTATAATTTTTTACCAAGATGGCTCGAATAAATATTGGATCAATTGATAATCTAAATCCAACGAGACCACCAATCATTGATGGGAATGATTATGAGTACTGGAGCGATCGAATGAAGAAATTTGTTATCAGTACTGGTGTAGATGTAACACCCGAGACTTTTATGTTATATAAATCATCAAAGGAATCTTTTTCTACACAACACTTGCTTGGCTTGCTTTACACGCAATCGCGACCTTCCTCGATAGCTTGCGTCGTACGCAATACCGAGTTTCACTAAACAACAATATGCTATTAAAACTAGCCGTTATGAATAGTAATAACTACTTTTTGAAATTTTATAAATTTTATTTTTCAAAATGGACTTCATTTTTGGACTCAGAATATCGAAATTAGCATAGGGTGAAATTTTGGTATTTTTCTGAAAAATTTCAATTTTTGATGAATAGTGAAACCACTAAGTGGTAGGTTAAAAACTGAATTTTGCATAAAACTTAATTTTACCGCTTCTGTGAATGGAATTTCGAAAATCCGAGAGACACGGTTAATATCAAGGACTAAAATGTGGTTCAATGAGATGAAAATAATTTTTTGGTGAATAGTAACTTTTTACTTTTTTTACCGCGGTTAATAGTAAATAGGGTAACTAAGGGTAAATATGATATTACTATTACCCACAAACATGTCATAATTCTATTGGACAAGTGTAATTCGACCAAAAACAAACTTAGGAATAAAATATGACCATTTAGGCCCACTTGGATTAGATTAGGACATTTATTATTAATTTATTTAAAGAAGGGTTAAAATAGTTAAAATCAAAGTTTAATAAGTAAATCATTTTTAATATGGGGTTATACATAAGATAAATTCGATTGTAAATATTCATTAGAAAGCTAAAAAGATTTCCTACATGATGGTATTTTATTTGTAATTTTTAGACATCAAATACTTTAATTTATTTATGACACAAATATGCTGCAGTAATTATCTTATTAATGAAATATTGACAAAATTGATAATATAAATACCAAAATAAATGTAATTTAAGACTTTTTATGAATTCCACTAATTTTCTAGGTTACTATGATATATTATTGTTGATTTAATCAAATTGGTTCGAACATATAATTCTGTTATGACTTTCACAAAAATCATATATCAAATAGTGTCAAAATTGACACAAAATAGTTTTTAAATCAAATATTATATTATTAATTGTTATTTTATTCCTAAAAATCTAAGGTTCGGCAAAATGACTTAGATAAGGATATATATATTAATAATAAACAATTTGGGGTTCGTTTGGCATGTTATAGTAAGTGTATTAACCATATAGTGAAAGAAACAAAAAGACACGGTAAAAGTTAAATTAATTAACTTAGAGTTAAATCTAATTGATAAGGTTAAAATAATACCCTAAACTTGTCTACATCTTATTGGTTGATAGGATTTCGACCCATCCCCACTTTAGCTTCGAAATAAGACCCTTTGGAACCATTATAAACCGATTTTGACTTTAATATAAAATAATATTTTGAGATATTCCTAAGGTGCCCCTCTCCTCCCTTATAAAAGGGCACCTCCTCCCCCTCCTCCTCACACCAATTTGAGCACTCAATCTCGGCCAACCCCTGCCATTTTCCCTTCTCCACTTACCTAGAATAATCGTAGAGGTCCTGGTCTTCTCCAAAGACCAATCTTAGTTCCTTAAGTGGAGGATTCAAAAAGGCGTTCCAAAGAAGAGGTAATATCCATTACCGATCTTTTCAATTTCTTTCTTCTTCAACTTCTTCTTCTTTAGTTGTTTCATGAAAAAGTAATAACATCAGTATTACTTACATACTGATATGTTATTATAAATATGAAACAACCCTAATTCACCTTCTATCCATCCTACGGAAAAATGAAATCACCGCGCGTGCGTACGTACGGAATACCGTCTCCACGCCGTGGTGTAATCTATTTTCCACCACCACCTTACACGGATGGGTATAATGGTGTAAAGAATAACTATACATAGTTATTGCAACATCATATTGATTCTGATATATTTTATAATCCACTCCAATTCAGTTCAATATTTATGGAAATGATATCATCGCTCGTGCGTACGTACGGACTACCGTCTCCACGACGCGATGAGATTCATTCTCCATGTTAACCATTTAAGAATGATTATAAAGTATATATAAGAAATAATAATGAAATATATGACATTATAAAGCTACTGGATTTATGTATATATATATGTATGTCATCTAATTACTTCCATTTCAAGACAATAAGGAAAGTAAAACAGCGTTCATGCGTACGTACGGACTACCGTCTCCATGAACGGTGTTTTTCATTTTATTTATCTATCTATTATATATATATATATACTGAATATATATGATATATAAATCATATTTTATATTCTGGAAGTAAGTAAATCATGATATAAGTAATAGTGATGTCAAGAACAACAAGTCAAAACACCTAAGATAAATGAAACGATTTTACCCAAAACGCTTATTTAACATGGAATTTACAAAAGAACGGGTAATATAATGTCATAAGTGAACCATATATGATATCATAACAATGAATATGATTCTGGAATAAGTCAATAACATGATTTAAATCATTATACAGGAGGTTTGGACACTTACAAAGCAAGTCGGACATAAGGTAAGGGAAATATCACAATCTCATTTTTATCCGAGATTGTTTATTCGTAAGTATTTACTAGGGTGTATTTTATCATCCACATCCATGTTCCCTCAATATGTAATATTATTTCCATCCACCTACAATTGTTTAAATCCAATTTTACCCTTCTATGAGTTTTTAGTAAAGGATATGAAAGGAATCTTTTTTCGTTTTTCGTACGAGGTACTTTTTGACCTTTCCGACAAAAGTACGAAGAATGTTTTTTTTTAACTTATACGGCACGAACGGATTTATACTGTTTTATAAAGCCTTATTTTCATGAAGATTCCTCTAAAAGATTTCATGACTATTTTCAATAAAATCTCTTTCTTTTAAAATTGCATGATGTTTTGTGAAAAGAAATTGATTTTGAAGAAGAAAGGATATTTTCCTCAAGAATTCAATTCAAGTGTTTTATCAAAATTATTTTCCATATAAGATAATAAAGGGTTCTGTTTCTATCCATATTTTTACATTGATTTGACTATGTTGTGATGGAATTATGTTTATGAATTCTTTTATCTTATATGAATGGTTTTATGATGTCATGTTGTTTAAGAATCCCATTTTTATTACATGGGTTATGCAATGATGTATGATTTATGATTTTGGGGCACACATAAGAAAGGATTCATTAAGAGATGGGTGGGACCTATATCTCCCTCCAATGCATTGGGTAAAGATTTCATATCTCATGAGATAGACATGGCTGGAATGGTAGGTTATACCGGTTCAGTGAAACAGGACTGAAACGAGGATTACTCGATTCAGAAAGGGACTTTGTCCACTAAGATAGTCTTGGCAATGAGTCTTGACTAACAAGAAATGATTCTCTATGATTATGTGTGTATGCCACAATGAGTAATGTTTTAAGTAAGGGTTTCATTTTCACTACTATGATTTATCCCATGTTATGAAATTATGCTCTCTTTTGCAGGTTAAGATTTCCAAAAATGTTATGTTCTTATGAAAATTATGTGATTGATATTTCTTTTGTTTACCCTTACTGAGCATTTGAGCTCACCCTTTTATGTTTTCTTTTCCCCAGGCCAGGAAGATGGATATTAAGTAGGATATGCTAAAAGGGACCCTAGATATGATGAAATAAATGGGAGACACTGTAGAAGATTTATGAACCAGTTGTTTATGTTTTCCAGTTTCTAAAGACACTATACCTATACGGTCCTTTGTGGTTTTGTCATATGTTGTAATAAGTGTGCTTCAATTTTGGAGTATTAACAATGTATGTAAAGTATGGGTCGTTATAGTTGGTATCAGAGGAAAGGTATAGTCAACCTTTGGAAACTAGGATGTGAAAGCCTTAGTAAGAACCCTAAGGATAAGTCTAAGCATAGAACACAATCTTAGAAATGGCCATGAATAACCTAGGATAAGACCATAAGCATGAAAATTTTATTCTTGAATTATGTGGTTTCCTATTATAATTAGTGTTGCTCACACTATTCTTCTTGGTTTTAGTCAATGGCTGGAACCCGAAGGAACCGTGTTAATGCGGAATGCGATGGGCAATGCAATGATTGTCCCCCTGAGCAACCAAACGATATGGGAGCTGGAATGCAAAATCTTGTAGCCATGCTCACACAACTTTCTCAAGCTATGAATCATGCAGGATTTCCAAACGAACAAAGGAGGGAGCAACATTCTGTTGAATCCTTCATGAGGCAGCGTCCACCATCTTTCAGCGGGTCTACTGATCCATTAGTTGCTGAACAATGGATTAGTACTACTGAAAAGATATTTTCAGTTCTTCAATGTTCTGAGCATGATAAAGTCATCCTAGCAGTGTATCGTTTGGAAGGAGATGCTGATCAATGGTGGAATCTTGTTAAGAATACAAGGCAAAGGGATGAAATTGAGTCTATGGAATGGGACGAGTTCAAGAACTTATTTTTCAATAAGTACTTCCCTCGTATTCTCCGAACAAAGATGGAGAAAGAGTTCCTTGAACTGAAGCAAAGGGATGATGAATCTGTTGGTACCTATGAAGCAAATTTTACCAGACTTGCAAGGTACGCTTCTGGTATTATTATCCAACCTGAGAGTAAGATCGATCGATTCTTTAGTGGCTTAAAACCAAGTCTTCGAAGGGCGTTAGCCATAAGGGACTTCAATAGCTACGAGGAAATCGTTCGATGTGCTCTCAAAGTCGAGATGGAGATTGGAGTAACCCATCAGTCACATGGGGTTGATAAGAAGAGGAAGATGGAATTCAAAGAAAAATCTAAAGAGCACACGGAAAAGAAGATGAACTTTCCCTTATGCTCAAAGTGTGGAAAGAAACATGGAGGGAGTTGTCTTAAAGGGACAAGTAAATGTTTTAAATGTGGAAAGGAAGGTCATCGGGCATTTGAATGTCGTGATAATGGGAAGAAGATGTCTAATGATGCAAACAAAGGAAGGGATACACAGAATGAACCTGCTACACTTCAATGTTTCAAGTGCAAGGAGATGGGGCATTATGCCAATCAATGCCCAAATCCAAGGGTTGATGATGATGGTCGACGTCAACAAACTCTTAAGGCTAAAGAAAAAGGAAAGTCACATGCAATTTCTATCAGCGATGTGGAGTACGATAACGATGTGGTGAAAGGTACACTTACCATCCACTCTAAAGTAGCAAATGTTTTATTTGATTCTGGATCCACCCACTCTTTTATTTCTGAAAAATTTTCTAAGGGTATCACCGTATTACCTCAACAATTAGATGTTGAGTTAGCTGTGACAACACCTAATGGCACATCAATCGCATCAGAAGTTTATAATTCTTCTCCGATCGAAGTTTTTGGGAAAGTGCTTCCTGCAAATCTTGTGATCCTTCCTTTAGTGGAATTTGATGTGATTCTTGGCATGGATTGGCTTTCTCTACATGGAGCTCATATCAATTGCCAAAGAAGGGAAGTCACATTTCATATTCCAGATCAACCTACGATCGTCTATTAATGCAAGGATGAACATAACCTTCCAGTGGAAATTTCTTCCATCTTATGGGTATTGATTCCACTAAATGAAGGTTATTTATCTCAAATAGTTGGTGAGAAACTCACGATTAAGAATATGCCCATTGTACGGGAGTTTGATGATGTCTTTCCGGAGGAATTACCGGGTCTTCCACCAAATCGTGAAGTTGAGTTTTCAATAGAACTCGTACCGGGTGCTTTGCCTATTTCAAAGACACCTTATAGAATGGCCCCAATTGAGTTGCAGGAATTGAAGAAGCAACTCCAAGAGAATCTTGATAAGGGATTCATACGCCCTAGTGCGTCACCTTGGGGAGCACCTGTTCTATTTGTTAAGAAGAAAGATGGATCAATGAGACTCTGCATTGATTATAGAGAACTTAACAAGATCACTATCAAGAACAAATATCCTCTCCCACGCATTGATGACTAATTTGACCAACTACGCGGAGCTCAATACTTTTCCAAGATTGATCTTCGTTCAGGGTATCATCAATTAAGGGTCAAAAGGGAGGATATACCAAAGACGGCTTTCCGTACAAGGTATGGACACTATGAATTTATAGTGATGCCATTTGGTCTTACTAATGCCCCTGCTATCTTCATGGATCTAATGAATAGAGTCTTTAGAGACTATCTTGATCAATTTGTGGTAGTCTTTATAGACGATATTCTTGTCTATTCAAAGAGCAAGGAAGAGCATGAAGATCACTTGAGAATTATATTGAAGACCCTGAGAAAAGAGAAGCTTTATGCCAAATTTACCAAGTGTGAATTTTGGCTTCAAAAAGTTGCATTTTTGGGTCATATAATCTCAAAAGAGGGGATATCTGTGGATCCAGCAAAAACAGAGGTTATCGAAAGATGGTCAAGACCAACAACAGTAACTGAGATCCGAAGTTTTCTTGGTTTGGCTGGTTATTATCGACGTTTTGTAAAAGATTTTTCACGATTATCTAATCCACTCACCAAGTTGACTCGGAAAGGAGTTAAGTTTGTCTGGACAGAGGAATGTGAAGAGAATTTCAAGGAGTTGAAAAGAAGGTTATCCAGTGCACCTGTGCTCACACTGCCTTGTAGTGGAGAATGGTTTGTGATCTACAGTGATGCATCCAAGAAGGGATTGGGGTGTGTTCTTATGCAAAATGATATGGTGATAGCTTATGCCTCACGACAGTTGAAAATCCATGAGCAAAATTACCCAACACATGATTTGGAGTTGGCTGCGGTAATCTTTGCATTAAAGATTTGGAGACATTACCTTTATGGTGAAAGGTGTGATATTTATACTGATCATAAAAGTTTAAAGTATATTTTCACACAAAAGGAGCTGAATATGCTCCAAAGAAGGTGGTTGGAGCTGATTAAGGATTATGACTGCTCAATCCATTACCACCCTGGGAAAGCAAACAAGGTGGCATATGCATTAAGTCGACAAGACCATGCTAGTTTATCCATGATGAGGATTACAAAAGATCCAATATTTATGGATTTACAAAGGATGGATCTTGGAATTATAATGGAAGGGGAAAAATATTATCTTTCTCAAATGAATGTTCAACCATCTATACATGTGAAGATTAAAGAGGCACAGAAAGAAGATGTCGAGTTACAAAAGAAGGTGAGAAATGTTCCTGAATTCAACCTTGATTGTGATGGAATAATAAAGTTCAGGAATCGGGTTTGTGTTCCTCCCATCCCCGAATTAAAGAAAGAGCTGCTGGATGAGGCTCATAGTTCTTCATTCTCTATTCATCCTGGAAGCACGAAGATGTATAGGGACCTGAAAGAGTACTTCTGGTGGGATGGCATGAAAAGAGATGTTGCTGAATATGTCTCTCGATGCTTGGTTTGTCAACAAGTTAAAGCTGAGAGACAGAAGTCTAAGGGGATGTTACAACCATTACCCATACCCGAATGGAAATGGGAAAACATCACTATGGACTTTGTCATAGGACTTCCTAAAACATCCAAAGGCAATAATGCTATCTGGGTTATAGTTGATCGTCTTACAAAGTCTGCACACTTCATTGCTATTAGAGAGGATTTCTCTCTAGATCAGCTTGCCAGGATATATGTAAAGGAAGTGGTAAGATTGCATGGAGTACCACTTTCTATTATATCTGATCGAGATCCGAGATTTACCTCGAAGTTCTGGCGAAGTCTTCAGCATACTCTGGATACAGAGTTGAGTTTCAGCACTGCTTATCATCCCCAGACAGACGGTCAGTCTGAGAGAACAATTCAAACCCTAGAAGATATGTTGAGAGCTTGCTCTATGGATTTCAAAGGAGGTTGGGATCAACACCTACCTTTGGTGGAATTTTCTTATAATAATAGCTTTCACTCCAGTATTCAGATGGCTCCTTATGAAGCTCTCTATGGAAAGAAATGCAGGACTCCAACTTGCTGGGATGAAGTTGGGGAAAGAAAGCTATTAGGACCTGATCTCGTTGATGAAATGGCAGAAAAGGTCAGATCTATTCAACAACACATAAGAGCAGCTCAGAGTCGACAGAAAAGTTATGCCGACAACCGAAGAAAAGATCTAGAGTTTGAAGTGGGTGATAAAGTGTTCTTACGAATATCTCCCTGGAAGAGGGTTATGAGATTTGGAAAGAAGGGGAAGTTGAGACCTAGATATATCGGTCCTTTTGAAATACTGGATCGTGTTGGGAAGGTAGCTTACCGATTGGCGCTTCCACCGAATCTCTCTCAAGTTCACGATGTGTTCCATGTATCTCTCCTGAGAAAGTACATACCAGATCCTTCACATGTACTCAGCTCAGAAGTTGTACCGCTGGAGCAAGATCTTTCTTATGAAGAACAGCCGATAGAGATTCTGGATCGTAGCGAAAAAGTCCTACGAAACAAGACCACTCGCTTGGTGAAAGTTTTATGGAGAAACCACCAACTTGAAGAAGCTACATGGGAGCTTGAGGATATGATGAGGGAGAAGTATCCTCATTTGTTTGTTGCAAAGTGACGAATTTCGAGGGCGAAATTCTTTTTAAGGGGGGTAGAATGTAACACCCGAGACTTTTATGTTATATAAATCATCAAAGGAATCTTTTTCTACACAACACTTGCTTGGCTTGCTTTACACGCAATCGCGACCTTCCTCGATAGCTTGCGTCGTACGCAATACCGAGTTTCACTAAACAACAATATGCTATTAAAACTAGCCGTTATGAATAGTAATAACTACTTTTTGAAATTTTATAAATTTTATTTTTCAAAATGGACTTCATTTTTGGACTCAGAATATCGAAATTAGCCTAGGGTGAAATTTTGGTATTTTTCTGAAAAATTTCAATTTTTGATGAATAGTGAAACCACTAAGTGGTAGGTTAAAAACTGAATTTTGCATAAAACTTAATTTTACCGCTTCTGTGAATGGAATTTCGAAAATCCGAGAGACACGGTTAATATCAAGGACTAAAATGTGGTTCAATGAGATGAAAATAATTTTTTGGTGAATAGTAACTTTTTACTTTTTTTACCGCGGTTAATAGTAAATAGGGTAACTAAGGGTAAATATGATATTACTATTACCCTAACACATGTCATAATTCTATTGGACAAGTTTAATTCGACCAAAAACAAACTTAGGAATAAAATATGACCATTTAGGCCCACTTGGATTAGATTAGGACATTTATTATTAATTTATTTAAAGAAGGGTTAAAATAGTTAAAATCAAAGTTTAATAAGTAAATCATTTTTAATATGGGGTTATACATAAGATAAATTCGATTGTAAATATTCATTAGAAAGCTAAAA
This sequence comes from Viscum album, assembly GCA_963277665.1. Classification (NCBI taxonomy): domain Eukaryota; kingdom Viridiplantae; phylum Streptophyta; class Magnoliopsida; order Santalales; family Viscaceae; genus Viscum; species Viscum album. Next base: position 2,031,183,754 of record OY728146.1, on the reverse strand, counting down.
AGATTTCCTACATGATGGTATTTTATTTGTAATTTTTAGACATCAAATACTTTAATTTATTTATGACACAAATATGATGCAGTAATTATCTTATTGATGAAATATTGACAAAATTGATAATATAAATACCAAAATAAATGTAATTTAAGACTTTTTATGAATTCCACTAATTTTATAGGTTACTATAATATATTATTGTTGATTTAATAAAATTGGTTCGAACATATAATTCTGTTATGACTTTCACAAAAATCATATATCAAATAGTGTCAAAATTGACACAAAATAGTTTTTAAATCAAATATTATATTATTAATTGTTATTTTATTCCTAAAAATCTAAGGTTCGGCAAAATGACTTAGATAAGGATATATATATTAATAATAAACAATTTGGGGTTCGTTTGGCATGTTATAGTAAGTGTATTAACCATATAGTGAAAGAAACAAAAAGACACGGTAAAAGTTAAATTAATTAACTTAGAGTTAAATCTAATTGATAAGGTTAAAATAATACCCTAAACTTGTCTACATCTTATTGGTTGATAGGATTTCGACCCATCCCCACTTTAGCTTCGAAATAAGACCCTTTGGAACCATTATAAACCGATTTTGACTTTAATATAAAATAATATTTTGAGATATTCCTAAGGTGCCCCTCTCCTCCCTTATAAAAGGGCACCTCCTCCCCCTCCTCCTCACACCAATTTGAGCACTCAAGCTCGGCCAACCCCTGCCATTTTCCCTTCTCCACTTACCTAGAATAATCGTAGAGGTCCTGGTCTTCTCCAAAGACCAATCTTAGTTCCTTAAGTGGAGGATTCAAAAAGGCGTTCCAAAGAAGAGGTAATATCCATTACCGATCTTTTCAATTTCTTTCTTCTTCAACTTCTTCTTCTTTAGTTGTTTCATGATAAAGTAATAACATCAGTATTACTTACATACTGATATGTTATTATAAATATGAAACAACCCTAATTCACCTTCGATCCATCCTACGGAAAAATGAAATCACCGCGCGTGCGTACGTACGGAATACCGTCTCCACGCCGTGGTGTAATCTATTTTCCACCACCACCTTACACGGATGGGTATAATGGTGTAAAGAATAACTATACATAGTTATTGCAACATCATATTGATTCTGATATATTTTATAATCCACTCCAATTCAGTTCAATATTTATGGAAATGATATCATCGCTCGTGCGTACGTACGGACTACCGTCTCCACGACGCGATGAGATTCATTCTCCATGTTAACCATTTAAGAATGATTATAAAGTATATATAAGAAATAATAATGAAATATATGACATTATAAAGCTACTGGATTTATGTATATATATATGTATGTCATCTAATTACTTCCATTTCAAGACAATAAGGAAAGTAAAACAGCGTTCATGCGTACGTACAGACTACCGTCTCCATGAACGGTGTTTTTCATTTTATTTATCTATCTATTATATATATATATATACTGAATATATATGATATATAAATCATATTTTATATTCTGGAAGTAAGTAAATCATGATATAAGTAATAGTGATGTCAAGAACAACAAGTCAAAACACCTAAGATAAATGAAACGATTTTACCCAAAACGCTTATTTAACATGGAATTTACAAAAGAACGGGTAATATAATGTCATAAGTGAACCATATATGATATCATAACAATGAATATGATTCTGGAATAAGTCAATAACATGATTTAAATCATTATACAGGAGGTTTGGACACTTACAAAGCAAGTCGGACATAAGGTAAGGGAAATATCACAATCTCATTTTTATCCGAGATTGTTTATTCGTAAGTATTTACTAGGGTGTATTTTATCATCCACATCCATGTTCCCTCAATATGTAATATTATTTCCATCCACCTACAATTTTTTAAATCCAATTTTACCCTTCTATGAGTTTTTAGTAAAGGATATGAAAGGAATCTTTTTTCGTTTTTCGTACGAGGTACTTTTTGACCTTTCCGACAAAAGTACGAAGAATGTTTTTTTTAACTTATACGGCACGAACGGATTTATACTGTTTTATAAAGCCTTATTTTCATGAAGATTCCTCTAAAAGATTTCATGACTATTTTCAATAAAATCTCTTTCTTTTAAAATTGCATGATGTTTTGTGAAAAGAAATTGATTTTGAAGAAGAAAGGATATTTTCCTCAAGAATTCAATTCAAGTGTTTTATCAAAATTATTTTCCATATAAGATAATAAAGGGTTCTGTTTCTATCCATATTTTTACATTGATTTGACTATGTTGTGATGGAATTATGTTTATGAATTTCTTTATCTTATATGAATGGTTTTATGATGTCATGTTGTTTAAGAATCCCATTTTTATTACATGGGTTATGCAATGATGTATGATTTATGATTTTGGGGCACACATAAGAAAGGATTCATTAAGAGATGGGTGGGACCTATATCTCCCTCCAATGCATTGGGTAAAGATTTCATATCTCATGAGATAGACATGGCTGGAATGGTAGGTTATACCGGTTCAGTGAAACAGGACTGAAACGAGGATTACTCGATTCAGAAAGGGACTTTGTCCACTAAGATAGTCTTGGCAATGAGTCTTGACTAACAAGAAATGATTCTCTATGATTATGTGTGTATGCCACAATGAGTAATGTTTTAAGTAAGGGTTTCATTTTCACTACTATGATTTATCCCATGTTATGAAATTATGCTCTCTTTTGCAGGTTAAGATTTCCAAAAATGTTATGTTCTTATGAAAATTATGTGATTGATATTTCTTTTGTTTACCCTTACTGAGCATTTGAGCTCACCCTTTTATGTTTTCTTTTCCCCAGGCCAGGAAGATGGATATTAAGTAGGATATGCTAAAAGGGACCCTAGATATGATGAAATAAATGGGAGACACTGTAGAAGATTTATGAACCAGTTGTTTATGTTTTCCAGTTTCTAAAGACACTATACCTATACGGTCCTTTGTGGTTTTGTCATATGTTGTAATAAGTGTGCTTCAATTTTGGAGTATTAACAATGTATGTAAAGTATGGGTCGTTATAGTTGGTATCAGAGGAAAGGTATAGTCAACCTTTGGAAACTAGGATGTGAAAGCCTTAGTAAGAACCCTAAGGATAAGTCTAAGCATAGAACACAATCTTAGAAATGGCCATGAATAACCTAGGATAAGACCATAAGCATGAAAATTTTATTCTTGAATTATGTGGTTTCCTATTATAATTAGTGTTTCTCACACTATTCTTCTTGGTTTTAGTCAATGGCTGGAACCCGAAGGAACCGTGTTAATGCGGAATGCGATGGGCAATGCAATGATTGTCCCCCTGAGCAACCAAACGATATGGGAGCTGGAATGCAAAATCTTGTAGCCATGCTCACACAACTTTCTCAAGCTATGAATCATGCAGGATTTCCAAACGAACAAAGGAGGGAGCAACATTCTGTTGAATCCTTCATGAGGCAGCGTCCACCATCTTTCAGCGGGTCTACTGATCCATTAGTTGCTGAACAATGGATTAGTACTACTGAAAAGATATTTTCAGTTCTTCAATGTTCTGAGCATGATAAAGTCATCCTAGCAGTGTATCGTTTGGAAGGAGATGCTGATCAATGGTGGAATCTTGTTAAGAATACAAGGCAAAGGGATGAAATTGAGTCTATGGAATGGGACGAGTTCAAGAACTTATTTTTCAATAAGTACTTCCCTCGTATTCTCCGAACAAAGATGGAGAAAGAGTTCCTTGAACTGAAGCAAAGGGATGATGAATCTGTTGGTACCTATGAAGCAAATTTTACCAGACTTGCAAGGTACGCTTCTGGTATTATTATCCAACCTGAGAGTAAGATCGATCGATTCTTTAGTGGCTTAAAACCAAGTCTTCGAAGGGCGTTAGCCATAAGGGACTTCAATAGCTACGAGGAAATCGTTCGATGTGCTCTCAAAGTCGAGATGGAGATTGGAGTAACCCATCAGTCACATGGGGTTGATAAGAAGAGGAAGATGGAATTCAAAGAAAAATCTAAAGAGCACACGGAAAAGAAGATGAACTTTCCCTTATGCTCAAAGTGTGGAAAGAAACATGGAGGGAGTTGTCTTAAAGGGACAAGTAAATGTTTTAAATGTGGAAAGGAAGGTCATCGGGCATTTGAATGTCGTGATAATGGGAAGAAGATGTCTAATGATGCAAACAAAGGAAGGGATACACAGAATGAACCTGCTACACTTCAATGTTTCAAGTGCAAGGAGATGGGGCATTATGCCAATCAATGCCCAAATCCAAGGGTTGATGATGATGGTCGACGTCAACAAACTCTTAAGGCTAAAGAAAAAGGAAAGTCACATGCAATTTCTATCAGCGATGTGGAGTACGATAACGATGTGGTGAAAGGTACACTTACCATCCACTCTAAAGTAGCAAATGTTTTATTTGATTCTGGATCCACCCACTCTTTTATTTCTGAAAAATTTTCTAAGGGTATCACCGTATTACCTCAACAATTAGATGTTGAGTTAGCTGTGACAACACCTAATGGCACATCAATCGCATCAGAAGTTTATAATTCTTCTCCGATCGAAGTTTTTGGGAAAGTGCTTCCTGCAAATCTTGTGATCCTTCCTTTAGTGGAATTTGATGTGATTCTTGGCATGGATTGGCTTTCTCTACATGGAGCTCATATCAATTGCCAAAGAAGGGAAGTCACATTTCATATTCCAGATCAACCTACGATCGTCTATTAATGCAAGGATGAACATAACCTTCCAGTGGAAATTTCTTCCATCTTATGGGTATTGATTCCACTAAATGAAGGTTATTTATCTCAAATAGTTGGTGAGAAACTCACGATTAAGAATATGCCCATTGTACGGGAGTTTGATGATGTCTTTCCGGAGGAATTACCGGGTCTTCCACCAAATCGTGAAGTTGAGTTTTCAATAGAACTCGTACCGGGTGCTTTGCCTATTTCAAAGACACCTTATAGAATGGCCCCAATTGAGTTGCAGGAATTGAAGAAGCAACTCCAAGAGAATCTTGATAAGGGATTCATACGCCCTAGTGCGTCACCTTGGGGAGCACCTGTTCTATTTGTTAAGAAGAAAGATGGATCAATGAGACTCTGCATTGATTATAGAGAACTTAACAAGATCACTATCAAGAACAAATATCCTCTCCCACGCATTGATGACTAATTTGACCAACTACGCGGAGCTCAATACTTTTCCAAGATTGATCTTCGTTCAGGGTATCATCAATTAAGGGTCAAAAGGGAGGATATACCAAAGACGGCTTTCCGTACAAGGTATGGACACTATGAATTTATAGTGATGCCATTTGGTCTTACTAATACCCCTGCTATCTTCATGGATCTAATGAATAGAGTCTTTAGAGACTATCTTGATCAATTTGTGGTAGTCTTTATAGACGATATTCTTGTCTATTCAAAGAGCAAGGAAGAGCATGAAGATCACTTGAGAATTATATTGAAGACCCTGAGAAAAGAGAAGCTTTATGCCAAATTTACCAAGTGTGAATTTTGGCTTCAAAAAGTTGCATTTTTGGGTCATATAATCTCAAAAGAGGGGATATCTGTGGATCCAGCAAAAACAGAGGTTATCGAAAGATGGTCAAGACCAACAACAGTAACTGAGATCCGAAGTTTTCTTGGTTTGGCTGGTTATTATCGACGTTTTGTAAAAGATTTTTCACGATTATCTAATCCACTCACCAAGTTGACTCGGAAAGGAGTTAAGTTTGTCTGGACAGAGGAATGTGAAGAGAATTTCAAGGAGTTGAAAAGAAGGTTATCCAGTGCACCTGTGCTCACACTGCCTTGTAGTGGAGAAAGGTTTGTGATCTACAGTGATGCATCCAAGAAGGGATTGGGGTGTGTTCTTATGCAAAATGATATGGTGATAGCTTATGCCTCACGACAGTTGAAAATCCATGAGCAAAATTACCCAACACATGATTTGGAGTTGGCTGCGGTAATCTTTGCATTAAAGATTTGGAGACATTACCTTTATGGTGAAAGGTGTGATATTTATACTGATCATAAAAGTTTAAAGTATATTTTCACACAAAAGGAGCTGAATATGCTCCAAAGAAGGTGGTTGGAGCTGATTAAGGATTATGACTGCTCAATCCATTACCACCCTGGGAAAGCAAACAAGGTGGCAGATGCATTAAGTCGACAAGACCATGCTAGTTTATCCATGATGAGGATTACAAAAGATCCAATATTTATGGATTTACAAAGGATGGATCTTGGAATTATAATGGAAGGGGAAAAATCTTATCTTTCTCAAATGAATGTTCAACCATCTATACATGTGAAGATTAAAGAGGCACAGAAAGAAGATGTCGAGTTACAAAAGAAGGTGAGAAATGTTCCTGAATTCAACCTTGATTGTGATGGAATAATAAAGTTCAGGAATCGGGTTTGTGTTCCTCCCATCCCCGAATTAAAGAAAGAGCTGCTGGATGAGGCTCATAGTTCTTCATTCTCTATTCATCCTGGAAGCACGAAGATGTATAGGGACCTGAAAGAGTACTTCTGGTGGGATGGCATGAAAAGAGATGTTGCTGAATATGTCTCTCGATGCTTGGTTTGTCAACAAGTTAAAGCTGAGAGACAGAAGTCTAAGGGGATGTTACAACCATTACCCATACCCGAATGGAAATGGGAAAACATCACTATGGACTTTGTCATAGGACTTCCTAAAACATCCAAAGGCAATAATGCTATCTGGGTTATAGTTGATCGTCTTACAAAGTCTGCACACTTCATTGCTATTAGAGAGGATTTCTCTCTAGATCAGCTTGCCATGATATATGTAAAGGAAGTGGTAAGATTGCATGGAGTACCACTTTCTATTATATCTGATCGAGATCCGAGATTTACCTCGAAGTTCTGGCGAAGTCTTCAGCATACTCTGGATACAGAGTTGAGTTTCAGCACTGCTTATCATCCCCAGACAGACGGTCAGTCTGAGAGAACAATTCAAACCCTAGAAGATATGTTGAGAGCTTGCTCTATGGATTTCAAAGGAGGTTGGGATCAACACCTACCTTTGGTGGAATTTTCTTATAATAATAGCTTTCACTCCAGTATTCAGATGGCTCCTTATGAAGCTCTCTATGGAAAGAAATGCAGGACTCCAACTTGCTGGGATGAAGTTGGGGAAAGAAAGCTATTAGGACCTGATCTCGTTGATGAAATGGCAGAAAAGGTCAGATCTATTCAACAACACATAAGAGCAGCTCAGAGTCGACAGAAAAGTTATGCCGACAACCGAAGAAAAGATCTAGAGTTTGAAGTGGGTGATAAAGTGTTCTTACGAATATCTCCCTGGAAGAGGGTTATGAGATTTGGAAAGAAGGGGAAGTTGAGACCTAGATATATCGGTCCTTTTGAAATACTGGATCGTGTTGGGAAGGTAGCTTACCGATTGGCGCTTCCACCGAATCTCTCTCAAGTTCACGATGTGTTCCATGTATCTCTCCTGAGAAAGTACATACCAGATCCTTCACATGTACTCAGCTCAGAAGTTGTACCGCTGGAGCAAGATCTTTCTTATGAAGAACAGCCGATAGAGATTCTGGATCGTAGCGAAAAAGTCCTACGAAACAAGACCACTCGCTTGGTGAAAGTTTTATGGAGAAACCACCAACTTGAAGAAGCTACATGGGAGCTTGAGGATATGATGAGGGAGAAGTATCCTCATTTGTTTGTTGCAAAGTGACGAATTTCGAGGGCGAAATTCTTTTTAAGGGGGGTAGAATGTAACACCCGAGACTTTTATGTTATATAAATCATCAAAGGAATCTTTTTCTACACAACACTTGCTTGGCTTGCTTTACACGCAATCGCGACCTTCCTCGATAGCTTGCGTCGTACGCAATACCGAGTTTCACTAAACAACAATATGCTATTAAAACTAGCCGTTATGAATAGTAATAACTACTTTTTGAAATTTTATAAATTTTATTTTTCAAAATGGACTTCATTTTTGGACTCAGAATATCGAAATTAGCCTAGGGTGAAATTTTGGTATTTTTCTGAAAAATTTCAATTTTTGATGAATAGTGAAACCACTAAGTGGTAGGTTAAAAACTGAATTTTGCATAAAACTTAATTTTACCGCTTCTGTGAATGGAATTTCGAAAATCCGAGAGACACGGTTAATATCAAGGACTAAAATGTGGTTCAATGAGATGAAAATAATTTTTTGGTGAATAGTAACTTTTTACTTTTTTTACCGCGGTTAATAGTAAATAGGGTAACTAAGGGTAAATATGATATTACTATTACCCTAACACATGTCATAATTCTATTGGACAAGTTTAATTCGACCAAAAACAAACTTAGGAATAAAATATGACCATTTAGGCCCACTTGGATTAGATTAGGACATTTATTATTAATTTATTTAAAGAAGGGTTAAAATAGTTAAAATCAAAGTTTAATAAGTAAATCATTTTTAATATGGGGTTATACATAAGATAAATTCGATTGTAAATATTCATTAGAAAGCTAAAAAGATTTCCTACATGATGGTATTTTATTTGTAATTTTTAGACATCAAATACTTTAATTTATTTATGACACAAATATGATGCAGTAATTATCTTATTGATGAAATATTGACAAAATTGATAATATAAATACCAAAATAAATGTAATTTAAGACTTTTTATGAATTCCACTAATTTTATAGGTTACTATGATATATTATTGTTGATTTAATCAAATTGGTTCGAACATATAATTCTGTTATGACTTTCACAAAAATCATATATCAAATAGTGTCAAAATTGACACAAAATAGTTTTTAAATCAAATATTATATTATTAATTGTTATTTTATTCCTAAAAATCTAAGGTTCGGCCAAATGACTTAGATAAGGATATATATATTAATAATAAACAATTTGGGGTTCGTTTGGCATGTTATAGTAAGTGTATTAACCATATAGTGAAAGAAACAAAAAGACACGGTAAAAGTTAAATTAATTAACTTAGAGTTAAATCTAATTGATAAGGTTAAAATAATACCCTAAACTTGTCTACATCTTATTGGTTGATAGGATTTCGACCCATCCCCACTTTAGCTTCTAAATAAGACCCTTTGGAACCATTATAAACCGATTTTGACTTTAATATAAAATAATATTTTGAGATATTCCTAAGGTGCCCCTCTCCTCCCTTATAAAAGGGCACCTCCTCCCCCTCCTCCTCACACCAATTTGAGCACTCAAGCTCGGCCAACCCCTGCCATTTTCCCTTCTCCACTTCCCTAGAATAATCCTAGAGGTCCTGGTCTTCTCCAAAGACCAATCTTAGTTCCTTAAGTGGAGGATTCAAAAAGGCGTTCCAAAGAAGAGGTAATATCCATTACCGATCTTTTCAATTTCTTTCTTCTTCAACTTCTTCTTCTTTAGTTGTTTCATGATAAAGTAATAAAATCAGTATTACTTACATACTGATATGTTATTATAAATATGAAACAACCCTAATTCACCTTCTATCCATCCTACGGAAAAATGAAATCACCGCGCGTGCGTACGTACGGAATACCGTCTCCACGCCGTGGTGTAATCTATTTTCCACCACCACCTTACACGGATGGGTATAATGGTGTAAAGAATAACTATACATAGTTATTACAACATCATATTGATTCTGATATATTTTATAATCCACTCCAATTCAGTTCAATATTTATGGAAATGATATCATCGCTCGTGCGTACGTACGGACTACCGTCTCCACGACGCGATGAGATTCATTCTCCATGTTAACCATTTAAGAATGATTATAAAGTATATATAAGAAATAATAATGAAATATATGACACTATAAAGCTACTGGATTTATGTATATATATATGTATGTCATCTAATTACTTCCATTTCAAGACAATAAGGAAAGTAAAACAGCGTTCATGCGTACGTACGGACTACCGTCTCCATGAACGGTGTTTTTCATTTTATTTATCTATCTATTATATATATATATATACTGAATATATATGATATATAAATCATATTTTATATTCTGGAAGTAAGTAAATCATGATATAAGTAATAGTGATGTCAAGAACAACAAGTCAAAACACCTAAGATAAATGAAACGATTTTACCCAAAACGCTTATTTAACATGGAATTTACAAAAGAACGGGTAATATAATGTCATAAGTGAACCATATATGATATCATAACAATGAATATGATTCTGGAATAAGTCAATAACATGATTTAAATCATTATACAGGAGGTTTGGACACTTACAAAGCAAGTCGGACATAAGGTAAGGGAAATATCACAATCTCATTTTTATCCGAGATTGTTTATTCGTAAGTATTTACTAAGGTGTATTTTATCATCCACATCCATGTTCCCTCAATATGTAATATTATTTCCATCCACCTACAATTGTTTAAATCCAATTTTACCCTTCTATGAGTTTTTAGTAAAGGATATGAAAGGAATCTTTTTTCGTTTTTCGTACGAGGTACTTTTTGACCTTTCCGACAAAAGTACGAAGAATGTTTTTTTTAACTTATACGGAACGAACGGATTTATACTGTTTTATAAAGCCTTATTTTCATGAAGATTCCTCTAAAAGATTTCATGACTATTTTCAATAAAATCTATTTCTTTTAAAATTGCATGATGTTTTGTGAAAAGAAATTGATTTTGAAGAAGAAAGGATATTTTCCTCAAGAATTCAATTCAAGTGTTTTATCAAAATTATTTTCCATATAAGATAATAAAGGGTTCTGTTTCTATCCATATTTTTACATTGATTTGACTATGTTGTGATGGAATTATGTTTATGAATTCCTTTATCTTATATGAATGGTTTTATGATGTCATGTTGTTTAAGAATCCCATTTTTATTACATGGGTTATGCAATGATGTATGATTTATGATTTTGGGGCACACATAAGAAAGGATTCATTAAGAGATGGGTGGGACCTATATCTCCCTCCAATGCATTGGGTAAAGATTTCATATCTCATGAGATAGACATGGCTGGAATGGTAGGTTATACCGGTTCAGTGAAACAGGACTGAAACGAGGATTACTCGATTCAGAAAGGGACTTTGTCCACTAAGATAGTCTTGGAAATGAGTCTTGACTAACAAGAAATGATTCTCTATGATTATGTGTGTATGCCACAATGAGTAATGTTTTAAGTAAGGGTTTCATTTTCACTACTATGATTTATCCCATGTTATGAAATTATGCTCTCTTTTGCAGGTTAAGATTTCCAAAAATGTTATGTTCTTATGAAAATTATGTGATTGATATTTCTTTTGTTTACCCTTACTGAGCATTTGAGCTCACCCTTTTATGTTTTCTTTTCCCCAGGATATAAAGAAAGGTTTTAGGTAAAAAAAAAGGAAGATCTTTGTGGGAGATTTTGAAGGTCTTTCACCAGGATTAGAAGATTACGTTCCGAGTTTCCAAAGACACTAAACTATTACGATCCTTGCGAGTGTGTTTTTGTTATGTACTAAGTATTACGCAAAAGTAATGTAATGTACATGTACGTCAAGCTTCGGGTCTCTACAGTAGAAAATTTTATTATGCTTACTAGAGGTTACAAAATTCCTGACAAAGAAGTCAGTACATTCACCAATCAAGAAAAGAAAGAATATCAACAGAATTACAAGGTATACAATACTTTTCTGTTTTCTATGACTAGGATTATATACAACCAGATATCATCATGTGAAGTAGACAATTGTATTTGGATGAAATTAAAAGTCACACATTTTGGTACATCTAATGTTATAGAAACAAGGAGAGAAATGCTTCGAGCAGAATATCATGGATTTCTTTTTCCTTATAGAGAACCAGTTTGTAAAGTGAAACAAATATTTATGACATTTTCAAGAGTTTAAAATCTATGGGAGAAGTATTGATGATGAAGCTCTTGTAGAAAAGATTATTGATATAATTCCAAACGAATGGGAGTAAAAAAGGATAGCTATTGATGATAACATGAAAGTTTCCCAAATTACTATTGATGAGCTCTTTGGAAATCTTATACAACATAAGACAAGAATTAAGAGAGATGATGATTTCAATAAGAAGAAAAATGGAAATGGAAGTGTAGCTTTTAATACTACATCTAAAGCTAAAAACATTAAAGTATTACAAGATCTAAAGATATGAAATTTGTTATGTTAGAATCAAGTGAATGTGATCATTCAGATAATGATTTATCCAATATTGCTTGAAGGATGAACAAGATTGTGGGAAAGAAGGAATTCCAATATAGATTCAAAAAGAAAGATTGGAAGGATAGGAAATATTAAGAGGTAACATGTTATTAATGCATGAAAGTAGCTCATATAAGACCTGATTGTTCATTACTGAAGAGAAAATATAGAAAAGAGAAACATTCTGATTGAAATAAGAAAAATTATTACAAGACAAAGATAAATAAGTCTTGAAATAAAATGATACATGGAGTGCAAGTGGTGGTGATTTATTAGATGATTATTCAGAATATGAATCTTCAAAACGAAGGAATATTGGAATTATATCCAGAATACCAATTCAAGATCTTTGTTTCATGGATATGGTACACAATGTTGAATCTATTAGAAATGTATCTTAAAATGAAAATTATACTGATAATAAATATTATGAATCTTCAAATGATGAGTCTTCATCATCAGATGATAATATATTACATTCTCATGAAGAAGTTTCTAGGTTTTCTAAAATACTTTAGAATAAAAATACTAAATTGAAGAGAAAGATTGATAAGTAAAATTCATGAATTTCTATTTTAACTAAAGAAGTATCAGATCTTTCTAATGATATTGATATGAGATCTTCAGATTTTGAAACTATTTTAAAAACCCTTTAGAAAGCCAATTCAGATAAGGATAAACTTTTTAAGGATCTTTACAATGTACTTTCTAAGAAAAATGTTATAGATACTAACTATAGTTCCAAAAATATTGTTTTCGAGGACAAAAACATAGTTTTAAAACTAATGACATAAATCTGTTCCTTGAAAAAATGTTAGTGAAACATTACCTATGGAAAGGAAAACATTAATAAAATTTATTCTCAAATTTGACATTTGAAGAATCATTCTGGTATTGGTTATGCTCATTTAAAAATGGTTTTTAGTAATAACTATTTTATTTCTCAAAGTACCACATTTTTTACTAAGTGTCAATGTGGTGGACACTAGAAAAGAAATTGTTATCTTAATAGAACTCAGTCATTAAGATTTCATAATGCTCATTTTTCAAAACAAATGTGGATTCCTAAAATTGTTTTATCTAACACTTTCGGATCCAAACAAGTTTGGATTCTGAAAAACATATTGTTTCTTTTTTAGGAAAATAAGAATTGTACCAACAACAAGAACATTTGGTACATGGATAGTGGTTGTTCTTGACATATAACCAGAAACAAAGATTTATTTGAAAAGTTTATCAAAGAAAAAGGTGGAAAAGTTACCTTTGGAGATAATTCTCATGGAAAGATTGTTGGAATAGGTAATATTTTTTTTCATGTAAAAGTTCTTATTAAAAATGTTTTTTTGTCAAAGGTCTTAACCAAAATCTCATCAGTATAAGTCAATTATGTGATTAAGGTTACCCTGTGAATTTTAGAAATGATAAATGTTTAGTTCACAATTCCAATGATGAATTAATTATATCTAACCTTAAGCAAGAGAATGTATACACTATTAACTTAGAAGACATTAGGAACAAAAATATACCTTTCTTAAGCTAAATAGAATACCAATAAAGGCTATGACATAGAAGACAACGACCCTGCAACCTAAGAACACTTTGTAAAATTTCAAAGTAAATACTTGTAATGGACCTACCAGATCTTAAATATGATTCTTCAAAGGTTTATAACCCTTGTCAATTTGGAAAGAAACATAAAACTAGCTTTAAATAAATTAATGAAGTTTCGACTTCCAATGCATTACAGTTATTGCACATGGATCTATTTGGTCCCTCACAAACTGGAAGCATTAGAGGCAAATACTATGTATTTTTTTTAGTAGATGACTTTACTAGATTTACATGGGACTATTTTATAATAATTAAATCAGAAGCCTTTTCCTGTTTAAAAATTTTTAGAGCCCAAGTTAAAAATGAGAAAAACCAACCATTGGTAACTATCTTTAGTGATCATGTTGGTGAATTTTAAAATTCAGATTTTGAAACTTTTTTTAGTAAGAAAGGTATTACTAAAATATTTTCAGCTACATGAACTCCTCAGTAAAATAGTGTTTTAGAGAGAAGAAATCACATTCTTCATGTAATTACAAGAACCATGTTGGGTGTGTAACGCCCTGAACCCAGCTACCCAAAGTCAGTGCATTACATTGTAACATTGGCATGATCACAAAAGATCAAGTCTCGAAAGACCGATTAGTTTAGTAGCCTTGGAAACACTAGATACATTCATAAACGTTACATTACATCATAAATTGAAAAACTACAATAAAAAAGTCTCCATAGTCCACACTCATATCCTCTTTTGACTATCCCTGCAGGTCATTCATAAAATACTTCTTCACATCCTGTAAAATATTAAAACATTGAAAGGGGTGAGCTCAGATGCTCAGTAAGGATAACAATATTGCGGAAGCTTTCATAAATAAACATTAACATTTAAGGCAATGTATAACTAAAACAAAAGCCTTTTTAAACTTTAACTTCAACATAATATGGCAAAAATAAAATTAAATAATGCCATTTACTTACTCACATGGATATTCTACTAGTCGAATAATCTCATGCAATATCAATAACCACTTTCATAATGATGGAATACATAATGCCTGACTATCATAACCACGTAGCCAAGGCCTCGTGCCAAGACCACAAATAAGATTTTGTCAAGGCCTCATGCAAAGACACTAGTTTGTCTAATGAGACCTACCGATGCATCGAGGAGCTATAGCGGGCTCCACTCGTCACTTATTAAGTCCAATGCATTCCTCATATTAATAGGTTTAAACATATCATAAACCATAACATAATCGTATCACATAAAACATGCCTAAATGCAACATAACATTTCGACATTTCAATCACAAGATATAAATATGACACATTGATATAATAAAAACATTATTAAAACCATTTTCAATACCAAAATAATAGAAAATAAAAACATGGTATTTATTTTTCATTTTAAAAAAGTTATGTCTTGTAGACGAAGCCGAAACTCAAATAATGGTCACGGCGGCGGAGAAGTCGTTGTCGCCTCATACGTACGACAAGAAAAACTTTCATTTTTTGTTGTTTAGTAAAACGCTTCATATAAAAATATTCCTTTTGAATAAACATTAAAGTCAAAGGGGTTTATACACCGTATAAAATAAATTTGTGTATAAAACAAAATATGCCTCAATGAATGGTGATTCAGATGAAGTCCCTTAAAAAGATCAGTTTTTTTAAATAAAATAGATCTATTATGTGTATTAACTATAAGTACACATAAAGAAAGTAAAAATACAAGATAGGACATAATAATTTATTGACATAATTTGAAAGTAGGAGATTAACCCAAAGAATGGAAATTGGGTTAAGAAGTTCCCTTACCTTGCGTCCTGTCTTGACTCGACCGTTATTTAACCTCCGGAATAATAAACTAGAGTTAATTTATAATTTCTTAATAACCTTTTTTCAATATTTTTATTCATTTTATATCACTTATTACCATGTCATTAACATTATGTAATTATTTAAGTTAATGTCGGTCGTTTTGTCGATCTTTGGTACTTGAGTCAAAAATAGACTTCTTATAATTAAACGTTGTTCATGTGGTGAAATATCCGTTATATCCAGAATAATATTCATTATATAGATATCATATATCTCATATATATCCAGTATATACATTCATTCATAATATTACATAACATTTATAGGTAAGAAATGAAATTCACCGTTCATGGAGACGGTAAGCCGTACGTACGCATGAACGCTACATTCATTTCTAATTCGTATTTAATGGAATGAAATCAAAATGATATAAAGGTATAATATAATTCCAGTATAATATAGTGTATAATACCATTTAATCCATCCTTTATAAATCCCACATATGGTATTAACGATTCAAATCACTTTGAGGGGGCGGTAGTCCGCACTTCCTAAAATGAAAATATCGTGTTTACCCATAATGGAAACAATAAAGGTATTCCATAAATTAAAAATACAGAAACGTAAGTAAAACATAAACATATTATATATCATATATAAATATAGTGACATCTTAATGGCCACCTTTGATGGTGTTATATGAGTGTTGAACAATCATCGTTTCGTGAGGAAGAAATTCGCCATCAACAGAAATAGTATGTTCTTTAACCATTAGATGTATGTGTGTGTAAGTGTAGCTCGAATAATTCTCATAACAACATCCTAGTATATTTATGATACTGGTGTTGTTACAAAAGAAATTAATAAAAAGAGTTTAGGGGGTTGGATAAGCAAAATAAAACAAAATAACATAAGTGAAGACATTACCTTAAAATCGGGTAACTCTTTTGATTTGAGCCGAAGGATTCCTTGGGAATAATTATTCCCAAAGTGAGGCTTCTAGGAGTAAGTTAGGGAAGTTGGGAGAGTATTTGGGCAGAGTTTGGCTGAGACAAAAGGCTTTTAAGGTGTTAGTAAGGAGGTAGTGGTGGGGGCCTTTTATAAGTGGAGAGGAGGGGCACTTTTGGAAAGTAATGAAATGTTAATTTATTATAAAATGAGTTTCGGATTTTAGAGGTCCCAAACTTATATAATTATAGTATAAGGTGATAAGGGTTCTAAATCTACTCATCCAATAGGTTTTTGACAAGTTTAAGGCTTGGATTTTACATTATCTTTTAATTTTATTTAAATCGTTAATTAATGAGGTAATCGCGGCATCATCATGGTGTCATTAATAATTTAATTTATTTAATATCTAAAAAATATAAACAAGTTATCATGATGTAGTAAATCTTTTTATCTTTCTAATTAATATTTATAGTCAAAAATATGACTTGTATAACCCCATTTAAAAATTGTTTTAGTAAAAAAACTCATGTTTGTGACATTTTTATTTTAACATTAAATAAAATGTTTTTCATTTAATTTTCCTACCAAAGTGGCTCCATGGGGTCCCCAAGTTGACACATGGATTTTCTTGGTCGGCAATGACTCATCCAATAGGGGTATGACAAGTTTAAAGGTCATTTCATATTATTAAAACATTATCTTTACCTTAAATTACACTAATTACCTTTAATCGCTATTAATTAAACTTAAAAGTTACTATTCACCAAAAAATTATTTTAATCCCATTGAACCACATTTTACGTCGTAATGGCAACCATGTATGTGGAATTTTTGAAAATAAAATCATAGAAGTGGTAATGTTTCATTTAAACAAAAAATCAGTTTTTTAACTACTACATAGTGGTTTCACTATTCATCAATAATTGATGTTTTTCAGAACAATTCCAAAATTTCACCCTAAGCTATAATTGATATTCCAAATTCAAAAATGTTGTCTATTTTAAAAAATTCCAAACATATATGTTGAATTAATTAATTTCATAATTAATTCCCGCTGTCAAAACACATAGCGTGTTTTTAAGAAACAATATATATCAAAAGATTGACAATTGTTTATGTCCAATTTCAAATTGAAATTAATTCTAATGAACACCATTGGATGAAATGGTAAAAATATATTCTAATTATTCTTTTAAAACACTTAATAGTATAATCTAGCACTATATTTTATTTTTATTAAAAATGTTGTTTTTAAGTATTTTTCAGTATTCATAAAAAATTGGAAGTTCTCCAAAAATTAGAAAGAATTCAACTTAGGATAATTTCGATATTCCGAATACAAAAGGATGTCCATTTTGCAAGATAAAATTTATAAAATTTCAAAAAGTAGGTATTACTATTCATAGTGACTACTTTGATTGGTTATGGTGTGTTAGAACTCGAACTTGCGTACAATGCAAGCTATTGCATTATTGAAAGAGAGGAGTATCATGAAAGCTTGGGGTGTTACATTCTCCCCTCCTTCAATAAATTGCGTCCTCGCAATTTGAAATTTTTCTTTGAAATTAAAAGGTTGAAAATAGAAAATACCTTTGTGGAAAACCCACATCAGAAATAGGGTTAATAAGAATATAACATTAAAAGAAAGAAAGGGAAGTAAAAAGGTCACCCAAGATAGACCATACTAGGATTCTATGAAAATATGGATATTGAAGAAAAACAAACCATCAAGGTCTGATGGAGAGTTGTAGAAAACTGGATTAGGAGAAAGTTAACCATTAGAAAATCAGAAACTTGTGATTGGTTAAACGGTCATTGAATCCCCATTTGGAAAAGTTAACCGGCAACGTTTTTGTTTTAAGTTACCTTTTATAAAGTTGAGGAATTTATTTAGGAGATTTACTAAGAATGTAAGGGAATATACATACTTGTCATGCAGACTTTCATTCTTTAATTTTTTTTTACCACAAACCCATCTTTCAATCTAAAAGGTAATAGAACTCAAAAATATTATATTTATCCTAATTGTATAATGTTCCAAATATTAACACATACCATTTAGATTAGTAAAACTATTTTTTAATAACCAGGGACTTCCTATAGGCTAGTGGTAGGTAATAAAGGCCTGCCGCACTATGGTTGTGGGTTCGATTCCTGCAGCTTTGTCCGACGCGACAGGTTATGCCCCAACCTGCAGGTTGTCCTTTTCCTAAAACTATAGTATTATAATATTCCAAAAATACTCTTCAAAAATGTTTTAAACTTAAACAATACTATTCAAAGTTAAACTTAATCCATCCCATCCTTTATAGTTATCGAAAATACATCTGCCCAAACTTTCTCTAAAAGGTCTCTTAATTCCAAAATCATTTGTATCATCAGATTCCTCAAACAAGGTAAAGTTTCTATTATTGTCACATACAAAAATATGATTACCTTAATCATATTAAAACCTTACTGAAACAACAAGTACTGTAGTACAATCCATATATATATATCACATTATTCTAATAACCAGAATATAATCCACGAGTTCAAAAGCACCAATACATTAATTACTCCGCTTCAACTATAGTCACAACATAAGATTGGACTTGATCCCTTGGCCTTTTCTGAGGTAAGTTTCCCTGACGCTTAAGAAATTCATTTTCATAATGACCCATTTCTCTACAATTGTAGCATTCAACATTGATAGCCTCTTTCTTTCCCTTGAAATCACGCGCCTGGTGACCTTTTTCTCCACATTTGTAACAAACTCCCATTCCTTTTAGGCAAGTACCATGGTGATTCTTCCCACAATTATCACATAATGGAAATTCTTCTTTCACTTTTTCCCTTTATCTATCTCTTGTTCCACCATTCTCTTCTTCTCTTTCTTTACATTGTTGTCATAAGACATAGAGAATTTCTTTTCTGTCTTGATAGCACACGAGAATATATCCTCGTTTATTGAGAAATATTTTGATACTAAAGCTCGACGGAGAAATGGTTTTAACCCATCAAAGAAACGATCAATCTTACTTCATGGGTTAGGTATATAATCTGCAGCATGCCTTGATAACCTTGTAAAGTTAGCCTCATACTTTGCGATATTCTCATCCTCCTTCTACCTCAGACTCAGAAATTTCCTTTCCATATCTGCTCGATGGTCATGTGGAAAGTATTTTTCTAATAAAATTTCCTTAAACTCCCTCCATTCCATACTTGATACTTTTTCATCTTTCTTTGTGTTTTGAATCAGCGACCACCATTGATCGGAATCTCCAGTGAGGCGGTAGACTGCCATGACGACCTTCTCCCTTTCACTACTCCAAAAGGCGTGGAATATTTTCTATAAGGAGTTTATCCACTGCTCAGATACTAATGGATTTGTACCCCCATTAAATGTTGGTAGTTTTTGCCTCATGAAGCGGTCTACCATTGATCCTCCACGTTGCAGATCAGGGTGCTCCATAAAGTAAGGTTATTATTCATAACCTGAGTGAGTTGTCCCAGTATGGTAATAAGTTGATCATCACCAGTTGTATATCCAGATCCACAATAATTATCTTGAGCAGGAGGGCATTCCCTACACGGAGTGCATGCATTGATACAGTTTCCATTCCTTCCACTAGGTGCCATTTCTAAACAATGGCATAAACTAGATCAGTTTATGAATCAAAATACATAATTTCATACTTGTAAAATACTTAACATAAATTGAACTATTTATGGTTATAAACCATAAAAACATTTTCTTTGAGGAAGTATACAATCATAACCCTTCATAGTGGTTTGTAAAGAAAATGAGAATTATCCTAAGCATATACCCCGGGAGTGTCGTAACCAAGAGTGCAGCAAGGCCCGTTGTCATGCACCAGTTCCCGTTAGAGTCTATCTCAAAGTGGTGTTTTTGTGTTTTACCCCTAGGTACATCTGTGCCAGATCTACCTCTACCTACTCGTATCCATACAGGGATGTATTGCTCAGAAAAATCACAAAATCTCTATAATACCAAAATTCTAGGAAGTTCTTCTATACTAATCATCAAAGTCTATCTTTGGGTTATGTGCTCTAATAAGAGTTTATTTAAATCTAGCTTCCAAGGTTAGTACTACACTGCCTCTGATACCAACTGTAACGCCCCGACCCCAGCTACCCAGAGTCTGTGCATTACTTCATAACATTGGCATGATCACAAAAGATCAAGTCTCGAAATTCCGATTAGTTTAGTAGCCTTGGAAACACTAGATACATTCATAAATGTTACATTACATCATAAAGTGAAAAACTACAATAAAAAAGTCTCCATAGTCCACACTCATATCCTCTTCTGACTATCCCTTCAGGTCATTCATAAAATACTTCTTCACATCCTGGAAAATGTTAAAACATTGAAAGGGGTGAGCTCAGATGCTCCGTAAGGATAACAATATTGCAGAAACTTTCATAAATAAACATTAACATTTAAGGCAATGTATAACTAAAACAAAAGCCTTTTTAAACCTGAACATCAACATAATATGGAAAAAATAAATATAAATAATTCCATTTACTTACTCACATGGATATTCTACTAGTCTAATAATCTCATGCAATATCAATAACCACTTTCATAATGATGGAATGCATAATGCCAGACTATCATAACCACGTAGCCAAGGCCTCGTTCCAAGACCACAAATAAAATTTTGTCAAGGCCTCGTGCCAAGACACTAGTTTGTCTCATGAGACCTACCAATGCTTCGAAAAGCTATAGCGGGCTCCACCTGTCACTTATTAAGTCCAATGCATTCCTCATATGAATAGGTTTGAACATATCATAAACCATAACATAATCATATCACATAAAACATGCCTAAAGGCAACATAACATTTCCACATTTCAATCACAAGATATCAATATGACACATTGATATCATAAAAACATTATCAAAACCATTTTCAATACCAAAATAAAAGAAAATCAAAACTTGGTATTTATTTTTCATTTTAAAAAAGTTATGTCTTGTAGAGGAAGCCGAAACTCAAATAATGGTCACGACGGCAGAGAAGTCGTTGTCGCCACATACGTATGACAAGAAAAACATTCCTTTTTGTCATTTAGTAAAATGCTTCGTATAAAAATATTCCTTTTGAATAAACATAAAAGTCAATGGGGTTTATACACCGCATAAAATAAATTTGTGTATAAAACAAAATATGCCTCAATGAATGGTGATTGAGATGAAGTCCCTTAAAAAGGTCCAATTTTTTTAAATAAAATAGATCTATTATGTGTATTAACTATAAGTACACATAAAGAAAGTAAAAATACCAGATAGGACATACTAATTTATTGACATAATTTGAATGTAGGAGATTAACCCAAAGAATGGAAATTGGGTTAAGAAGTTCCCTTACCTTGCATCCTATCTTTACTCGACCGTTCTCTAACCTCCTGAATAATTAACTAGATTTAATTTATAATTTCTTAAGAACCTTTTTTCACGTTTTTTATTCCTTTTATATCACTTATTACCATGTCATGAACATTATGTAATTATTTAAGTTAATGACGGTCATTTTGTCGATCTTTGGTACTTGAGTTAAAAATAGACTTCTTATAATTAAAGGTTGTTCATGTGGTGAAATATCCGTTATATCCAGAATTATATTCATGATATAGATATCATATATCTCATATATATCCAGTATATACATTCATTCATAATATTATATAACATTTAGAGGTAAGAAATGAAATGCACCGTTCATGGAGACGGTAAGCCATACGTACGCATGAACGCTACATTCTTTTATATTTCTTATTTAATGGAATGAAATCATAATGATATAAAGGTATAATATAATTCCAGTATAAGATATTGTATAATACCATTTACTCCATCCTTTATACATCCCACATATGGTATTAAGGATTCAAATCACTTTGAGGGGGCGGTAGTCCGCACTTCCTAAAATGAAAATATCACGTTTACCCATAATGGAAACAATAAAGGAATTCCATAAATGAAAAATACAGAACCTTAATTAAAACATAAACATATTATATATCATATATAAATATAGTGACATATTAATGGCCACCTTTGAAGGTGTTATATGAGTGTTGAACAATCATCGTTTCGTGAGGCAGAAATTCGCCATCCACAGAAACAGTATGTTCGTTAACCATTAGATGTAGGTGTGTGTAATTGTAGCTCGAATACTTCTCATAACAACATCCTATTATATTGAGGATACTGGTGTTGTTACAAAAGAAATTAATAAAAAGAGTTTAGGGGGTTGGATAAGTAAAATAAAACAAAATAACATAAGAGAAGACATTACCTTAAAATCGGGTAACTCTTTTGATTTGATCCAAAGGAATCCTTGGGAAGAATTCTACCCAATTTGAGTCTTCTAGGAGTAAGGGAGGGAAGTTGGTAGAGTATTTGGGCAGAGGATGGCCGAGCCAAAAGGCTTTGAAGGTGTGAGTAAGGTGGTAGTGGTGGGGGCCTTTTATAAGTGGAGAGGAGGGGCACTTTTGGAAAGTAATGAAATGTTATATTATTATAAAATGAGTTTCGGATTTTATAGGTCCCACACTTATATAATTCTAGGATAAGGTGATATGGGTTCGAAATATACTCATCCAATATGTTTTTGACAAGTGTATGCCTTGGATTTTACATTATCTTTTCATTTTATTTAAATCGTTAATTAATGAGGTAATCACGACATCTTCATAGTGTCATAAATAATATAATTTATTTAATATATAAAAATTATAAAACAGTTATCATGATGTAGGAAATCTTTTTATATTTCGAATGAATATTTATAGTCAAAAATATGACTTGTATAACCCCATTTAATTTTTTTTGGTAAAACAACTTATATTTGTGACATTTTTTTTAACATTAAATAAAAAGTTTTTAATGTCATTTTCCTACCAAAGTGGCTCCATGGGGTCCCCATGTTGACCCATGGATTTTCGTGGTCGGGCATGACTCATCAAATAGGGGTATAACAAGTGTAAAGGTCATTTCATTTTATTATAACATTATCTTTACCTTAAATTAAACTAATTACCTTTAATCGCGATTAATTAAACTTAAAAGTTACTATTCACCAAAAAATTATTTTAATCCCATTGAACCATATTTGACTTCCTAATGACAACCATGTATGTCAAATTTTTGAAAATCAAATCACATAAGTGGTAATGTTTCATTTAAACGAAAAATCAGTTTTTTAACTACCACTTAGTGGTTTCACTATTCATCAAAAATTGAAGTTTTTCAGAACAATGCCAAAATTTCACCCTAAGCTATAATTGATATTCCGAATTAAAAAATGATGTCTATTTTACAAAATTCAAAACATATAAGTTGCATTAATTAATTTCATAAATAATTCCCACTGTCACAACAAATAGCGTGTTTATAAGAAACAATATATATCAAAAGATTGACAATTGTTTATGTCCAATTTCAAAGTGAAATTAATTCTAATAAACACCATTGGATGAAATGGTAAAAATATATTCTAATGATACTTTGAAAACACTTAATAGTATAATCTATCACTATAATTTATTTTGATTAAAAAAATTGTTTTTTAAGTATTTTTCACTATTCATAAAAAATTGGAAGTTCTCTGAAAATTACAAAGAATTCAACTTAGGATAATTTCGATATTCCGAATACAAAAAAGAAGTCCATTTGGAAAGATAAAATTTATAAATTTTCAAAATGTATGTATTACTATTCATAACGACTAATTTGATTGGTTGTGGTGTGTTAGAACTCGAACTTGCGTACAATGCAAGCTATTGCATTATTGAAAGAGATGCGTATCATGAAAGCTTGGGGTCTTATAGGGTGAATACTGAATTGCTAAGCATTTTTGGGCTAAAGCTGTTAGTACGTCTTTTTATACTATAAATCATGTTTTAACCAGACCATTTCTTAATAAAACAAATTATGAATTATAGACTGGACAAAAACCTAATGTTTCATACTTCAATGTATTTGGATGAAAAGTATTCATTCTGAATACTAATCTACACAAATTCGCAACAAAATATGATAAAGGAATCCTTCTACACTATTCTACAACTTCTAATTCATATAGAGTTTTCAATAAAAATACTTGTACTATTGAAGAAACAATGCATGTTAAATTTGATGAATCTAATCCTTTTATTTCAATCAACCTCAACCTACATCTTCAGATGTGTTTTCAAAAACTGATTATCAACCTTTATTAGAAAATCATTCTGATGAAGAAAATGTTTAGGAAAATATTTTTGAAGAATTTACCCTAGATGATTTCCTACCCTATGTTGATGAATATGTTTTACAAAACCCAAATAAATTTCTTCTTTGGAATCATCCCAGTGATAATATCATTGGAGTTGTAAATCAACCTGTAAGAACCAGAAATTACTTGAGAAATGAAATAGAACACCATTCCTTTCTTTCCCAATTCGAACCTAAAATTCCAAGTGAGGCCTTAGGTGATTAATATTTTATTAAATCAATTCAAGATGAACTAAATGAATTTGAAAGGAATCAAGTCTGGACATTAGTTGAGAGATCTAAAGAAACAACTGTAATTTGTGTAAAATGGGTTTTCAGAAATAAATGTGACGAAAATGGAATCATTATAAGAAATAAATAAAGACTTATTTCTATAACACCCCAAGCTTCCATGGTACACTTATCTTTCAATAATACAGTCGCATGTGTTGTACACAACCTCGAGTTCTAACACACAGCGACCAATCAAAGTATCCGTTATGAATAGTAATACCAACTTTTTTAAATTTTATAAATTTTATTATTCAAATTGGACTTCATTTTTGGATTTGGAATATCATAATTATCCTAAGTTGAATTTTTAGTATTTTTCTGAGAACTTCCAATTTTTGATGAATAGTGAACAATACTAAACATTAATTAAAACAACTTTCTTAATAAAAATAATTTATAGTGATAAATTATACTGTTGAGTGGTATTAAATTATAATTAGAATATATTTTTACCATTTTATCCAATTTTTGTCACTAGAATTAATTTCACTTTGAAATTGGATCTAAACAATTGTCAATCTTTGGATTGATATTGTTTCTTAAAAACATGCAATTTGTTTTGTGAATGGGAATTATTTATAAAATTAATTAATGAGACTTATATGTTTTGAATTTGATAAATTATACATCATTTTTGAATTTGAAAAATCAAATGTATATTAGGGTGAAATTTTGGTATTTTTCTAAAAAACATCCATTTTTGATGAATAGTGAAACCACTAGGTGGTAGTTTAAAATCTGATTTTCCGTTTAAATAAAATTTTACCGCTTCTGCGAATTGAATTTCAAAAATCCAACATACAATGTTGTAACTAGTAAGCAAAATGTGGTTCAATGCGATGAAAATTAATTTTTGGTGAGCAATAACTTTTGAGTATTATTAACAGCGATTAATGGTAATTAGGGTAATTTAAGCTAAAAATAATGTTATAATAATATGAAATTACATTGACACATGTCCTAAAATTATTTTATGAGTATTGGACAACAATGAAAAACCATGGGACAATTCTTTGGACCTTATTGAGCCACTTGGGTAAGATAATGACCTTAATACATTTTTTTTAAAGTAAAAATAAAAATGTCATAAGCTTGTATTGTTTTACTAAAAATATTTTACATGGTGTTATACAAGTCATATTTTCGACTATAAATATTCATTGGAAATGTAAAAATATTTCCTACATCATGGTAATTTTTTTATAATATTTAGACATTGAATAAGTAAATTTATTTTTGACACCATGATGATGCAATGATTACCACATTAATGAACGATTCAAACAAAATGAAAAGATAAGGTAAAATATAAGACATAAACTTCTAAAAATTCTATTGTATGGGTGGATTTAGAACCCTTGTCACCTTATCCTTGAAATATATCATTTTGGGATTTTTATAATCCGAGAACCGTTTTATATTAAAATAATATTGTCAACCTTTCCAAAAGAGCCCCTCCTCTTCTCTTATAAAAGGCACCCACCTCTACCACCTTATTCACACATTCAAATCAATTTGGCTCGACCAACCTCAACCGAAATACCCTATCAACTACCCTCCCTTCATCCTATATTCCTTACCTTAGGCAGAGTGCACTTCAATAGTACTTTTGGTTCAAACCAAAGGGAGTAACCCAAACTAAAGGTAATAATTTCTCTTAACTTCTTTTCTTTTATTTTACTTATACAACCCCTTAAATGTTTTTATTATTTTCTTTTGTAACAGAAACTATATCCTAAATATACTTTTATGTTGTTATGAGAAGGATTTGAACTACAAATACACACACCTTCATCTAATGGTTAATGAACATACTATTTCGGTGCGTGGCGAATTACTGCCTCATCAAATGATGATTGTTCAATTATCTTTTAACACCCGTCATGGTGTCCATTAAGATGTCACTATATTTATATATGATATATATTATGTTTATGTTTTCCTTATGCTTCTGTATTTTCATTTATGGCATACCATTATGATTTCCATTATGGGTAAACGCGTTAATTTCATTTTAGGAAGTGCGAACTACTGCACCCTCAAAGTGATTTGAATCGTTAATGATATATGTGGGACGTATAAAGGATGGAGTTAATGATATAATATATGAAATTATAATGGAATTATAATATACCTTTATATCATTATGATTTTATTCCATTAAATATGAAATATAATTGAAAGTAGTGTTCATGCGTACGTACGGCTTACCGTCTCCATGAACGGTGCATTTCATTTCTTACCTCTAAATGTTATGTAATATTATAAATTCATGTATCTATTGGATATATATTATATATATGATATCTAAATCATGAATATAATTATGGAGATAATGGATATTTTACCACATAAACAACTTGTAATTATAAGATGTTTATTTTTGACTCAAGTAGCAAGGATCGACAAAACGAACGTTATTAAATTAAATGATAACATAATTTTCATAACATGGTAATAATTGATGTAAAAGGAATAATGAACCTGAAAAAGGTTCTTAAGAAAAAAAATAACTATAGTTTATTATTCCAGAGATTAAAGAACAATCGAGTCAAGTTGGACTCGAGGTAAGGGACTTCGTCTCAATCTCCTTTCATTGAGGCATATTTTGTTTTATACACAAATTTATTTTATACGGTGTATAAAACCCTTTGATTTTTAATTTTATTCAAAAGGAATATTTTTATACGATTCGTTTTTACTAAACAACAAAATGAATGTATTTTCTTACGTATGTGATGGCAACGACTTCTGCAACACAGTGAAAATTATTTGAGTTTCAGATTCCTCTACAAGCCATAAATTTTTTATAAATGAAAAATAAATACCATGTTTTACTTTTATTTTATTTTCGTATTGAAAATGGTTTTGATAATGTTTTGATTATATCAATGTGTTTTATTGATATCTTGTGATTGACATGTGGAAATGTTATGTTTCCTTTATACATGTTTTATGTGATACGATTTTGTTATGGTTCTTGGACATTGTTTATGATATGTTTAAACCTTTTCATATAAGTAATGCATTGGAATTAGTAAGTGATGGATGGAGCCTAGTATAGCTCTTTGATGCATCAGTAGGTCTCATGAGACAAACTATTGTCTTGGAACAAGGCCTTGAAAAAATCTTATTTGTAGTCTTGGCACAAGGCCTTGACTATGTGGTTATGATAGTCTGGCATTATGCATTCCATCATTATGAAAGTGGTTATTGATATTGCATGTGAATATTCGACTATAAGAATATCCATGTGAATAAGTAAATGACATTGTTTCATTTTATTTTTCCCATGTTATTATGAAGTTCAATTTTAAAAGGATTTTGTTTTAGTTATACAATTGGATTAAATGTTTATGCTTGTTTATCAAAGTTTTCGTTATATTTTTACTCTTACTGATCATCTGAGGTCACCCATTTCAATGTTTTATTTTTCCCAAGATGTGAAGATGTGTATTATGATTGACCAGCAGGGATAGTCTAATGGATAAGTGTGTTCAAATGGGACAAGATGTTATTGTTGTTTTTATTTCATGATGTAATGTGAAACTTATGAATGTATCTAGTGTTTCAAGGCTAATAAAAAAATCGGTCTTTCGAGACTTGATCTTTTGTGATCATGCCAATGTTATGTAATAATGCACCGAATCTGGGTAACTAGGTTCGGGGCATTACAGTTCGTATCAGAGGAAGTTTAGTACAAACCTTGGAAACTAGATATAGCTAAACTCTGATTAGAGCACATATACATAAGATGGACATTGAGGATTAGTATAGAAGAACATCCTAGAATTTTGGTATTGTATAGATTTTGTGAGTTTACCAAGAAATACATCCTTGTCTGGATACGAGCAGGTAGAGGCGGCTCTGTCATAGATGTACCTAGGGGGAAAACCCGAAAACACTGCTTTGAGCTAGACTTGAACAGGAACTGGTGCACGACAACGGGCCTTGCTACACTCTTGGTTACGACACTCCTGGGGGATATTCTTAGGATAATTCTCATTTAATTTCAAACCATTATGAATGGTTTATGAGTATATACCTTCTCAAGGGAAACATTTGTATGATTATGGATTACATCCATAAACTGTTCAATTCATGTTAAGTGTTTTTCATGTTTGGATTTATGTATTGAGATTACTAAACTAATCTAGTGTATGCCATTGTTTAGAAATGGTTTCTAGTGGAAGAAATGAGAACTGTATCAATGGATGCACTCCATGAAGATATTTCCCTCTTATTCAAGGTAATTATAGTGAAGCTAGTTATACAACTGGTGCTGATCATCTTATCACTAAACTGGGATAACTCACCCAGGTTATGAATAATAACCATACCCATATGGAGCACCATGATCCACAGCATGGAGGATCAATGTTATATCACTTCCTAAGGAAACAACCACTACTATTAAATAGTAATACAAATCCATTGGTATTTTAGAAATGGATAAGTTCCCTAGAGAAAATATTTCAGGCTTTGGGATTAGTGAAAGGGAAAAAGTTGTCACGGAAGTTTATCGCCTCACTGGAGATGCTGATCAATGGTAGTCATTGATCCAAACACAAAAGAAGATGATGATGTATCAAATATGGATTGGAGGGAGTTTAAAGTGCTTTTATTAGAAAAATACTTTCCTCATGACCATCAAGAGGATATCGAAATACAATTTCTCAGTCTGAGGAAAAAGGAGGATGGTGATGTTGCAAAGTATGAAGCTAACTTTACAAGGTCAGTGAGGCATGCGGAAAATTATATACGTAACCCAAGAAGTAATATCGATCATTTCTTTTATGGGTTAAAACCGTTTCTCCGCCGAGCATTAGTATCATAATCATTCTCAACGTACTAAGATATAGTATCATGTGCTATCAAGAAAAAAAGTAATTCTCTAAATCCTGTGAAAATAAAGTAAAGAAAGAGAAGAAGAGAATAGTGGAACAAGAGATAGATAATGGGAAAAAGGGAAAGAAGGATTTTCCATTATGTGATAATTGTGGGAAGAATCACCCTAGTACTTGCCTAAAAGGAATGAATGTTTTCTAAAAATGTGAAGAAAAAGGTCACGAGGCCTGTGATTGCAAGAGAAAGAAAAGGATATCAATGTTGAATGCTACAATTGTAGAGAAATGGAGTATTATGAAAATGAATGTCCCAAGCTTCAGGGAAACATACCTCAGAAAAGGTAATGGGATCAAGGCCAATATTATGCTGTTACTATAGTTGAAGTGGAAGAATTAAAGTATTGGTGCTTTTGGACTCAAGAATTATATTCTCGTTATAAGAATAATGTGATATATATAATGGTTGTACTGCAATACTTGTTGTTCTCATTAAAGTTTAATATGACTAAGGTAATCATAATTTCATTATGTGACAATAAGAGAATCTTTATTTTGTTTTGGGAATCTGATGTCATAAATGATTTTGGAATTTAGATACCTTTTACAGAAAGTATGGACAGTGGTATTTTGGAAAACTATATGGTTTGGACTGGTTTATGTTGATCTTTTAATAGTAATATTTAAGGTTAAAACATTTCTTATGATTATTTTTAAAATATTATAATACTATATTTTTAGGAAAAGGACAACCTGGAGGTCGGGCGATAACCTGTTATGTCAGACAAAGCTACAAGAATCGATCCCAAAACAATAGTGCGACATCCCTTTTTTACCTACCAGTAACCTACATGAAGTCCCCAGTTATTACAAAATATTTTTCTTCATGGCATGTGTTAATATTTGGAACCTTATACAATTAAGATAAATATAATATTTTTGAGTTCTATTATCTTTTTGAGTGAAAGATGAGTTTGTGGTATAAATTAGTTGAAGGATGAAATTCTACTTGTCAAGTTTATATAAATATATATCTCTTATTATATGAAGAAATTAATTCTTAAACTTTAGGGAAGTGATATTAAAACAAAAATGTGTTATCCTAATACCCTATGTTTTGTTGAACTGCTGATATTTTAAATCATCATAGATTAATGACTTTGAGGCCCTCAATTTTACACCTGCTTGTGATTGATGACCTCAATAACTCCCTATTAATATTTACATTTTTCCTCTAATTATGTGTCTATAATTTCCACCAATGTTCTCCTATTCGAAACTCTAATTTAGTGGTGACATTTTCATTTCCCTTTCCCTCTTATTAAAACTAAATATTATTAACCCTATTTCCTATATGGGTATTCTATATGGGTATTTTCTATTTTCAACCTTTTATTTTCGAAGAACAATTTCAAATTGCGAAGACGCAATTTATTAAAGGAGGGAAGAATGTAACACTCCAATCTTCCATGGTACGCTTCTCTTTGAATAATACAGTAGCGTGTGTTGTATGCAACCTCGAGTTCTAACACACCTCCACCAATCAAAGTAGCCATTATGAATAGTAATACCCACTTTTTAAAATTTTATAAATTTTATTATTCAAATTATACTTAATTTTTGTATTCGTAATATCAAAATTATCCCAGTTGAATTTTTGGTATTTTTCTGACAACTTCCAATTTTGGATGAATAGTGAAAAATAGTAAACTTTAATCGAAAACAAATTTCATAATAAAAATAATTTATAGTGATAAATTATAATATTGAGTGGTTTTAAAGTATAATTAGAATATACTTTTACCATTTTATCCAATGTCGGTCATTAGAATTATTTTCACTTTGAAATTGGACATAAACAATTGTCAATCTTTTGATTGATATTGTTTTTTAAAAACACGCTATTTGTTTTGACAACGAGAATTAATTATAAAAATAATTAATGAAACTTATATGTTTTGAATTTGGTAAAATATACATCATTTTTGAATATTGAATATCAAATATATGTTAGTGTAAATTTTTGGTTTTTTTTTCTGAAAAACATTAATTTTTGATGATAGTGAAACCACTAAGTGGTAGTATAAAAACTGATTTTCCGTTTAAATGAAATTTTACCACATTTGGGAATTTAATTTCAAAAATCCAACATACATGGATGTCATTAGTATGTAAAATTTGGTTCAATGGGATGGAAATTACATTTTGGTGAATAGTAACTTGTGAGAATTATTAACCGCGATTAGAGGTAATTCGGGTAATTTAAGGTAAAAATAATGTTATAATAATATGAAATTACCATAACACATGTCCTGCCCTTATTTTATGAGTATTTTAAGACCAAGAAAACCCATGGCACGGTTTTTGGGACCCCATGGAACCACTTTGGTAAGATAATGACATTAATACCTTTTATTTAAAGTAAAAATAAAAATGTCACAAACATGTATTATTTTACTAAAAAAATTTTTACAAGGGGTTACACAAGTCATATTTTCAACAATAAATATTAATTCGAAAGTTAAAAATAATTCATACATCATGGTAGTTTCTTTATAATATTTAGAAATTAAATAAATATATTTATTTATGACACCATGATGAGACAGCGATTACCTCATTAATGAACGATTTAAATAAAATGAAAAGATAAGGTAAAATATATGATATAAACTAGTATAAAATCTATTGGATGGGTTTATTTCATACCATTATCAACTTATCCTCGAAATATATCATTTTTGTGACCTTTATAATCCGAAAACCATTTTATAATAAAAAAATATTTTCAATATTTCCAAAAGAGCCCCTCCTCTCCTCTTATAAAAGGCCCCCAACTCTACCAGCTTATTCACACCTTAAAAGCCATTTGGATCGGCCAAAATCAACCCAAATACCCTCTAAACTTTCCTCCCTTAATCCTAGAAGCCTTACCTTAGGCAGAAGGCACCTCAAGAGTCCTTTTGGTTCAAACCAAAGGGAGTTACCCAAACTAAAGGTAACAATTTCTCTTAACTTGTTTTCTTTTATTTTACTTCAAAAACACCTAAACTATTTTTATTATTTTCTTTGGTAACAAAACCAGTATCCTCAATATAATTGGATGTTTTTATGAGAATTATTTTCACTACACTTACCCACTCCTCCATCTAATGGTTAATGAACGTACTGTTTCTGTGGGTGGCGAATTACTGCCTCATGAAATGATGATTGTAAAGTCTTTTTTTAACACCTCTCATGTTGGCCATTAAGATGTCACTATATTTATATATATTATATATATTATTTCTATGTTTTCCTTATTCTTCTATATGTTCCATTTATGGCATACCTTTATAATTTTCATTATGGGTAAACGCGATAATTTCATTTTAGGAAGTGCGGACTACCGCCCCCTCAAAGTGATTGGAATCATTAAAGCAATATGTGGGATGTATAAAGGACAGAGTTAATGATATTATATATGATATTATACTAGAAATATAATATACCGTTATGTAATTATTATTTCATTTCATTAAATACGAAATAGAAATGAATGTACCTTTCCGGCGTACGTACGGCTTACCATCTCCACGAACGGTGCATTTCATTTCATACCTCTAAATGTTATGTAATATTATAAATTCATGTATCTACTGGATATATATGATATATATGATATTTAAATCATTAATATAATTCTTTATATAATGGATATTTTACCACATAAACAACTTGTAATTATGTGATTTTATTTTTGACTCAAGTACCAAGGATCGACAAAGTGACTGTTATTAAATTAAATGATTACATAATGTTCATAACATGGTAATATGTCATGTAAAAGGAATAATGAAATTGAAAAAGGTTATTAATCAAATAGAAATTAATTATAGTTTATTATTCAAGAGATTAAAGAATTATCGAGTGAAGTCGGACACGAGGTAAGGGACTACGTCTCAATCTCCTTTAATAGAGGCATATTTTGTTTTATACACAACTTTCATTTATACGGTGTATAAACCCCTTTGACATTTAATTTTATTCAAAAGGAATCTTTATATACGAAGCGTTTTTACTAAACGAAAAAAGGAATGTTTTGTCCTACGTATGTGGCGGCAATGAATTCTCCACCGTCGTGACCATTATTTGAGTTTTGGCTTCCTCTACAAGCCAAATTTTTTAAATGAAAAATAAATACCATGTTTTACATTTCTTTTATTTTTGTATTTAAATGTTTTAAATAATGTTTTGATTATATTAATGTTTTTTATTTATATCTTATGATTGAAATGTGGAAATGTTATGTTTTATTTATGCATGTTTTATGTGATACGATTATGTTATGGTTCCTGGGAATTTTTTATGATATGTTTAAACATTTTCATATAATGAATGCATTGGAATTAGTAAGTGATGGGTGGAGCCCGCTATAGGTCCTCGATGCATCAGTATGTCTCATGAGACAAACTAGTGTCTTGGCACAAGGCCTTGACAAAATCTTATTTGTAGTCATGGCACAAGGCCTTGAAAATGTGGTTATGATAGTCTGGAATTATGAATTCCATCATTATGAATGTTGTTATTGATATTGAATGTGAATATTCGACTAGTAGAATATCCATGTGAATAAGTAAATGGCATTATTTCATTTTATTTTTTCCATGTTATTCTGATGTTCAAGTTTAAAAGGATTTTTTTAGTTATACAATTGACTTTAATGTTTATGATTGTTTACGAATGTTTCCGCTATATTGTTATCCTTACTGAGCATATGAGCTCACCCCTTTCTATGTTTTATTTTTCCGATGATGTGAAGAAGTTTATTATGATTGACCTGCAGGGATAGTCTAAGGTATAAGTGTGTTCGAAGGGGACAAGATGTTGTTTTTGTTTTTATTTATTGATATAATGTGAAACTTATGAATGTATCTAGTGTTTTAAGGCTACTAAACTAATCGGTCTTTCGAGACTTGAAATTTTGTGATCATGCCAATGTTATGTAATAATGCACCGACTCTGGGTAACTAGGGTTGGGGCATTATATTTTCTAAGGGCTATAATCAATAAGAGGGAATAGACTATAAAGAAACTTATTCTCTAATATCTACACTTGAATCTATTCGTATTATATTAGCCTTTGTAGAAAACTTTAATTATAAATTATTTCAAATGGATGTTAAATGTTCTTTTTAAATGGTTTTGTTCAAGAATAAGTTTTTTGTTGAAAAAACACCTGGTTTTATAGATTCAAAATCTCCTAGTCATGTTTTTAAACTTACCAAAGATTTATATGGCAATAAACAAGCCCCTAGAGAATTGTATTATAGACTTACATGATTTTTTTTACAAAAAAATTATGCAAATGGCGCAGCAGATCCAACCATTTTTATACAAATAGAAAATAAAAATGTTTTGATTGTTCAAATTTATGTTTATGACATCATTTTTGGATCAACTCAGCGGTCTTTAACTGATTCTTTTGCGAATTTAATGAAATATGAGTATGAAATGAGTATGATGGATGAGTTAACATTCTTTTTAGGTTTTCAAATTTCACAAAAACCCGAAGGAACTTATATATCTCAACATAAGTATATCAAAGACTTACTCAAAAATTATGGGTATGCCAATACTAAAAGTATTATAACTCCAATTGGTACCTCAAATACACTTGATCCTGATGAAACTGGGAAACTAGTAGATCAAACAAATTTTAGAGGTATGGTAGGCATCTTATAAAACTTGATGGCTAGTCGACCAGAATTAATGTTTTTCCGTATTCTTATATGCAAGATACCAATAAAATCCAAAATTGTTTCATTTAGAATCTTTGAAAATAATATTTCGGAATTTAAAAGGGACATTGGATTTTTGTTTTTTTATTCTTATGGAAATGATTTTATTTTAAAATGTTTTTCTGATGATAACTTTGGTGGTTGTAGAATGGATAAAAAGAGTACTTCTGGAACATCTCATTTCTTAGGATATTCCTTGGTTTCTTGGTCCTTCAAGAAAAATCACTTAGTATCACTTTCCTCTGCTGAAGATGAATATGTAGCAGCTAGAAGTTGTTGTGCTCAAGTGTTGTGGATGCAATGCACACTCACTGACCATGGATTGAGATTTTACAAAACTCAAATTCTATGTGATAAAACTAGTACCATAGCACTTAGTAAAAACCCAGCACATCACTCTCATGCAAAACACATAGATATTAGGCATCACTTTTTTAGGGATCACACAGTAAAAGGAGATATTATTTTACAATTCATCGAAATGCAAGAACAACTGGCTGAAATTTTTACAAAACCATTACCTTCCGATATATTTGAGTTTATAAAAAAGAATCTAGGAATGATTACATTAAAATAAACATTCACATCTACTTATTGTTTTACACTTTTCATTACATTAAACTCCTCTTAAAAGGGGGGAGAGAATTTTACATAATGATTTTATTAACCTTTTTTATGATCTTTATCTATTTATTGTTTTGGTTTTCTATTATGTATTTCTGATTTTCATCTTGACAGTCTTGTTATCATTTTAACCTTCTGTTTGACATCTTCTCTACTTGGTAACCATATTTATTTTCTATCAATCGGCATGAAAACCTATGGTAACAACTTTGTTTTACATCGACATGTCAACCAATGGTAATGACTTTGTTTTCCATTGGCATGACAACCTATGGTAACAAAATTATTTTCCATCAGAACGACAACCTATGGTTATAACTTTGTTTTTCATCGGCACGTCATCCTATGGTAACATCTTTTTTTCGATCGGCAAGTCAACCTATGGTAACAACTTTGTTTTTCATCAGCATGACAACCAATGGTAATGAATTTTTTTTTCATCGACACATCAATTAATAGTATTGACATTGTTTTCCATCGGCACGTCAACCTATGGTAACAACATTGATTTCTATCAGTGTGATAACTAATGGTAATGAATTTTTTTTCCTCTGGCATGTCAACCAATGGTAATGACTTTGTTCTCCATCGGCATGACAACCTATGGTAACAAATTTTTTTTCTATCAGCATGTCAACCTATCGCAACAAATTAGTTTTCCATCAGCATGACAACCAATGTAAATGACATTGTTTTCCATTAGCATGACAACATATGGTAATGAATCTGTTTTCCATCGATATCACAACCGATTGTATTCTTTTTCCCTTCCATCTTGGAATATACTTTCTTTTTGTTGTTGTGCTATACTATGTTAATACTATTAAACCAACTGTTACCTTAGAATCTCAGATAGGTACATTATTTCTTTCTTTTGTTTTGTTTTTATTACATTTTTTGGTTTCTCATTTTTTATCCCTTTAAATCCTATCCATTGATTAATATTTGTTTTAATCTCAACTGTAGAAGATCAACAGTCATTTGTTTCGCCTATAAATAGAGCCCCCTTCCCCAAACCCACACCAATTTTTCATAATTCATGGAAAATCTCTTCCCCTCTATTTTAAGACTCCGTACAATCTTCCATTTGCCTCATCTTTATGTCTTAGTCCTCTACAAACACTCCTGTTGAAATGTCTTCAAAAATGTATTTAGATAAAGATTTCTTCAGAGAAAGGTTAGTTTCTTAGGACTTCATTGACACATATGACTCAAAAATCAAGAGGATTAATTTATTTCATGGCTAGAAACATCTTTTTGTTGAGAAACCCATATCTCAAGATCCAATTCTTATTGAAGAAGTTTGTAAATTCAAAAAAATGGCGTCTTTTGACAAAAATATGATGATCAAACTTGTTGTATACAATAGAAAGATCTCAATGTCTGTAAAACTAGCTGTTCACTTTATCAATGTCTCAAAAAAAGTGATTCATTTTGTCCATCTCATTAACTAATAGAGGAAGTTGGTACTTTTAATGGAGAACGTGCTGAAAAATAATAATTTCATATAAATGAAGAGAAGAGAAATGTATCTCATTTATCTCCAGATAATAGATTCGTGGTGCTCTGGATGTATGGTGTTCTTATCGCCAGGAAAGGGGACATAGAAACTCTTAAAGTTACTGATATCTTTTGGTTGGATTATCTTTTAAACATGAGAATGCTAAATCTCATGGGGTATATCTTTGAAAAAATCAAGAATGTCAAGTCAGGAGAAATCAAGTCTCATTTGACCACGTATCCTTCTATTATTACAAAGTAAATTCTTGAGAGTTTGAAGTTCTATAATATTCCTCTGAAAGGGAAATAAAAAGAACTAAAGCCTTCTTGGATAAGTAAAAATACATTGGATAAGTTGTATGTTTGTTTCGATGAAAATTCAAAGCTTTTTGTTACAGATGTGGATGTTTAATCAGCATCAAACCAATTAGAACCAACCAATCGCCACCTATTCCAATCAAATATAATCCAACTGATGTTCCTCCTCAAAAGTCAGATCCACAAACTAGCACTATTCCAAAGAATAAAACAAAGTATAGAAAGGATGTTGTGGCCAAGTGGAGGAAATACAAAGAACAAAGAAAATAAGGAAATCCTATGTTCGGTCTTGATCAAGTTTAAGCATTAGATAAAAGGATAAGGGTAGAGGATACTCTTCAGGATGAGAATAAAAAGAAGACTCTTTTGAAAAGGGATGCTCATGATTTTTATTTTTCTTAAATCATGAAAATGGTTGAGGAGGATACTGCTCAACTAACAGTAGAAGTGCACCAAGAACCAATCGTACAAATTATTCCAGAAAAAGAGAAAAGGAAACAAGTTTGGATAGAAGTTCAGGATGTTGAAGGAGATGAATGAGATTTTCTTTTGGAATTTCATCAAAGTTCAAAAAAAACATAGTGAAGAATCTTTTAACAAACAAAGTGAAGGCATTCCAGAGGTTCCGCATGCCGATCAAGAACCAACTGAATCTCTTGAAACTCTTTCAGATAGATTTACTTCTCCAGTGAAACAAGGTGATCAATATTCTCAGACTGAAAATGTAATTGTTATTAGTGAAAAAGTGGAAGAAGAAAGAAAGGAAAAAAGAAAAAGGAAAAGGAAAGCATCTAGTTGAAGAATCAAGTCGGTCAAATGAACTGGATTCATATTATGATGATACTAATTCAGAATGAACAATTTTTGTCAAGAAAAGTGATTACATTATTCATGTATTGATGATAATTGTGAAGAATCTTCCTTATTTTCCTATAATTGAAGGGAAAATTGATTTAATCACTGAATATCAAAGGAAGAAGTTTTGTTCTGTAAGGGAACTCAGAATGAGAGTTTTTTTTAATAGAAGACGATTTAAAAGTACTGTCTGAAGCATCAGCTGCACATAAGAAGGCTTGTAATAGGATGACTAAGTGGTCATAAAAAATAAAAAACCTAGTGAATGATAATGAAATATCATGTGAATACTTAAGAAGTATTTATAATGATATTTCTATTGCTTTCAATAAGCTTGAAAAATAAACTAATGAAAGGCTGAATCAGTTTTCAAAAACACATGGATCCAATACTACAATAAAAGAGCTCTAAGAGAGAATGAATGCTTTCCAATCAGAGTTTTTGAAGGTTTCACCTTTCAAAGATGAAATAGTTCTTTTGAAGAAACAAAATTTCATGTTATCTAAAGATAATAATAATTTTCATGACAAAATTTATACTCTTGAAGAAGTAATCAGAGTTCAAGAAGAGAAGAATCAAGTTAAGATTTTTATCGATCAATAGGAGCTTCTCAAATAACATGGTGATTCTATCTCCGAGGACATGAAAGAAATCAAAAAGTTGAAATTTGTTCTTCATGAGCTGATCAAGAAAGAAAAACAAAGAGAAAAAAATGAATTTCTTGTTGTATCTTTATTTATTCACTTTTAGAATTGTATATATATTTGTTATCAATTTGAGATTTATGTTCTATTTCCCATTACCTTGTATTTTATTCTCCAACTTTTTCAAGAAACTCAATATTTCCCCTTTCTTTTTTTAAATCACAAAGGGGGAGAATGTTTTATAATGGGAATAATGTAATAAATCAAATACTCCTAAATAAAAAAAATACAAAAACAATCATTAGGAAAGTATATACCTAAGGGTGAGTTAGTTTCATTTTATTTCATATTCATAATTGTATTTAGTAACTCTGGGGGAGATAAGTATTTCTTTTTGTTTTTACTTTATGTTTTGTGCTTCCCAAAAAGGGGGAGATTATTGAGTCAAAAGTCATATTTTGACTTTTATGTCTTGTTTGGTTAATCACAAATCTATTCATATATGTTTATGATACTAACTATGTTTATCGTACTAACTATGTTTATCGTAATGACTATGTTAATCGTACTAACTATGTTTATCATACTTACTAAGTTTATCATACTAACTATGTTTATCATACTAACTATGTTTATCGTACTTACTATGTTTATCGTACTGACTATGTTTATCGTACTGACTATGTTTATCGTACTGACTATAGTTATCGTATAGACTAAATCGTACTGACCCTGTCAATCATATTGACTCTGCCAAAACGTTCTAACTCTATTAGTCGTGCTGACTTCTGTGCATTGTACTCACTTGGCATCATATCAATTCATTGAACTAGTAATACTAAAAGTACTCATATTTTACTTTTATCACATTCTTGTTTTTATCATTTATCAAAACACA
Organism: Viscum album; assembly: GCA_963277665.1. Classification (NCBI taxonomy): domain Eukaryota; kingdom Viridiplantae; phylum Streptophyta; class Magnoliopsida; order Santalales; family Viscaceae; genus Viscum; species Viscum album. The sequence continues at coordinate 2,031,143,156 of OY728146.1, read as the reverse complement.
TGTTTTATATCAATCGTACTCATGATTATCATTTTCATATATCTTTTGTTTTAACCAAATTGATGTCATGGAGTTAGTTATAAACTAATCAAAATGATGTCATGTTTTCTATTACAATATGACCGTTATAATTCTAGGTGTCCAAGTCCCTCCGAGTTTTCCGATGAAATATGACCGTTGGAGGAAATATGACCATTGGAACCTAAGGCCTAAAAATAGGATGTCATTTGAAGATGAGAACAACAACTGAGTGACTTTTATCATTCTTTTCTCCTTTCATGTTCTAGAGAGAGACACTATGACTTCTCTCTTGCCTCGTGCGAAATCAATGAGATTAGAAAACTTAAACGGCTTGTTCTTAGTTTTTGTATATCATTAAGTTCTTTGTTTTGCTTTGTGCGATCAATCCGGTGATAATGATCGAGGGGTGCCTAGGATAGGCAGAAAGTGATACCGATCATCGTATTGAGGGCTTTCAAGTGTTTGAAATATAGAGGTGCCGATTACCTGCAAAATCGTGGGCCTGTGGGGATTGCAAGACAGACGTACCGATCATCGTATCGAGGGCTCGCAAGGATAGCAAGATAGACGTACCGATCATCATATCAAGGGCTTACCAAGGTGGTGTTAAGATAATCCTTTTATCCTATGTGAAATGATAACATTCTCTTTGGGATAAAAAATTGTAATACTTTTACTTTTCCACTACTGTTTGTATTCGAAAGGGAATTTTTTGTTTCCTTTCATCATTCCGTATTCATGTGTAATTGTTTCAATTACAATTATACTGTTACATATTATATCAATAGATTCTATACGCTTTATGGTAGAATCATTAACTATTGTATTACTCTGATTATTGTATTCATTTTAATATAATTGTTTTACTTTTTTATATAGCATTACATCGTATCATATCTTTTATATCCAAGTCAATTGTGGTTATTTGTATTTGTTGTGAATTGTATTAGTTTAATATCATTTAAGCTAATTTCTTAAGTGTTTAAACTTGATGTTTTTTAAACCAACAATTCACCCCCACCTCTTGTATTGTTCCATCTAATATACACATCCATCTACATATCGATCCAACACAACATTAGGGCGCCATTTATTGTACACCTTTTCAATCTAGAAATGTGACAGTACAATCACTAATTTTTGATGTCCCACACCAAATTACTGGAAAACACATGGAATATGGGACGTTCAAGCCAACCCAAAATATAAATCACCCTAGGTCTCCAAAACACATCTTGGATAGTCCTTTTCTCTATGCCCCACTTTATAGTCTATAAATTTGATTCATCAAAAATCATCCACAGACCATCGAAAATATGGGCTCTACTGGAAATTGCACCTATACCCACGGTTTCAAACCGTGGGTATAGCCCTTGAAACCGTGGGTATAGGGTATACCCACGGTTTCTCCAACCGCGGGCTGGAATGTCGTCGCAATAGCCCTATACCAACGGTTTTTAAAAAACCGTGGGTATAGACCCAGAAATTTTTTATATTACCCACGGTTCATTGAACCGTAGGTATATATGTATACCCACGGTTTATAACCATGGGTATAGTTTTTTGCAGCTCCGGTATATATGTATACCCACGGTTTTATAACCGTGGGTATAGTTTTTTTGCAGCTCCAGAATATACCCACGGTTCACTTGAACCGTGGGTATATATGTATTCCCACGGTTTTATAACCGTGGGTACACATGTTTCCAGCGCCAGAATATTTCCACGGTTCAAATGAACCGTGGGTATTTTGCAATGTCCCCCGCATTAACGCAGGCCTGGCAGCAGGCTCTGCAATTCTACCTGAAGACAAAATATAAGAACAAAATATAAGAACAAAATATAAGAACAAAAAGTATGCAGCTTGCAATTGAGAAAGTTCCGCCAAGTTCTGTTTTCCCGCTTAACAAATTTATGATCATCCTACATGGAACAATGTGCAAGTTAAAAATAAGTCTAATTATAGGCATTGAAAACATTACATGGCTATAGCTTGAAACCACAGGGAAAAAAATGAAGCAATACAGATACTACCAGCACAATGGGAATAATGGATATTGCATTAAAGGCGTTCAACAAGAATAGTGATTTGGAGACAGGAATTTCATAATAAAAGAAACTTGCATGCTACACAGCATAAATTAAAATGCATTAAAACATCAATAAAAGCCATGGAAATGAAAACATCTAGAAAAAATCTTGTGGCAGCGTGACCTTGATATGATGAAGAAGAACTAGGGTGTGCTCTAGCAATTCAGTTAAATGGGCACATTTTTTATTCCCTTTTCTAAATTGGGCTGACAAGTTTCATAAATGATCTGAAATTCAATTCAGCCAAGCACCCCCCTCCCCACTGGAGAGCCCTCTTGCACCCCCACTGGACCCCCATGCCCCCCCTGGACAGCCCTCTTGCACCCCCTTGCAACCCCCTGGACAACCCCCTTGAACAGACCCATTGAACACCCCCCCTTCCCCCTGCCAGCCTCCCCCTGCCCCTGCCAGCCCCCTGCCCCCCTGCCAGCCCCCCCCCCCCCCCCCTTCCCCCTGCTTGTCCCCCTGCCAGCACCCCCTGCCCCCTGCTTTCCCCCCTGCCAGCCCCCCCTTCCTCCTGCAAGCCCCCCTGCCAGCCCCCCCTGCCCCCTGCCCCCTGCTTGCCCCCCTGCCAGCCCCCCCTGCTTGTCCCCCTGCCAGCCCCCCCCCTCCCCTTGCCAGCCTCCCCCTGCCCCTACCAGCCCCCCCCTGCCCCCTGCTTGCCCCCCTGCCACCCCCCTTCCCCCTGCCAGCCCCCCCTGCCCCTGCCAGCCCCCACCCCCAGCCCCCCCTGCCCCCTGCCAGCCCCCCCCCCCCCTGGAAAGACACAAAAAAGGGCTTGGAAGCATGAGAAGAACTCACATGATCCTAAAACTAGAAGGATTCATGTGAAAGGTGTGCCCCAAGGCAAGGTATGTACTGAAAATGCTTGCAGGGACAGTCCAAGCAGCAAGGTGATTTGGAGAAAGAAAAATCAACCTATAGTGAAAAGAAAAATCCTTGGTGGTAAAGATGTCCAAGGAAAAACAGGTTGTGTTTTGGGTTGTGAAGAAGAGAACAAACCTAAAGAAGGGGAGACACAATCCATGGGGTAAGTGTGCTCACAAAGCATATATTTTAGAGCTGAAAACAGATCTGGTTTAGAGCTGGAAGTTGCATGCAGCAATGGTATCAATTCATACTAAAAGTGGTATGTCACACACCCTTTGTGCTTTACAGTTTATATACTAACAATTTGGTGTGAGTTTGGTTTAGATCACAAGATTGTTGAGAAAAAGGAAAGGTGAAGCGACCTTGGAGAGCCCTCTTGCACCCCCACTGGACCCCCATGCCCCCCCTGGACAGCCCCCTTGCAACCCCCTTGCAACCCCCTGGACAACCCCCTTGAACAGACCCATTGAACACCCCCCCTTCCCCCTGCCAGCCTCCCCCTGCCCCTGCTAGCCCCCCTGCCCCCTGCTTGCCCCCTGCCAGCCCCCCCCCTTCCCCCTGCTTGTCCCCCTGCCAGCCCCCCCTTGCCCCCTGCGTGCCCCCCTGCCAGCCCCCCCTTCCCCCTGCCAGCCTCCCCCTGCCCCTGCCAGCCCCCCCTGCCCCCCCTTCCCCCTGCCAGCCCCCCCTACCCCCTGCTTGCCCCCCTGCCAGCCCCCCCTGCTTGTCCCCCTGCCAGCCCCCCCTGCCCCCTGCTTACCCCCCTGCCAGCCCCCCTTCCCCCTCCCAGCCTCCCCCTGCCCCTGCCAGCCCCCCCCTGCCCCCTGCTTGCCCCCCTGACACCCCCCTTCCCCCTGCCAGCCCCCCTGCCCCTGCCAGCCCCCACCCCCAGCCCCCCCAGCCCCCTGCCAGCCCCCCTGGAAATACACAAAAAAGGGCTTGGAATCATGAGAAGAACTCACATGATCCTAAAACTAGAAGGATTCATGTGAAAGGGGTGCCCCAAGGCATGGTATGTAGTGAAAATGCTTGCAGGGACAGTCCAAGCAGCAAGGTGATTTGGAGAAAGAAAAATCAACCTATAGTGAAAAGAAAAATCCTTGGTGGTAAAGCTGTCCAAGGAAAAACAGGTTGTGTTTTGGGTTGTGAAGAAGAGAACAAACCTAAAGAAGGGGAGACACAATCCATGGGGTAAGTGTGGCCACAAAGCATATATTTTAGAGTTGAAAACAGATCTGGTTTAGAGCTGGAAGTTGCATGCAGCAATGGTATCAGCAGCTAGGTGCTTCACTGGGGCAGCCTCAATATGGGTCTCAGCAGCATGAACCAATGGTTCAACCTTCTCAGATCCAGAAAGAGATCAATCGGCAAATGGAGCTTAATAATATAGGGGGAAGTTGGGCCGGAATAGAAAATGATGATTATGCCCATAGAAGTGATCCATGTAAGGATATTTTAAGCAAGGGAAAGTTTCCTTCAGTTGATAAAGAGGGATTTCAAATTGTCTATTCAAGGAAATCAAGGAAGAATAAAGACTGCTCTCAATGGAGAACAATGATGGTGACTAGGTCTCATAGCTCATCTACCTACAACTTGGAATGGGATGATGATGTCGGGGAGCGGGGTTATGAAAACGAAATGCTTTATTATGAAGGCAGTTTTATCAATGTCTAGCCCCATCTCCTCTCTTATGTCATCTTTTGTTTTTAATAAAATGGCTTTAGAGACTTTCGGCTCGAAGCTTCTTTATGTTTCGATGGATTTGGGGAGTTTGAACATCTCACATAATCGTTTAATTTAAATGTTAAACGATTACTAATGGGATTGAGCCGTACGCTTCAAATGAGCTGAAACATTTGGGACATTTGTGTAACGTACCATGAATAGGCTGAACATTTTGAGGTTCTCGAAGGCCTATATGAATTGGTTCAATTCCTATGCAAGTGGTTGCACTTGATGGATGAGATCATGTGATCGTTAGAACTCCTCAAAGCCGATTTTCTCTAGCTCTTGTTTCTCTCCCACCTTTAAACAAGGTTCTAACAGACTGTGGTGTTGAGAGAGACCCTACCTAAGCATCGGGTGATTCCCATGAACCTTGGATACCTCAGAAGGAGTCTTTCGGTGACTTCTCGGAGATCTCGATCAAACGCTTGTGAAAACTTCGACAAGCAGGAAGGACTGGTATTGAGAGAGGTCCTACTAAGTGTTGGGTGATTCCCATGATTTGTGGATACCTCTGAAGGAGTCTTTCAGCGACTTCTAAGTGATCACAATCAAACACTTGTGAAAAGCTTCGAAAGACTGGATCGAATGGTGTAAGGTACACCATTCTTATTCTTTGTTTAGATTGATTACAAACGTATAGATATATTTCGGCGTGACAGCGGCGTGACCGCGGACACCCCTCCCCCCCGCTGGACACCCCTCCCCCCTGCTGGATGTGGCTGGAGCAGGGCCACATAACGGCGTGACCACGGCGTGACCGCGGCGTGACCGCGGCGTGACCGCGGCGTGACCGCGGCGTGACCGCAGCGTGACCGCGGCGTGACCGCGGCGTGACCGCAGCGTGACCGCAGCGTGTTGGCCCGATCCAGCGACATCCGCGGGGCAGCATCTTCCGACCAGGAGCGAAGGGAGCGGGAGGAGGCTGGAATGCGGGTGAAAGGGGGGTCCTACTAAGTGTCGGGTGATTCCCATGATTTGTGGATACCTCTGAAGGAGTCTTTCAGCGACTTCTAAGTGATCACAATCAAACACTTGTGAAAAGCTTCGAAAGACTGGATCGAATGGTGTAAGGTACACCATTCTTATTCTTTGTTTAGATTGATTACAAACGTATAGATATATTTCGGCGTGACTGCGGCGTGACCGCGGACACCCCTCCCCCCCGCTGGACACCCCTCCCCCCTGCTGGATGTGGCTGGAGCAGGGCCACATCACGGCGTGACCGCGGCGTGACCGCGGCGTGACCGCGGCGTGACCGCGGCGTGACCGCGGCGTGACCGCGGCGTGACCGCGGCGTGACCGTAGCGTGACCGCAGCGTGACCGCAGCGTGTTGGCCCGATCCAGCGACATCCGCGGGGCAGCATCTTTCGACCAGGAGCGAAGGGAGAGGGAGGAGGCTGGAATGCGGGTGAAAGGGGGGTCCTACTAAGTGTCGGGTGATTCCCATGATTTGTGGATACCTCTGAAGGAGTCTTTCAGCGACTTCTAAGTGATCACAATCAAACACTTGTGAAAAGCTTCGAAAGACTGGATCGAATGGTGTAAGGTACACCATTCTTATTCTTTGTTTAGATTGATTACAAACGTATAGATATATTTCGGCGTGACTGCGGCGTGACCGCGGACACCCCTCCCCCCCGCTGGACACCCCTCCCCCTGCTGGATGTGGCTGGAGCAGGGCCACATCACGGCGTGACCGTGGCGTGACCGCGGCGTGACCGCGGCGTGACCGCGGCGTGACCGCGGCGTGACCGCTGCGTGACCGCAGTGTGACCGCAGCGTGTTGGCCCGATCCAGCGACATCCGCGGGGCAGCATCTTCCGACCAGGAGCGAAGGGAGCGGGAGGAGGCTGGAATGCGGGTGAAAGGGGGGTCCTACTAAGTGTCGGGTGATTCCCATGATTTGTGGATACCTCTGAAGGAGTCTTGGCACCGTCGAATCACGTTTGGTTCCTGGTCTCCATGATTGGTCGAAGAAGATCAACGGTTGAGAAGAGTAGTAGTGGAGTAGATAACGAAGAGGAGAAGTTTGGCTATGTAATAGAACTGATTAAAAATGACCAATTATGTATAATGCACAAAATTCTGTATAATGCACAATTCAAAAACGGTGTTTGATAAAGAAATCAGAATCAAATAAATGATTGACAATTACAAATATTTAAAAATGCATATGAAACAAAATGGATAATCGGAAGATAGAATGACATATTTCATCAAATGACATGATTACAAACCAATACCATTTAAACATGGAGTTCAAATAAAAATGAATAATCTGGCATTTATATAATACATTCCATGATGGTGTGTATGTACAGTATGCAAACAGAAAACTGTAATGATAGGAGGCAACAAACATGTCATATTTGTGCAGTATAATAATTCAGGCATTGAAAATTGAACACAATGAAAACAGGATAATGAAATGACTAATTGCTTTCAATGGAGCAACATAAATTTCAAATAACGTTTCAGTACTGTAGATAATGTAATAATTATTTCACATCAAATAGGAATTTGAAAAATAGTACTGAAAACAAATTAAATAGTAAACATGTATGTTTACCATTGGTGTGCGGCATCACATTTTAGTCTGCTTTTTCTATTTTCCTATTTACATTTCCCTTCATTCAGGTGTGTAGTTCATCCTCATTATCACAATCACAGACATCCTGAAGACAAATTCCATCACCCTGGATCACAACCAATCTATAGTAAATATATTTAATTGAAATAAGAGAATTGAAATGATACATATAAAATTATCCTTAAGTAGTAGAGTTCACCTAGGTAAGTGCAGTATCAAAGCCGCAATCACAGACATCCTGATGACAAATTCCATCACCCTGGAGCACAACCACACTATAGTAAATATCTTTGATGAAGATTATCCTGGAGGTGAGAAGTACATGTAGAAGAATATCCTGGAGGTGAGAAGTACATGTAGAAGATAAGGGGATAGGATAGACTTGGTCAAACAGAACGTATCGAGACACACCCACATACTACATACATAACCATTCAAACAGTTTCAACTGTTCAAACAATAGATGGAAAACATATTCAGCACAAAAGTGATGGGAAATGCCAACCAAATGAAAGAAGCTAGATTAAAACCAATGACCGAGCAGGAAAAAAAATTGGACATTCAGAATGCATGTGTGTTCAATGATTCCAATATCTAAAGTGCGTTTCAGCTAGACTCATAACTCAAAGAAGAATTCACATTGATGAGTCATGCATGAATAAGCTCAAATGCCATGTTAGATTGGCACATAGATTTGTCAGCTCACCTTGATAAAGATCGAATGGCAAACCACTGATTGCTAATCATACTTTAATTTGCTACAATCTGTACATGCAACAAATAAAACCATGAATTATTATTAATGAATATATAAGACTCATAAGCAATGAAATGTCATATAGAACTAAAACAAATGCTGAAAAAAGTAGAAAAAATGAAAGAAGAAATTGCATAAAGAAATTTTGTTATTATTAGCAGTAGATCAAAACATGTATGTATACATCCTTGCACACTAAACTAGTTGAGAATAAATAAGAATGTGATTTGATCGTGGTCAAACAGATCCAGAAATATCACCAGATAAAGTGTGATATTCAAAACAATTAGTGCATTTGGAATTTGAATTTAAAATACTACTAAAAATCATACCTTCTCATAGAAATATGAATGACTTTATTCATTGATTAAAATTATTTTAATTGGTTATTAAATGACTTATAATGAGATATTTATTACAAAAAACCATTGTTGAAATCTCAAGAAATATCTTGAACTCAAATTCCACAGAGAACTACTTCAAACATCAGGTTGATCTATGTACGTCATCTTTAAACCTATTTTTCCACCTCCCCAGCCCGCCCACTGGCCAGCCCCCCACTGCCCCTCCCCCCTCCCCCCCTGCCCAGCCCTCCCACTGCCCAGCCCCCCCCCTCCCCCCTGCCCAGCCCTCCCCCCCTCCCCCCCTCCTCCCCTGCCCAGCCCCCCCTCCCCCCCTGCCCAACCACCCCCCTCCCCTCCCCACTGCCCAGCACCCCCCCTCCCCCCCTGCCCAGCCACCCCCTCCCCCCTCCCCCTCCCCCTCCCCCCTGCCCAGCCCTCCCCCCCACTGCCCAGCCCCCCACTGCCCAGCCCCCCACTGCCCCTCCCCCCTCCCCCTCCCCCTCCCCTCCCCCCCTGCCCAGCCCTCCCACTGCCCAGCCCCCCTCCCCCTCCCCCCTGCCCACCCCCACCTCCCCCTGCAGAAAGTTCATGAAAAAACAAGGAGTAAACAGAATGGCATGTGAAAATTACCTAAATAACTGACAAATAACACCCCTGATGAAAACATAATCCAAAATGCATTTCATTGCATAAAGAAATTCACATACAAGCAGTCCACCAATACAAAAAAACATTAAACTCCAACAAACGTCTCTCTGCTAAGTCAAAAATGGAGGGGATTAATATCCCCCCCATCGCCATCACTGTCATCCTCATGTCCAGCATCATCATCATCAGCAGCAACATCGACAAAAACATTATCACCAACCGCACCGTCAGCATCATCATCAGCAATCTCATCACCAACAACATCATCAGCAACATCATCGTCAGCTCTATCGCCACCACCGTTATCGCCACTAGGACCCTCATGGGAATCACCCGAGGCATTATTTAAAGAGTGCATTGATGTCATACATGAATGAAAAGTGGCAGCAACCTCTGATGGTAGTGACTGACTCAAAACTGACAGAGCTTTCATGAAATGTTCATTCATCAGCTTACTTTTTTCACGCTCCTCTAATACTATTTTCTTTGTCGCAGCTAATTCAGCACGCGCACTTTCCAACTCACACAGAATTAATGGTGCCTCTTTCTGCATTTTTATCAACAATGATTTGGATAACCTTTTAGCACAAAGGTCTCTAAAAAAATGACACAACCGAATCACTGCCACCCTTACATTATTGGATAGAAAATGTCGAATTGCTATTGGAATCAATTCATGAAGAAGGATGTGGTAATCATGAGTTTTTAGGGATTTCAATTTCAAATGTCTTCTGTTGACTCGTTTAGATATGTTGCTGGAATAGCCGTCTGGAACCTTAATATTCTCCAATACTGCCAGAAATTGATCTTTCTCTGCCTGTGTCATCACATAAGAAGCACATGGAACCTTAAATTTGTTTTCACCGATACAAACAGGATGTAGTTCTGGTCGAATACCCCAATCCAATAAATCCCGACGAGATCGGAAGTCATCTTTGGTCTTCCCCTTAATATTCAAAAGAATTGCAAGCAACATTTCACATATATTTTTCTCAATATGCATTACGTCTAAACAATGACGTAACAAATTAGTAGACCAATATGGCAACACAAAAAAAATACTTCTCTTTTTCCAATTGTAATGACTTCAGTATCAGCATTCTTCCTCTTTCGAGATGTCAAATGACCTTTTCCTAATGAAAAGCTGAAATCTTTCAATTCATCAAGCACATCATTTCCTGACATACGTTGAGGTGGTTCTTCAGTGTCAACATTATTATCAAACCTCCGACGATTCTTCCTGTATTGATGATCCATTGGCAAGAATCGGCGATGCCCCATGAAACTGAAACTACGACGATATTTAAGCCTTCTCGATCGTGTATTCTTCATACAAACGGGACACATAGATAGTGCAGTATAAAATAATAGGATGGAACCACTGATGTCCAGCCCAATCTAGATAGTGCAGTATAAAATATATAGTTCACTGGTATATAGAATAATAATAGAGAGATAAATAAACATCACCCGTACAGGTTCCTATGGGACACATAGCAGTTATACCTTCTTTAGCCTTTGACTGGTGTTAGAATGTGTAACCATTTCATTAATCAATTTTATCCAGTTTAAATATAATTTATATGAGAAAGATATTGAGGTTCTAAGATGTGACAAGAAAACATGTAATGATATTTAATAATGAAGTTCCAAGGTTATAACCAAGGAAACATAGACCTCAAGTGTCAACAACTTAGTAATAACTATAGCCTCACATGGGGTAAGAGTGTAATCCAAGGATAACAGTCCAACTAATTCCACAATAAGAGGACTATCTAGTCTAAGAAGTTCATCCAAGGTAAAATGGGTCTAAGAAAAGATTGGGCTAGGATTTAACCATGGCACCTACTTGTCAATTTTGGAACCAAGGAGTGTATCTAAGGAATATTGTTGTAATACATGAGGGATTATATGGTGTCATACCAGGCATCTAAAGTTAGACAAGGATCAGGTTCTATGTAGGTCTCAACCTAAGAAAGTTGTATCCTTGAATTCGGAATAGGGTCCTTGAGTGCTCAAGGCTTTCTCTCAAGTATCCAAGGTGAGCTTGAGTCAGGCCACACCTACTTTGATATTGAATTCATATAATATTCCATTTGGTTCAAGCCTTTCCTTTGATTAGTGTGACAAGGCCAAGTAGCATGAAACCCTTTAATCAAGTAATAATTAATCAATAAGTCAATTTTGTTCAACCCTAGCCTTTCATTATTGTGACAAGGCCATGTAGCTTGAAACCACTCATTTAATCCATTTAAGGCGTTTTCAATAATCAAGGTTCACTCTGGTACCTTCCATTAACATGGTAAGGGGTTCTATGAATACGCAACATATTTTTCAATTACATCTAATACGGCTAATTCATGTACTTAGTATACTTTACAATTTCTATTTCACATTTAATTATTACATTGAAGCACTTACATTAGGCGGGTTAAATGCTGTGCATACAGGGTAATTTCCATTCTGAAATTCAAAAGATAATTCAAGCCATTTAATATAGAAAATCATACCCTTAGAAATTTAAATCTAAGGCTCACCGAATGGTGGCTCAAACATGTCAACATACTAAAATGAAAATTATGGGAAACAATTCTACATGGGTAATTCCAATATAAAAACCGGTCAAAGAACTTAAACGGTTCCTTGGTTATTTAATCATTAAAAAAAGGAAAACTTAGTTTTTTTAATTCCATTAGGGGTCATATATGACATAATTCAAACATAACATCAATTCATAAAGAAATATTAGTACAACAAGACAATAAATCCTAAAAGTCTAATAATTGTTTTTTAACTTGAAGACAGCGCACCTCCGTTGGAGGGGTTTTAATATATAAACATGATATTTCTTATGAAACAATCATTTATTACCTTTAACTCTTAAATCATGAAACATACTAAATTCAAGATTAAGAGGAATTTAATCTAATGTATTCACTGCATTAACTAAAAACAAAGAAAAAGTGTAGTAAGAAACTAATTAATGCATTAATAAATTTGAGGAATTGGAAGGGTACCCTTCCTCAAAGTGGAACCAAGCCAACACCTGAAACTTGATAGATTTATAAACAACCACCCGGAACTGCTCAACATGTGTATGTACATACCTTCATATATACTATTTTAAGGCCAAAATAGTGCATCTTAGGATTATCAATGCTAAATTAATTTGGGGAAACATTCTCACTGGGTTTGATAATCAGGATATTTATATCATTTATCTTTTAGTATTCCATCATAAAAAATGAAATTGCTTAAAAAAATTTAGAATCAAACCACTCCATTAACCTATGAATGCATCAACTGCTACCTTTGACTACAACACTAATTGATTATCAAGAGGTAATATGATGAAATTATGGGAAATCAACCAAGACTAAGAAATTACCAGGAAATCTGGGACTCCAGCATAAAAAAAAATCACTACTGAGAAGGCCGGGAGGTCCAGGTCGTGAGCCGGGAGGCCGAGCCGGGAGTCGGGAGCCGGGAGTCGGGAGCCGGGAGCCGCGAATCTGGAGCTGCGAGTCGGGAGCCGCGAGTCGGGAGCCACGAGTTGGGAGCCGGGAGGCGGAGCCGGGAGTCGGAGCCCGGGGTTGGAGGCCGGGGAGGGGAGTCGGAGGCCGGGGAGGGGAGTCGGAGAGGAGAGGGGAGGGTCGGGAGTCAGTGTTCAGGGAGCGGCGTCGCAGCTTGGGGAGGTAGGGTAGAGCTCGATGCATCGCGGATTTGAGGAGAGATTGAGGAGAGATTGAGGAGGAGCCCGATACAAGGGCTCGAAAAAAAAATTAATACCCACGGTTTAAAGAACCATGGGAATAGGTGCGTGGGGATAGACCCCATTTCCAGTAGTGGGGGGATCACCTTTTCTTAGAAAATAATATAATACCTTTGAGATTATACTTAGGGTTTTATGACCTAAATAAAAGATTAATATCTTCCTTTTAAGTAAGTAATTCTGATCCCCATGAGCCTAAATGTTACCATGAAAGATCACAACATATTAGGTGTTACCCCCAGTACACTTTCCTTATTCCATGTTCACCTATTCATTCTCCTCAACATGTGAATTATGTAACCCATACAACATCTATTCTAGTTGATCTAGTGTTATTGGTGTTTAGGAATACATGAAACAGAATTTAATTCGAGATGCATGGCATCACGACCCATTATGACTACTAACCCCTCTTGATTTCTACAAAAATACAGGGCTCCAGAACCATCCAGGAACATTCATTATTTAGATTATTAGTTGATAATGGAAGGTATCAGTACCCTTAATGGAAAAATATTATTTACAATTCCATCAAGGATTTAGGGATCTCGAACCCTGGATGAATAACCATCATCCACTTACAATATAATGTTCAATCCAAAAGTCTCTAAGATCCAACAATATAAGGTCTAAGCGAAAATATCCTAAACTACATCAATAGGTGGTCTGAGCATAATGACCATAACTAAACTAGTAACTGGTCCATGGAAAAATACCATAAAATAAAATAGTTGATGGTCTAAGATAAAAGATCCTAAACATTAGAAATAGAGGGACTATGCCATATGAAATTGAACTACAATGATATAATGTCAGAGTAGTAAGACATTAAACTATAGAAATAGAAGCTTTCAGCTAAAAGACAAAATAAATTGAAAACAATTTTGATATCAAAGACTTTATTATACCAATAATAGAATGTCCAAGATATAATTCCCCAAACTACATCACTTCAATGATCTAGTTTTGTGGACCTAGAAAGAATGACCTGATGGTGAAAAATGATTTCCATGGTGAAAACCCAAATAAGGAATCCTGGGAAATACTAATGTCTCCTCTAACTAGACATAAAATTTTTGTGATACATGTAATATTTAACATTTATAAATAAACACCCACAAAACCCATTAGGTCAAAAAATCATAAGAGGGTGGATTGAAAAAAATCCATGTCCAGACACACTAAACCTTCCCCTATATTGTGAATTGAAAAAATAATAGGAAAATTAAAACAATTAGAGGGAAAAATTGCGGGCCCCACCAAACAGATATAGAAAAAATCAATCTATGCTCGATAAGTCATCTCACCTAGGATGAATTTAGATCATTCTACCTCTAAGATGAATATTATTCCCAATTTGTCACTGTAAATCCTGAATTCTCAAGAAAACTGGAGAGGTCACATCAATGAGTATTCTCTTATTGTTGGGAACTCATGAAACTTCTCAAAATAATATATTTTAATTCAGGCCCTCAAATCCATGATTTTGTGTCTATTTGGTGTTATAAAATGGCTTTGTGTCGTTTATGGTCCATATAATATCTACATTAAAACACAGGTCACAACCTGGAATTTCATCACCAGAGTGTGACATTCCCCTTCCAATATATGAGTTAGATATAGATATGGTAATTCCAAATAGAATTCTTCATATGTGGACCTATGTTCATTGTGAATGTTTTTGATATTTATAGTGGTATATATTATAACTATGTACAACTTTATTCTCATTATCATGGGTTTTTTTGTGACGTCCAAGTGACATCCCTTGGATCTAACCACAAGTGTCTTTTCATACAATCCATATTCCATCCGAGAAATTATACACATTTTGTTTTCAAAGTACCCATTACCCAAAACAAGGATACTTCCTATCTTGGATTCATATAAGAACTCAAGGTGTGAAGTCTCCTCTTGATAGCACTTGAAAAGGCCCCAGTCAACACATTTTGGGAAAATCCCCAAATGGGGCTCAATATAAAATCTCTTAAGGTATTTAGATACAATCCAAAGTGATATACATTTACCTTAGAGTCATATTATTTTCATTCTAAATGAATCTAATTATAAGGGGTTATTATTTCACATGAATAATTATGTGATATAAAAAATGAAATAAATGATTCCAATAATGTGGAAACTACCCAAAAATACCAATATTCATTGCATTAAGGAGTAAGAGGTAGAATACTAGAAGAGTACAGTGTCGAGATTTCATTTATAAGGGAATAAATGTTTAGATCTTATTGAATTATGGGTAGGCAAATTTTTCTTAAAAAATATTCTATCCAAGGAAAACTTGACAAACCATCTCGACCCAAGATCATTATGTCGTCCCCTCAACCATGAATAGGGAGCCAACTTGGCTAGTTAACACATGAGATATGGGGTGTACAAGAAAGTTCCATTTAAAAAGGAATAAAATATACACCATAGGTCAGTAGCATAGGCAAAGAGTTAACCGGCATGGGGCGGTGCCATGGAAGGTCTAGAGTGGACCCCAATATTCACTTTTGGTGACTGGTAGATCCATGTTTGTTTACGAGGTGTGGGAATTTCTAGTGGGAGATCTATGTGGGATGTGGAAAGGAGGAGACATTATTCATCTACCTTAAAAACATATGTAATTTATTTCCACCATCATATCATAGTTGTCCATGACATTTTAAATCCTCATGTGATCATATTTAGTCTTACGCTTCCCCACGGCACTCCAAACACCATATTTTTTATGTAGAGACACCTTCCATTTCTCTTACAACCAACATCATTTTTGTAGGTATTATATGATGATCAAACCCATTCCAATGATGCATGATCGATATCCTGAGGCCATGAATGTAAACCATCACATAAAAGAAGTCTTGAAAACCACATGAATCATCTGAAGTTGATCATTTGAAGCTCACAATGATATTTTCACTAGCAGCACCATAAATTTCATGGTTAAATTGAGATTATTAGCTGAATCGACACATACATAACTAAATCCTCACATGGAAGATATCTACGTAAGATTCATTTTTTACATTGGCATTTTAGTATTTATTTTCACCCATTATGACATTGAGTGGATATCCATTATTTTTCTACATGATCATATGATGTCCCCAGAGTGTTCATGCATGGCCATAATTTATTATATTATACCTCATTGTGTGAATGTTATTCAAGGAATGATGATACACACCATGAAATTATAATATAGTCATAAAATAGAGCTTCCATTGAAAATAGATGATGTTGTTGTGATAAGACATTAAAATATGAATCATGGAAATTGAAGTCATGTGATGATGACCATGCAAGGCCACCCACCACCTCATCCCCTTTGAAAAACATTAGTGAGAAAGGAGGGGGATAAATGGAGAGGTATTATGGAGGACATATGAGGATTTTCCACTTCTATAAGTGATACATTCATGGTAATGGTGAGTTCTATCATGTTATATCCTTCATGTGATTTTATGATGCTTCAAAACATCATGAGATGCTATCATGAAAAGGCTCAAGCCTAGAAATCTATATTTAAACCTCATAATACATGTATAATTCTCATGATAACTCTTTGATACATGGTTTTGACCCTATTTCGAGTGTCTTGGATAGATAACCTTCTATTTATGTCTTCTAAACCAACTACACCTTCATGAAAATTTTATAGTGTGATCATGAGAACCCTATGTATCATGATGTCGTCAACCTTGGGTCTTACGGCGCTTGTATAAAACCCTTTTCCAGACTGCCTCGAGTTGAAGCACACATGCATACCCCCATGGCCAGGCCCCCATATTTCCATGAAATCCCTATGATATGTTCCTTCGACATAGGATCCAAACCATGCACTCATCATTGCAAAATTACAATCGATGTAGTAGAAACATGATCCATTAGGCAATTAGACATCAAAACATGGATTGGTGTGGGATCGTAGGCATGTTCATGAGACATTACTTCCTGATTTAATTTAAGGTCACAAGATTTCATGATTCTTCAATGGTCTCATGATGTCATCAGGAGGCCTTGGATGTGTCACTTTGATCGAAATATAGACCATATGGAAGTCGTTTTATTCTCATGAAAAAACTTTTAAAATTTATATTGATCATTTAATAGTTTATCGACATGTAAACATTGTCAAAGAAATCATCCTTAACATGCATTCATTACCCTGTAAAAGCCTGCAGACTAGTAATGTAGATCATGAGACAACATATAGACAATATTGCTAGTCATGTGATGAAATCCCAGATGATTCACTTTGATAATGTAATGACACCCCAGAAATTTCCACTTTGATCAAGATAAATAAATTTCACATGTGCACATAAATCATTCAAAGACATCCCAGTCAAGTAAATTTGATCATACAAAATACAATGCACAAGTTCACCTGGATCATACATGGACATTCAATACTAGTCATTTTATTATGAGAATGATATTGTAAATTTCTACTTCTATTTTGAAAAAATATGGTACATGTTATTAAGACACCCTTGAATGTGTCTTCCATGTCTGGCCGACACCCCATATGTGTCCACCAGAAAATCAAGTCATGTAAACTTGAAAATCAAGACATGTCTAGATTAAAACCAAGACATGTCCAACATAAAATCAAGAAATATCAGGAAACCAAACATTATTGTTCTAGCATTAAACCAAGAAATATCCAACAGAAAATCAAGACATGTCCAGTGGATAAAGAAGACATGTCGAGAAGACCCCATAGGACTTTTTTACTCTATCTAGAAGGTAAAAAAATACTTATACCATGTGGATCCCTAGATAAGAACCTTTAGCTGCAAAAAAATTTTATAAGGGAGTTCCCTTAATGGGATAGGCTTACACACTCATTCTTACCTATTGGTATCATGCTCTCGAATTAACCCTTCATATCATACCAAGCATATCAAGTAGAACATTCATGGTTTCCATATATCCTTTTTACAAGAGGATAGATAATGAAAAAAGGGAATAAATATAAGTATAATTCCCTATCATCCCTGAAAACATAGGGACAATCACAGTATCTCCACATTTGATCACCCACCCTAACCCATTGGTTGGATTGTGGGAAATTGAATGACATGGAATCTAATTCCTACTATAAACCAGATACGTAGAATTCCTCTCTAAGGAACAATCACCAATAATAATCCACAGTAGTGTAAGTATTTTCATATCCCAAATATTATAAACATATAGAATTAAATACTCCCTTTATTATAACATCCATCGTCATCCATCCGCATATGAGAAGTGTGATAATACAAAAATACAATTTTATGTTTAATATAGTGGATTAAGGATGAATAAAACTATAGTGACACTAATTATTGTTATATATAAGATACAAAGGAAACCTTCCAAATGCCTGAGATCTATACCATATCCTATAAGAGACTAGTAGTCATACATCTCAAAGGGAAACATTAATTTGTAATCCCCATATGAATATGCTCTAATGTAATTTATTTGATCTCCTAATATATCTTGTTTCTCACACTGAGCATGACTCATGTGGGCTTAAAGACTAGTAGTGATTATTCTAATAAAATTATGAGTATTACCTAGTGTGGGCCCAAAATTGGGATGTAAGATGGATTAAATTTCATCCTCATTCAAAGGGACATACTCCCAATGAGGCAACCAGAGAATCCTTATATGCATAAGTCCCCCCAATTCCTCTATTTTCGCATCCCTCAAGATGTAAACTCCCTTACATGAACTATAATGAATCTTATTATAATCTTAAAAGGATACATAGGATGAATCTTCATGGCATGATCCATATATTTACATCCTTAAAGAATGATGTTAAACTAACTGGGTTGGTCTAATCAAATGACTATAAACTCTGTAAAAAAACTATGTGGGTTCTAATTCCTCTTCCCAAAGGATACATAAGACACTCATAGAGGCTAAATCCATTATCCAAGACCCCAAAAACCTCCATGTATGATAATAAAATCCTGTTATCCTAATCATTTTCATAAACTAACAAATCATAATTAAATAATATAAAGATGGAGAAACTATGATATACAAACAATTATTCTCATTAATACATTTTCATAATCAATTTATTGACATAGGAGTAACAAGTACTGTATCAGGTCCTGGGAAGGATTTCAAAAAAATATCTTTAATATATAATAGAGTCCCATAGTATGCAATAATTCCCCCTAAAAGGGTGGGATGCGACCAACCACCCATCATCATAACCAACGGGAGTCCCTGAGTGTCATTGGGTACAAAACAGCATTCAACTAGCTATATTTAGAAATATATTACATACTCACTTATGTATGTGGAAAACCATGGTAGTTTCTATGGAATACTAAAAAATGATAAACCGAATAAGAGTAATTTTTAAATACATTGAAAGCGCACAATGAACCAAAGGGAAAATCCATCCATATGAGTGATCGTTCCAGATAAAACAAACCAAATTGAGGAATGATGCATTTTTGGATTTTAAAATGTGTTTATACCATACACTTCACAGTAAAAAGATAATTCCTCTAACAATAAAATTTATAAACTACCATGGAAAATTATACATGATGATTCAAATTGTTCTTTTTATGTGGCCCAATATACTGAGCCCTATAATCTACTACATGAAGAACTCTTATGAGTAAAGTATCAAAAAAACCACAAATCCATTACATGACTAAGTTAATATTATGATATGATCAAAATTCAACATATTCATCAAATATAGAAATTATTCTTTAGACTCATCAGGCCAAATAAACTTATCATACATTTTTCAAAACAATCATATATGTAGTTTCCTTAGAAAAGTACTGAATGGTGAAATTATAATTTTCTAAAAGGCATAAAAAAATTAATCATCTGAATGAAATTCTAGAACATTTTCAATAAACAGAAAACCAGTAATATTTTATGATATATAAAAATTAAATCATATGCAAGAACATTTAAAATTAATTTAAATTCATAAATCATAAATTATTAATTGTAAATTTTTTTATAATTATGGAACTATCATAATATATCTAAGGTAATCTAATCATGTTGTCCATTATCATCCCAAGATCATTAATATGGAAGACATTAATAAATAAATAGAACAAAAGAGAAGTTTATAGATGGTAAAAATATCATATTCATTCAAAGAGTTAACACTATAGGTGCATTGGAAAACCCACATATAATTAATAGATACTTATAATAGACAACAAAATCTTGAATAACTCTTATTTATAATATCATCCATTCCCACCCAGTTTTGATTATAACAAAAAAAATTGAATAATATTTTAAAAAAATCCTTCCCATTTAAAATTTTCATATAAATAAAAAATTTGAGATAATAGTTAGTGGGTTTTTATTATCACATAATTCAGACACAAATTGTCTATTCATAACTATAGACCTCCCATATCCTTTCTTTGTGAAGAGAACTAGTTCATCCCAGGGAGATGTATTTTGTTTGGACAAATCAAATAACCTGGGCTCCCCTAGATGAATTTTTAATTCCCCCATCATTATTGGATCCATATGATATGGTGGCATAGAAATTGGTTATGTTCTTAGAAACAACTAAATTGAAATATGCACCTCACTTTTAGAAGGAAACCCTAAAAAAATTTAATCAATTTTTTGGAAAAGGTTTAACGTAATTGGTAATATACTCCATTATTTAATATTAATTCCCTTGATTTATAATATACATACTTATGATGTATTATATTTCACAAACCAAAGAACATTTACTGCTCAAATAACATGGAATAACTGCTCTCTATTACGTGTATGAATAATAATATACCGAGAGGTGAAAAATTACATGCTTAAAGAGATATAAATATGGTATTAGAACTAAATTAATTACCCCATACCAAAAATAACATAAAATTATTTAATATACAGAGTGAAAAAATACACAAATAACCATAAATTCAAAAAATATAAATATTTATTTATACTTATATTATTTTATTTATCCACTTTCCTACCCATTAGACTGTCACGAATCACTATATTTGAAGATACATATTTAGAAAACACCAAATGAGATACTATCTTATTAGATAAAAATTAGTAAGAATCTAATATATCAAATAAGTTGTAAACAAATTTAAAAGGTACTCAAATTGTACCTGTATTATTAGAAGGACTAATATTTTATAATTGGTAGATTTCCAAGAGATATACACATTTCATATTTCTCCATTTAAACCTTAAGGCTGAAAACACTGTCTAGAATATGGTGGAGGATAGAAAATAACATTGACCACCTCCCATACCACCTCGACCATGTTGATATATTGGTGCTCAACTACCCATGGGTTTCTATTAATGAAAATGATTACGAGATAGATAGGTAAACTAATTTCATTGAACAAAAAATTCTAATTATTTAAACCTAAAAAATTGATAAGGTTTATTGAACTGAAAAATAATTTGATAATAATTTTATTTAGATGAAATGTATAGTTTAGTGTGTCTATAGAATCAACATTTATGAAATTATCCCAGAGACCTCCCTATGTGAGGAGTAGGATGAGTGAAAAAAATCTAAAAACATTTGAAATAACCATCCATGGGCATCAATTATCTATGATGATTTGATCAACTAGATGATCCCTTTCCCATACATTGAACTACGAGTTCACCACCAGTTTTGTTAGTTCCCTTAGAACTCATCTCAACTTACATAACTTTATTTTCAGCATCTGAGAACATAAACATAATGAAAACATAACCCAATTCTTTATTATTCTATTAAGGACGTTATAAAACCAATAGTTTTCTTTCATCATTTTCACTCAAGTAGGGTTTGAAATTGCGAAAAATAATTAATTTTTAAGTTGAACCTATCACATTCACATCCTATTTTATTTAATCTATAAACACCATTTTTTTGGTTGATAATAGGTTTACAGAAATTATACTAAAATCCTTTCTAGGTCATCCCTAATTTTTTTTGACACAATCCTGAAATCCTACTATCGAAAAACAACCCCTTTAATAATAAAATATTACAAACTCACCCAATATTTCATAGATATATTAATATTATCAATGATAATATAGAGACAATTAATCCATTACCCTACTTCCTATAGTTATACATCTCCCTAAAAGTATGGAAAATTATGAAATTGGATGTACTACACGACCAGAATAACTGAAGGCTCCTATCAATGGAATCCTTGAACTACATCATGAATTAGCTGAGCTAGCATTTCTAGAACTTTTGGATCCACAACATTTTTAGAGGAAAAAGAATGATTCTAAACCCATTAATATATGGATATAAGTGGTATTTTCGATGAAATATTCAATATTAAAATAGAAAACCATATTATATCTTCATTTCATGATTCTGGAACCAAATAAAATTAAGAAAAAAATAGAGTCATTAAATTTCTAAATCTCTACCTATATCTCATTATCTTTCCTTTTATAATATATATATATATTTTAAAAAAAATTCAAATTCGTTAAAAATTTAGGTTCTAAATCATAATAAAAGAAAATATATGTAATAACAATAATAAATAAAGGGTTTGATGAATATAATGAATTAAATAAACCTTTATTTTAACATAATCATCTTTAATAAATACATATAAAAAACTTTTATTATAATTATTATTATTTCAAATTATTTATTTTTCTAATTGATTTCACTAATTAATTAATTAATCAAACAAAATAAATTGACATTTCATGCTATATTACATGTTCTTGACAATATATTTCTACACAGATATATGGGACTTAAAAGAATAATTATATGAAAAAAGGATACCAAAATAAAACCCACACTATTCATGGAAGCTCAATATTGAACCAAAATTATTATAGTTAGTCATAATTTTGTCATCCATATTTAGTCTTTACAATAACATCACTTAGTTATTATTAACTTATTTACCTCAGGTGAGTTGAGATCTTATTTTGTAACGAGGTAACTGAAATAACCAGAAGACCACTCCCAGATTACTATGATACATTTTTCACACTTCCCGAACACTATATGGTGCAGAAAATATTGAAGGATATGGTATAGTATGGTATAATATGAACTTTTCTTCCCACTTTATAATCTTACGAAAAATTTAATAAATCTAGTTGAAAATTTTGAATGAACCACCCATATGAGTGACAATAAAAAACAATGAAAATATGTACTCTAAATAAGGAACCCATATATCAAATAAAAACTATCATACCAATATAACAATATAGAATATAAATTTAATTGTGCATACATAATACAAGAATAGTTCATAAAATATTCGTAGTCCACTAAATAATGATAACCAAACATTACTAATACTTACAATTCCCAAATGAATTGAAAAAATAACAATAGAGAGTGAAGTGATATTTTAATCATGGAATGCACAAATAGAATATCATAAATAACCAATGATATCACCACTTAATTAATAATACACATAAAGAAAATGTACACAATGAAAATACTCTCAAACTCCTTAGAGCGCCAATGTGTTGATGCTTACTCTTTACATATATCATGTACAAAAATATTTGTATACATTACATGTGATATGTTTATGGTTCAAGAACATCATAAAAAGTATATATACATCCTCAAATCCAAACCTAAATATAATAAAACTAATTACATTTGGTATCAGCACAAAAAAGGTAAGTAATCATAATATAAAAATAAAGAATTTATTATGTATGTGAGAAACATGAATATTTGATAATGCATTAGTAGCTGATTCATAGGAGATTATCAATACACCCAAGAACCAACCATACACACATAGAACTATTTTATGATTCCTTAGGGTTATAAGAATGTAAACACTGATCAAGTGTTATAGGAACCCCTTTACAAAAGAAAGTGACCACTACATAGTGTTAAAACACTCATATTGGTGGCTCATGTGACATAATGAAAATATTATGCTGAATGAAAAAATGTATTGAGAACCCTTTTCTCCATTTTATAATCTATTTCATTCATTACCAATGTAATTGAATATGTGAATTTTTTTTGTTATACATGCTCGATTTTATATACTAATATCATCCTAGAAACACACTCACACAAAATAAATTATAAGAAAAATAAAGATACATTATTACATATTATATCATTATAGGATTAACCCATAGCTCTGAAACGTAAAAGTCATGGAATTATGGGAAATATAAAAAATTAGAAACATGATAAAATATAGTCCACTGTTCCAAAATAAGGTTGGAATTTTTTCAAAAAATATATTTTATAAAATACCACTAGTGTTTAATTTTAGCCAACACCCTAGGGATACATATATACCTTGACATGTCTGTATGAGAGAGGAGGGGTCCTGTGTCAAAAAAAAATTAAATACACGATCTCTAATCCCAGAGGATATATGTACGCTACCACTTTATTGATTTGAAAAACCTATAGAAATGAAGAAAAGTAATTTTATTAACTACTACGAAACTGAAGAAATGTTGAAATAAAATTATATTATCCCCATATATTCAATAAAGAAAAATTTATATAATATTTTGGTAGATGAAAAACCAAATAAAGTGACAAATTCATGAAATATAATCAATAAAAAACTTGATAATGAGTTTGGTTTGATGAATAAGTAAGATAAAGAGTATGAATAAGGGTATCCATAGCTTCTCTATGCCAAAGGAAAGATCTTATGGTACCTTTGCAATGATCTTGATAATGATTATAAGGGTACTTTTTAGAGATGATGATAACGGACAATAATGAATTTAATGAACTCCATTACTAGAAAAGGAGTGAAAAAACCATTTGAGGGTTTTAAAGGGGATAATGTTCTGATATGAAATTTACATTTCCCCTTAAAAAAAATATAATTTTATACTTGATCTACCAAAAAAATCCTTCGATTATCCATTAAAAAACAAAAAAAAACATAGAAAAAACAACCCAGATACCACTGTGTACCTGGTACTAAGGAATTAGATACCTAATGAAAACCCCGAACTAAAACCCAATCACATTTCTCAAACCCCAATATTTCTCTTCTAAGAATCCTTATGATTATTTCTAGTTGTTTTAAAAACATAACAATAAAAAATATTTTAAAATGCTAACCTATAGTAATATGGGTAATTACAATCCCCCAAAACTATGTTGAGGTACTACTTCTAACTATTATCCACCCAAATTATTTTGGGGTGGGACTTCTAAACTTTGTCCCACAAAGGATTCCACGATAAAATATCCAATTACTATACCCTCAATAAATTTTATAAAAATTTATCAAAATAAACATATTAAATATATATTTTTAGAAAATAATTTCATTTCCTAAAATAGAGCTAAATTCTCAATGCTTCTCGATAAATTTCTAAAAAATATGTATACATTCCCATAATTTATTTTAAAAATTAACAATTTCTAATCATAAAACCAAAAAAACTTTATAAAATATTTTTAATTGTACAGAAATAATTATAATGTGACTTACCAAAAGAAATAATTTTATATTCATTCACAACTACTACTAAATGGTAAATCAATAATAAAAATTATTCACAAAAAACTATAATTTATAAAGCATGTATTTCTAAAACAACATAATAAAGACCAAAAGGTTTGACAAATCCAGTTTCTTATTTAAAAACTATATTTAGCGTTATTTAAAAATAACATTTCATTTTAAATTTATAACTCATAGAATATAGAAAATTAAAATTATTAATTTTCATTTTAATACATTTACCATAGTTGGTGAGATAACATGTAAATTATTCGACCCAATAAAACAATATAATTAATATACCAACCAATGAGTTAAGTAAAAAAAATGAATTTTAATTTATACATTAGTTATTTTGAATAATTTATCTAAAATATATTAAAATAATTATAATTTTCTATTTTTATTATCAAATGGTCAAAAAAACCAAAAAACCTTAAAATGACATTATATTTTTATAACAATTAGGTAGTAACAGAATGAAAATCCCCCCTAAATCCCAGTTATTTTTAATTACCAATAAAAAACATCGAACCAATTAGTTGATTAAAAAATAACAAATCCAAATAAATATTAAAATTTAAAAAAATGATTTTATTTTATTAATAAATAATTTTATAAAACTATGTGTTAAGTAAAACTAATTTCATTTCTTATAAAAAAAGATGTTACCATGGTCAAAAAACATTAAAATATATTTTTTAGATGTAAAAAAATAGCCAATAAAAAAACTGAAATTTTAT
This sequence comes from Viscum album, assembly GCA_963277665.1. Lineage (NCBI taxonomy): Eukaryota > Viridiplantae > Streptophyta > Magnoliopsida > Santalales > Viscaceae > Viscum > Viscum album. Next base: position 2,031,117,112 of record OY728146.1, on the reverse strand, counting down.
TTCGCAAACCATATGTAAAAAAAAATTATAAACAAATTCAATTTCTTTTTCATGAAATAGAAATATACCATTAAGTAACATTTTTGTATTTAAATATATTTACAATTTTTAAAAATATTTATTTATAAAAATGTATCTTCTAAACATCCATCATTATATAATCTAAACACATTGAGAAAAATAATTGAATTATAAATATGAAGGAAAATATTTAAGAAATTAATAAAAGAACATTGAAATATCACACAATATTATAGAGTATGTGAAAAATCATTTACCAATTTGGTTGACACTAAACAACCATTTTTTCCCTATATTTCTGGTAATTTACTTGATTTAAATTTTTGAGAGGCATATACCTTATTAGTAAGTATAATTATTTTAAATGGGAGTCAATAATAATATTTATATTATATATTATTCTATATAAATACAACTATAATATCAGTCTAGTCACAAAAATATTTGGGCCATATATACATTTTAAGATTTATAAGTAAAATTGGATGATTTTTTTAATGAAACACATATTCAAAGATAAACATTCATGTATATTTCATGATTACATTATAATGATAGTAATGATTAATTAGATGCAAATCCATCTTATTTCTTTATAGAAAATATATTTAATTTGGAAAAAGTATTCAATAATCAATAATATACAATACCAATAGGTAATTTTTAAATATAAATTTATAATCAATAATTAATAAGACCAAGCATACAAGGATATTATAAAAATATAATGAAACCTATCAAGTCACTACCAAACCCATTTTTACCACCAATACAACCCAACTCTTACTTACCACTACACCCTTTCCTAAATATCCTCAACATGAAACCCTCATGATCGACACCAACTCAGTGAACCATTGAACCTTAACAAAGCACCATAAAATTTATTATTATCTAAAAAAACTAAACCAAAATATTATAATATTTATTCAAAATGTAAATATAAACTATAATAGGCTCCCAATATTACTCATCAATATAACTGTGGTTTTAAAAATAAATTTTAAAAAGTGGAGTCACCAGTCTCATATCACATTCCTTTGTGAATCATTATCTATATAAAATATTATATATACCATAAAATATAATTATTCACAATATTCTATAATTTAATAATGAAAATAAATATTGGAAAATTATAATAAAAAAATACCAACCACACATTTATTTTTATTTTCTGACATCTCCAACAGCATGTAATTACCCTACCATGGACTCTCGATACCACCGTAATAAAGATACCGAATATTTTGGATTGTTTCACCATGTCATAAAAAAATTCATGATATAGATTTTGAAATAAATAGCGATAAAAAATAATTTTAAAAGTGGAAGGATAATAATATTTACCATCAACCAACATATATTATTCTTTATAGTGGAAGATAAGAACATAGCGTTAAAGGAGGATCCCCAAACACATAAATAAACAAAAATGAATTATTGATTTCTATGGTTTCCATGAGAAAGAAAGGGAAATTATTAGATCCAAATTAATATTTTTATGGAAAAGATTAAATAAATATACAATTATCTTTCATTATTATGTAAATAATATGAAAAAATTTGAATAACTTAATATACTAATTACCCACTAATTTTTAATTATTTCACACAAATACTCTAACTGCGTGTTTAAACATGTATTAGAATGTAATCAAATATTTAACCTAGATACACCTCTAAACTCCCATAAAAATAACCGACTATTCCAAAAATCATAATAAGGATAATTAAGACTTATATAACCTACTAAAATAATTGTATAAACAAACAAATATTCCAATAATTAAATAATTTAATTTATCTCAAAACCCATGCTTTACAACTGCCAATAAATTTTTAAAAAACTAACATAAACATAATGAATTACATAACATGCTGTCAGTGAAGTGAAATATCATTTCTGTGTGGTTGTGTAAGACTAATTAGTGAATTTAAATTATTTTTAACCAAAAAATGTATCTATAGAATGTATCGATCACTTATGACCTCTATTTCTAAGATGTATCCTTTACTTCATGGATTTTGAGAAGAACTATTTATTTAAAAAGGATAATGTAAGATGTTTTATTTAAGATGTGTATCAATAAAAAATTGAATCAACTTTATTATAGATTCATTAATATAGGTATCAATTGGATTCAACTTTTTTAACACCTTGTTATTTTAAAATAACACTACATTCAATATCATATATGACTTGAAACATCTATCTTAAGTGAACCATAAAATAATTTAATTTTAAATATGTGAATTATTAACTTTATGGTAAATTTGTGGTTTAAATAATAATAAAATAATTACAAAAAAATATATAAATTTTTATATAATTCCAATGTATTGGTAAATTCATTACATATAAATACAAAAAATTTCAATTAAGTCATTTTATGTATCAAAATAAAGTTTTATTTAAAAATTATTTTGTTTAATTTTTTTGAGTGAATATTAAAATTTATTTCTAAAAAAACTGAGAGATGTTAAGTGATAAAATGGGTATCATTTTTAATATTATCATATCAATATTATGTTAGGGTGAAATTTTTGATTTTTTTGAAAGATTCATTGTTCTGTTAATAGTGAAAAATTCTTATTTGTTTTTGTAAAACAAGCACTTATTTTCATTAAATAAATTAATTTCAAATCCCGATTTGATCTTATAGTAACAAAAAAATCATTTAAATACGAAAAAGCAGTTAATTACATATTAATTATCATTGAAGCAATTTTTAAACATGTACATTTTTGTAATTGAAAATTCATTTTTGTAAAAATCATTTTTCATTGTATTTTATGAATTTATAGTGAAATTGATATATGAACTTCTAGAAAATCAATCCTGAAAAATGAATTCAAATATAGAATTAATAAGTTCATATTTTTTAAATATTTTACTTTTAATTTTGTTCATTATGAATAGTAACTATTGGAAATAGTTTCTCTCTGGGTAAGGGAAATGGAATTAAGGTTGAAAATAATGTGGTACATACTAAATATACCCCAAACACATTTATTTACATTATTTGATAAGTGTTCTTGAAAATAAACATATAATTTATAAATAGTGGTAATTGTTTTCTACTTTCTGTTGGTAATGACTTTAATATGATTGTAAAAAATAAATATAAAACATTCAATCTCTATATTTTAATATCATTAATATTTTTTTCTGTGTGATAATTTTTTTTATGTTATGTGATAATTTTTATTAAAATATGAATGAATTTTTTATCATATTATTTATATACATTTTTATTTATTAAATAACTAACAAAAATCCTTACGAACACTTACCCAATGTTTATGAAAGTAGTAGAAAAATCATTTAAATGATTTGAAAGCCTATAAAAGTAATATTTTAGGCATTATTGTTTCTATTACACTAATTTTTTAGATAAATATTACATATTAAGAATTTTTTTAAAATATTATATTCATCTTAATTTACAATCTTGAAGCCATTAAATTAAAACTATATGAATAGTATAGAAATTTTCTTTAATGGTATATTTTGTTAAATAATTTAATATTTAATGATTTAATATTAAAAAAATCATATTTATTGGAAAAAAATGTGAAATATTGTATAATATCATCGATTTTTCATTTCTGTTTTAGATTTACATTTATAGTAACTATTATGGACCCAAAAGAGTAAAAAACCATTGATATTGTTGTAATCACCAAAGGGGTTAATTTGGGGGCAAACCTAAGATATATAGGTTAAAAACACCTAAAAATATATAAATTTTATTAGAAAAGAAAATTTAGTCTCTTAATCATCTTAAATTTTATATACATAAATTTTGTGCCACTTTTATTTTTAAAATTAATTTATATTAATTTAAAACATTAATTATTTCTAATGGTGCCCCTCTACTCACTTATAAAATGGAACCAAATTTCCCCTATTAAAAACACATTTTTGAACTATATATTGGTTTTTAATTTCTTAAATACATTAAGATACTTCTTCTACATGATATATATTATTTTTTATCTTCAAAATACTAATATATAAGGCTTAATAAGTAAGATAAAAATATTTTTTTGAAGAGGAGTAATTACTCTAAATTGTGCCTTTTCATTTTACATATTCATAAAAATCTTTCAAATATTATTGAAAGATGATGGTATAATAAAATTAGTATATAATATATAATTATATGTTACTTTGAATATTATATAACTCGTTCCATCTACTTTTCCATCAAATTTTAATGAAAACATTGCTCGCGTGTACATGTTGACTACCACTACTAAGTAGTGATGTGTTTAATTTACGACCATTACCTCTAATGGAAATGTATAATTTCTTATTCAATGTATATATATAAATGATATTAATGAAACAATTATCATTATTTAATAATGTTGTTTTACCTTTATCTATACCCATATTTCAATTTGAAAATGATAACTTTTTTGTGTGTAATTGAGGATTACAACCTCGATAATGTGATGTGATTTATTTTTCATGTATACTATTAATGGATGGTTATAATGTTATATTTAATTCATCAAATGGATAATTATTTCTTTATAATTAATCTGAAAATTATGGAATAATTACTATTTTAACCATATTAAAAAAACCAAATTCATTTTTCAAATGTGAACTAAACATCATCAAAACATAAAATATTAAATTAACTATTTAAATATTTAAATATATCATGAGAAAAAATATTTAAATTGTGTAAAAAAATATGTAAACCTATAAAACGATATTATAAATTTAAATAACTAATATATTTATATTATAAAGAAGTTAATGAATGTCCGTAGTTTTTCAAGACCCAAGGTAGGGGATTTCACATCTCAATTTCCTTTCATTAACACATATTCCATTTTCACCAAATGATAACTTTTTTATGGTGTATAATAAAGAGTATTAATATATTTTATATCTTTTTTTTATAATATAAATAGGATTTTAATCCATTTCATGTTCACTTCTTAAACGTCCTTTGGTTTCAAAAGTTACAAAAGACATAATGGATATATAACCTTAAAAGACACATTTTAAATATTTTATTGATATATTTTAAAATATTTTTACATGTTATTTTATTGAAGTTTAATTAAATTAATAAAATATTTATAAATTCAAATTTAACCACCCCTTTACATTATTTGTAATTTATTTAAATTGAATCTATTTTTTCTGAATTTCATATAAAATATTTTCTAAATACAAAAGGAATGTTTTTTAAATATATGAGATCAACGAATTTTTACACCAAAAAATCATTAATTTATATTTATATTCATATATAATACTCAATTATTTTTTCAAAAAAAACCCTTACCCCCTATTTTCTTGGTATTATTTTCCTGAAAATACTATTTTAGAGAAGAGAGATATATCAATATCTGAAAGTGTTTTTCTTGTGGTCCTCAAAGTATGTTATGATGGCAATGATGATAAAAATGAAAACATTAATGTATTATGTAAATGATACTATTTTTGATAATTGGTATAATTATGGGTGATCATGATATATCTTATGATGATGGGTGATCCATATATATCCTATGATAACAGTTGTGTATAATATTGCTCTCTAATGAATTGGGTAAAGGGGAAGTCTTGACCGACTATAGGTTTCTACAAAGTGGTTAGTAGAATATGTTGGGTTGGTTTTTCCATTTTCAAAAGTGATATGAAAATTTTCAATTCCTGATAATTATTTTTCTTAGAAATTATTTATATCACAAGGTAAGGTAACGATATTTTTTTAAGGGAATGATTATTACCTTTTTGGGTAAAAATGTACATTTGTCAGATTTTTTCTTTGAGGGTTCTCATATTTTATAAGAAACCCTCATGACTATGTATTTATATTAATGTTTTATTATAGTTGTTTCAATGAATGACTTTATATAGTAAATCTAATCTTATGTGTGAGAAAATAATTATTTTATCTCATGTTTTTCTTGTTAAATTACAACTATCTTATAACACCAAATATTTTTGAGAATGAATAATTAATTTAAAATTTTCTACAGGTCCTTTTTCAAATTTATTTATCATCCCATGTCTTAAAATTATTTATAATAGGTACTTAGTATCATTAGAATTTTTTTTTAAATTCATAGTTCAAGATATTGATGTTAACATGAACAATGAAGTTGTGTCTTAATAAAGAACTTTTAGTTTTTAGAAAATGGATATTATGTAGAAATGTTGACTTTGAATGATTTTTCCATAATTATACAAAACTATAGAACTAATAGGTCCTTATTTATTTATGTGATTCAATTTTTTTCAGTGATGTTTTTTGTTTTGGATCACTAAAATTGGGTAATTATTTCAGATATTAATGTTAGAAATGTAATCATTATGTTTTTAGAACCAGATCATGGAGTAAGAGTTTGGGGATCTTATATTTTTTATTAGAGATAGGTTTAGAAAGCTTTTGATATTAGGATATTTTTTTGTGATATTAACTTAGGCCTTATGGATACCATCATGGGTTTATAAGGATAATGTTTACCCTCTGATGAAAGGAGTAAAAAAATGTTAGGTTTTGAGTGATGGGATTTGAAGGCGATTTATTATATTTTAGGAGACATTTTATTGTATGGAGATATAATTAACCCATAGGTTCAATGTTAAATATTATTAAGGAAGGTAGATATGAGTCCAAATTCGCAGGTGTTAGAGAGGGGGGCATTCTAGCCGATGATGGTGGATTGTGGAGTGACGTGGATACCAGTGACATTGATGTGCGAGTTAAAGAGACATGAAAAATATCTTTTGATCCTTTTATATAACTCATAGATAATAAAATTTTTATTATAGTTGTTCATGCATTAAATATTAATAATAATCATTTAGAGTAAAAGATGAGATAATTGTGGAAACTGATTGAAACACATAACCAAAGGAAACAATTTCATTTATATATTTGAGAAAAAATCAAGTAAGGAGATATCCTTTTTCTTATTATTCTAAATAAAAATATAATTACTCAACACTAGGAAACTTTTCTTAAAATAAAAATATAATCATATTATTTTCATTTCAGATGAATTGTTAGTGTTCAAAATACCTTGTTGATTTTTGGTTTTGTTGTCCTAAACAACATAATAACATCATTCTCTATCAGTTTTCAGGATTTGGAAATTAGTCTTCCTCTCAATGTCTATATTTTCACTACCCACTGATTTTCTCCAATTTGAGAATCCAGTTATGGGTTATTTCATAGGACCTTCTTATTTTTCTTTACCTCTTTTCAAAAGGAAGTAATATTAACCCTATTTACAATGTGGGTTTTCAATTAATAATTTTTCAAAAGTTAATTTTTTTATTAAAAATATCATAATAAAATTTTGTTGAAAAAATTTATTAAATGTAGTGGGGGAATTTAACACCCATATATCTTAAAATAACACTATGTTTGATAGCAGATACGACATGAAAAATCTAGCTTAAAGACACCATGAAATAATGTAATTTTAAACATTAAAATTATTATATAGATGTTATATTCGATATTAGAATAGTAATAAACCAATTATGAGAAATATTTATAGTGTTCTTATGTAAATATAATTTATGGATCAATACATAAAACATAAGTACTCAATTTTTGGTAATGTGATTTTATGCTCTGAGAATAAATTTATTTCAAAAATGTTTTTTTTATTTTTCCTTGGGGTTAATATTATAAATATTTTTGTAAATTTTGTAATTGTATTATAAAAGGATAAAAATTTTAAAGCCATTATAAGAATATTATATTTTGGATAATTTTTTTGGATTATTCTAAAGTGATTAATTCTTCAGTTAATAGTAAAAAATACCGATTTTTAAAACGATCACTTATTTTCATTAAATAAGGATATTTAAAATTAAAAATTTATATTAATGTAACATATAAATATTTTAATTATAAATATTAAAACTAATTACACATAAATTATAAATATACTTTATTTTGATATACGATTATATTTTGTCTTAAAATATCATTTTTACGAAAACATTGTTAATTTAGTTTTAAATATATATAGAAAAATTGATTTATTAAACATATATAAATAGAATATATTAAATTCATTCCTTATTATAAATGAATATTTTTCAACATGGATATTTAACATTTATTTTTTTCACTATGAATATTAACTGTGATAAATAGTTTTCCTCTTGGTTTGGGTAAATTTGGTTTTTATGATTAAAAAAAATGTGGTAAGGCCTAAAAATCTCACAAATAGTAGTATTAATTTTACTTGAAAACTATAATTAAACCATGGCCATAAAAGTTTCAAGAATGTGTAAACTTATTTTATCTTGATATTGTTAATATCCATAATATAATTTTATATAAATTATAAAAATATATCACACTCTTTTGTTACTGTCATTAATATTTTTTCATGCCGATAAATAAAGATTATGGTTATTTATACATTATTAATTAAAAATTACTTTTTTCATGGTAATTTGTATTTTTATTTTGTGATAAAATAATTACCTTAAATTATTACACAACAGAAACACAAAGATTATCCAAGAAGTAGAAAAATCATGTAATATTTTTTAATAACTCTAAAAGTAATATTTCATGGGTGAGTTATAGATTCCCACAAAATTTTTAGATAATTATAACCTATTAAATATTTGTTAAAAATGTATATTCTAATTCTACTACAATATTGATGTCATTAATGTAAAATTATTTGAATATTTATGGAAATGATTTTAATAGTATATTATATGAAATAGTATTTTATTCAATGATTTAATATTCATAAAAATTTTACATTATATTAAAGAATGATATATGTTAAAGCATATAAACCACTATATCTTTAAAGGTAACAACTATTATAGAAACTTCATTGAAAATTAAAGAGTAAAATACATACGTATCATGGTAATTGTTGTAATTGTTTTATGAAAATAATATCACATGTTACCGATGTCACTTTTTCTATTCGTATTAATATGTTTTCATGAAAATAATTTTATTTCAAAAAGTAAATTATTGTTATCTTATTTTAAAGGAATGATTATTCCCTTTTGATTAAAAAGGAATACTTTTATATTTTATTATGGGTTCCCATTTTTTATAAGAAACCATCATGAATATTAAAGAGACCCTATCTTTTTTATACATTAATATTAATTTGGATTTTTGGAATTATTAAAACATTATACAAACAATCACCCCAAAACCATACTTGTATAGTGCCTTCAGAAACATGGAAACTTAAACATTGGTATATAAATAAGAAATATCATCTACCAACAAGTTATTCTTAACTCGAACCCTTATTATAAAATCCATAATTAATACATATATTTTTAAACAAGGTAACGAAACATAAAAAGGGGTGTTCTCAAATGCACAGTAAGGGTAAAGAAATGATATAAAATCATAATAATGAGCATAAGGGTATGATAATGTGATCATAACATTGAATGATTATACCTTGAATTTTGTAAAATCATAAACATGAATCATGAAATAAATCATGGATGTTCACAAGACATGAATAATAATAAAATAAATGACATAATATATAAAAGCAAAACATAGGAATAAATCATTGAATTATGGCACACACATAAGCATATAATATTATTCCCATAGTCGACAATTCATATTTTCCAAGACCATATTGGTAGTACTGGTTCACTCTACATACCATCTTGGTAGTCATGGATTACTTCTATGGCCATATTGGTAGTCGGGGATCACTCCTCATACAATCATGGTAGTCATGGTTCAATCCCATGACCATTTTAGTAGGAAAGGATCATTCCAAATACTATCTTAGTGTATCTAATGAGATGTAAATATTTACCGAATGCAGTGGAGGGAGACATAGGTCCCACGCATATCATAGTGAAATCATACATACATGTGTGACAAGATCATAAAAAATGACATCATAACCTAAGAAATTAAATAGGCATCATAAACATGTAATCTTATCATAACCAATGAGAAAATATTCCCGTTTCATAATAATTTCATCCAATGAACAACCCATGCAAGAAAAATTTATTTCATTATTATGTAACTCATGAATGATAAATGAGTTTTATAAAGACCATGGAATTTAAAATAACCCATTCAGATAAAGAATATAAATGGAACCTTTAAATCATTTACTATAGAGGCATGTGTGACATCAAAAAATGTATTCAAAGATGCAAAAAAAATTGAAATATGTTTCAAAAAATACTTCTTGAAGAAAATATAACTTCTTCTCAAAAATTTATTTCTTATACATAAAACCATTTGAAAATCATTTTATTAGAATATTTTATGAATAGTTAAAAATAATACTTGAAATTATTTTTAAAACATTTTCCATGAACTCTTATAGAAAAAGATGTTAAACCTATTTCAATGTTTTTCTTAGAAAAAACATTGAAAAATTTAAAAGAAACCATGAAAATTTTTAAAAAACATTTCATTGAAAATAATTTGGAATCTAATAAATAAATATAGAAAACTTTTTGAGAAACATTTAATTGAAAAAACATTGAAAATTTATAAATAAATACTGAACATATTATAAAAATTTCTTCATTTAAAATAACCTGGAAAACATATAAAGAATTCACGAAAGAATTTAAAAAAATATTTCATTAAAAATATATTTTAAAACATATAAATAAAGATTGAAAATGTTTCAAATTCATTTTTTCATGAATAATTAAAAAAAAGAGTAAATGTGTTTTGAAATCCATTTCATGAAAACTTTTAATATTTTATTGAAAAAAATTTGAAGAATATATTTCGTGGAAAATAATAGGAAAACATAAAATAAATATTGAAAATGTTTTAAATAAACATATTTTAAAATAAATTGAAAACCTATAAATACATCTTTAAAAAATTTTGAAAAATATTTCATTGAAAATAAAATGAAAACTTATAATGAAATCATGAATTTTTTGAAAATTATATCATTGAAAATTGTTTGAAAATATATAAAGAACACAAGAAAAATTTTGAAAACCAATTCATTAAAATAGTTTGAAAACTAATAATGATTGATTTAAAATGTTCAGGAAAAAATTTATTTTAAATAAATTTAAAACATATAAATAAATCTTTAAAACATTTTGAAAACCATTTTTGAATTTTTTTTTGGAAAGAAATTAGATTTCTGATCGAAGAGAGAGTAATGTTAGGGTTTTTTTTAAAACCCTTTTTACCTATATTTCCTAACAATGAATATTAAAATGGTAAAAAAACATTAATAAATCAAGAATAATCTTAGTAAATGAAATTTCACTAATGTTCTTGAGATATGGATCATAATATTTCATCAAAGGGAGCGTAAACAAAAACAAACTCAGAGGGTGATGAGATTGTTTGAATAAACTCATTCCACTAGGAAACTTTGAACAATACTACCCCAGTAAGAAAATGAAATTACACGAATCTTAATATCACTTTAATATAAATAAATTCTTGATATAGTTTTTCAAAGGTATTATATACTCTTCATGGAAAAATATAGTTTCATAACATTTCATGTGTCTCAAAGAAGGCAAATTAAGACCGAATTACATTACCGATATGGTAACTTTTGAAACAGAAATCCCAAGAAATAAATATACTCAAGTAGATATTTAAATACCAATAAATTTTTGTATAGTAATCATATAATACATCCATTGGTAGTATAAAAAGAACAAACAAGTAATGATTTGTGAATAATGCTTCTGTCTCACAGAAGTAATAAGTGAGATGAAATTCCCATACCCTGTGTCTTGACTGTCACCATACTCATAAAAAACTACTTTATAAAAAATATATGTTTATTATAAAAATATCACATAACCATATTAGTATATCTAATATGTTATATCGTCTTATTATGGATTTATGTTACTCACTTGTTAACAATTCTATGCTAAGGTTTCACTTTGGGAAATATTCGCTTTGTTCTTTTCTTGTGCCTTAATTTGTTTTATATTTGGTACTTATACATATATAATGATTTCCAGAATGTAAATAAAGATAAAAATATATTTTTTATTCATTATATATATATTATTATAATATATATAATATATTTTAATGAAATGGAATACACCGTTAGTGGAGGTGGTAGGCCGTACATACCAATAAATGATGTTTCTGTTTAATAGTCATATTGAATGAAAGTAAGTAAATGAAATATATTTATATATATCTATATATATATATATATATATTTATTATTGTATAATTATCATATCATATATATAATATAAATTATATAAAACCAATTTTAATACATTCCATGTATTGTATGACCGAATCACATCCCTTTGAGTGGGCGATAGTCCACACTTCCTCAAGCAAAATAATCAAATTTACATCAAGTGGAATGCATACAGTTAGGTGTTTTAAGATAAACTTAGGATGATTAAAAATAATAAAAATAATATATAACATATATAAATATATTTTCCATCAAAATTTCCCTGATGAGAGGTATTAATAAAAAATAAACAATAATCATTTTGTGAGAATATTGTTTACTGTACACATAAATAGTACATTTGTTTTCAATTAGACGGAGTTGTGTGTTTGTGTAAGTCAAAAACATTGCATAATAGCATCATATTAAATTTAATATAAAGGTTATTTCCTAAAATAATAGAATAAATAGAGTTGATGGGGTAGACAAATAAAATAAAATATAGGGGCACGAGAGAAGTCATTACCTCATAATCAGGTAACTCCTTTTTGATTGTGCCAAAATGATTCCTTATATTGATTTTTTACAAAGTTGTGTCTTATAGAATTAATTTAGGGATGTTGATAAGTGTATTTGGTAGATGTAGTCAGATCATATGTGGTTTGAGAGGAGTAAAGAAAAATTAGAGTTCTTAGACTTTTATAGGGTAAGGAAAGGACACACGAGACATTTTTGAAAACAATTTAGGCGTAACCCTGGATTTACCTAAAAAAAGTCATAAAAACCTAAAAAACTATATAATTAATGTTTTATTTCCTATTAAGATCTATAAAATGTGTTTTGACAAGTGTATTGGTCATATTGTGTCTTAAACCTAATGTTTAGTATATTGTTAACCAAGTTTTTCTCTAAAACGTTGTAATTAATTTTAATCACATTCACTATTTTTTTGGTCAATAAAAAATTTTACCTTATAAAAAATTATAAATTATGGTTATGGAATATATTTAACCCATTTTTCTAAATTCTAATCACATAAGTGGTAGAAATTAAATTAATAATAATCCGGCTCACAGGACGAGACTATGGGGTTTTAATGTTAAAAGTTAAAAGGTTTGCTAAGTTTTTACAGACAGTTTCAAAGTCAAATTGATTCCAATAATCTAAATTTGATTAATTTATAAATTTACTGTCTAATTTACCTTTATAACCAATTTAAATTTTCATTTATATTTATAAATGAATTATATTAAAGGATGTTTTGAATTAAAATTCAATATTTTTCACCTTCATTAAAAAATGAAACCTTACTAAAAAATAAAAAAATTATCCTAACCTATTTTTTAGGTTTCTATTTGAAAGAAAATATTTATTTTAACATATTAATTCTAAAAATGTTCTTGAAAAATTATTTAAAACAGTTTATATATTAAAATGTGGTAAAACTACATTTATAAAAATATAGGTTTTAAGCATAAATTTTGTTGTTGTTTTATTATATATATAAAATCTATTTGATGATTGTAAAAAAATTATTATTTAGATATAGAAGATAAATTTAATTAATATCATGAACTATTAGTAATTAATTTAACTTCTTAATATATATTAGCAATTTTTCATATAAATATAGACTTTAATAAAATATATTTATTTATATTCATTTGGGTTTTATATTTTATTCTGATTATTAGGTAACTAATGAACTCAACTATACATGTTAATAAGTTAGTAAATCCTATAATATTCAATTTATTTCCCTTTTATATGCTATTAAAAAATTATAATTTAATAATAAATTAATGTTTAGTAATACTCATCCTTGCATGTTACCTAATCCATCGAGGAAGTTTATCTTGCGTGTAACGTAATCTCAACTTATTGTTCTTTGTAGAGAAGGATAAAATTTATGTTGAATGTAGTGAAATACTACTTATTATTTTTCAAAACATAAGGTAGACAATTTGATTTAATATGAAATAAACAATTTCCAATGTGTATGAAATGAAAAATATAAAAAATATAAAATTAATTTAAAAAATAATAATTCAAAAAATATAGATGTGTTACATTCAACCCTACCCTAAAATGGACCCCCTTGAAATTATTTTGGGTTATAAAAGGATTAATTATTTAATGTGTCATTCATTGATTCCCACAATATTAAAATTAATACTAAAACCTTATATAAAAAGCAGAATGTTAGAAAAATAAAAGTTACCCAACGTAACATATAACTAGGGTTCCACATGAGGGTACACATTTTTCATGTGAAAACATTGACTTGATGGATAATTGTAAAAATTTATAGGGAGTTATTAAGGTAATCCATAACAAACATGTGAATGATCGAATAAAAGTTGATAGCCTCAATGTCGTAAATATATGATTACTTATAAGTCCAACAGTTAAACAAAATTTATGGTATTAGGACAATTTTTTTGATCATTATCTTATATTTGAGTACTTATTTTATTAATCATGAATATACAGAAATATACGTACATTATATATTTTAATAAATAAAATATCAATCTTTTTTTGTGATCTTAACTATTTCTAATTCGTTCATTAATTCAAGAAATGGATATCTATAAAGTAACTTTGTTTCCCGAAGCACTAAAATAAACATTTACCAGATATTAAATACCATAAGAGATTGAAATGTATAACTATTTAGAAATATCTATTATGAAAAACAAATATGGATAATACACTAATATATAGACATAAAAAGAAACACTACTATTTTATGAAATGTAATTATTCATCAGAAATAATTTTACATTACCAGGACATCAGAAAGGCAAGTGGTAGGCATGAAACACTTATCAACCATCTGTCATGGGCTCATGATTTGTGTCATTTCCTGAATTTATTGTTTATCGGCCAACATACATGATTTCATTTTCTAAAAATAAACCAATATGATTTAAAAAAATACAATGGACAACCGTAAAATAATGTTAATCACAAGGCAACCTTTTAACCAAGGTTTTAACTACAATCTCAATACATAAATACTTCAATTGGTGTTTAAAATAAAATTTCGATGAATGGTTAAACTTATAAACCTTTTTAAACATAAAAATAAAAATAATAAAAATTAAGTCATAAATATATATAACATTACTACCATCTATACCACAAAGTATCTCATGGTGGTCACATTCAAAACATGTGAATACCTTCATCATATATTCTCTTGAAACATTGTAATAACTTATATTATTATAAAAACTTCTGAAAAACATTCATGATTTCTTATTCCATATATTACTAAATATATTCCATAGATAAAATAATATGTAAATTTAATCCATGATAGCATAAACTACTTTTGAACAAGTCCTCAATTTGTTCCCAGGTAATATACACCATCTAATTTACATTATACAACATATCTTTATATAAAAAACATTATAGTAACATATGGAAAATATTAAGTGTTATCTTTCCCCTAATAATTTTATTTCCATGCACACAATATTGTCATTAAATCACTTTTATATTCCATAAGAAAAATTTAAGAAAATATTTTAAATACTTAAAAAACATAAACTAGACAATCCTTCTTTATTTAACCTTTAATATAACATAATTCATGAATCTCATATACATAAAAACCATGATTATTCCACTTCATCCATAATCAATAAGGATACTATCACATTTCATTACTTAATATTTCTTTCATTTTACATTTCTTCTGTAGTCCAACCATCTTCGACAATATAATCATTACATGCACTATCTCGATGATTCTCGTTAGGAGCATTCCAATTAGGACACAAAGTTATAAAATGAATATTTATTACACACTTAAAACCATGAAATTAAATTATGTATTATGGTGGATAATATTCACATCCATTTCATTAACCAGAATCCACATTTTTTCGTTGCATTCACCTACTTTATGTCCATATTTCCCACAGTAAAAAATCATCATTTTTCCCTAAGAAACTCAATTTTTCAATTCTTACCACATTTATGACACAAAGGAAACTGAATATTATTTCTTCCATGGTCTCTATTAAAAAAAAATCTAAGCGAAATCATTTATTATTTTCCCTTGTGTGTTTGAGAGTTGGTTAATGTACACGCTTTTAATCAGGCCCCATAAAAATTTATTAGACATAATGACATAAGCTTTCACTCCAGTGATAATCCCAATTGAATAATCATTATAAAATAATAAATCACATTCAACATTAATCCATATCCTTTTGGTTCTCAACATTGAATAAAACCACAATCATAGTTTGATCATTACTTATAATATTTGAAAACCACATATTCATGAAAAGGATTACTTATATGATGTCTCAATAATGACACCATCCTTAATATAAAACACCCTAGTTTTATCCAAGTTTATTTATATCAAAATTATATTTAAATCCTTCATGATGGTTCATGAAAAGTTTGTGTATTCACGAAGCATATACCCCCTGAGGTCCAAGCTAAGTGTGGAATGGCACCCCTTATTGTGTACCAGATGTCCCCTTGTCAGGGATAGAACATCTTGTTAGAGTTTTCACCCTTATATATATATATTCTAGAGCCACATCCCCTTATAGTATCTAGATATGGATTTATTTCCAGGAAACCACTCATTCTACTTTTTACCAAAATTCCATGAAATTTTCATATACTTTTCCTTACCCTAAGTCTTATCCCTACACATATCCTTAGGGTTTTAACTATGGTTTTATAATCATAGATTCCAATGTTTAACTAACAATTTTTATTGATACCATTATAGTGTCCATAAATTTTTATACACTAACATTATTTAAAATTTGTTGTATACATAGAACACTATCCAAACAGACGCTCAAATAAAATACTAGTTTAGTGCATTTAAGGATATAAGAACATAGGAACAGGTACATAAATGAGCTAAATAATCTTACACTATGTTCATCTTGACCTGTAACCTTTTTAGACACAAAATAATTAATATATTTCCTGAAAAATTGGGGAAAGAAACATAAAAATGGTTGATCTTAGAAGCTGGGTAAGGGTCTAAAAGGAAGATATATATTCCTAAGAATCATCATAAGGGCATGATAAAATGATCATAACATTGGAGGATCATAAAATTTATATCATAAGATTATAAACATAAATCATTGAAAAATCATAAAAGTTTATAAGACATTAAGTTTAATGAAATAAATAATGTATGTGATGAAAGAATAAAATATGAATAAAAAATGGAATTGCAGCATACATATAATCATATAATATTATTTCCATAGTACCAAGGGAAATAATATGAATACCATATTTGTAGTTTGGTTCCCTCCACATAACATCTTAGTTTCCCTGGTTCACTCCCATGGCCATATTAGAAGCATGAGTTCACTCCTCATATAGTCTTGCTAGTCCTAGTTCAATATTATAGCAATATTTGAAGTCAATTTTCATTCCAACGAAAATCTTATTCTATAAAATGAGATAAAAATCATTACCCAATGCATTGGGGGAGAAATATTTCCAACCAATTTCATAATTAAATCATTGATACATGTTCCAATATGTCCTCAAAATTCATATAACTACCCATTAAATATAATGGAAATCATAAATCTGTATTCATATCATAACCTAATGAAAATGATATAGGTTTCAGAATCATTTTATCAAAATCATAACCCGTAGAAGAGAATCGAATTTCATAAACATATATCCTATGAAAGAGAAATGGGGTTCATAAAGACCATGAAATTAAGCATAACCCATTTAAAGAAATATATGAATGTAACCTTTAAATGATTTCATATAAAGGCATGGGTAACATTAATATATTTCATCTTTGATGAAAAATAATTTTGAAAAATATTCCAAAATCTATTTCTTGATAAAACCATCCTTTCTTTCTTGAAAAAAACATTTTAATGAAAAAAACCATTTGAAAATCATTTCCTTAGAAAATAGCATAAAAATTAAAAATAATAACTGAAATGAATTTTAGAACCTTTCTCCTTGAATACATATAGAATAAGCTTCAGATATTTGAAATTCATATTTATTTGAAGACACATTGAAAACGTTTAAATAAATCTTTTTAAATTTTTTTGGAAAACATTTCATTGAAAATATTTTTAAAATTGATAAATAAATGTAGAATTGTTTTTTGAAAACATTTCATTGTAAAAACATTGAATACATATAAAAAAATCGAGAAATTTTTTTGAAATACATTTCATTGAAAATAACATTGAAAACATTTAAAGGTATCTTGAAAACTTTTTAAAACCCATTTCTTTAAAAATAACTTTGAAAACATGAATATAAATCTGGAAATTGTTTTGAAAAGAATTTTACTTGAAAAATGTGAAAGAAAATTGAAAATTTTTTGGAAACCATTTTCCTTGATAACTTATAAAGAATGTTTGATAACAATTTGAAAACAATTTTCCTTGAAAAATAAATTGATACAACTATAATGAAATATTGAAAATGTTTTGAAATAAATTTCATTAAAAGTGATTTGAATACTTATAAAGAAATGTTGAATTTTTTTAAAAAATTTATTTGAAAATACATTAAAAACTTATAAATAAATCTTGAAAAGAATTTAAAAACTTTTTCCTTAAAAATACCCTGGAAAATTATAAAATATGCTTGAAAATGTTTTGAAAACCATTTCCTTGAAAATAATTTAAAAACATATAATGAATTATTGATTTTTTTTGGAAAACCAAATTCTTTTATAATAATTTAAAAACATATAAATATTGTTTGAAAATATTTTAAAAATAGTTTTATAAAATATGGGGTTTTAAAGAATATAAGTCTCCCATCGAAGAGAGGGTAAAGTTAGGATTTCATTAATACACTTTTTTATCTATATTATGTACCAAATATTTTTAAATTTTTACCAATACATGTATGAATCATGAATGACCAAAGGATATGAAAATTCATGAATATTCTTGAGATATGGATGAAAAGATTTAATCAACGGGAGCATCCACATAAACAACCTTGAAGGGTGATGATATTGGTTCAATAAACTCAGACCACTTAGTAAAATTGAACCATACTCACCATGTAAGAAAATTAAATTATTTTGAGTCTTAATATATAATTAGTAGAAATATATTCTTTATATAACATTTCAACAAATTTTTGTACACCTCATGTAAAAATATATGTGCATAACATGGCATGTGTATCAAACAAGTCAAATTGAAACAAAATTACTTTACTGATTTAGTATCATTTGAAAAATAAATATCATGATATAATTATAATCAATTGTATATTTAAATACCCATATATTTAAGTATATTAATCATAGAATACATCCATAGGAAGTATACACACCCCAAAAATGGAATATGTGGTGAATAAAGAATTTATATCACAAAAATAAAAAGTGAGATAAAATTCCCATACCTTGTGTATTGAATCTAATATTAATCATAAAAACCTACTATATAATAAATAATATTATTTCTAAATATATCACAGAAGAATATTATTTTATCTAACACCATATGTGGTTTGATTATGGATTTATATTATCCGCTTTCTCATAATCTATATTAATTTTTCACTTTGGGTAACATCTGATTTGTTCATTGCATATGTACTAATTTGTTATATATTTAGTCCTTAAAATTATATCATGATTTAAATAATTTAAATAATGATATAAGTATACTATATATTTTGTATATTTTTATTATAATAATCTATAGAATATATAAATATGAAATGCAATACACCATTCATTGAGATGGTTGGTCATACGTTCGCTTGAATTATGTATCCGTTTAATAGTCACATTGAATAAAAGTAAGTAAATTATATATATATTAAAATATAATTATTATATACTATATATCAGAAAATTTCAATAAACCCATCCTTAATACATTCCTTTTATTTTTTGAATGAATCAACTCACTCTGAGGGTCCGGCAGTCCACACTTCCTCAAACACAATTATGATATTTACACCAAAGGGAAATTATAGATATATGTGATTTAAATGTATCTAAGCAAAATAAAGGGATAATAAATGTAATATATAACATATATATAAATATATATATATATATATTCTATCATAATTTCCACCATGATAGGTGGTAATAAAAATTAACAATCATTGTTTTGTGATGTAGTACTTCATCGTAGACATAAATAGTATGTTTATTACCAATTAGACAGAGAAGTGTATAAGTTTAGGTCAAACCATGAGAATAAAAAACTCATAGAATATTTATGATACTAGTATTGTTATAAAAATCATAGATCAAAGAGAGTTAATGGGGTGGAGAAATAAAATAACACCAACGATCTTGAAAGAATTCGTTACTTCTTAATAGGGAAACTCCACTAGGTTTGTGCAAAATGCTTCCTTAGGTTTCTTTCTTCTCAATTGGTTGATTATAAGAAGAATGGAGGGATATTTTTAAGTGTATTGGGATGATCTTGTCTAATATATGCTTATTGAGATT
Organism: Viscum album; assembly: GCA_963277665.1. Lineage (NCBI taxonomy): Eukaryota > Viridiplantae > Streptophyta > Magnoliopsida > Santalales > Viscaceae > Viscum > Viscum album. Next base: position 2,031,096,441 of record OY728146.1, on the reverse strand, counting down.
TTTGAATAAAGGTAATAGTTTGTGGCCTTTTATAGGAAAGGGAAAGGTCACACTTTGTATTTTTTAAAACACGTTAGGTGTACCCACGTGTTTAACATACAAAATTCATAAGAAAAAAAAACAAACAAATAATGAATGTTTCATGGAAATTTAATGGATATAAAATTGTTCTGAAAATGTTTCTAGGTTTTATTGTGTCCTAAATATAAGTGTTAGTAATTTGTTAACCTAATTATTCTCTTAATTATTCTAATTAATTTTTATGACTTTCACTAAAATTGTTTTCAAAAAAATTTAAACTTATTAGAAATTAGAAATTATTCGAATAAAAAAAATGGAATCCGTTGTTCCAAATTTTAATCACATAATTATCAGTAATTATATTAAAAATAATCACATTGACAGGACGACACAACCAGTTTTTAATGTAAAAACATCCAAAAGTTTGCTATTTTTTTATACCCACTTTCAATGTAACATTGATTCCAATTTACTAAATTGGATTAAATTTTAAAATTATTATATATTTAAACTTATAAATTATATGAAAATATAATTTAATCATATATAGAATGCATTTATTTATGAAGACTTATTTTGTACTAAAATGGATACTATGTGGAAATGTGAAATCTGAACTAGTTTTTCCAAATTCTATAATATTCTATACCTAAATGGTTATTGGGTTTACATGTGATTCAATTTTTTTTGATGGTGTTGTATTATTTGGATGAATAAAATTTGTTCATTCTTTTTGGTATCAAATCCAGCTATGTAATGATTATATTTTTAGCCACAAATATGGGATTGAGGGTTTAGAGATATTTTACCTAAGGGAAAAGTAAATAATGAACTTATGTCACACCATTTGAAACATATTCCATTAACTCAATAATCTTTGTATAAAAATTTTACACATTAAATTATCATTTTAATTATAAAAATACAATAAAACCAAAATAAACTAACAATTTAATATCAATAATTATAAATAATTGAGATATAATATACAAAATATAAAATTCACTTGTATAAATAATTATATTTCAATTATTCCAACAGGAAGTATATGTTTATATCGCACCATGTGACAAATTTATATCAATATCGATGATATAATAATATTATATATCTATACTATATCAAATATAAAATTTTCATCATAATGTATGTTTATTTTTTCCCTCTTTATATCATTATATAATTCATCTTCTATTATTTTTAAAGTATTAAAAACTTATTTTTTATTTTTGATGATAATGGGACATAATCCTATATAAATTGATTCATTATAGAAAAACAGAAAACATTCCATCTTGTTTTTCCTCTTTAATACACTATTATGGTCATGATTGTTTTATTTTATTATAAATTATTGATAATTAATTTCAAAATATCTATATATATAACACAATTCTAAAATTACATAGTTGGGCCATCAATTCTCCCATTAATATACAAATAAATTGAAGTTGTGTGTTCTTTATGAGTAGTAAACTCTCCCACCCACTCTTAATTGTAATCTTTGAGGAGAAACATGATACATCATTAATTACCACACCATAACTGGGCTAATACTACGATATATAATCCATCTATAAATAACTAACATAACCTTCCAAAATTACATACTAATATAGCGAACCCCAAAATTCATTTATAAAGAAGATGAAATTATCTTCAATGTAATGAAAAAATGACATGAAACACCTCATTCAACTGAACCACCATTAAAGATAATGAAAATTCAACCAAAATCCAAACACTAATGGTTTAATTTGTGACAAAAAAACCCAACCTAACACCACCATAACACAAAACATTAACCTTATAGAACAACCATAGCGTGAAATACATACTACCTCCTATAGAAAAAATAACGTTATAAATATTTCCTTTCTATAACCTAATAATTAGATTATAGTAGTAGGTAAGAATGGACTATGAATGAAGAGTAACACTATAGTTGGAAAAACTAGACATTAACCAAAACAGAAAACCCTTATAAAAATTGAATAATTTCTGGGAGACTATAGACTATCCTAAAACAAATAAAGGCGAATTACCTACTAAAGAGAGAGACGACATCAATACAGGTTATGTTCACAAGATCTATGGTCAAATACTCAAGAAGTGTATTTATAAACTATAATTAAACCAGTTTGACTAATTAGGATGGGTTTAATCAAGGTGGTCGGTGAAAAAGTGTTAAGGATGAAGATAATGGTGTTTATAAACCTAAAAATGAAAAAAATGAAAAAAATGACCAAACCCAAACCCCATTACCAAATAAAGTATGATCCCAAATAGGATATTTTATCGAAAAAATCACCATTATAGTCTTGTGCCACCAAAAAACACCATTTCTAATGAGCTATGGTTATTTTAAAGCTTGGTAGGACCAGTACAAATGGAATGTAATGGCCTATCCCTACTAACAATGAATGAAATATTAAGACTGTTCTCCACATGGTTTTAATTTCACCCCCATGTATTCCAAAGGTTTAAAACTAGTACACCAATAGGTTATCTAGAATCTTAATGAATAATATAGGTGCAACTATCACGTCTATGAAGATGTTCTCAACACATTTTCAAACCCACGGTCTACAAGCACACAGTGAAAGGATATTTGAACCACCTCAGGAGGACTCATTTGATGAAGCTGTACTTCACCTTATAATGAATCATCACAACTTGAACTTGATTTTATCAAAACCAAGAAATATTGTGATCTCTCAAAAAAACCTACAAATTGATTTCATTACAAATAGTGTTTTCTAAGGGTTTTGTGAACACCAACCATATCATCACTAACTGATCTAGTAAGAACTGAGATATTAGAATTCTTTACATAATCAAGGGAACTGATAAGAAGAAATGCAAATTTTTACATGGACATTCATGGTTGTGTCCATTATAATTTTAGTACATGGTAAAACTCAATTTACAGAGTGATCCACGCCTTATAAGTTTTCTTATAATTGAATATACTGAAAAAGAGAATCATGCCACATAAGAGAATCCATCGACCACTAAATACGAGTTTTGGATGTGGTCAAAAATATTTTATAATAATTAAAATAAAAAGAGAAATCATATATAAAATTAAATTGATTCTATGATTGATTTAAAATTAGTTGTACATTTGATAACTCTCTAGAGTTACAACAACACATACTATAAAATTAAGCATAAATTTTAAAATAACTAACCAGCATGTCAAACAAGTAATACAATTTTATGAAATAAACCCTAGAATTGGGATGAGTATAAATCTCTCTACCTCCAATGTCATCCTACCATAGTGATGTCTCATGAATTTAGCATAAAATATCGAGGATGTGATGATTAAAAAAGTAAAATGGTTTTCTATACCATTTATCCACTCGAAGGGTTGCTTGTGTATCAGTGAATTATAAAATTACATACATTTTCACAGTGTAACATCATTTGACAGTATCTATAGGATTATTAGCAGTAAGAATCTAGGAATTTATGGCCTATAAAAAGAATAATCCCACAGTCATATAATCTGATATGATTGGAATATGGACAGACAACCAGTCATGTCATCTAACACTGAAGGGAAAGAAAAAGAAGGTTCACATGACCTACTAACATGATAAACACACTCTAGAAATGTATAACCATCTAAAACCAATAATTAAAAGATTCTCACACCTATAATAGGGGTCGAGGTGATGAATGACCACCAGTCCCTAAAAAATAATTGTTTTAGAAACTAAGATCCCTACACAATACAAGGACACATAAACAGAACCACAGAAATTAACATACTCACATGAATTTAGGTATGATATAAAGGCTCTGAGATATATACTTGCCACATTCTACCCCTCTTACTAAAACATAATGGTTGGTACCGAAGGCTAGGCCAAGAGAAGAAAAAGTCACTAGGCTTTATCAAATATCATTTTAGGCTAGTAAAATCACAAATTCAGAACTCTTGTTCCAATTCAAAGGAAATCATTAGGAAATATACAAACTACCATAAAATAAGTCTTAATGATAATAAATACTATAATTTTTTTCATTTTATCCAATCTATTTATTTACATTTCAGCTTTTAACATGTTAATGTCATAACTCGAAAGTATCAGGTACAAATTATAAGGCTGATGTACTTATAAATTTTTTTAGTTATGACTAGAAGTCCCATGAGCTTGTTTTATCAACCACTATTAAAAATTAATCTATTTTAATAACATGCTACCCTAATTAAGAAATATATCAAATAACATTCATTTTACCCATTCTATTTTTTTCAAATGGTTATGAAAAATGAGTTTAGTAAGGAAAATTACAATTCCATTATTTAAAGGAATACCCCATTTAGATATAAATTTACACTTTAATTAACAAATTTCTCATATAATTATAAGTCAAGAAATTAGATAATAGGTTTTTTATAAATTAATGAGGGGAATGGTTAAGTATTTTTCCACTATACATCTATATGTGAACTCATATAGGTGTCTTTAGAAAATTTAAATGAACATCAATATATAGAATATGTTTACCAACTTGGGGTAAATTACCTGGGAAGAATAAAAGGAATGAAACATATAAGGGTCTCGTCATATCCATCCTAGGTTAATCAACCAAATTAGTTAATTTAGTTATTAAATATTTAACACCCTTAGTGGGTTTATTTCATAAGAACAAGGAATGACGTCTGACTTACATTGGTTGAGTTTGGTCTATCTTATCAGGAACGTTCCCTAAATGACTCACATTTTTCTAGTAGTGAATTTAGGAATTTGTTCATATTGGTCATCATGACCAATACATAATGATACATTCCTTTATAAAGGAAACCGTATACTATAAGTACTTCAATTAGCATTTACACATAAGAACCACGGTTTAGTTAAATGAATTACTACTCCCAAGTTATAAAGCTAATTTTCAATTTTAAATTATAAATGACATTAATATAAAAATAACCATGTTTTGCCTTTGATTTTTGGAAAATTATAAGTTAGTTTGTAAAGTTTTAACAATTAGAATTTCAAGGAACCCATATACCTTATAAATTTTTGTTTTTCACACATCTAATTAAAACCATAAATGTTTCAGGCCATGCACAAATGGTCAATGGATAAAACATTTAAAAAATAGTTGGTTAAATAATGTGACACCATTAGACTATGAAGTAAAAACACCACTCAGGTTGAAGAAGAAATTTTATTCAACTACTAGTGAATAGATATTATATTACTGAATTTTATAATAAGAAAAAATTACAATTAACAATGCTGAATTACATTAAGAAATTAAAAATAAACATAAAAAACAACTACTTAAGAACGAATAACCCAAACATGGTTTACTGACAAATGTGCTAAACATGGAACAATAATCATGAAAACATGAAATGAAAATAAGCATAATGAGCAAAAAAAATAAGGAACATTAAATAGGTAAGCATTATAATAAAATACCAATGCAAATGTAACACTAAAAATTGATACTAAAATACCCAACATGCTATATAATAAAACAATTCTAAATATATGATACCTAGAACATCAATAATCCCCAAGAAATACAATCTACAAGGCATGAAATATTCATTCTATGTGAATACTCACTTTCCTATAATGATTCACATAATGATACATCCTTTCCATTCAATTCCAAGGGTAAAATACTATAAACCAGTATGTAGTGGAAAATAAGCCAATCATTCATGGTGAAATCTAAAACCACTATAAAATAATAGTATGAAAAAAAATCCAACCATTGACCACATGGACCTTTCATATTATGTGGTTTGATCACTCCCTGGAACAACTATTTACTAAGCTCAAACACATTTCGAGTCTCATTTCTACCAGCCCAAAATAGTAATACAAAGGAAGAAAAAAATATCTGCTACCACTTTTTAACATCCCGAGTTAACTAAATATGAAACAAGTAGATAGAACAGTCCCAACATGGACTCTAGAACGTCTCCCCATATGCCAGTGACAACTTATTAGTAGTGAGGTTCTAATGGGGGTATGTTGGGGAGACAATACCCTCAATATCAGCCTATTATTGTGTTATAAGAGTCAAATAAAAAATAATGTAACAGTTGATGTAATATAAAATTAAGACAAGTGTCGTGTTAACAAAAATAATAACTGATAATGATAAGAAGTGGCCAACACCAAATATCAATCTTTACATGCATGTCTAGATGATTCTATAAAATCCAAAGCATGTAGCTATATCATCCCATCCTAGATTCCTTTTAGTTGTGCCATGAGACGGTGGGCCACAATCCCTCTAGTGGTCCTCAACGACCTCCATAGGATCTCGATTAGTAGCTAGGGACTAAGGTTTATCCATATGGATACTCTGCATTCATAGATCATAATGGTCATATTAGTAACCAATAGATAGTCATTAGCGGAGGAAAATAAACGAATCAGACACTAGTAGAAGATTTAGTAAATAAATCAAAATAAGAAATTGATATATGGTGGAAGCATAAAAGCAATTAGAGATACAAAAAATGATGATGAATTTATATCAAATTTTAATACAAAAATATGAGTACAAGGAGCTGGGGAAACAATCATATAATAAATTTTGGGAAAATAATCAAATACGAAGAAAACTAATACTAAAAGCATCTCGAGCGTAGGCTTTATCTTCAACCATATGCTTCATCTTAATGATGTAAATCAATCAAGCATCAGAAGAAGCATTCTTACCTTTATCCATAAATGTGATCAGTAAATATTCATTAGTACCACGGGTTCTCCAAGAAAGGTGTGATATATAATCTCAATAGGTCAGAATCGATGGTGTCTAGGAAGATACGTTTCATTCAATAAATCACTGAAAATGTTTTATAATGAATAAATATAGATAAATAATCAATTAATTAATAAACACCTCGGTCTAGGATTCTAAATGGACACCTAACCAATTATACATACTTTAGGATCATCCTGAAGTATGAAAATAGGTACCAGTGTAATTCATAAATTTCAATCCAAGAACCATAGTGAACAATAAACTAAAGATAACATACCCCTTATCTTTTGTTTTGTCTTGTAGTCTCATTTCCACAAAATCATATAAGTAAGACCCCGTAGAAATGAGAAATGAAACATGTAGCACAAGAAATCAACATAATAAATCCATGGGTTGAGACCTGAGCCCATCCGAGGTGATCTAAATAGAATCCCAAGCATGTTTATAGGTGTCTCTGATAGAACCAATTCCACCATGTCTATCCAAGGTAAGCCATATATGCATTCCATGAATTACTAATTGCATGTTGAATCTAATTTTTTACCAAGTATCTTACATAGGGCACTGGGTATCTCTTAAGGAAATGGATTATCCATATTTCCAAGAGGCTCTTCCTTAGTTCCTCAACTAGGGAATTAGTTTCACTCATGAGGACAAGAAAACCACTCAGAGATCCCATACATAGAAAACCAAAGTATCACTCCCAGGTCATTGAGTAAATTCAACTGGGCATCGAGAGTCCATCCATGTCATCCTTTAGTTGGGACCCATGTTGTCTCCTAACCCATAGTAGGTGATCCACATCAACCAATACCCATCATAAGGCAAGGAATATATAAAATCACATTCCATCAAATTAAAATCATAAAACCATGTTATCATCATCAAACCAACTATACACAAAAATCCAAAAAACACGGAATAATTTATATAGTAAAGGATCAAGGAAGTAATAGTGATAATGGAATGAGGTTGAGGATAAGAAGAGAGGACTAGAATATTTGTAATCAGATGTCATTAATGATATTTCAAAATCGCAAGTTAACAATATTGAGTAAGTATAATATTCAATTCAAACCACATAATTCTGGCATATGTAATGAATTCAAGGTATAATGTATATAGAATGCAATAAATGGGTAGCAATTTTAGAAGATAATAAATATAAAAATCCAACAAAATTTCATAAGCAATTAAATATGAGACAAATGGAATAAAATATTTATCATACATAATGAATTTATGTAAATTTTGTTAGGGATGAAAATCAAGGTCCAATCTCATGGTCAACCATTTATCTTAATTCAAATTATATGTTAAGTAATTTAATCAACATGCAACTCACACGTGGAAATTTAACCATCTATAGTAAGGGAAATTAGACATTATGGTGGGAACACCCAAAGGGGTGTACAATGATGAGGATAACGGCCCAAATATGGGTTTTTTAATAAGGTAGTGTCATAATGGACATGGGAATACGACTTAATTGATTTATTTTAAAAAATCGGAGCATCATAGGAAGGGACCAGCTTAGAGAGAGAAAACACACCATTCAAAAAGAAACAAAATAGGAAGAGAAGACATAGACCACCTACCTCTATGAATTATCTCTCCACTCATTCATTTTCATGGATTAATTTGACCAAGAATGGAAGACTTCATAGGATTATTCAAACTCTATGAAAAAAAATTCATCACACCAAAATATTGAAATTGGTTTAAAAAAAACCTTCAAATATATTATAGTGGAAGATGGATCTTATCGATATTGATACAATAGTTCTGATAACAAGAGAAACATAGAATATGTATAGGAGTAACCAAGATCCCTATCATGAGAGGGAGGAGGCCACAAACATGGGATGAGGAGGGTGTTTACAAGAATGAATAGTGTATGAAAGAAAAATTGGTTTAAAATATTAAATAGGGGTTGGAGGGTAATTTTACCCACAACATACTATGTACAGTTGGGTAGAATGATTGGCCAAACTATACACCAACCATGCCCCATTATCATCTTCAAAGGGGCACACCACATGGTTTAACTAACCTTCCAAAAACTGTGTAGAACCTCTCTGTCTAAAACATGCTGGTGGTCTCATGGTCATGTGACCTAGGTTTCACTTTTGTATACAAACTGTGTGTCCCTTAAACCTCCCATTGTCTTCTACCTCTTTTTTTAGGGAAACTATGTGGGTTGGGTGGCATGGAGTCCTCTAAATATGCATTCCAGTCTGCCTATTCCCAATTCAGGGATCTTGGCTCTGAATGATCCCTAAATACACCTAAGACCTTTTTAAACCTTTTAGAAATCATTATTATCTATATTAACAGAATTTAAATAAAAATAATGTTTCATACCTCTGATAAAATATGGGATGTTATAACCTTCACTCCTTAATAAAACTTATCCACTAGTTTCTCTTTAAAGGGAGGTAAAATGTCATATGAGAAAAGATTTGACCACTATGCATGTAATTCAGCCACCTTCTCCAGGGTTTCATCATGTACATGTCTCTAAAGCCATAACACCAAGAACAGAGGAACTGACCTACTTCAGAAAACCTTCATGCATTGATAAACAATAAAATAAGATGCTCCCAGAAAGACACATCCATTCTAGCTCTATATCTTCATGATCAATCAAATGAGACGGGTTTGGGTGGTACTGTTGGAGATAAGATACGTGAAAGGATTTTTTTCTCGAATGATACCTCTAAGGTAGATTCAACTGATATGATACCATCTTAAATCTCCCCACTCTCCTAAAAGAATCAACATAATTAGGTGATAACTTTTCTTATCATCTGATTCATCTCGCACATAATCTTGGAGATTAATGAAAAAATAATCTATAAAAATAATCTAAATATAGAGGTTCACAATGAAATAGATACAAGACTTCTTCCCTAACTAATCTGTATCCATACACATCTGAATTAGTTGGACTTGTTCTTAGGCCTCCCAAACAATATGAGGACCTATTAGAGTTTCCACACCTACCTCTGTCCAGAATAAAGGATAATGACATAGTATACCATAAAGGGCCTCATATAAATCAATCTGTATTGTTTCATGATAGTGTTTTGTATAATAAAACTCATCTTGAAGGAATCTATTTTCCCAAAAAACCTCCAAAATCAAGAACAGATATCTGTCGCATAACCTCATACATTTATATGTTCCACTCGGATAGCCCATCACTCCGAGGATGAGATGTAGTAATCAAGATCACTTTCAAACCTAGTGTATTTTAAAATACATTCCATAAACATTAGGGAATCTTTCCAAATAAACCAAAAAATGGTAAAATGAAGAACAATACAATGTTTCACTATCTCCTTGACATAAATCATTTATAACTCATTAGTAGAGAAGGTTTATTGGATTAGTAAGAAGTTCCTGATCATAGTCAACCTGTCAGCGATCAACCATAATGAATCTCTACCTCAAGGATATTTTTAAAAGACTATCATGAAATATATAGTGATGCCATTTTATTTCCACACTAAAATTGATATAGGATATAAAATCCTAGCAGGTCACTAGTGCTTGACATTCAGCTATTAAATGGTGGACCACAATGTAATGAAACCTTATACCTGCCTCTTCATTACTGGACAGTAGTACTAAAGACATATTTCTCTATACATAATTGTGAGACTAGGGTGAAATTACCTTATAGAATAATTCCTCCTCATATCTTCCTATATAATAGATTGCACTAATACGTGACCTTGTACGATCGAGGTCTCATCTCCATATTCAACCAAACCATGAGGTGCTTTCTCAGCTGTGATACACTCTATTAAAATGAGGCCCTCAAAATCTAATAAATGCCTCATCTGAATTCATTAAATAAGGGGGGAGGTCACTGATAGGGCTTCAAGAACTAGTTACCTATTCTATTCTTGATTTTATTGATGCATATTAGAAAAAAGAACCATCGGTTGCCACTCACTACTGATTACCTTGACGACTTACGTCTGGGTCTTTTAGATCATGGAATTAGTTGTGAAATTTTCATATCTGGGTGTGCAAGTAAGATCATGTTCATACGATTGTAGGTATTTCAAACACCTGTAATTATTTAGAATCAAGTATCACTATATTTATATATATTAGAGACTTGTATGAATCGTGTAAATAATGAATCACTCAACAAAATTATTATGCCGCCAATGGTGAAGATCACGAACCATGGTTTCTGACTCAATTTCATGTGTATTGGTAACTATGACCATGTGGTATCATCTTCCTTGACCCATACATCAAAACCCATTAAAAATATTTCATAACATCACTATGAAATTTTCTTGAACCTTCAAAATTTACTATTTAACTCATCCTTGACTCTCGTAGAATCTAGATTAGTGTTGATGTGATTCTTCTCTTTAATTCTTAAAAATCCATCTCACATGATTTAGGCCATAGGAACTACACACCCTTCTTTTTTAGGGATTTAAGAGAAGACTTTTTATAGAATAATTCTTGAATTAAACGCATATAATATATAGATATCCCAAAGAAGATGCATATGGGGAACAAATTATAGGGTTTCTCCCAAGAAACCACAATGCCCAGCTTCTCTATGTCAAATGATATGAATGCCACATATATGATATAAACTAAGAAGTGAACCATGCTGATCCAAAATTGACATTTAATGGGATTCATATATAGATGGTTCTATCATATTGTACTAAAAAATGTCATGATGATTAGCATGGCCATGTATGGTGCATGGTTACACTAAGATATATTTTACTAAGACTACCTAGAAATAATCACGATACTGGTGGAAAAAAAGATTCAACAGATATAGGAAGGCTACCAACACCTTTTTCATACCGAATAGTTTAACCAAATTCCCATACAAGCCATACCTAGTCCAAAATTCTATATTTGGTATATATAATGTCCTCATATGAACATGAGGGTTTCCTGATCTCAAATTGATCTTGCAGAAAAACGTCTCTTATTGAAGAAGGTTGAAGAGGTTATCTATATGAGGCAATGGTTTCTGATTCTTCCCCATGAGATGGTTCAATCGGTGGCATTCCACATATAATCTAGGTGTAACGTCTGCCTTCTTAGAAAAAGGACATATGAACCCCATGGGGATGTGCTGGTTCTAATAAAACCATTATCATTTAGATCTTCAAGATTCCTCTTGAGTTCATGAAGCTCTGTAGGTTCTATCCTATAAGGAGTAATGGAATTCAGTGATGCACATAGGACTAGATTTATAGAAATGTAAACATATATCTCTATAAGTAAGAAATAGAAATCATCTAGGAATACATCGTTGAAATGGTCTAGTACTGGAGAAAATTCAACTAACTGCATTCCATGGTCGCTCAGAAAGAGACCCACAAACTGATCTGCCACACTGCCAAGCCAAGTTCTCTTGGGTCCAGCTCAATCATCATAGATATCCCATTCAACCTTATTCATATATTTTTTCACTCAGGTAATGTTATTGAATTTTGGTGATAATATGAATCCACATGGGCACAATTGGGAACAAACCAATCCATACCGAGGTTGACGATGAATATGGTCTTCACGAGGATGAATAAAATCTAGAAGAAATGACACCCACCAATCTCAAGAGGGAACACCTGACACTAACATATTCCTTCTATTCTAAGCCCAAATAGCATGTCTAGATACTTGATGCCACATGAGTACTATATTTCAATACCAAGAACTTCCACAACCTTAATAGATATGAAGGAGTGTGTTTTAACTTTATTGAAAAGGGTATAAACTAAAGCAGATGCTAATAGAATAGTAACTTTGATCATAGACGGACTTGAGATGTACTTATCAAGAATAGGATACACTATCAAAATATGGCATGAACTGCAACCTTGAGGGACTTCTTTTATTGCATAAGAAGATCAACTATGCTGACACTGAAGCTCTGGGGCTTGACTACCTCGGTGATGACCACTACTACCTCAACCTGATAAAATGTTATAAGACCAAATCATAACCTGGAGTGGAGTAATATATCTTATAAAAGATAGAGGTTCTGGTATGGATCCCATCTCAATAGATGCTAGAGGATGTGAATTTAAGAAGCACTACAGTTGACCAATCCAACCACATGATTGACACTAAATTGGGTTCCTCATTCACTAGGGATTCTTATGGCCAAGCCTTCCACATCAGTGACACACTATGGAGTCTCTGCGTGTCACTTGGCAAACACAACATCCATGAGAACCCTCAAAATAATGATATTTAATTCTAGAACAACCATCACCCTACTTCGTAATATAGCCACCTTGGATCACATTTCCAGCTTCTCAGATATTTCATAAAGTAATTTGGGAATGTATAACAATCTATTTAACATTATTCAATCATAATTAATTCAATTATGAGTGAATAACATATCCAATCCCTTTCAAAATATTACACATAGTTTTCAACTCATTATTGGTCAGAGATGGAGTGAAATGTTGATGCTCGAAGAAGAAAGTAGAGTGCCCATGAATCGTTATATTGCTTTACTAAAGAAGCATGAAATCTCAGGCATGATCCTCTCTCAAATTTTGAAGGAATAAATGATCATTATGAATTTCCAAACAATAAATGATTATTTACAAGATATGAAATGGCATTCCATAATGTCTTGGAAGAGTATCGTAACCTATAGGTAGTGATCATGACCCACAACTATAGAGGCATATCAAGATGTTAGAAGATTTACATCATGTATCCTCCCTATTAATTAGTAACATGAGGTTAGAAGTTTCCAAAGAAGTTGGGAAGAAGATATTGTAGGTTGTTCTGATTCATCTCTGCCATAATAAGGTCAGGTTGGGGAGCACATTGAATAGACTGCATGAACTATAGGAAACTATCATGAAACTATGCATATATTCCCAATGGAAGACCAATAAGTGGTTCTTCAAGTGGAACTACTAGAAGTACCATGGGTGGCCAATGGACCACCACCTTCAGAGGGTTCTCACCACTACTTACTTAAAATATAAGATGACGATGTTATGGTGGAATAACTCTATAACACCAAACACCTTCCTTAGAAAGGATTTAAAATAGATTGGAAAAGAAGATATGGTAAGAGATAAAGAAGGGTAGGTTAAGGCCTCTACAAAACACAATAGAAGAAAAAAACTACTCCAAGAGCCTAGTTATATGATATTAAAACAAATAAGAATCCTTATGGACATGATAAGTACAACAAACTACACGTTTTTTGGATTAGGCCTGGTCAAGGTCACTCATTTCACATGTACAAAAACTTTTTCATTTTTAATGTGTTATTCCTTCAATTCATTCAATTATTTTAATTTCCCTCTATCTACATTAATTTAGTGGATCCTAAATACAATTTACAAGGGCTCATACAAAATATGAATTGAAATTGGGAATCCACTCAATCTGAACAATAACATATTCCTAGAATTAAAATTAAAACATTCATATATATCTAAAAAATAATGCGCTATAGGGCACAACAAAAATATAATGAAAAACAGGAAATGCATGTAGAAGGTAGATATTTTATGGCATAATGCCTATCTAGTTAATTCCTATCATACCTAGTATGATGTGTGATTTTAATAATTTCTAATCTCATTTGAATGAAGTAATTAAAATCATCATTTAAATAATAGAAATATCAATAGCATCACAAGACATATGTGTCATCCAATAATGATGTAGTGTCAATTATAAAAGTAATAATCAATAATTACAATTTCCCATCCCAGGTAATTTGGGGTTTCTCTATACATGGGTTATCTATATCCAAGAAGAAGGTCAAATCTAAGTTCATTTAACTCTTAATACCTTATATAATACCGAAAAAATAATAAAAATGTAAAATAAGGCTTTGATACCACTTCGTAGAATCTCGAACCAGATTCCAATTAGTTTTCACTCGAGATGGTTGGCCATAATGCCTCGAGAATGCCTCCCCAAACCCCAAATGAATCCAACTAGAAGTGAGGTCTTAGTGTGTTTTATTATGGATAATATGACCTCATTGATCATAGTTTTCATATTTATAAAAAATAGATAAATATTAGTGAATGAAAACTAAAGAAATAGATAACAATAGAAGATCATATAAATAAACCAAGAATTTGAAATAAATATCTGATGGGAGTAGAGTAATAATAATATATATGAAGATGATGATAATGGTTTCAAATGTTCATAAAAAAGTGTGAGTATGGGTATCTGAGCATATATGCATATAAGAAATGCTGGAAAATATATAAAATGAAAGAACTTCTACTATAAAAATATAAATCATAGACTTCTTCATATGTCTTATTCTCAATAATAAAACTATTAGTAAAAAATGGATTAGAACCACACTCTTCTCTTTATCCATACAAATGATCATGAAATCTACTTTGGTACCAAGGGAATCCCATGTAGGGTGTGAGATAAAATATAATTAGGATGGAACTCACAGTGTCTAGGTTGATCTTTTTTCTTGCAATAAATAACTAATAGTGTGAATAATTTAAAATTTTCATTAAAGCAAACAATAAAATTAAAACAACCTTGTTTCGGGTTCTTAAATGGACAAACGACCGATAACACCTAATTATTCCTAAGCCCGTTTTATAAAAAGTTGTATATGGTAAGTCATAATATGAAAAATAGAAGCCATAGGGAATAAAAAAATAGGGATAACATACCCACAAGTGTTTAATTTGTCTTGGGGTTTCATTTCCATAACATCTTAAAAGTATGATACAATATAGATGAGAAACGACACAAATAACCTAAGAAATCAGACTGTGAAATCAATGGGTGGACAATAGAGCCTATCAAAAGAGATATAAATAGAATTGAAAGGGTCTATACGGGTGTCTCTAATAGAAGAATTTCCACTGATTCTATCCAAGGGAACACTTATAGGTGTTCCTTGAATCACTCATGGATTGATGGCTATGATCCCCTGCCAAGAATTCCACATTAGGGTCTGAGTATCACTCAAGTCATGGAATTACCATTTCTAGAAGTTCCATCCATTGTTTGTCTCCTTAGGAATTAGTTTCACTCAAGAGTATAAGAAAACCATCCAGAGACCATGTACCTAGAAATCCAAAGTATCACTCCTTCAACATCTTGTAAATCCAACACAGAAAAAAGTGTCCATCTGTGGAATCTTTAAATCAAGTCTCATTTTCTTTCCCAAACCATAGTAGGTGAGCCCCATCAACCAAAGAACATAATATGGCTAGGAATATATAAAACCCAATTCCATCTGAATAACCTGTCAAAACCACATGCACATCATCTAACCCATTAAATCACTTATAGACAAGCAAACATGGAATAATTTCAATGGTAAAGGCTCAAGGCATTAAACATGAGCAAGGAATGGACAGAGGCATAAGAAACAAGGCCTAGCATATTTTTAGTCACATGTTATTAATGAAATTTCAATACCTCAAGATAAAAATCCTAACCATGAATATCATTAAATTCATACCATTCAATTATGGAATAATTAATGTGTTCAAGATATAATTTACATAACATGGAATAAATGGGAAGAAATTCAGAAGTTGAGAAGCATAGAAGTCCTCCAAACTTTCATAGGAAATTAAATTTAAGTCATATGTAATCAAATGTAAATCAATATGTATAATAATTTAAATAAATAATGGGGGAATAAAGCCCAAGGGACAATATCATGGACAACCATTTACCTTAATTCAAATTATAATTTATGGAATTTAATCAATATGAAAATCACACATGTGAATTTAACCATCTAAGGAATGAGAAATCATGCATTAAGGTGGGAACTCCGAAAGGGGTTTCCCATTATGAGGAGAATGACACATATATGGGATTTTTGTAATGGAGAGTCACAATGAGCCTGGAAAGACAACATAATTGATTTATTTTACAAAATTGGAGCATAATCAAAAGGGTCCGACACACGACACAACAACACACCATTTTAAAATCAACAAAATAGGATGACAAGACCTAGACCACTTACCATGATGTTGTATCACTCAACTTGTCTATTATTGAGGCTTGATTCATCCACGAATTGAAGAGTTCCATAGATTTTTAAGCACTATTAAAATAGGGGAAATGCTGTCACACCAAAATAGTGTAACGGGTGGAAGGGAAACCTTGAAAAATATTAGAGAGAAAGATAGATAATAAAGAAATAGATCCAACAGTTTTGATAGTAAGAGAAACACAGAACATATAGAGGATAAATTAAGATGACTTTAATGAGAGGGAGGAGGATCCTAAACGCATGGGATGAGATGGAGGTCCATTGGAATGAATAGGGGACAAAAAAAATAAGGTTCAAAACATTACATCGGGGTAGGATGGTAATTTTACTAACATCACAATGTACGTAGTTGGGCAGCATGTTTTTCCAAATTTATTACTAACCATGAACCACTCTCATGTTCAAAGGGGCACACCAAAAAATTAATTGCAAGGTTTAACTAATAGTGCACAAGTCATGCATAACCTCCCTTTCAAAAAAATATGCGGTCACATTTTCATGCACCATGGGTTGCATGGTTATAGGTAAACTATGTGGCCATCCTCACCCCATTTTCTTTAATAACATAGTTTATAGTAACTATGTGGGATGGGTGGCATGATGCCTTATAATTGTGCAACCCGTTCTTCCTCTTCCCAATTCCAGGCTCCAGCCTCCGAAAGCGCCCCATATGCACAAGATAACTCCATTAACCTTTTAAACATCATTATAATTTCTTTTAAAGGAATTTAAACAAAATAGATTCCTGAGTCGATCTTGTTTGATAGAAAACAAAGGTACAGATTATCAACCTTGAAATAGGGTGAATTAGCTTATCCCAGAGTAACACATATGATGACGAGATAACTTAATAAATTAATTAGTAGTCGAAGAATCTTCTATATAATTCAAACATTACAAAAATAATTTGAAATACTTACCCCATGGAAGAGATCTCTCCACCCCCATATGAGGCGAGGAAGAGCACATGTGGTCGGAGGGAGGGACTACCCACACGGTATATGGAAGTTGAAAGAAAGAAATTAAAAGGAAAACACATTTTGGAGATATGAACCCTTAAAAGGAGGCACATAGTTTAGCCACATAATTTTCCAAACTGTGGGCCAACTGTCCCCCAATAGAGCCCGACAACCCTCCTCACATGAGCTTGCCAAACAATATTACTAAACATGCACAACACGCGAAAATTAACACTGTGAAGAAGTATGTAGTAACTACATGTCCATTCTTCTCCCCTTGAAAAGTTTAAAACAACCATGAGAGACATGAAGCTCTATTAGATAAGATACATAGTTTCTCATGTATTCAGCATGGTTCCATACAAACTGTGCACCCCCGTTAGACCTATCTAGATTTTGAGGTATTGGTTTCAATTCTCTAATAACTCAATGAAACACCTAAGTCACCTTTTCAACATCATAACATGTTTAAAAAATAACATATTTTTAGTCTTTCAAATAACTAAATTTCATTCAAATTTTGGGTTCACAATTCAGCCTCTCAACCAAATGGTAAAATTTAAATTCCCTTGGAAATTTTACTTTGTCAAAAATCATGGGTCATTACAGGGAAGATGGGGTGGATGAGAAATGATCATTTCTTTATGACACATCCATATAAAACAATAAAAGAAGAAAACATAAGAATAATAAAAATCTCTATGAAAAAAATAACCATGATATCTAAAAGATGAAATCTTTATAAAGAAAAAAATGAGGAAATAGAGAATTTCTGAAGAGATTAAAATTGTGAGGGAGATATTTCACTAAATGTAAATGATGGGAAAACAATAGACACTGGAGGAGAGATCTAGAGAAGGATTCCCATGCTATAAATAATCCATCTTCTCTAAAATTAAACTGTTCCTCGAATCTTCATGTTTACCAAACACCATTTCTATGATTATTTTTTGGTTGGAAGTTCTATCACACATATGATATAATATCAGACACTGAATTAAAATATTTTATTTTTCCACTAGATATGTTTAGGTATAATTGGTGCAGAATCATTAAAATTGACATTATAACCATCCCCATTGAGGTATTTATACAAACTCATGAAAATGTCCTAATTTTTTGTTAACCTAAGAAATCAGAATAAATGATATAATATTTTGTCTACATACTTACATAATTATGTGAATGAACAAAATATCATAATTTTATATTTTAATTATTGTTATATATCTTAAAAAATGTTTTTACAATCATAATTTATATTATATGAGACATTTATTTAAACCATATTGATATATCTAATATTAATATTTTATATAATTACTCTTTTTTATACCTGTTAAATATAAAGACTCGTAATCTATGGTAGAATATTTTATACAAATTTTTTTTCTTTAATACATATTATATGATTCTAGAACTCCAAATGAAATCATAACCACTACAATAGAAATAATCTTGATGTTTTGTAATATATATTGTATTGAAATGAAATTTTAATATATTTGAATTTATATTTTAGTAAATACTATAATTTTTAAAATCCATAAAATATAAGATCACTCATTTGACCATATCCCATTGTAAGAAACCTAAATTAATTATAGGAATACCCAATTTTCTAAAAACATATGTAAACAGGTGTAATAATTTTTATAATATGATACCTTTAATCTGATGGATTTAATGATAACCTTTTTTTAATGAAGTGAAAAAACATGAATCCCCAATTTCATCGAGAATAAGAGTTAAGGGAATTCATGAATAACATATATTAAATACGTACCTCTCTACCAGAATATATCTATCCAATGAGTTTTATGCTGAACACACAAGAAAATCTAAAAAATATTACCCCTATAGGAAATCTACCAACAATATAATCTCCATACACTTTGGAATTATATTATATGATTTATAAATGCATGATACATATATGAAATATATTTTCATTCCATTTTACACCTTACCAAATGAATAAAAAACATTACACACTTATATCAATAACTTATGAAATTATATAAAACCACTTCTTGATATATTATAATAATTTATCTTAGTTTTGAAAAAATATATAAACTAATAAATAAAAATTCTATAATCATATTTCTTATCTAGTATGAATTATAAGTATTTAAAATGACCATGAATTTCAAATTTATAGTCATAATATAATAAACTACGGTGTTATTTAAATATTAATGAATAGATTTTGGAATTTTATTTATTGAATATGGATGGTGAAAATTTGGTCCGGAATATATTTTTAGGCTTTGATTGGGTGAGTTATCATTTTTTTGGATTTTTTAATGTTCATAAAACATATTTTTATAATATGGGATGATTATAAAAACCAAGATATAATATTTTGGGTTTATTATAATTTAAATAATTAAATAGGATGTTGTAGAGGATTAGTGGGTAATAGATAGATTTCTAATGGGTACATGGTGATCTAAATATTGAGTTTGTACATATTAGACTACCTCTAGGTGGCTAGGGGTAGCCCACTGGGTTTCCAGTGGAGTATGAGTTGGATTTCTAAAGTTGGAGAAGATTTATATTTTTAACTCCTTATATTAATAACACTTTTGGGTTATTCCAATCAATAAAGTTATTAATAAGGGAACCTATCATTTTTAAATTATTCAACCCCCCTTACCTTCCTTATAATTTTGGATTCTAGACTAGTTTTTGACCACTAGATTAACAACATTATTCAATGATAATTTTATTATAATATACACAAAAATGGAAAATGATGGTAGGTGTTCCAAAAAATTCTTTTTTATTTACACTTTTTTGCACTATGGGACATCGACCATATCATTTACAAAACATTAATAAAACCCAAATGCATATTTTGGGAATATTAATTGGGGATTTTGTTTGATTTTCAATATATTAATGTAGGATTTTTTTCATTAGAAATGTCTCCCAAATATTGTAATTATTCATCGATAAAGTCTATTTTATTTTCTTCTATTTTATGATGTAATACGGATTGATTATTTAGTATTAAATCCATTATTATATTTTATTTGTTTGTTAAATTTGATAAACTTATGAATTATATATATTGGTTAAAATAAGATTATAGTTGGATAATATAATAATTATTCACCTTTTATACATTGATAACTTATTGTTCATTTTCTATTAACTTCGGTTTTAGATTTTGGAAGAAAATTATTTTTTTATATTGATGTTATATCAGAATATATAAATTTAATTTAATAAATCATGTTTTTTTTCAGAAACATGTTTTTATTTTCATGTTCCCCTTTTCTTTTATTTCATATGTTTTTTATATTATATTTTATATTTTTTTAATAAAAAATGATCCCCATTAATATCAAGAATGAATTTTATATCAATGAAAAAATATTACTTTTAGTTGATAGGTTAAATCAGTGACGATATAATGACTGGTTTTGATATCATGGTAATAAAAGGATAAATTATTTATCTTTGATAATAATATTTAAAAAATTATAGTAAAAGAAATTTTGGATTTGGCGTAGAAATTATAAAAATAATCATGTATAAGTCTAGAAAAAACTATGATGATAAAACCGAAACATAAAGAATAATATCTGAGAACGAGTTATGTAGTGGATGTTATGAAAAATAAATCACCATGTAAAGAAGAATACTTGGATGGAAACCATCAGGTATCATTGCATAAAAGATCCATAATTTATAGACTTGTATTTTCATTGGACCTTATATAAAAACATAAATAATGAGTACCACATGTATGTTCACTATCTATCACCTAATTTTCCTAAATCCAGTGTCACTAATCAAACATGGTTGACCCCAATCAATACCATATGTACTTGGTCCCACCACCAATAAGAAAGAATTGTTGAGACTTGAAAAATCAAGTAAAAATTTGATATAAAAAGAAATTAAGGAGACTTACACAATAAATATCATAAAAAAAGTCACCATTGGAAAGGGAATGGAATTTTTTTAATAAGAATCATATATCACCTAATCATCCACCTTCCTATCTAAATCAGTGGAAGCCACCACCACCATGAAAACCACCAATGAATGAATCAATGGTTTTTGATTCCTCCAAATAAAAGACCAAAAAATATATGTCAAATTAGATGATAATTGATCTCTATAGGATTTGGAGAATGACTAACACAAAAAAATCAAGGACACAACAACATCATAAGATCTGTGTACTACGATACACTACTATGTGTCTTGGTGATACCTAAAGAGGAACTAGAGAGGGAATGAATCTTGATGGAACATTAAATAAACAAGAAACCCAAACCTAGAAAATGATGAAAAGGTTGTGATAATAAGGATGGTGGGGAAAATTGATGTCATTTAATTAAAACCATGTGTAATACCACATAGAAAGAAACATAACCCACTATGAACTCCCATTCCCACCTATGTTAGGAAATTTCATGGTGACTAGCCAAAAAAGGGCCAATCGGTCAAAATATGGGAGGAATTTACCTCTACACAAAGAACATATACTAAATTAGATAAATAATATACAAATAGTTTATTCTTTAAATCCATATGTATAAAAATTTAAAACAATAATACAAAAAAATGTTGAACCACATTGGTGAAACCCTACAACATTAATGTATACATAAAATGTAAAATGAAATAATAAACCACCAAGATCATTTAAAGCTACATGAACTGAATCCAATGTAAACCATTACCAAAAATTATATGCTCTTATAATTTAGGGGAAAATTACAAAAACAATATATTTGAGCATAAGAAATATGAGAAAGTTTCTCTGGTTACATACCTTACCTTCATATGTGGTATTTTCATTCTAAATAATCATGTGTCATATTTAGTGTTATTGTAGAGTATAAAAATAATGAACCACATAATAGAAAATAAAAATAATTTATTATAGGATATTAAATTTAGAGAAGAAATGAAAAATTTAATATCTTATAGTAAGACAAGAAATAATGAAAAATAAAACAAAAAGAATTTGGAAATTTAGATTCTCTTAAACACTTAGAGAAATTAATATACCGAACAAGATTGTAGGAAAGAAATAAAATAGTAGTAATGTAATTGACATTTTGAAAATGAATAATTATAATATTTAGTAAAATTGAAATGAATTATGAGTGAATTAATTAACAAGTTATTATATAAATAATAAAACCAATACGATAATTAGAAATTGGACCATTTTAAATTTGAAAATTGGAGTAGTGACCCAACTGTTAGGAATAATAATCTAACCGTTAACCTAGAAAATAAAATAATTAAATAATATTTTTCTATAGTATAAAATAAATTTAATAAAATCAAAATAAAATTTTCAATTATATTATAATAAATATTATATATAAAGAAAAATACATTTAATTTTTAGAAATATAAATGTTTAATTTTCCTTAAAAAATGTTTATAATATATTTAAAAATTTGAAATAAATATCCATTTTCCCAAAATTGTTTTCAATGAAACTATTTAATTGAATATAAATATTAAATAATCTTTTAAGGGTCATAAATTTGGTCATGGTATAAAAAACTATCATTTTTGAAATGATAACTATTTTTTTAGAAAATTAAAAAAAAATTAAAGTTTGTATTTATTTATAAAATCAATAAAATATTTATAATAACCAAATTAATATTAAACTAATAAGATTTTTTTATTTTATCTGAAAATGCTTAATTTATGGAAAATTGTGAAATAAAAACAATTCAATATTTTTCATTATAAGTTAAGAACATCATTGATTTAATAATCAATTATCTAAGAAACCAATATCATGGACTCATATATACCAATTAAAATTTATTTTAAAAAATAATCATCACTATTGGTAGTCTTGAGAATAAATAATAATCACATGAATATTTTTTCTAAAAACACAGAACTATCCCCCTTATAAATACCACCCTTCACCACCCACCTCTTCTAGCACCATATATAACTTACCAAGAAAATGACATATTCAAAAAATACCTATATATATATCTTTGGTAAAATTATTCCATCATACCTTTACCGATGCTAAAATAGTTTGTCAATAGAGGACGTCTACAATATAGTGAAATTATCTCAATTCATATATTTTAATTTCTTTTCTTATTGAACATCCTCAAAATCATTTCATTCCCTCATAATTTGATGAAATTGGTTTCATAAGTACATTAATATTTTATTATAATAATTTTATTTCCATTATCTAAATTCCTCCCATTTATACTTAAATGATAACATCTCCCATGTTATGGTCTCTTCATTAAATTTCATCGATGCAATATTTCACAACTCATAAAAACCTTCATGGATGGTTGTAATAATATTTTTCTATTAAAATGTAATATTAAAAATTATTTTCAATTTTATTTCATTTTCAGTAATTTTTAAATAAACATAAAGAAAAAATGAAACTAATGAAGTAATAGGTAGTTGAAAAATCACTTAAATTTTCTAACCATTAAAAGATAACATTTTTAGTATATGAACCATTATTATTTTTGAATGCTATTTAATATTAAGAAAACATTTATGTTATATAAATAAATCAAATCCATACCATTTCACTTTCAGTGTTATAAACCTATTTGAAAAGAGTATCCATTATAATGATATAAACAAACACTTTTGGATTTAGAATATATAAATACTATGTATTTTTTTATATTAAATACAACAAAAAAATAAAATGGACATTTTATATACGATGACCTTTTCCGGTGTTAGTTTTGGAGAACTAAACAATTAAATTGCAAACCAACAAAACAATACAAAAAAACTTCTTGACATGCACAACCTCATTAAATGAAATAAATAAACAATTAATATTTACTCAAACTATATAAAATAAATTACTAACATTGGGTGATCATTAAATTTCCTATTAATGGGGTTTCAAAAATCATTTGGAAATGCTTTTATTTGAAAACTATAATTTTATATGAAAACATTTATCAAATAAATCATTTTACAAAACCATTACAAAAAAGTGTTTTTTATACATTGAGGACATTTTATGAATGTCTTTATATATTATATGTTACATTGAAAGATCTATATATTATAATATAAAAGCTCTTTCAAAATACTACTTTGGATTTCTGTATTTTGAAAACAATAACCTTTAGGGATTTATCATGATACTAAATTGGCCATAGGAAAAACATAAATTATTCTTAGTAGTATTATATTTGGGACATAATCTATTTATGGTCATGGGTATACTCCATAGACCACATCATACCATTTGATACTCTAGTGCCAGAATTTAATAAAATCATTTTAAATGGTTCTGCCTTACTCACTCATAACCCAAAAATAATTCAAAAGCATAAATAAACTATTTTAACAGAATAAAATAATTTAACAAAATATAATATTGAAAAAAAAATTATATTTTTAGTAGAATTACATTTTCTAGAAAATAATTACATACTTTTAAATGACATGAACATAAACGCTTTAAAATCAAAATAAAATATTGTATAAAATTCATAATTTGTCAATTAATATTATAGATAACATAAATATCCATAATAATGAATGAATGTAATATTTTTAACATTAAAATATAGATTCTTTAATAAAAATAATTCGTTCCAAACAATCCCCTTACGATGAGTCAGACTCATCACATTTGTTTTTTCATCTTACTCTTCTGCAAAAAATTGTTTTCATTTATACCTTAAGACCACAAAAGGCAATGTTATGACTAAACTAAGCAATAGAGAATGTTGAGAGGTAAGTGAAAAATATTATATGGCTTAGGATTTTTGATCTATAGGGCTCAATGTGATGAAATATTTGAAGGAAAGATTATCCTTTTATAATTGAGGTAAGGGGTAATTTCAGAATAATGTAAAATATTAAAATACAATAAGGATATTATAGAAGGTAAATACTTCAAAAATGGCCTTAAAGTATTATTGGATTATATTTTCCACAGAATAATATCAAATTTGTCCTCATTAAATATTTTTGTGATTTTTAAACAACTTAATAAAATATTATATTCTGCAATCATATTTTTAGTCCAATTAACAATATTCATTACTATGACTATAAATAACTAAAAAAGATTATAATTCTAAAAAATATTTTTTTTATGTCAAATAAATAACTTATTTATATAGATAATTAATTTATTAACTTAATTATCTCAGATTGTATTTCTTTTAATAATTTTACTATAATTTTTTTTATTTTTCCATTAAGATAATTATTACTGCATCGTCACTGTGAAAGCCTTAAAGGTATTAATTTGTTCCGCAGAAATTAAAAATATATTACAATGATTATTATAATTCTATTTAATTTCAAAAATTATTTATGGTGTAATATTTTTGTGAAATATTTGTGTTAATTTTTTTTACTAATTAAAAACATAGTGTGAACAACATCACTTTCTTTTAAATAAAATATTATAAATGGTTTAATGTGTTGCAAGTGGGTCCAAATGAAACTAAATTAGAAAAAAATCCCCTTTATGCATTATAATTAATCTGGAAAATATATTTTGTAAATATTTTGATTTATTTGAACGTTAATAGAATTTTAATTAAAACTATTTCATTAATATTTCTTTTTCTTGCACAAGTATTGCATCACCATTTTATAATAATTAAAGTTAATTATTTCATTTATATAAATTTAAAAAATTACTATCATAAGAATAAATTAATTAGGTTTAAGATAATAATTTATACTAATTAATTATTTATATTTAATCACATCCATGTCATGAAAAATTCTTTATTTTTTTAAATTGACTTTTTATTCCATACACAAGTATAGCATAGAAATTTGGATAAGATTCAAGTTATATAAGTCTAAAAGTAGAAAATATTATCAAAAGAATAATTATTATACGTAATAAATAAAAAAAAATTTAAAAATCTTATTTTCACTCAATTATTATCTATAAGGAAACAAATTGGCTTTTCCAATGCTGCGCAAGCACTGCATTGGTCATAACAATAATTTTTATACTTTTCAGGAAATAAATTACAATTTACATTATAATTATTTAATATATATATATATATATTAATATCAAATTTTATTTATTCTATAAGTTTTATAATTTTTATATCGTAATTACTACTTGATGATGATACAAAAACACTGTATTAAAAAAGGTATTTTTTAGCAGTCACCAAAAAGTTAACTATTTCAAAAAACTCTCAAATATTCACACTAAGATAATTTAAAGATGATGAATAGAAGAATTAAATTTTTTTTTGTAAAATAAAAATTCTATAATTTTATAAGAAATATTTAAAATATCAAAATATCAGAAATTAGCTCAATAAATGTATTTAATTTTAAATTTATTTATTTTATGAATTAGACAGTATAATGATTTAACTGTACAATTATAGAAAAATAATTTGAAAAAAAATATTCTCTTTTTAAATGGGTAATTATATTATCCCCCCTTAGAATAATTTTAACCTCGCCATTCATTTTTATGAATAATAAAATTATGAATTTCCATAATCAGAATTAAGAAAAGCTAGAACTTCAAAGGGATCATAATTACCTAAAAGTAAAAAAGAAAAATTATATAACTTAATTTATTTCAAACTTCCTCAAATAATATAAAATGTTATCAATATCGTGGATCTGATATCAAATTTAATTCCCCAAACCGACTATTCAAGATTTAGTAAAAAAATAATGTGTATATGCTTGTTATAAATTACAATGAAAAATAAAAAAACACATTACATTCCTTGACCTTTTCAATTATAGGTTTTGGAGAATAATACAATTAGATTACTAACTAAAAAAACTATAAAAAAATTTCTTCTTGTGCACTATATCCTTACATAAAATAAAAACCAAATTGATATTCTACTGAACCTGTGAAAATATTTTTAAAACCAAGGCTATGAATTAATTTTCCCAATATGGGCTTATAAATATCTTTTGGAAGTTATTTTCATTGGAAACAATATTTTTTCATAAAAACATATATCAAATAAGCTATTTGAATAAATAATTATTCAAAAAATGTTTTCTATACATAGGGAACATTTTATAAATATCCTTAAATATTGTATGTTACTTTGAAAACCAAATATATTAAAAATAATAATTATTTTCAAATACTAATTTGGATTTATATATTTTTAATATAAAAAATTTTATGGATTAATCATGATACAAAAAAGGAAAATATAAAAATAATAATGCCAATTTTTTGTATTACATATGGGATTTCCCCTTGAGTTCATGGGTATACTCCCCTAACACAGCATACCATTCAATACTCATGTTCTTCATTTTTTAAATGGTCATTCAATTATTTACCATATCCAAAAAATATCAAAACCATAAAAATATTATTTTAATATCCTAATATAATTTAATTTCATATTATGTTGATAAAAATATTATATTTAGGAGAAATATATTTTCCAAAAACGAATTACATAAATTTAAAATACATGAACATAAATGCTTTTGAAATTAAAACAAAAGCATGTATCAAATGCATAAAATGTCAATAGAAAGAATAGATGATGGACATATATAAAACCATGAATTAAAGTTAAATATTTTCAATTAAAATATAATATTATTTAATAACAATAATTCTCTCAAAACAATTCCTTTACCTTGAGTCAGACTCATCACAAATGATTGTTTATCTTTTTGTTCTTCTGAAAATTTCTTTTCCTAACACCTTAAAACCACAAAAGATGGTCTTATGCTGAAAATAAGACCCATAGAATGTAGAGAGGAACGTTTATAAGACAATTCTTCAAATTATGGTTGTTCTATAAGGTTCATAGTGATTAAATTAAGTGAAGGAAAAAGTCTACTATTATAATTGAGGTGTGGGGAAATTTAGTGAGAATTTAAAATATTAAAACAAAATTAGGCTATTATATGGGTAAAGAATGAAGAAAATCTTAAAATACCTATGGGATTAAATTATAGACACAATATTCACAAATTTTTCCTTATAAGTTTTTTTATTTTATAATAATTTCATATAATATTATATTTAAGACATATAATTTATGTCAAATTTAACACTATTCATTATAATGACTAAAAAACAAAAAACAAAGGATTAAAATTAGAACCAAATATTTTATTATATATTATAAATATCATATATATAAATTTAATTGATGGAAAAACATAATTATATCATATTATATTTATTTAAATATTTTTAATTTAATATTTGGAATTTTTATATTAAGCTAATAATTACTACATCATCATTTTTCAAGAATTATAGGTATTTATTTAAAAAAAAATTATTAAAAATAAATTATTAGGATTGAGATAAATCATTTATATTTCCAAAAAATATTTATGGTCAAAAAAAGCTTCTGGAATACCTTATATTAAAAGTATATTATAATTAAAAACCATAGTGCGAAGAAGTTGATGTTCTTTTAAATAAAATATTATATAGGGATATTATGTGATCCATGTGGACCCAAAAGATCACAAATTTGAATAAAAATAATATTATGGCTGAATATTACTCGTACAAACATATTTATTCAAATATTGGGTTTCATTAACAGATATTTAAAATTTAATTAAAATCATTTTATTGATTTTTCTTCTGTATTCACAGGCACTCCATCAGGTTTTCATAAGGATTAAAGGTAATTATTTAAAATATAATAATTTAAAATAAATTAATATAGTTAAAATAAATATATTATTTTTAATATAATCATATTAATTCATTCATTATATATATATATATATATATATATATATATATATATATATATTTCAAATCAAATCCATGTCAATACAACTTCATTAATCAATAAATTTACTTTTCGTGCACAGGGTAAACATTACATATGAATTAGGATAATATTATTGTTATATAACTCTAAAGTTAGAAGATATCAAAAAATACATTAATTATAAAAAATATGAAATAAAAAAGAAGATAAAATATTTTTTACCACACAATAATTATATATAAGGAACTAAATTTTACTTTTCCAACTCTACATAGGCATGGCGTCAACAATATCAAAATAGTTTATACTTATCATGAAATAAATTGTAATTTAGAGGTTAAGAATTATTTTCATACAATATTTATAAATTAATATCATAATTTATTAATTCCATAAGTTTAATCGATTTTATATCATAATTACAGCTTGATGATCTTACAAAATTACTTTAATTGTTTTAAAACTATATTTTTACTATTCACAAAAAATTTAACATTTTTCAAAAAATTCTATGAAAATCATATGAAGATAATTTAGACATGATAAATTAAAAAATTAAAATATATTTTTTTTAAAATAAAAATTCAATAAATTTAAACTTAATCATTTTAATATAACAATAAAAGATTTCTAATAAAAAATATGTACCTTAAAAGTATTTATTTCATGAATCACATAAAATTGTGAATTTAAGTATTTATTTCAGGAATAATAAAATTTATAAAACATATTAAATTTTTAAGTAGTTTGTTATATATGAAATTATAAAAAATAAAGGTGACCGTAGAACCATTAAAAATAATCCTCGAGATGGTGATGAAAAAGATAATTTCCTAATAAAATGGTAATAAATTAATAAAAATAACAATAATAAATTTAATATACCAAAAAATAATATTAATAGGTTATTTAATAATCTTAATTCAGTTGTTTATTAGTTTAGGCCCACATAAAAATCAAATTATTATATGAGGTAGGAGAACTCAGATACCACCCTATTTTTTATTTGAGTTATAGTTTCTTTCTTTTTCATCACTTTAACTCTACTTAATGCAGTTTATATTATTCATATTTTTATATATACTTATTAATTATATACCTAGTTTATTTCTATATATATAAAAGTTTTTCAAGTTTCCTTATAAATTTCTTCTATTAATAATACCCCATCAAAGAGTACTTATACATTTCATTTTTCATATCATGTATCAATAGTTACTGATTTACAAATTATATTATTTCTAAAAAACCTTATTATTGTATTGAAAAATATTTTGGTTTATATATGTTATTATCTCAAATATTATTTTTAATTCTTATGTAGGGTTCTTCAATTTTTTTTAAAACATTGCTTAAGAGGATACTTTATAGAGCTACCCTTGAATTCCTATTTAATGCTTTTTTAATCAACTTAACACTATATTTAAGAAAATTTTTATTTATTAAAATATAAATGTCCGCAAATTTTTAATATCATGTTCATATCATCAGGTTTGTTAGATATGGTATCTCCAATGAGTTGGGTGGAGGATTTTGTATTGTCTTGTTTTTATAAAAATTCTCACTTAAAAATAAACTATTATGACCTGTTAAATCATATCCACTCCGAAATAAATTCAGAGCCTCATATTTCATAGGAGAAAAATTATATTCATAGAATATTGAATTTTCACAAAGTTTGTAAACTTTTTATCCTACATAATCATTTTTATGTCTGGTTAGTCTTCTAAATTTTGGATTCATCACTATATGGAAAAAGATTTACAAGATTTAAAAATGAGTATAGATTCAAAAAACTCATTTCATGCATCATAAAGAATAAGTAGCTTAACATGATTGATAAATAGAAATGAGAAATATCTCTTAAAATCTTCTATTCCTTCCACAACATTTGATGTGATCTTCGACCATTAGCCTCCAAAATATTCAAATAAATTTGTCTCACGATGTACACCATCTAATTCAGATATACCTCCGTATTATATATTCCCAACGATCTAATAGGCATAAATGATATATTTTGAACTTCGATATCTATTAACTCTTCTTCTATCCAGTTTCTTGATGCCCATCTCCGAACCATTCACACAGTGTCTCCCTTGAACAACTCCCAATATTCATATCACACAAAATGTATAGAATTTAAATAATTCATGAAATAATATTTATTGATTATCTCAAGGGAAAAAATAATCCAAAGGGATCTATGATATGATTGAATCATTTTACTCATTCAATTAGACTCACAAATATACACCATGAGTTGAAGAGTATTCTTACCTTTTATTAATAGTTTGACTATAATAACATTCTAATATTACCCTTATTCACATCTGACTTACTAATAAATATCATTTGAGAATTTTATTTAGATTTTATCTATACAAATAAATAATTCATAAATAAATTCATATATAAATTTCATGAAATAAATGTGTTATTATTCTCACTAAAAAAGCTAAAAATTATCTTTATTATCTATTTGAATAACAAGAAAACTCTTCATAAGCCTACTCTGTATTTTTAACATCACATTCGAAAACATTGGTATAATCATTAGAAACCAGTTTTAAGAGATTTTTGGAATTAAAAACCAGAATATATTCCACCAATAAAAATACCATAGTGTTTTTTAATGTTACTTACCTTGTTATCTCATTTTAGAATAAAAAAACATGTTTTAAAATAAACTAGCATGAGACAACCAATGGATGGTAGCAATGATTATCCATTTCAAAATCATTCATGAATTAGATTGGACAATATATTAAATGTGATTTTTAAACCATGAAGTTAATCTTTATCATCCTCATTGTAATGAACCAAAAATTTATAAATACATTTATCTTCTGAATGGATAAACTTCTTATTATGTAATGTAGTAATAGAAAACACATGAATAATATTTGTACCATTATAAAATATATCAACATTTTTTCTGTTTGGATTTAAAGACCATTAACCATTATAACCACTAATAATACATCCATTATATAGTGGATGTTATGATTATTGAATATTAAATATTATGATAAAATCTAATTGACACGGAAAAAGTAAATGATGTTCTCAACCAATTTGATCATAACTTATGAATCCTATTTTTTGGATCTTGTGAGGGAGTTGGAATTACTGGGTTTTTTTTCATGACCAATCTGAATTCAATATTAAATAACTAAAAAATCAAGATAAACTATTTATGGTATAATTTCATGCTAATCTAGATCATAAGACAAAACATGTTCTCTAATCCTCCCCATGAAAGTACCACCTTAGCACACGTTTCCTTTAGGCAATACACTGGTACAACAAGGGGTTATGTATATAGTCTCTACCAGTATGAATTTATATATTTTATATTTAATAAAATAAATATTATATCAATACTCCTTTTATTAGTACATTATATATGAATAAATAATGAGTCATATAAAACTTATATTTTGATATGTATCAACTAATTTTTTTTATGAAATTTATAGTTTAGATTAAGAAAATATTCTTGACAAATATAATAATTTTTAGATAAATATTACGTTCATGAAATATTACTACTAAATAATATTTATTAAATTATAAATTATAATATAATGTAATGAATTCCAATGTGTTTTTACAAGGATCATAAAGTGGTTATTGTCATAAAAACATGTTTTCTTCCAAAATATTGTTCCCTTATTTTAAATATTTAATTAACTTATATAGAAGAAAAATATTTTTTGAAATAAGTATTATTTTTGGAAATAGTACATTAAAATTATGCAATGGTGTATTTTTCATAATTTTTTGATACAATTAATGGTTTGGGAAAAAATTAAATACAATATAAATATATAATAAGTATTATAAAATTATAATAACCCAATGTGATATAATATATAATGTAGAGGGAATCCATGGAAGAAAATATTTCCATATTAAAATAACTTTTTATGTAATTATATTAATTTAAAAAAAATTAATAATTCTAAAAAACATCTATTATTTTTTAATGTTTTAAAATCAATTCATGATGAACTTGTCTCACTTCCACATAATGAATGGAATTATTTTAACGAATTTTATTCTTATCCTAATAGAATATTTCATAATAATTCCTTTGGAAGAAACCAATGGATGAAAACATTGGATAGTTTTAGTTTTAATAATCACATAGAGTTGAGAAACATAGTTTAGAAATTAAGAATGATTTCCTCTCTATTTTTCTATAAAAACAGACTTAATATCTATTCTAATTCAATAAAAACCCTTTTTCACTGAAGTTACTATATATACCCCTCCCTAAATTTCTCAAATGGTTTTATCAAGATCTCATTAATCCCCTATAAATATTTTCGATAAACCCACTCAATTAAAGGGGTTCACATCATCTTCTATTTTTTGAAGTAAATATTTTAACACTAAGCCTTTTTATTTTAAATTGTTCATGTTGTAATGTGTTTTTAAACATGACATATCTGTCATAATGATTAAAAATTAATTAAATAATACCATTCATTCAAATTAAACCATTATTTTTACAATTTTCTATACTAGGTATGCTATTAAAACAATCCCAGAAGTTTTGAATAATAACATCTCTGCTGTGAATGACATCCCGGTTTATGCTAAAGGTTATTCACCAGGGTGTAACAGTCCTTAATTTATTGGGGACATAAATCTATGTTACCCAAACTCTGTAATAATTTTATTAATGATTATTAAATATGTTGTTATATTTTATGATCTATATATCACTTAAATGTATGATCATATTATTAATGTGATTGGAGGGACAAAATTTATATAGTCCTCCAATACATAAGGAAATGTTTTTTATCTTATGAAATAAAGTTAATGGTGCATGGTTGATAATCTTATGTACACTTGGATATTTTATCTCAAGTTCTATCCATAACATATGCTAATGATTTAATATTTTACGATACTAGGAAATTCATGTGATTACATAATGTTATAATCTTATATCATGCTTCAATGTTTATTTTTATAATTCTAACCCTTTTATATCACCCTGATATGCTTCTTTAATTATAAGTATTACATTCATAATGTTACTACATTATTTTTCCATTATTAGGATTGAAATCTCACACATTTATTAAGAACAACCTCAGGCTATCTTATGACGTTTTATAAGATCAATGAAAATTTAATTTCATGCTATCGAGTTTTTACATAATGTGGTTATATCCATGTTTCATGTTTTCTTTATATGTATCTAATAACACATATACGAAATTTATACCAATATTATGGGATTTTATTATATCTATTATATTATTAAAAATATTGAAATAATGTTTTCAAAAGATATGGGTTTTCGTAGTCATATTTGATTTCATTATATTATTCATGTTCTGGAAAATTGAAAATTTCATTTTATAGATACACTACAAATTATTGAAGTGTTTATTCTAAGGTAAGTGGAATTATATACACACATACATGTTGATTTTTATTTAGAAGCCTAATATTTTTATGAATATAAAAATTATGTAGATTGGATAATTCTTATACACTATAGATTCAGTTCAAGTACTTTTATTCCTTTATAGATAATTATTAGAATGTTACCAATTTATGATTATGAAGTCATGATTCAAGCATATAAATTATGTTTAGTCTTACACACATGTAAATTATGTTTTCACCATGTAGTGACACTACATTTTGAAACCCCCCAAATCATCCATATAGTGAAGTGGATGGTTTTTATCAAATTTTTTTTCTAAAAATAACCTATAAATAGAATTTCAACAATTATAAAAATAGGAATTTAATATCTTTAAAAAAAAATCAAGTTAATTTCAAGGAATCTTAAAAAAAATCTTTACAATCTCAATAAATATATTATAATCCTAAAATTAATGTCATATATGATTAAAAAACATGTCAAACATGAGAAACTCTATGATAATGTCTAACCCCCATTTTGTATTAAATAGAAAATTACTCAACTACTATAAATAAACTATTATTTATTCACAATTCATGAAAATGAAATAAGAATAAATAAATCATTTCCTATAAAATTTGAAAATTATATTGGACTACACTATTAATTATTTTTATTCTCATGATATAATTATATCCCTCAATATGAAGAAATTTTGGCCAAGTGACTGAGTTTAAATGAGACTTAATGCAAGAAACCATTTCTCATATTCAATACACATGTGTCACCTATTATTCCTGAACCAAAAATTCGAATTCATATTGGAATTGGACACTCCCCCTTATAATAAGGATCCTATCTCCATTTTGAATATATTTTATAACAATTTATACATTTTTATCAACATGATAAAAAACTATGGTAGTATTTCCAATATATTTTTCAATCTCATCCGTTGTTGATATTTCAAAATGACTCTTCATATGCTCTAAAAAATCTTCACATATGAACACTTTTTCACTAGTTAAAATTATTCCATTGACATAAACAATTCCAATAATGTTTCAAAGGGAAAAATCCTCTACATATAATATTTCATTCAATTTTACCTTAGAGAACACCATATGTCTAGTTGTGTAGCCTTTTATTTGGACAAATATAGCCGCAAACAATGAAAAAAAAACCCATTAAAAAATTTTCATCTTCTTTATCATTAAATTCTTGTTGCTTTTTATTTTATATCATTATATATATTGAATTAAAAGATTTCTTGAATAAAATGACTATAAGATTACTCTCGTACCAAATCTTATAAGTGAGAGGATGCGTATTATATATAAAAAACATGTTGGTTTTGAATGTGTACAACACTACAAATTGCTTATCCCCAACTTTTTTTAATTTTTTAGCTAGTAGTGTCTAACCCTCTTAAATAATACTCATATTGATTAACTCACAATATCATTATATTAAGAACTGTAAGTTGTGATTAATTATATCATGATTATGTGTTTTCAATTTTCTTATAATTCATCATATATATAAATATATAAATTCTTTTCTTTTAGTTGATAATAATATCTTGACGAATAAGTTAGGGGCTTCCCTAGGTCGAAATGAATATCCATAATGCTTCGTGAAACCTGAGTTAAAAAAAGATCAAGATTGAATTAATGAATAAATATAGATGTTTTACAACGCTGTTGTACTGTGGATATTTTAGCGGGGTACTTGGATAATAATACTATTCAGCTAAATTGGGATTTTGATATTTTTAATGGGCATTTGAATTAATATAATATGAGTGTTTGACTATATGAGAACATCCTTAGGATGATGGTCCAAACTGATATCAGTCATCACAATGAGCTAATCGAATGTGTTCAAGGTGTAGAATAGTGAATGCACCACATGTTTTATGCTCCACATAGAATTATGTGCGGAAAAGAGATGTTGAACACATCATTAGTTGGGGAGTTAAGAATAAACATTAAGTAGGTTTTGGGACAAGTTTATTTTAATGTGGTTGTTTCAATGTAAAATATAAAAGGACTACATGTCTCTAGGCCTTTAGGCTATGAAATCTTGGACTCTGGCCTCAATAATGGTTCCCTATAAAACCTTTTTAAAAGGGGATTGTCTAATAAATAAAAATTCAAATACCTTTATACAAGTGATAAATTTCATTGTGATGGTTCCCAAATTATTTTCAATTATAAATATCTTACTAGATTAAGACTTTTTCATGATGAATATGATATTATTAATTAAATTTTATCGTCAATTAATATGATTTAATACAAATACACTCTCTTTAATTGTTTTCTCGTGACACTACATAATTTTATTTGAATGAGTTAAAATGGTCAGGTAGAAAGAAGGAAATCTTTTTTTTTTTGATATTTCAAAGTCATATTCCCATTTCAACTTATTCCATAAAGAAATTAAATTATGTTTTTATATTAAAGTGATCTATAAAAACATAATGATTTTTCATTTTTTTTGGTTTCATTAGCAAAGATGACCCAAAACATTCTTCCCATGAACATATTTATATTTTATAAATTATATAATTAGAATTTGTTGGATCATAAAAAAAACTTATTCCAATTTTTCATTTTATTCCATTATAATATTTACATAATTTATGATTTTAATGAGACACAATTACTTCTTGAAAAAAAATCACAACCATCCATATTGAGCTGAAAAAAACATATAATATTATAAATCAAACCTAATATATAAAAAACATCCTTTAAATTTAGAATTTAATATTTAAATTTCTCCTGGAAAACAACATAAATTATAAGATTTTTTTTATAGGTGACTGCTCCTCCATCTTTCTTATCACTATTTTTTCCGAATCTATCAGCTATTTTATTTTAATAGAACCCAATATCAAGAATTCATCGTATTTTTCATTTTTAGGATATTAAAAAAACATTAACTATAGATTACATTTTATATATGGTATTTTGAGATACCTTTCCTTCTAAGAGAAATAAAATATGTCATATAACGATAGTCATAAATTTCACATTTCTATGAAATTTCTACTCACATTATACACAAAATACCTTTTGTATAAATTTTCATTATAATGAAACATTTGAAATCATTATCTTCACTTGAAACTTGTTCAAATATTTCATTTCCTCTAATATAAATAAGTCCCCTTAAACTCATTCCCCATTATAGGTTGTGAATTGTTGTACCAAAATTTTTAATCCTTGTTCCCAAACACTCCTCAACACAATCAATAACCATCGAATCTAAACCATTGTGAATGATAATTTATTTTCATAAAATTATATCTAAAATATTAATCTTACCATAAATTTTATGTTTCAATTTTTTTATTCATGGAATTTAATTTTTGTTTAGAGATCCCACTCTTAAATACTAATATTGGACAATTTTTACCTATTTTTTTTAGTCCAAACATGAATATATAATGAATTTGAAACAAAACTATTTGAAAAAATATAATTATAGGTACAATAGTTAAATATTAATTTAACCAATTTCTTCATAATGGTTCCCCTAGACACTTCTAACAATTTGTCCCTAATCGTACTAATGTTTTTATGTTTTATTTTATCTTTTTTAGCTTATTCTCAATATTAAGACACATAGATTGAATCTTAGATATTTTTTTCTCTTAATTATTTTGTCTCTAATATCCTTTACCATATGTTCATAATCTACAATATTTACCTTTACCTTATTTATTTAAATGTTTTATAATTATTATTTCTTCAAAATATCATTCTTATATTAACTTTATTTTTGCAATATTTTGTGGAAAATTTCTTCTCATTCTTGAAGGGGGTATTTGTAACACATCGTGTTTGAATACCTCTCTACCTAAAAATATATTTCTTAAAATTTTCAATATTTCAGAGAGTCATTCCTTAAGAGTTCCATGTGAGGAATTTCAATGTACTCAGAGCTAATTTTTATATCCATTTTCGGACCATGGTATAGCCTAAGGTATTTCAGTGATATAAAGATATGTGATTTTTATTAAGATGATCGAGAGATTTTTTATGTAATAATGGAATAATTGAACCCAATAATCATATCAACATCTTACAGGGTTTTGGAAGATATATATTCTATGATATCCATATCATGTTCTTTCATAGTGTGGAGAGACATACCATTACTGTTAAGATGAAAAAATTGGATATATTTAGTCAGGATCAATGAATTCCTTAACTCTTACAATTATAGATTAGAATTACATTTATAAATGTTGTAATTCATCGTTACTGTTTTATAATATTTCATATTACTTATTTCTAAATTTTTTATTCTACACGGTTAAATTTTCATTAGAATGTTTTTTTGGATAATATTTTGAATATCCTTTTTTTATAATATACGTGAGTTCAATAATAAAAATTAGTTTATTAGATGACTTTTTTGTCTGATATATATAATTTAACTATAGAATGATTACTGATTCTGATATGTTGAACTAAAAAGGTAATGAGTTTTTTTGTCAGTTGAATTTTTAAACTATAATTAACCCCCTCAAGTATCCATTTTAAAATCCTATAATCTAATATATATGTTGATCAAATTCATGTCAATTAAAATTAATTGACGATATACTACTCAATATTTTCCTCACTATTTAATCATAGAATTCTTATGATCATGTATGTTTTTATAGTCCGTATTAAATTTCATATTCAAGATTTATGTCTTTCCCTTTTTTCCAAACATGATTTATTCCATATTTATTATGACACTAATCACCAATAATATGAAATAGTAAAATTATTGAATTAATTTAATTCATATAACATAATAATAGTTCAACCTACTGGTAATTATCATAACTGTATATTACAAGGATATCCTTTGAGTATTTCCTTAATATGAATTTTCATAAAATGATAGAACAATGTCCACTCAATATTCATTTTTTATTTTACTACTATCCATATTGTAATTGCAAAAATTCCGTAATATAATTTAATCTAATTTATTATTATAATTAAACTTCTTATGAAATAATTATCTATGCTCAATATTAAAATGATTCATGAATAAATAAATTTTTTATTTATAGAAGGAGTCTATAATAATCAAGTATCTAGTTAACTAGTTCAACTTATATTGGTATCTTCTCTAACCGGTTTGTGGCATAAACCGTCTCTTCATGAAATAATAATAATTGAAAAATTAGACACCTTATAACATATCATGATTTATAACACACTTATTTTCATTTTATTTATGACAAGTTTCTTGATAATTAAACCATATTTGATCACAATTGTTAATTTTAAATATGAATATATTGTAAAACATCAAGAAATTAGAGAAGGTATCCCCCTTTTAATTTTTTATAATAATCATATTGATTCAAAATTCATTTGTGATATTTTAATCAATAAATTATGGCATTAAAATTATAATTTTTTTGAATATTTATTTTTGGAAGTTTTAGTTTCTTAGCCCTCAAAATTTCAGTATTATGTAATTTAATGAGCCTTATAATGTTTCTACAATCCTCAAAAATTACTATGGAAAACCGTAAAAATCCTATAAACCCAATAATGTTGGCTGAGAAGATTATTCTAGAAAGGAGGGAACTTTAATAAGTTCCGGTCTTACATTTTAATGTCTCCCGTGAACCATATAATGTTTTAAATGTACCTTACGATGTTGGGGGACCAACACTTGGAAGATAGAATATAACCTTTCAATTGTTTTACTATTCTATTTCTCAAGAAATATTTCCTAGTATGGACGATTTAAATAATTATATTAATCTTACAATGATAGCACCATAACATTAAAAAGTTGATTATTTGGTTAATTTTTTCTACTCTATACAGATTCAACCTTATAGTGATCTATAACAACCTTATGAATTTATAAATACATCCATTTTATGTTTCTATTGCCACATTTTCCAACACGATCAACCATATAAAACCTATGTATGAAAATTATTATTAGTATGAATTTTTTATTTTCTCTCTCATACAGAAAAATGTGATTATCATAAAATAATCATAGATCCTATTGAGTTTTTCTCATGGTTAATAGAATATTCTCAAAACATTATAAAAAACCACATCAATATTTTATAAGAAACCTATCATTCTCATTAATTTTTGAAAAATGATAAAATCCTTTAACTATAACACTGGGACCTTATTTCCTCCTATTTAGATTTTTTTATAAACTATTCTCTCTTTCAATATCAATTAAACTCATTGAGGTCTACTAATTTCTTTTAAAAAATATAGAAATGTACTCCAAAATAATTAAATCATATTATGTATTATATTGAAATATTTAAAATAACATTGTAATAGATAACATTAAAATTTCAAATTATTTATTCTCTGATTGAAAATAAACTATGTACGAGTGAAATAATTGATATACCCCTAAATTGACACATTCATTTAACCATTATTTCTCAATAACCACTTCTTTCAATTAAAAATAGATATGGTAAATTTTTTGGTAATATTCGTTTTCTAAATAAGAGTACACCATCTCCCCCACTAGAAAATGTTACCAAATTCTTTATAGGGGTCCTTCCCTATAAACCTTATTGTGATGTGAAGACTGAACCTATAGTTCCATCCTCAATTACTCAAACCACTCTCTTTGCATTTAAAATTTAAAAATATATACATTCCAATCATCGGTGATAATGTATTCATTTTTCATATCAGCATTTTCCACTGTCTAATAAATTAAATGAAATATAGAATCAATTTTTTTTATATTTATTGAATTTTAATTTTTTTAATTGGTTAATAAAAATATTATAATTGTAAGGAATTTTTTGTGGACTCTCAAAACCTTTTTTCAAATATTCTGGCATCAAATATATCTATAGAATTTCAATAAAATCAGGTTTTACTATAGTATACTATACTACATATATATTAAGTAAAATATAGTTGTACGTCATGTTATTACTGTATACACTTCTCCAAACATTAAATAATTTTTCTACATTTATTGAATTTCTCTCAATATAGTCTCCATTATAGTCTATATTAGTGTATCCCTATAAGTTAAAATCTTATACATTCTTCTATAGTAGACCATAGTGTAGAGTAACTTTGACCTACCACAATATTCCATCTTTATCCTTCAAATATAATCTTCATAATCACTCATAAGACCTTTATAATAAAGTCTTAATATAAAAATATATTTCCTATATGTAGATAGCTATAATAGTCTTCCAACTGTTTTTATAAATTATTTCTCATTTCACTAATTCTTATCTCATATTTGGATTGATTAATTAGAATTAAAATGTTTGTAATTATTTTCAAGCAATCATTCATTCCTAATTTATTCAATATTTAAACAGTATATTTCTCTTGGGATAAGAAAATATAATTATCTTTTCATTTAATCTATTATCCTATAAAAGATTTCATCTAACATAATATTAATATCTGAATGTTATTTTTCATTTAAATTATAAATTAACCTGATAGGAAATTTTTCCACAAATAAATAAAATTTTATAAACATATAAAATTAAAATAAGATCACCTTTGAAAGACCCTTTCATATTTGGATCATTATCAATCATTACAATTTATTTTCCATATCTTTGAAACAAACATCTAGTTTCAAAAACTTGGTTTTGAGGAGTTATTTTAATTCTTAAAAATATTTAAATAATCTAACAACTGAACTATCTTATTTTTACAATTTAAAACCTTCAGAATTTTCCATGATAACTTCCTTTTATAGACATATAATTGAGGTATCTTATTTCACATCCATTTGATAAAATGTTTAATTCATATTTAATGTCCATATTATTAACATTTTGATTGATTATAACCATTCTACGAGTGATAATTTTTCAATAATTTCTATTCATATCATCTTTAAT
Organism: Viscum album; assembly: GCA_963277665.1. Taxonomy (NCBI): domain Eukaryota; kingdom Viridiplantae; phylum Streptophyta; class Magnoliopsida; order Santalales; family Viscaceae; genus Viscum; species Viscum album. The sequence goes on along the minus strand of OY728146.1, from coordinate 2,031,053,627 downwards.
AAATATTTAAAAATATATTTGGATTTGTTTCTTGATAGTTTATACATATAATTCTATATAATTTTGAGAAAACTCATGGTGTAAATTCTGTTACTATTTTTTTGTATTTCCATACGGAAAATTATGGAATTATTCCAAATTCAATCGTTATCTTTATTCAAAATATTTATCTATTAGTTTTGATCAAACACCATTGAAATAGTTTATGGTTCAACATAATTTACAAGTGTAGTTAGATTTTGAAGTGTCAATCTTCTTCTTATTTGAGCAAAATATTCTTGATTGCCAATAATATTTTTAGAATTAATATTATTCTTCAATATTTGATGTCATAGTATCTATATACTAGTAGTATAATATTTATCACTTGTTTTATTAGTATTAAGATCACTATTTTTTTGACATTTTTTGGTTCACTCTAAATATATATTTTAAATATCTGAATACTATTAGCTTTGACATTAAAATTTTCAATTCTACTATAAATTCTTTATTATAATTATTTTCAATAATGTTCACTTAACTTAGATAAAAAAAATATCAAACATTAATTCAATTATTTACCACCACATTTATTAGAATGTAATTCCTTTAATATTTATTCATCTATATCATCTTCATGATTTATCATGTTAGTGTTTTTAATTTTTAGGTAACAAGAGATACTAAAAATATTAAATTATTACATAGATTTATTTTTTATTCCATATTTATTAAGGTTTTATGTGTGTCTTAGGTCTCTATAATAAAATATTACGTGCATGTAAAATAGAGAAAATATACTATCTATAAAATATTTTATAAACTTTATGCTCAACTAGAACAGTTTTTCTCATCTCTTTAATAATATTATCCTTTATTTCAAATATTCTATTGTTTTTAGGAGTGTTGGTTAATAATTATTGAATATTAATTTCTTGTATTACAAGATAAATTTATATAATCTTTTCAAGTATAACATCTACCATTATCTGTTTTCATGTTCATGATTTAAATTTACAAGACTTTTTCAACATGTATTCTAATAATTTATAATATTTACACTACTTCAACGTAATGTTTCATAAATAGAAAATTTCAAATTAAAGCTTAATAATTTATAAAATTAATCAATTATATACCAATATTGTAAGATTCATGTAATGCATTACTATATATATTTATATGAATGACCTATAATGGTATAATAGATTGAAACTTCACAATTTTGTGTTTCCTCTTGACCATAATCCCCCTTTAGATAGTTTCACAACAATATATATATATATATATATATATATATTGTATGGGAAGGTATCTAACCTCATAATGCATTGAGATTTTAGTAATATTTATTTGAAAAAGGTGTCCAAGTCTCATTTTAAAAAATTCACTCTCATCTTTTTCCCTTACATAGAAAGAATTTGATACATAAATATTTTGAAACAGATTTCCACATGTTCTAACTCCTTTGATGAGGTCACAACCATAGATTGAATTCTTAACGATGGATGAATTTTTTATGAACACAAATTTATTCCCAATATCACAGAACTGAGTCACACATAAGTAATTTCATTTAAACCCATCAATATAGAGAATATATTTACAATTGATTTTATTGGGTTTAATCTCACTAATGATAAGACCTTTAATTATTTTACATTTCCATTTTCAAAATTTAATACCCCTAAAGTATTGTCTTACATATATTGTAATTTTCTTTTCTCTAGATATGTATGAGGAATAAAAACTATCAAGAATCCAAGGACTTCTTTCCTTGTACCATGTTAATGAAACTTCAACAATAACATATGTTTTTAAGTATCTTTTAAATTCCATTACCTTTTTAATTATAGTTTTTTTCAAGGAATATATTACATAAATTCCTCAATAGTACCATTTTTAATAAAATATATAAAATATATCATTATAACACCAAAATATATTTTGTGTGGATAAAGTTGACCCATTCTAACTCTTAAGAAGCTTTGTTTTCTGAATCCTTTCATCTCTTCTCAAAAAACATCCTCTTTATCATTGTATTATCCTTGGTAGAGGCATATTATACCATTGTGTATATGTGTTTTTCCCAAAAATACCACAAAATTTACAATATCTACTGATCATGGTTACACCATGATGAATGAAAATATATCTATAATTTTTTTGATGTTGGACATCCATGTGTTGTGATTGATACTGCCTTATAGGGGATGTTCTTTTAGAAAAATAATTTTTTTATTGAATAAAAGTATTTCTTATCACTTTTGTGAATAAATAATGATTATATTATGAATTTTATGTGGAAACATTAGTGATAATAAATTAATTTTGGATTTATAACATACATATTTCATCTTCAATTATGTTTTCATTTTATTAGACTCTATTAATGTCGTACATTTTAATTAAATTTATTTGGTGAATTAACATCCTATATCTTTTAATTACTATCTAGTTTAATGAAATTTTGATTATGTATTTCTTAGATCTTGTTCATTAAATATGATTTTCTCTTCAATATCATTCACTATATTTTCTTTTCTTAGTAGTTTTTAAAATGATATTTTCGATTTCACCGAAGTACATATCTTTATTATTGATAAGATCGTCATTAGAATACTTTTTTACTTCATATTATTTCATAAAAATTATGATTTATTTATTTATCTATGCTTTCATCTCAATACATGCTTCAATTTTTGATTTAATCATTTTAACCATATTTTTTTGCACATCATTCTTCTTGACTATTTAATTACTCCTCATGTTTCGACGAAGGAGTCATAAAAATCAAGAATTATTTGAAAAATTATTAATCTGATTGGATATATGAATATTGGTCATCCTATTCTTATTTACTCATCATAAATCTTCTTTTTCACATTACATATTTTTTAATTATCATTAGATTTTGTTTCTTTTTTTTATCTCTTCACGCATTTTTTTGAGGTTTATCATCATGTTCACCATTATAATATCCCCTATTCCCATTCCATGAATATTTTTATTGTAATGATTCCAATTCCAAAAAAAATTAATGCATTAATGTTTAAGTATGTGTTTTTATTTTATTTTATTTTTATTTTTCTTGAGATAAGAGACATAACTCCATTAAATTGATTATTTTCCTTATCATACTTATATTTTTTTCCTCTTTATATTATTAATCTCTAATCATCAATTTTCTCAAGGATTCAAAATAAATTACCACTTTAAATTTATTCTAGAAAGAAAAAAACCTTATCAATTAATACATAATGAAAATGTTATATAACCCCTTAAGAGTAGGAACATCTCTATCTTTCAATACTGATGTTTTAATATCAAACCAAATTGGATTTTTTTCATCAGATTCTTCACTAATATAGTTTCCTTCAAATTATCTCTATATTCAATGATTTTTATAATAATTTCATTTACTCTTAGAAACTCATCATAAATGTATTCTTCTTTTTCCATCATCACATATTTAAACATTCTTCTAAATTTTATGAATTTTAATTCTTCTAAATTTTATATTTCCTTTGAAGATAATTTCTTATTTATCCAATATTTCATTATCTAATTATAACCACATAATAGTTGTGTTGAAATTTTCTAATATATTCCCAAAAAAAGATTTTTTATCTTTGGAATAAACATCTAAAGTTATATTTTTTATTATAATACTTAGGGGTATTTCCCCTAATGGGTTGAAATAAAATTATTATGAAATATTTTACTTCTATTCCATGCGAAAAATATAGAATAAGATAAATTCTTTTCAACATGATTTTTTATATGAAAAATATGAAGAAACATGATATTTACAGAGTTTTTGTTATCCAACATTTAGAGTTTGAGTATTTGATATTAGAATCGTTTCTCAGATACCACATCATATTCTTATAGCATGTGTTCACCACTGGGGGGTGGGGTGTTAAATTTGCGGTGGTAAAATTTTACAGTTTATCTAAATTTAATGTAATATAACTTCTTAGATTTTGAAATGATATACTTACGTAATTCACTCTTTCTTACTCAAATTAAGTTAAAAAAAATATCATGAAATTTTTTAGAATGTTCAGTTATAGTGTGGGTACCTACTTCTTACCAATTCAGGATACTATCCCAATCCATATAATTTCCACTATAATTTTATAATCAATTATAAGTGGATAATCTAGGTATCATCCTATTTCCATGTTTTCTAAAAAGAAACATATCATCCTTATAGGGTTATAAAATCCCACTACCTAAAATATTACATAAAATAGTAGGAAAAAAATTATTTGATAATCCATAATTCTTTTTCAACTATTGATATTAATCCTCTTCAAACCATCATGAATATTTGAATGCCTTGTGATAAAATATACATTCTCTTTAACAAATTATATTTATCAATGAACTAATATTAGTCATCCTTTACCACTTCATGTTGAAACATTTGAGGGACTTTTTATAATATTTTTATAACTTTTTAGTGGATAAATTCTAGAGATAATTTCATTTTTTTCTCTATTTAGTCTCAAATTTAGGATCTTTTTTCTCTATTTTTCTAAGTGTCAATTGTGGCATTTCCCCCCCAAAATTTCACACCCATAATTAAGAAATTTCAAACACAAAAATTAAATTAATATACAAAATTTTAATTTAATTATTCTTCTAAATAATTCTTATAACTTAATCATACAATGAGATCCTTTAATATTCTACTCAATTTCCTTTTCGTGAGATTATGTTACCATGATCAAAAAATATTATATTTTTCACCTTACTAATTTCCCTAATTTAAATACTTAAATACTCTTATCTCATTTCTTTTTATTTAAATTGGTACATAAAATTATCATGAGAACATTTGTTGTGATAAAAACTTGTAAAAGTCATTAGTAAATTCACTTTGATTTCAAAACACATAATATAGTGTTATCATCTTTACTATGATGGATCATCTATAGTTGATATCTTCATCAACATACTTGATACAAAAATAATATCTTCATGACTTAACAACACTTGTTAACTCTAATAGTTTCTATCTCAACATGAGCCAAAATAATATTATTTTTTCGTGATCAATGAAGTCACACACCTCAAAAAAATTCCCACTTTGTTTCACATCTATTAATTATACATTAACTGAAATTGAAATTTTCTAAATTAATGTATTTTAGAACAATAATAAATTGGATCCATAATCATCATTTTATTTCTAAAATGAATAATCTGGAATCATAAATCTTTTTTGATGCTTTTATAAATTAACATTAGATTTAGAATAATAAATTTTAATTTATTTATAAAATTTATTTTTGAAAAACCTGTATAACGACCATGAATTTTTACACACGGATGTTGTATCATTTTCTATAAAGATTAAATACATTTAAAATGTACCTTACCAGAGATAATAATTGTTTATTGCATTGGGAAACAAGGAATCATAATATTCTAGCTTAGTGAAATATCTTTAATATCTTACATTATGATGTTCCCATTTAGTATACATAAAAAGAATACTCTACTTGAAACATTTATTTATAAAGTGGGAAAAATACATAAGGAAGTTCGAGTTTAATGCTCAGTAAGGGTAAAAAAATAAGTAATCATGACATAATTATAAGGTATGAAATAGTGGGAATAATATTATAAAATTAGACCCTACATGTAAATGATCATATATATGAATCATGTAATAAATAATAGAAGTTTATAAGACAAGAATCATAAGGAATTAAAATAATATGGGTCCAGAGATGATAACATTGGAATAAAGAATAGAATTTTGAAATAAAAATATTAATATAATATCATTTCCTATATGTCATGGATCATTTTGAAAACATATCTAAGAACATCATGGGGGTTATAACTATTGGGCGGGATGCAACAACATACCTAGTAAAAACTCTTTCATTATAGTGAAATGGGTTCAATCCCAGAATTTTCATAGTGGAAAAAGTCACTTCCTATAATGGGTTTACTCCATATTCAATCAATGTTTATCTCATGAGATATAAAATTTTTCCCAATTCATTGGATGGGGATATAGGTCTCATCGTTCACATAATGAAATCATACATATTTGTGCCACAAGATAATAAAAATTCACTATATCATAAACCATGAAATGAAATTCGTATCCTATAAATTTTATCATATCATAAACTATAAAAGGATATATATTTCATAATCACTTAATCAATGAATATCCCCTGAAAGGAAGCGAGTTTTATAAGCCTTTTATCATGGTATAACATGTGAAAGAAAAATTAATTTCATAAAAAAATTTTTGTCATAAACATAAACGATTAAATAAAGAATAATAATTCTTTCCTTGGATTATATCCCATGTAAAACTATATATAAGGATGTCATCATAGATGTAGTAGGATATTATATGATCACTTAGATAATTTCTGACTAAAATAACCTATATTTGAAAAAACCTTTTAAAACATAAATCATTTTAAAAATAATTTTCTTTGAAAAAATTGATGTAAACATAAAATGGAATATTTAAAATCATTTAAAAAATTTCCAGATTAAAATATGATTTCATCTTCAAAATAAAATTTTTAAAACAAAAAAAATAAAAACCATTTTCTTTGAAGTTGACCACGAAAACTTATAATAGAAGAAATAAAAACCATTTAATATATTTTTTTTAACAAAAATTCAAAATAATTTTCTTAAAATATAAAATTAAAATAAAAAATATTCAAAAATATTTTTGATAAGGAATCTAATTTTTGAGAATATTATTTAAAGTAAATAATGGAAGTTTCTATGTATGGAGTGGATTTTATGGTAGAGAAATCATTACATATTGTATATTTAAAAAATATATTCATTCATAATGTCGATAGGAGGCAAAAGATCCTTGATCATAAAAAGAATAAAATAGTTTTTGAAAAAAATTAAAAATTAAAAAATGGGTAAATATTTCTTTAAAAAAATAATAGTGGAAGATTTTATAATTTTTTTAGAAAACATGTTTTTGGGAGAAAACTGGTGTTTGACCAAAGAGATTAATATGGACAGAAAATGTTAAAGATAAATTATTAATTACTTTAAGTAAAAAAGAGATAAAAAATTGAACCATTACATAAATATATAATTAATAACTATAATAGAATAAAATACTTGAGGATTCTTTAGATATGGACCATATTATTTAATTAATTGAATCATAATCATAAACAATCCCGATAAATGATGAGATATTAGCAATAACTGCTTTATAGTTTGGTAACTTTGAATCACAATCCCGATGAGAGATCAAAATTATATTAATCATAAAATACATTAAAATAAGGATATTCATGATATAACATGTAAAATGGGAAATATATTTTCATTATTAAAGGATATAGGTGAATTACATTACATGTATCTCAAATAGGAAACCCATAAAGAATTCCCTTACAACTTTTGTATCTTTAAAACCATAACCCCATGAAAGATATATCCTCAAATTGATATTTAAATAGAAGAAAAATCAAGAATAATAATCATAAATAAAATTTATATGAAGTATATACACTACATATATGAAATATTTGGTGAATATATCATGTGTCTTACAATATTAAGAAGCGAGGTTGAAGTCCCTTACATTATGTATAGAATACTTTCATACTCATTAAAAATTCATGTATAATAAATATATGTTAATTTTAAATCTATTACAGAACTATATTCACATATATAATTCCATATAATATTTTCTTCTATCTTTATATTACCTGTTTATAATCAATTCAATGTTAACGTTACATTTCGTGTAACAAACACTTTTTTTAACACAATTTTTTACTTATTATTTCAGCAAAAACCCACATTTATAATAATATAGTAATTTAAATAAATTAATATATAGTAACAATATATTATATACTCATTATATTATTATTTATATTAATCCATAAAATTTATTAATAAGAAATGTAATTCACTATTTCTGTAGATGGTATACCTTACGTATGCGTGAACACTATTTCTACTTTCTTATTTTATTAAAATATATAAAGTAATTGACATATATATGATAATTCAAATATAATAAATATTTCATATATAAAATATAATTTTATTAAACCCATATTTACTATATTCCATTTATATATTGAATGAATTACATCGCTTCGTTTGGCTGCAGACTGCCGTACACACGAACAATTTTTTCATATTCCCAAAAAATAGAAATCATGAAGGAATTTGTGACATAATAATTAAAGAAGAATATTAATATCTTCAATATAATATATATATCCTATAATAATAGTATTTCTATTATTATTACCAACTATTAAAGGTGATAATATAAAAATGAATGACAGCAGATCGCGATACGATAGTCTGTCGTACCAATAAATTATTAACACTTAACAAATTTTATAGAAGTGAGTGTGGAAATAGGTAATACCCTTAACATATAAATATATAAATATATTTAAGTTATTTAAATTACTATATATAATAATGGTATATGTATAATTGAATGAGGTAGAGAAAGATATAAAATAAGACACTTATTTAATGAACATTAACTATTTTTGGGTGTTCTCTTAATATTAACACTAAATAATTAAAAGGATATATTTCTTCCAAAATATTGGTTTCTAAGATGAGTATATAGAAGTTTGAATGTGATTAAGGTAGATATTGGTCTATAAAAATGGCTTTAAAGGCATATTAAAGTTTGGAGAGGGACTCCCTTTTTTATATTTTGAGGAGGAGTTGTATTACTATATATACTCAAAAGTAATCACTATTGGGTGGTAAATATTACTTTTATATTTTCCAAAATTGATAAATAATGGTGTTTAGTGATGATATGTTTGTGAAACACCTCTAAAACACATTTATAAATGCGTTTAAAACATTTAGATTCTTAACTCTAATGTTTTATTATTTTATCATTTCTGTTTTCCATTATGGTAACCGGTTATCTAACCCATGTAATATATCCACTAAGACTAACTTAAAGTGATAATTATGAGATAATTTATACTATATTATTATAAAAATTATATATACTTTATAATGTATAAATACTATGTGTACTGGAAATTAAATTAAACATAATATCACATAACGTGAAAAAGCACTCCTTAATCCTTGACCACGCTAATTGAGTTTTTTTTTGAAAATTGATAGTCAATATCATAATTTTAAATGAAAAAATAGGTAAATTAAGGTAAAATGGTCTATATTTATTAATATTTACCAATTAATTGATAGAATATAGGGTTTTAGTAATTTTAAATCAATTAATAAAACCAAATTTTTAATAAAATGACATTAATGTCAATTTTGAAATTATTAATTTCATTTAAACTAAAAAATATCAATTAAATATTGGAAATATATTACACTATGTAAAAAAATTGTTTTAGGATATTTTAATATTAAAAAATAATTTAACATAATTATTTATTCAATTTACTTTACTGTTACTACTTGTAGTATCAATTTATTTATATAATTATTAACTAAATAATATGTGCCTTCCCATTTCATAAGGATTTAATGAAATTATATCATCTATAAAAAATTAAAATAAATTATTATGATAAAATATAATTTCTAATTTAAAATAATATTTATCACCAAACTTATATTTTTTTTACTTATTCCAAAGGTTTATAGAGATTAAAGTTTAGAAAGGTATATTTTTTGGGTTTTTCATTACATAACTTATTATATAAGATTATTTCATTGGAAAGTGTCCCAAAACTCATAAAATAATTTAATAATTTAATAACTACTGACATATGTCCTACTAATGGGTTTTGGAGAATTTTTGGGTTATTCTTACACATTGTATTCTATATTTAACCACTAAGTGAACTCATTTTTCATAAATCAATATAATTCATTTTCAATATTTTCACATATCAATATGGTATATAATTAATATGACATTATGAAAATTTCAACTTATGAATTATAAAATTATTGAATAAAGTTTTAAAAAGTTTATTTATAAAAGAGGAAAATTTTATTTAAACATAATCCTGGAAGCATAACATGAAAGCGAGGGTTTTTTTATTTCAAAGTAAAAAATGTGAAAAATATTATAATTTTTTTATATACAAGTAAAATTTGAAATGGACTAGTGACCTAAATTGTATTAATATATTTATAATTTAACTATTTGGAATTTAGTACCAATTTAAAATATTATATAAAATAAAAAATTATTTGAACGAAAAGGTAGTTTAAATTAAAAATCTTCATTTCTAACTATTTTTTAAAAATGAAACATCTCACAAAAATACAAACAATTAAACCTAAGTTAATATTTATATTCCTATTTAAAAATTGATTTTTATATTTCCAAATAAATTTTATAAAATTTGAAGATGTTATTTTTATATCATCTGTTCAAAGAATGATCAAACGTCTTTTAAAAAAGATACGGTTTTTCAAAAAAAATTTCTTTTTCATTTAAATGATTCTTATTTAATTTAAAAATAATGGATATCTAATTAACATATTAAATCAATATATTTTAATTTTTTATTTAATCTTATATATTTCCACCATTATAACATATAAGCAATAACTATGATATTAAATGATAATATTAATAGTATATTGTTGTTCTATTAAACTCAGTTTTGCGTGAAATGAAAGCTATCTAGGGAACTCAATATTATGTGAAACATAATCTAAACAAAGTGTTGTATACATGAAAGGACAAACTTAGTGTTTCGTGTTGTGTACGATAAAAATTTTGTTACATATAAATCATTCTTAACTTGGCATACTGTGAAACACAAGACAATAATGAATATTAATTTATTAGAAAAAAATAATTCAAAAAAACTCTATGTGGTATAATCTTAACCTAATAAAATGAATTTCACCCTTGAAATTAATCTTGTCCATCAATGTTTTAATGATTCCAATTTTCTTTTATAGAAACCCATATCATAAAATTGAATACTAAAACATGCATTAAAGAGGAGAAGCTGAAAACATAATGGTTTCTCAAAGAAACTCACAACTAGGTTTCCACATAGGATAACATAGCTAGTAATGGAATATTTGGACATTGATGAAAAACATAAAAATGTATACATAGTTCTAGAGATCACGAATCACAATAATGTGTCTGATCTAGAGATTGTTAGTGACCATAGCACCATAGACTAAAGAGGTATGAAAAAGGGAATTGATAACATTAAAATGATGATAATATCACATTATTTAATTCTAATATACTTTTCTTAGAGTTTGATAACTTTCAAGAGGCAATATACATACTTTATTTCATCATAATATTCCTCTTTGGTTGTTCTTTGATCAATTTCCACTCAATTTCAGACTCGATGAAATAATGGTAATTTTTTTATTTATAAATATTTAACGTATCATAAGATCCATTATATTAATTACATATATCTCCTGTAAAATGTTATCACCTGTTATCCAATATGGATAAATCTTTATATGGTGGAATCATATGTTAATATTTTAAAACTCCTCTAAAATAAAATATAAATTATTTGATAAATTCTCAACTTTATGATCCTTAGAAAATATTCCAATCCATAATTTTAAAATAAGGTCATTAAATCTCTATAGTCATATTATAATTTAACCCCAATATAACATAATGTGGATCTTGATTTTTTTATAACAAACATGTCACTACCTTCTATATGTATTACCCTAGAACATATAAATTAAACTAATTACTGTCACACCTTATTTACAGTACATATGATTCTTTATTCGATGAATGAAAACCCATATTATTTAATATGTTTCAAAAGTAATATAATTTTTTTTAACTCCATATAAAATAACACAAACCACTTTTTCTAAAAATCATTACTCAGTTCCAAGGAAATAAGTACTATCCAATTTTATTATAAAAATCTATGATCTCTTAATCCCAACAACATTATCTCAAAAACTACAATGTATTAAGGCTTATATTTCCATAATAAAAATATTATCTTATCATTAAATCAATTTTCAAATCCATCAAAACCATTCAATATATTCTTTTAAATCCTTAACGAAAGATATATAATGAAAATTTATTATATATTTCAAATTTCATGTAACATAATTATTTAATACAAATACATAAACAATATGATTATTCAACATCATCCTTGAACCATTAACTAGACTTCATAATCTTTTTCTTTAATGCCTTTTTCCTTTCATATGTTATCCATAGGCTATTAATCTCCACTAGTATAACCATTACTTGTACCGACTTGATGATTCAATTCATGATATTTCTTTTTTTGGACACTCATTTTCATAATTCCCATTATTTCAAAATTTAAATAATTGAATAGTTGATGATATCATAATTATTCCATCATTCAAATCCATTGATTAATTTAAATATTCATTTTCCCCTTATAGTGACTCACTTTTTTTCTTCGTTCTATAGTAAAAAATATTTCTGTTTCTCTAAGGTATACTTATGTGTTTATCTTTTAATCTTATCAATATAAATGTATGTAAATCTACTTTCCTCCATGGTCTCTATCACCCAAACTCCCTGATAACTATTTACTATCTTCATTATTGATTCCAAGGGATGGATATGTTTCATGTTGGTAATTATGTTCAATAAATAATGATTATATATAATAAAAAAATCATCCAAACTATTCATCATCCCATTGGAATGGTCATCATAATATCACCCATCACATTCATTATAATCCAAAATCCTCCAAGTTTCTAGCATTTACTAAAAACCAAAGCCATGTTGTGAGAAACAATAATCATAATGGGAAACCAAATAATCTAGAAAAATAACATATAAGATATGTAAATAATAATACCTTCCTTAATATAAAACACCTTTGATTTATCAAAGGTTATTCATAGTAATATTTTATTTGGACCCTTCATGATGGTTTATAAAGAGTTTATGAATTTCTATGAAATATGTCCCAGGAGTGTCAAACGAAGTGTGAAACAAGGCCTATTATTTTGAACCATTTCCTGATCGATCCTAGATCAATACAATATTTTCCAGGATAAAAATCCTTTGTACACCTGTGCGAGATCCATTTCAATTTTAGTACACATAAAAATATGTAATTTCATTGATCCACTTTCTCAATCTATTACAAAAAGTATTGTACATTCTCATAAAAATTGACTCATCCTTAGGCTTATCCATAGAGAATCCCCTAGAAACACCCTTATAAATATCCATAGGGATCTCAATAAATTTCACGAACCAAGCCAGGCTTCCTTCCAATATGATATCTAAACCGTTATGAGACATGTGATGAAAGGTTTTCCTAATCCTCACGAGTTGCAAACTTGTGTCGGACATAAAATTAATCACATTGGGAATGAATTTTACCAAAAATTTAAGATCAATTATATAAAAATAACAAATATAAGAACCAAGTATAACTAATTTTCAAACTAATATAAAAAAATGGTCCAGATAAAATAACTGAAAAATTTCACAAAAACGAATACAAAACTAAAATTCAACCACGGTGACACAATCTCCACATGACCTCTTGGTGACCACTATCCACAATACCAAATTTCTATAAGAGAAACCAAACCAGAAATATTCACCTATAAAATAACTTGGGACTACTAACACCAAATCGTACTAGTCGGTTTTTACATTAGACATCTCAGTAAAAAATCACTATATTGTCGATGAAATGTTTTCCCCGAATATTTCTCAAACACTAGTTTGAAATACATTCATAAATAAGATTTTAAATATTTCAAATGAAATAATAAAATCTTTTGTATATTATGTTTTTGAAAAAACACGAATAGATTTCCATTTTTTAAACTGTTCCATTTTTCACAATCTAGTTAAAAACCAATGCATAAAATAAAATCAATACCTTGTAAATAAAAAAGGGGATATGAGAAAAGTAAATGAAACAAGACAGATAATATATACTAGTAGTATGAATATCTATATGTATCAAAAAAATTAACAAAACTCATAAATAGATAAACATGGTAATTTGCTAAATATCCCTAGAACAATCACTGGATATACATGGATTAGACTCACCTTCTAGAATTTGGTGTAGCTCTATAGTCAATAACCAATATTCCACATTAAACTATCCAATCCCATGACACATCCCACCAAGACATATCATGTCAATGGGGGAACCAGACTTTCTAAATGTGTTCAATAAGTAACCATCACCTAATACTCTAAAATATGATAAGGAATCCAATGATATTAATACACAATAAAAGGAGAAATTCCTCACTTATGTGACTCACCTAACCTACCATGATCACAATTGAATACCCCAAACATTCACACCACATATGCGATAACCCACTATTTAAGGAATCCTCTATAGTTTTTTCCATCTCACAATAAGTCATTCATAAGTACCAACTGATTATTCAGATCATTTGAGTTTCAAAACTTATTCCCAAATAATATAAAAAACCAAATGGGCCTTCATGTCACAAAACATCAAAACCAAATTTAAAAAACATCACAATGTTAAAAAAGATCCATTAACATTTACAATCCCAAAATGTTTATAAAATCATTCTCAAACTAGATTGAAACATTCTCCAACATGAGAAGTAATAAATAGGAATTCATTCAATCATTCACCAAAACATATATCAGAATGTCAAATGGTCCCAACATTATATAAAACCTTTTAATTCAATCTTAATGTCCCATGAAAAAGCAATACACATTTTAGAAGTAAAGGAAAGTATTTTTTAGAAAACGGAAAGAGGGATAAGAGGATGATAATTTGAAAATCCATGGTTCAAGGAAAAAGAAATTTTATAACTGTTACAAATAGGCTTCATGAAGCCATTGAGAAAAAATAAATTTTCAAAATAATCTAACAGAACATGTCAAAAACTTACTATGTCAGCAATAAGCATTTAAATGTTTTGAGAATGTTTTCCATTTTTTTACAAAAAATCATTATAGTCAAATGTACATATCATTCCAAATTTTGATTTTCTCCCATGATATATATATTTAAGCGGGGAAAATAATACAAAAGTTCTACAACTAACTTTAAAACAAAATTTACATTTTAACAGATATCTCACAATCCTGAAAATACCACCATAGTCAAAGGAAACCTTTGTAAAACCATATACCACCCATTTTTCATTATAGAAAACAAAAAAAATCATGAAAACACTAAAAAAACGTGTGTTAACATTTTGAAATCATTGTAGTAAATCTGAAGTATGAAAGGAATGTTCTATGTATTAATTGGATGGAAACACTAACCTAATTTACATGAAAATTCCATGAAACCTCTAGAGAAGAAATATCCAAGCCCAAGACATAATAAAAACACCATAATATTCCATAAATTGAATAATAGACCAACCCTAACCATTATGGATTCACCAAGAGAAAAAACCCACCATGAGAGACCAATATCTCTAGAGATAATAGATAGGATAATAGGAAATTGAACAAAAATCCAAAGGAATGTCAGATTTGAATATCTAATTGGATTTAAAAATCAATGGAGAGAAGAGTATAAGCTTGGAGGACCCCTTGGTGCACCTCTGCTGAGAATGGGAGAAAAATTCCAAGTTTAGGTTAAATTATTGGAGGAGAAAACATGGAATTTCATCATTTTAGGAATATGGGTTTCTCACATGGTTTGGCCAAATTGTTTTCCAATCCATGTGTAAACCATTCCATCATCACTTTCAAAATAGAAAAGAAGCTCATGCATGGTTTCTCTAGGATTTTACAGACAATGTGACATCCATGTTCCTTTCCCCTCAACCCAAAACATGATGCATGGTTACCTGGGTGAAGCCGCACAATTTCCCCTAATTGTGCGCTAATAGTACACTCCCTACTGATAAGCCCCAAAATGTCCAATTTTCAAAAGAATCCCAATAATTAAAATCAGGATGTAATATGAGCATCAATGAATATAATCTAGAGCCATGATAATAATTAAATAACATAATTTCCATGGTTATAGTGTGACAATTCACCCCTCTAAAATTAATTTCATTCCCAAAAAGGTCACCCACTTGAACTGAGAAAAAAACTCAGTCCCAAATCATAAAATAAATGAACATGTAAATGAACCTTGAGGTGAACTTTCATAGAAAATGTCACAACCAAACTCTTCAAGTGGAAAAAAAAATTAATAATACGAGAGTGTTATCCCCACTGAATGGAGATTACTAACACCTCAAACATTATAACCCAAATAAAAAACCTTGTGGTGACTATAATAGGAATGAGGGAACTCCCAATATGAACTAGAAAGATTCCAAAAAATCCAATTCACCAACAAAAGTGGAAACCCATGAAATTAATTTGAACCAAACAACAAACTAAAATATTATTTATAAACAAGGATTTATTCTAGAACTAATGTCCCATAACAATCACAATTGACAACTAAAATTGTTCCACAAATGGATAACCCATTAATGACAAACATACATGGTATAAAAATAGTATTACAATAGAAAAAGGCAACCAAGACTCTAAAATTTAAAATATAAACTCTCAAAACTAATGAAATTGGACTAGGAAACATAAAATACCTCAACTCCATCACTAGAGATAAAAATTACTCCATGGTTTTATGGTCCCATAGTGATATATTAAATAAGTTTGAACATCACTCTGAGGCCTATGGATGGATTCCTCATGAGTATTGAATCAACTTCCCCACAGTCAGGTGCTAACACCCTTAGACCAATAATTCTTATTCTTCTTCATGAAATCTTCCAACAAAACTAATCCATATGACTCAAACGACCACAACGATGTCATAATCATGGAGGATTATAGAAAGACTACACTGAATAACCAAAATGACCACACTAAAATCATAAATTCACATGATCTGATGAACAATAGGTTGATGCTAATGAAGGATACTCCTCAAAAAATGTTCCTCCATTATGAACATACTTTTTAGATAGGGAACCTCCCTAAGAAATAAGAGACGTCATATTTATAACTTCATTTCCAAATACCATCAGATGTAGAAAATATTCATTCACAATCATCACTAAAATATGATCATTGGAGTTGAGGGATAACTCCTTATTATCTTGATGAATCAATACGATGAAAGGAGAAGAGTCCAATTGATCTTGATATTCTTTCATTGAAGAGAATAAAACCATTACTTTGGAATGTTGAACATATGACTTCATAGTCTTCTTTCCTTGGTGAATATTCTTAAGCTCTTTAACATCATTGTAGTCACCTCCTCTGGTAAAAAACATTGGAAAAAATTGGACTTCATCACTTCCCACATCATCCCAACATAAAAAAAGGATGGAGAAATCACGTTCTAATGGTACAAACCATAACCCTAAAACAAAACCAAAACATGACATGATCTAATAGCATTGGTAGTTACCAAGGATCTGAAGACACTCCCAACATTCTCAATCCATTCAAATGCCTATAATGGACCTTGATCACCATGATCAATGAGTGAAAATTAGGAAGAATCAGAAACTGTGAAAGACTCACTAGAAATTTTGGAGGACTTTCTATGTTGTATATTCTGACATAAAAATGAAACACAAAACCAATATCAACATCAACCCAAAACAAAATTGTAATGAACATCTCGTGCTAAGGAAATATTATCACAAACAAATCATTTCAATCATAAAAAAATTCCCATTCAATATCCACCATTTCATTTAAATTTTAAAACCACATTCTACTAAGGCCATATTTTAATGCAAGAATCCACTATTCAAAAACAAAACCAATTTACCAAGGTCAAAATGATTTTAAAAACTATTCCCCTTTCAAAATAACTTGGGAAAAACCATGTATAAACCAATTATTTTAAATAATCATCCATGAAATCCTATGAACCATAAAATATCATTCCATACCATCTCTTCTTACATCATCAATGAACACATTACAATAAGAACTCAAAACACATACCCACTCATATTCAATCGTTCATAAGGAATAACAAGTGTCACAAATTCCATTTAATTATCAAAGAACTATAATTTAAAAAAATTACAATCCAAACCACTTCATTGTAAAAAACATTATTTCCAAGTTCATAACCACGTGAAAGTAATAATTTACCTTTCAAAAACCAAAATTGTTTCAAAATATCACTCAAAAAAACTGAAACTAATGAAAAATGAACCTTGAATCAAACCACTGGAATGAAGAACTAGTGGAAATGCTTAACATATTGACATGGATAGTGGTTCATACCTGAGGTAAGCATTAAAAGCTAAGAGAAACATAAAAAACACACTTGGAATCCACATGGGTCATTAATCCATGTGAAATAAAAAAATGACACTAGATCACCTCCATTATCCTTGAATATCCAAAACATTAAAAAGAAAACAAAAGACTTAAATCTCAGACTACACCTTGAAAATAAATGTTCAGAACAATCAAGGGTTCTTGATGTCCTTCCCGTACCTAATTATCAAGTACCAGCATCCATAATCTTTAACTACCAGAAACCCAAAATAACAAAGGGCTTGATTTGATCCTATTTTTCAGAAACCAAGAATGGATTCCATCCATCCCAATATCTGGCCTGATATGAGACTTGTACTGAAGAGCGTTCCCAGTCCCCATGATATGTTAATCAGGGCCTGACATCAATGTAATCACATGGGAAATAATTTTTACTAATAAATCATGATCAAATAAATATACTGAATAATAAGAAGAACCAATGATAACTAAATATCAAATAATTATACAAAAACTATGCAGATAAAATAGCTGACAAATAAAACAAGAAAAAATACAAAAACTAAAACGGGACCATGCTAACTCGATCTCTATGTGACCTCTTGTTCACCACCATCCATAAGAAAAACTAATTCTCAGAGAAACCAATCCATAAACCTCCACCTACAAAAACATTTATGTCAACCGAAACCAAATGATACAAGTAGGGTGTAAGCTTAATCGAATCAGTAAGTAATCATAATACATTGCACACATTTCCTTTCTATGATCATTCAAAAAACACTAGTTTGAAGTGAAATAATAAATATGTGTTAAAATATTTTAAACAAATAAATAGAACATTCCGAAAATTACCATTTTAAAATAACAAAATAATCTTGAAATGGTACTACATTATCATAATCTAGTTCAAACCCAATGCACAAAAAACAAACAATTCTAAGTGACCTAAAACAGGGATAGGAGGAAAGTAAATGAAATGAGGAGGATAATATACACTAACTGACCAAATATCTATATATTGTAGAAAATAAATTAGACACATAAATATCAAATCATGGGAATTTCTTGAATATCCCAAGAGTGATCATTGGATGTACTCAGATTGTACTCACTTGATGGTATATGGTAGATCCCTATAGCCAATAACCAACTAGACACTCTAAAATATCTAATCAAGTGGAATTTACCACCATGCCCTATCATTTAAAAGGGTATTAAACAATATAATCATTGTCTATAAGTAATATTCACTAAATTATATAAATGATTCCTAGGAATCCCATGATAATAATACATTATTAAAGGAGGGGGCCATCACACATGTGACTCACCTTAACTTTTACCACAACACTTTCTATTCCAAACATATACACCACATATGCAATACCCCCCTTTTTGGGAAATTCTACATAGAGGTTCACATATCAGAAAAAGTCATTAAGAAGTTCCAATAAGTACTTCACATCATTTGAGATTCAAAATGTTTTAAAAAAATTATAAAATTCCAACCCATCCTTCACGCCAGAAAATAATAAAACCGACGTTTTCATAAATTCTTAATGTTTTAAAAGGGTCTTTAACATTTCAAATACAAAATAAGTTACATTGAAAATGTGAATGTAGATTTAAACGAGCGCCAATATGAGAATTTCCAAACGGTACTTAATGCCAATAAATCACTAAAACATATAAAAAAAAATTAGATGTGACAAGATTTAAGTAATGAATCTTAAGACACTTTTAATGTCACAAGGGGAAACAAGACATCAATTAAATATCGCAAAAACTATTTTTGGAAAAAGGAGAGAATGAATGGAGGTGTGTCCTTTGAATAAAAATTGGTTTAATAAAGAACCAATTTCATCAATTTTCTATATGGGACTTAGTAAAAAATTAAAAAACCATACATTTTTAGAATAATTTAACACAATATACCACACAATTACAAAATCACCAGTAAGAATTTAATAGTTGAGATAATAATTCCAATTGTTTTCCCAAAAATCATTATACTATGAAGTAAAAATCATGAAAAATTTAGAATTTTAACAAAGACATCGAAACATAAGAAAGGATATATAACAAAAAAAGTTGTAAAACTCACCATAAAACTGAATTAGTATTTTAAAAACCCCTTATGGGCATCAAAATAAAATCATTGTCAAGTGAACACTTTGTAAAACCATTTATCACCGTTTTGAAATTCTAAAAACACAAAACAATTCAATATATGATATAAATAGTAGGATTGTAACATTTTAAAAGAATTAAAGTAAATCTCAAGCATCAACCAAGTGTGATGGAAAGGAAATCGATAGAAAATCATACCTTAATGACATACAAATTCAAAAAAAATTTCAAAGAATAAAGATCTATGCCCACGACACAATTCCCACACCTTAACATCCATGAAATAAAATCAAACACCAAGCCTAACCCTTAGGATTAAACAAAGAGGAAAACCCCACAAAGATAGACCATGATCTAAAGAGATAATGGAGAATATAAGTGGAAATTGGAAAAAAAATATATAAAGGAAATACACCTTTGAATCGTTCAGGTCCATTAAAAATGGATATAGAGTAAAAGAGGAGGAGATTGCAGTAACCATGTTGTTCCTAGGTCATGCTAGAGAAATATTCCCTAGTTGGGGTTAAAATAATGTATGGATAAATTTGGAATTTAAATTTTTTATGAATTTGGTAACTCGTATAGTTAGGCCACACATTCTTCGAAACTGTGTCTAAACCATGCGAGCACCACAGTCAAAATGAACGTAAGATCAAGAATGATTATCGCATAGTCTCCCAAACAATTCACCACTAGTTAGCCTTACCCTTAGACCCCAAAACAAGATACACATTTACCTAGGTAAAGCTGAACAATTTACACTACCCATGCTATAACCATGTTATCTTTTCTTCCACGCCAAAACACATCAACTATTCATATAAACAAAAAAATCTAATTGAGAATCAACCCAAACTTAACAAAAAGGGTCCAAAGGCCAAAAAATTAATTTAATAAAAATATTTATAAGGGTAGGGTGTGAAACTATTTTTTTGTTATCATAGACTCAAAAGGTTATCTAAACCTTTCCTTTGACACCAAATATATTGACCCAAATGTTTCATACATAATTTGTTTTTATTTTTATAATAGTATTCAATATCTCAAAAAATTATACACTAGAGTACCATAATAGTTTATTGTATTTTAAACATGGAAACATTATCTTTTATCATAATGAAATATAATCAACATAAACCACAAAGATATTACACTTTATTATTCTTCACAAGAATACACTAATCAAAACATTCCTTCATAACCGAGGGAAAGGAATGATAAGATAGGGTTAGATCAAATGATTAGTAAGGGAAAAATGGTAGATAACTAAGAAGGTAATAATCATAAGGGTATGAGAAGATGATAATAATATCAAAAAACCATAACATGCATATAAAGGTTCATAAACAAGAATCATGGAAAAAATATTGGTATCTCATAAGACATGAATGATATGAAATTATAAGAACAAGAGTCATGAAAGCATACCATTAGAATAATTAATATACTTGTGGAATATATATAAGCATATAAAATCATTCCCCAGCAGGCATGGATTGTTGCTAAAATATATCAAGGCACTTCAGGTGGGATACAACTACTGGGCGAGACACACCAACATCCCTAGTCACAACCCATTCCTCATAGTGGAATAGATTTACTATCAAAACCAAAAAAATGGATAATATCCCTTAGTATACTAGGTTGACACCCCATTAATGTAATTGTTGTCTCATGAGATATGAATCTTTAACTAATGAATTAAAGGGAGATATAGGTCCAAACATCCATATAATGAAATCATAAATACATATTCCACATGATAATAAACATTAATGATATCATAATGCATGAAATAATCTGGGTTTCACAAAAATTTAATCATTTCATAACATGACAAAAAGACACAATTCATAATAATTTCATCATAGAATAACGATGTAAAATAGTAAGGTTTCATTATAATTTTATTGTAGTATAATATATCATGGGGAAACTGGTTTCATAAACAACTACTTCTAATCAAATATTAACCAGTCAAGAAAGAATAATATTGGTGTCCTTGGATCATATCCCCCCTAAAGAATAAACTATATCGAAGTATGTAATCATGGATGAAGAATGTTTTTGAAAGATCAAGGGAAACATTTATCCATGAAAACAAACTTTCTTTGAAAATAACTTTTTAAAATAGTAATCTTTTTCAAAATCATTTTATTTGAAAAAAAGATGAAAAATTGTAAAGTAATATTAATGATTAATTTAAACAATCACGTGAGGGAAATATAGTTTCGTATATTAAAAATAATTTTTTAAATGTAAAAAAATTTTAAATCCATTTTTTTGAAATACCTTTGTCAAATTTTTAAAGGATTTTTTAAAAACCATATAATCAGTTTTTATGTATAAAACATTTAATAAATAATTATCTATATAAAGTTGTTTAAAATAAAAACATTTCTACGATATTTTTTGGAAAACATATCCTTATTAAAATTTTATGTAAAATGTTTAATATAATGTTCAATGAATGTAGTGGTCATGACGTCTTAGAATTATGTACATTAAATATATGTAAAAATAACTATTCCTTTCATAATATAGGTAAAAAAAATATTCGTGATCCAAAATAAAAAAAAGATTTATTTTAAAGACGTCATGTAAAAAGCTAAAATGTGGAGAGATA
The DNA here is from genome assembly GCA_963277665.1 of Viscum album. Classification (NCBI taxonomy): domain Eukaryota; kingdom Viridiplantae; phylum Streptophyta; class Magnoliopsida; order Santalales; family Viscaceae; genus Viscum; species Viscum album. The sequence goes on along the minus strand of OY728146.1, from coordinate 2,031,030,678 downwards.
TTTATTTGTAAATAGTCCAAGTGGGTCATTTTTCAATAATTTTTTTCAAACAATTTTTTTTGAGAAACCAAATTTCCATCCATCAATTATAATATTGTCAGATTTTCTTTAATTATTTTCGTAATTATATTATATAAAAAAGAGTAGAAATTGTAACATTAAATAAAATAATTCATGAATAACCACAACAGATGAGAATTCAAGGGGATTATTTAGAGATATATGAATATATATATTTAATGGAAGAATATAACATGTGTCTCACAAAAGTAAGTAGTGATACAAAAGTAATAAGTGAGACAAAAATCCATTACCTTAATTCCATACATCCCTCATACTCATTCAAAATCCAAATAGAAAAAATATAAGTATATCATACATATACTACAAATATAAATTCCTATATAATATACCATATATTATTTTCTTATGAATTTATATTACATAGTTATTAATAATCCCTGTTAAAGTTACATTTTAGGTAATAGTCGCTTTGTTTTTCATATATGTTTTATATTTTTATTTATGGTATACTAAGAATGATTTTAAATTCAATATTTACATCATTTAATATATTTTATGAATATAAAATATAATTATTATCTATTTATTTATAGTAATACCTAAAATTTAGTGATAGAAAATGGAATACACCATTCATGTATATAGTAGGTCGTACGTACGAATGAACGTTGTTTCCATATTCTAATTATATTGATAGAAAGAGTTTAAATAATATATATATATATATATATATTATCATTCAATTCATTCCCTTATTTCATATATTTCATATAATTTTATTAAACCTATATTCAATACATTCCATGTAATGCGTGAATGAATCACATTACTTCATGAGAAGGTAAACCACATTACACACGAACGATGTTATCATCTTCCCTCAAAATTGGATGAAAAAAGACTTGTATGAAATATTAGTAAAATAATCATATTAATATCACAAATATCATATACAATTATAATTTCCATAATTTTACCAAACCCTTAATGGCAGTAATGGAAAATTATGAATATCAGATTGTGAGGTGGTTGTTCATCATACACACAAACATTGATTTCATAACCCATTTGATGGTTGTGTGTGTTATTTTTGTTAATAACAATAATATAACATCATATTATCATATTTAATATACTTATGTTATTATAGATACATTATATATAAATAATTTTAGGAGATGGAAGAATATATTCAATAAAACACTCGTTTGAAAAACAATACATCTTATTCGTGTATTCTTCTTAATATTTCACAAAATACTAAAAGGAATTCCTTTATTACTAAAATAAATCATACAATATGAGGGGAGGTGAGATGGTATGTGATTTGGGAAGATAATGGTTAATCAAAATTTCTTTATATATGGGAAAACTTAGGGGGAGTTAGTGTCTTTTTATTGTAAAGGAGGAGTGACATTCTTGTAAATACTTATATTTATTCACTATTTGAAAGACATTTATTCAATAATATTAAAAAAAATTGATTGTTAACGGTTTTTAGGTATTAAATGGTAGATCAAAAACTCCACCACATATTTATACACATGTTATATACATTCGGTTCCTTAACTAATAGTTTTAAATGTTTAATCATTTTTGTTTTTTCATTATAGTACTAGTTTTCTAACACATGTAATTTAAAAATTAAGAATAAATTGAAATGAGCCCAATTAGATAATTTATTCACACATATTATAAATATTATACCTAATTTATAATGTATAAATCTTATGTTTATTGGAAAATAACATTAATATATTTATATGTAACCCACATAAGCATCGCTTAAACCCGAATCATGTTGTTGGAGTTCTGTACCAATTAACAATTAATATATTTAATTTAATAGAAATTTTTTTCCATTAATGGAAAATATTTGATATTTATTAAGATTTACATATCAATTGATTTTTTTTATTTTTTGGAATTTTAAATCGATTAATAGAATATAATTCTTTACAAAATGAACTTAATGTCAATTAGAACTTTATACATTTAATTTACATATAAAAATTAACATGGAAATAATTGAAATCGAATCCATTTTGTTCAAAACAATGTAATCTGATATATTCATTTATAAAAATAATTTAACATAATCATTTATTATATTTACTTTACCTTAACTATTTTTAGCTACATTTTATTTTTATAATTATTAACTAAATAATTCATGCATTGACATTTCTTATGAATTTAACAAAATTAAATCATCTATAAAAAATTAAGACAAATTAACATGATAGAGAAAATAATTTACCTTCTAAAATAATATCTATAATAGAGCCTCTGTAAATTTTTCCCATTTCCAAACATTTAGATAAATTAAATAGATGATAGGTACATTTTTCTCTTTTCTTTACTTAACTTACTATATTGGTTGATTTAATGAAAACATATCCCAAAAAATCATAGAATTGGAGAATATAGTAAAAAATTATAAATATTCCCATTTAATGTTTTTTGGAAGTTGTTGGGTAATTATGACACCATATATTGTATGTTTAATCAATAAAGAAATAATGTTTTTCCAGAATTACTATAATTAATTTTATCTATTTCATTAATAATTAAGGAATAAAATAAGTTGGACTTATAAGATATATTAAATTATTATTATTCAATATATGGAATCAATTTTTTCAAATTCAATTTATAAAGTGGAAATTTGTAATTTGAACATAATATTGCAAGCATGATGAGGAAGTCGAGTTTTCTGAAGTAAAAATGTTCATAATATTAAAATGTTTTTCTATTAAAAATCAATAAAAAATGATTCCAATGACCTAAATTTGATTAATATATTTATCATTGAACAATTTTTACTTTATAACCAATTAAAAATATGAGTTAACATTATAAAAAACTTAACCCAAAGGTAGTTTTTAGATTAAATGTTTGTGTTTTTCACTATTCATCATGAAATGGAACTTCTCTTAAAAAGTATAAAAAATCACCACAAAATATTTTTTATATTTTCATTAAAAAAATCAATATCATTAATTATAATAAATTTAAGAAAATTACTAAATTTAATCTCAAAATTATGCACACTGATCATGATTAACTGGCCTTTTAGAATGTATATTTTTTTTTGAGAAAATAATAAATTTTCTTTTAATTATTTTTATTTTAATCCCAACAAAAAGATAACTAATAAAAATTTAAAAATATATATTTTCATTGTTTATATAATCCTATTAATTCCTTCTATTCCAAAAGATATGTGACAATTATCATATTACATATAAATATTAATAGTATATTTTAGTTCGACAAAAATCAGTCTTGTAGGAAACACAATCTGTTAAAGTAACATGGTATTATGTTTAACACAAGAAAAAGAGTATATTGTGTGTACAAGAAGATAAAATCCATGTTTCATATTTCATACGATTGACATGGTGTTTGATATAATGCAAGCCTAACTCAGAGTAGCATGCACCGCATGCCACTAAAGAATTTTAATTTTTTTAAAATAATACTTCATAAATAATCGAGGTGTTATACCCATTCCATTTATCTATACAAATTATTAAAATTATGCAATGTTATGAACATCACAAAATTTTTTACTTCCCTTTGATGAACTGTGGAAAACATTATGTAGTTCAAAACCCATTAAATACATGTCAACCTATTTTAAAACAAAAGAGAAAACCTCATAAAGAGTGTTTTGTACCTTATGATGTGTCATATGAACCATATGAATTGGAAATTGTACCTTATGATATATAGGGATTCACCATAAAATGATGGATGAAATCCAGGCGAGTTTATACATTTTTAATTTTTCATGAACCCTTTATCTATATCATACATATGAAAACCTTAATTATCATTATAAAAATAACATTTCAACCTTATGAAGTTCATTTTGTTATCAAATTTTCACACACAACAGAGATCCATCGTTATTAAGATATATACCAGTGTTATGAAGATAAAGGAAAAAAATTATTATGATTCCTTTTCCATATTTAAAATTGATCCTACCTTATGAAATTATATTTTAAACATAATGAAGTTTAAAAATTCTCTATTTTAATGTTCTTTTAAATAATTCTAGTGTCTCTTTAAATAATTACAGAACCACTATAATTCTTCTAAGGTCTTCCAAACTATTCTTAAAAAAACAATAAACATCCTTCCAAATATTTATGGAACAACCAATTATTTTTATATATTATTTTAAAAAAATTTATCCTCTATAAAATACCTAAGGTTATTCATTATATTAAAAATAGAATAATTTTCTAGATCATAAATTATTTTTTCTGTGGTTAGAAATTTTATCATTTTATAAAAAAATTATATTATTAAAATAATAATAATTCTATTTTATAACATATATTACTCATATATAAAATATATTATCTATCATATTTAGTATATTATATGTCACATATTTATGAAATCAAACTTCATATAATTAATTATAAAATCAAAACATTTCCCATATTATAGTCGATTCAAGGCCTCCATGTATTACCCATTTTATTTTTCATAATAAACTTCATTTTTTTTGTTAATAATAATTTTATTCTTAAATATACAAAAAATAAATATATTATATTTTATTTCATATTTTATAATGAATAAATAGAGATAAATATTAAATGAATCAGATGAAGTTCATAATTTTCAGAAAAACCTCATAAATTATTTAAAAATTAAACGATAACATTTATAGTATATGTACCATAATTATATTTGAATTATATTCAAATTCATGAATATTTAGAACTTATAGAGTTACATAAACTCTATAATATTTTGTTGTTATGGACTCATTTTATAAGAACACTTATAATTATTAAGAAATTGAGGCAACCTTAGAACCTTGAAATGAATACTCAACGGATATAAAACATGGTTATAATATCCTGATAAAATAATCATAAAACAAAAAAATTAATAAAAATTAATTTATCTTTTTCAATCAAGAAATTTCAAAATATAAATATTTTATTAAAGAGGTTCTATGCATATAAGAAGTGTTTCAGATCAAAAGCTAAGGGAACTCTTAAAACACTATATTTTTTGAGTTTTGATTTATATATATTTACCTGTATTTACCAATATTTTAATCACCTATACTTATTCCTTATTATTCATATATATTCCTTATATATATATATATATTCTTTATTCCCATACTATTTTTGGGTTGAATATGACTGTCATGTTCCATTTTGAATTATTTCTTTTCAGAAAGCCTTATTAACAACAAGTTATCCATTTATAATATAATTTAATATACCACTGTAATAAATTTATAAATCTTATATGATTTTATATTATGAAAATTAATTTATTGGGAATATTTTTAGTTAATTTATTGTCTTAGGAAAGTCATAATGTTCTCAGCTTCTCAAAATATTCTCTACTCATTTTATAGGACATTCCCTAAACAATTCCTTTCGATTACAACTTCTCTAATATTTTATTGTGAATTTTTCTTTAAGTTATATTTATGTTCAGGTCCAGTGATTTTTTATTTAAATATTAACATCAATATATATTCTATATCATCTTCTTGGGGGAGTCTTTTGATATATCATATAGTCATTCTTTAATACAAGATAACGTATCCAATTTCCTTTTTATGTGGTTATCTTATGATTATTTATTATGTATGATTTCATTATATGGGAAAAAAATTAATGGAAAAAAATTTAAGTGATTGGTAGGAGAAGAATCAAATATCTCAAAAATTTATTTTGTAATATTTTCATCCCATAAAATACCATGTGTCGCGAATGAGAAATTATCCTACCACATTGTGTTATTTTTTAATCGCATCAATCCTTATACAATGATGTTAGGGGTGGTGATAATATGAGGATATCTATATTATTATCGATTTTTTTATGGGTGTGAATAAAATATCGAGTTTTATTGATCTACACACATACCATTACATGAATATTATTTCATGGGATTTATCAAGGTTTGGAATTATTTACATTGAAAATAAATAATAATCATATTAAATATGATAAAAAATATAATATTTAGCTAACCACTTAAATAATCTTCTCATGTAACAACTAATCTCAAATTTGGTAGCATCAGTGCATAGCCTCGTGATATTTGAGTGTGAGTACATGTAAGGAACCCAAACCCAGTTTCACAGAGGTGGTGCCTTATTTCATTACATTGGAATATAAATAGTGATATTGAATCCATAAAGACTCAAAAGTTTAATAACTTTGGAAAAAAAAATATATACATGAGTTGAACATTGAAACTTTTAATAGAATACAATATAGATTTTTTTGGAGACATCCACAACAACTAGATTTTCCCAAAAAGGCATTCATAAAATACTTATTCAAATCATTGAAAAATAAAACATAAGAAAGGGTTGAGATCAGATGCTTAGTAAGGTTATGTAATTTTGATAAATAATAAATAATATGGCGTGGTGAATAACTAATGTAGGCATTCCATTAAAACATAATCTGGAACATAATATATTAGAATAAAATATTATTAAATAATGCCATAATAAATCATAAACATGGTATTCTACTAGTCAAATAACCTCATGTACTATCAATTTTTAGTTTAATAATGTGTAATATCTGAACAATATCCTCAAGTACTCATCTAAAAAAACAAAAAAATTATTAACGTGTTGGCCAAACCCATATATGAAAATTGGCATGGCCTCAGCCATATCCAAATCAGTTTTGTATCATGAGCACTACCAAGGAATTATGGGGATATAGAAGGCCCCAACCATCACTTTAAAAATTCAATTCACTTATCATATGAATGGGTCTAAATATAGAGAACATGAACATATGAAATAATATTCCCGAGTCTTTAGAAATAATCACTAATGATTCTAAGTAATAAGGGGGAGTGGTTTCAAAATAAAACATCGTCACTCAAACTGATCATAAACCATTTAATAAAATATGGTGGATGATTTCATAAAATGCTAATTTAAATTAAACATAATAAACAACATGTTTTTTGATGTAAATGATAATAATCTTCTAAAATCATCAAGTAATTTCTGATAGAAATACACTTTTACATTGTATGGAAGTGTTTTGTGGAAAAATAATTGTATAAAAAGAGAGGTGAACTATGATATTTTTTCATAATAAAATGAATGATTTATAAAAAATAATGGTATATTGAAAAAAAATATAAAGTGTACTTGGAAATTGATAATAATTCGAGAAGTTCATTTAAATTAGGTTTGTTTATCGAGACAAATTTTTAAAAGATTCTTTTTAAAAAAATGTAACCCACCATAAAAACGGATTGTGATTGGTAAAAATATATATATCATAAATAAATAATTTATTGTGAGTATATAATAAGAAATAATAATTTCATTGACTTATGTATAGAATAAGAGTAACTTTAAATAAAATGGAGGTTTGTGTAGAAACACATACCATATGTCTGAATGAGTTCTGTACTTGACATTAACATCTTGGATAATCAAATTAAATCCATTAATTAATTAATTCCTAAACTATAATACATTTATTTGATTTATTATAATTTTATTAAGTTCATTTATGTCTTTTTCCAAGAGTTATAATATATAATTTTATCCAATGGTAGCATTCATTTCCATGGTTTTCATGATCGACAAACTTGTATATGAGTATGGATATTCATGTGGGATTGGTATAATTATCTAGAATTTATCATATATCATATTAAGAAAAATCAATAATATTAAATGGTTATATAATTCAATATATTATCTAGTCTGAAGATGATCTATTAGATAATCATTAGTGAAATTCATTATGATTATTATGGTTGTATTTCGATCATATCGAATTAGTTTTCTCGTATAAATTAGTATTATATATATATACTTGTTCCAATAAATTAAATAGTTTATAATAAAAATAGTATAGAATAGTTTAACCATAAAAATAGTATCATGATGATCCTTGAAGGATAAATTTAAGAACAAAGGTTTTTCGTCCATGAAGGTTGTAAATCGGCACATCCCAAATGATGATTTCATTTTTAATAATAAAAGAGAGAGAGAGAGAGTAAGGATATTTATTATTGTTATTCCAATAACAAGATACAATAACATTATATATATGATAATATAGTTATCATGATCATTTAGATAGAGGAAGTGAGTAGAGGATAATAAAAATGAAGAAGTTGAAAATAAATTAAAAGAAAAAGGAGGTGGGTTTACCACTTGAATACACCTAGGTGATAATCTTCTTATGGGAAATGGGTTTTGGTATTTTGGTAAGAAATATAGCTCCTAGATGTGGGGGGGGGGGGGTCTTGGGAAGATGATTATTTAATAACATTTAATATATTAATGGTTTATAAAAGTGAGGAGAATATGGGGTGGGGGTGTATTTTATAATATAATAGAGGAGTTCTTTTTTAATATGCTATTCATTATTTTATTATTTTAACCATGACATGAACTGACATTAATTATTTTGACCAAACATAGTAATAAGTTCTTGTAAGTTCAAAACATGTGTGCTTACCTGAAACATACATCACCTATGGATCAATAAATCTTGTGGATAGAATTTAGCATAAAATATATTATATTTCTCTTCACAAAAAAAATCAAGTATTTAGATAAATCCCAAAAACATGCCCTAAATTTTTTTCAAAATTTATAAAATAAATGGTCTCTATTTTTTCGTAATAATTTCATCAATATGTGAAATTTAATTTCTAGATAAAATCACCATTTAATTAAAAAATACAATTTTTAAAAATACCAATGATTTTATAATATCATGAAAAAATACCTAATGATTTATTAAATTATCCTAAAATAAAAAGGAAAATTATGATTTATGAATAAATTAATTTTAATTTGAATAAATTTATTAATTTAAAATTGAAACTAAAAATTTTTTACTCACAAAAAATTTTAAAAAGTACAATTAATGTATAGGTTATAACTATATCCAATAAATAAAAAAGTGTTGTTTCACAGACACTTAGTGTTACATGAATTACATTCTATATTTATTTTCAAATCCTTGGGGTGTTACATTCTATTATTCTTCCAAAAACATCATCCTTTAAATTACCAGAATGTTACCTCATACAAATATTTAGGTAGTTCATCATGATGAGTTCCTCAAGCTCCCACTTCACCTATTCAATTTTATGGTTCTTCCAGAGTACTTTTACCTATGGATTAATCTAATTCCTCCACACATATACATTAGTGTGTACAATCTGGAGATTCTATTTAAAATAAGATAATATAGGTTCCAGATCTATCAATTTTAAAGTAAGGACATGTGTTGGGTATGGCATGGACATCCTTAAGAAAGATACATGGAAGACATTGTGTACCTCAGAAAGGTTAGGTGGAAATTCCAAATGATAATACACATATCCAATTCTCATTAGAATTTACAAAGTTCCAGTGTACATGGGGATCAATTTCTCCTTTTTCTCAAATATTATAACCCTCTTCCATGGAGATATATTCAAGAAAACATGATATCTAACATTAAATTAGTTATAATTCTATTGATCTTTATAATAACTCTATTACTATATGAGATGATTTGATATGGGTTTTTTTGGACGGAGTGGATACTCAAGATGGGGGTGAATTGAGTACCAATTAAAATTTCTGTTAAAAATATTGTCTATTAAAATCCCCCAATTTATAAAAAAAGTTAAACTATAGTGAATTTGAAAAACTGTAAAGGTTCAATTAGGTTCTCAAAGATTGATTAGGTCTCAGTCAATTTAATCACAAGATTAACATGGCTTTGGAAACTAATATACTGATTTACAAAATTTACAAACACTTGCTAGACTAACTATCAATGAAACTTTAAAATTGTTTGTATTTCAAAGTAATTGCAGCGGAATATAAAATAAATATATATTGTACTTTAAACCTCTACTAAGAAGAGAATCAGATATAACCAAGAGGTTCAATCTCAAGATGAGATGTAGTCCTCTCAAATTTATATATAAAAGTGATCCACACCCTGGATCGGGGTTAACAACAGTACAAGACTGTCCAGGCCACGTGGGGACCTCTACCACTGTTCTTCATGGGAAAACAATGACAATAGTGTGCATACTGTCCAGGTCCTACATGACATCTAAAAATATCCTCAATGGGAAACGAGAAGGTGTATAATGTTTGGAATGAGGATTTAGTATCCTCTATTTCAGCACATGAGACAGTGTGTTTGTAAGATAAACAGAGTACAAACACTGCTCGAAAAATTAAATAAAGAAATCACTTAGAGAGAGTATATGAAAGCTTAGAAAGCGTTAGTGATTGGCAGTGCATCTTTGGACTCATTGGATTTAGCAGAAATGCTTCTGAGTCCTTCTCTGGTTTTTCTGTTGAAAAACAGAGTGTCGTGCTTTAGCTTGGTGTCTTTCACATGTGAATAAATTCTCTTGATTCATCGTGTGTTCTTCAGTTGTGTTGGATTTCACAAAAGAGAGTTCATTGAAGATATTCCAATGTGTTCTTCAGTGCTTAGGATTTCTCTTCTTTTCAGTACATAGCTCTTTTCGTGTATTGTCTGTAGCTTCGCTTATATTCTGGTATGTGTATTTTTTTGTGTGTCTCACTCTATTGCTGCTCAATCCTCCTTATATTCCTAGAGATATGGAAATAGGAATGATTTCCTTTCCATAGGTACAAGGTATGATTTCCTGACATGAAACAACTATCATTATATAACATTAATTGCATTAAAAACATAAAATATGACCGTTAACTTTATTTAAATAAAATTGACAGAAAGGTTAAGAAACTATGTCATAGTAGTTGTGCAAATGGTGTCTCATTCATGGTGAATTCTTCACGATATGACCTTCATGGTATGTGGCTCACGGTGTGTCCTTCACGGTGTCTGGCTTACTTTCACGATGTGTTGAGGTCACAGTGTCTCACTGGTAACGGTGTCTGAGACTCAGAAACCATGGTGTTAGGCATACTGTTTCTGTCTTACAGTTCACGGTGTCTATGTCTTACACACAGTTTTTATTACTGTGTAAAAATTCACGGTGTCTTGATACTTATACAAATAAATGTATTCAAACATAAACAGTAATATGCATAATGTGAATTAAGCTTAACCATAATAAGGTAAGGGAACTTGAAACATAAATACGGAGGGTTGATAAGATAAGTAATATTTGTGATCATGCATAATATTTGTAAAGAATAATGAGATTAATTAACAGTAATAAAATTTGTGATCATTAAGACATTATTAATACATGAGGAGTCAAACAGTATCCCCCTTTATGGGGATCACAAATTATGTATAGTCCAAATATAAATGAAATGCATTGTTTGAGAAAATAACATATATAATAATAACACATATATAATAATAACATATAAAAGACTAAGAGATAAATCTTCTCACTGTTTCTCCCCCTTTTGGGATTATAAAAAAGTAGAGAGGATGGAGTAAAACACTACATTTTTCATTGAGAACGTTCAGAATAAATCATACATGAGAAAGAAAAACAGTAAAAAACAAAAGACATCCCATCAAAAATTAAGAAACATTGATTGGCATCACGGATTGGATTTCTTTTTGCCTTTATCAGCAGGAGCTGGAGATGATGTAGAAGAAGGCATGGAGGTACTAGAAAAAGATGGTAAATTTAGACCTTCAAATATGGAGGAATCCAAAGTAGGAGTAGTGGAAGATCTAGTTTGTGGTTGATCAAGAATGACTGGTCTGATCTAAGAAAAGGCTTGGCTGACTGACATAGTAGTTGAGGCTAGGGTAGGTAGACCTGGTCGAAGAGGTGCAGCAGCTGGTGCAACTATAGCTATACTCTGCACATGAAGATACGGCTTCAAAAGATTGATGAAATCAGTAATTATTTCTCCACCATATTTCATAGCATTTTCCAAATCATACTTAATATCTATTGTAACACCCCAAGATTTCATAGTGTGTTATTTCTTCAAAATAATTCAATAACTTGCACTACACGCAACACTGAGTTCAATCACACCATTAAAAGAGGTCATGAATAGTATTAACTACATTTTTAACTTTATATAATCCTTATAATTTTAGAATCCCTATTATGAGTTTCTTAGTCATAATGCAAGAACAGATTCATTTTCATTATTTCACTTTTATCAACTTCTAATAGTGAAACCTTTTTAAATACAATATTTTAAACTTTTTGACTAAATGGGGACATCAAAAATTTAAAATGAAACACCCCAAGCTTCCACGGTACGTTTCCCTTTGAATAATGTGATAGCGTGTGTTGTACGCAACACCGAGTTCTAACACACCATAACCAATCAAACTAGCCGTTATAAATAGTAATACCTACTTTTTGAAAATATATATATTTTATATTTCAAAATGTACATCATTTTTGGATTCGGAATATCGAATTTAGCCTAAGGTGAAATTTTGGTACTTTTCGGATAACTTTCATATTTTGATGAATAGTGAAAATTACTAAATTTTAATTAAAAACAACTTTTTTAATCAAAATAATTAATAGTGATAAATTATGAATTTCAGTGGTTTTAAAGTATATTTAGAATATATTTTTACAATTTAATATAATGTTGGTCATTAGACATAATTTTACAATTAAACCGAACATAAACAAGTGTCAATCTTTTGATAGTTATTACCTCTTAAAAACACGCTTTTTGTTTTGACAGCGGGAATTAATTTTAAATTAATTTCTGCCACTTCTGTGTTTCGAATTTAGAAAAATGGATTCCATATTTGGAATCAGGATGTTCAAATTATTTAAATAGGTAACTTTTATTTTTAGACATTTTGAATAATTACTGCGGTAAATATTTTATTTACCATGGTTAAGGGTAAATACGGTAAATAAGGGTTAAAAAATAATATTATAATAATACTAAATTACCCTAAAACGTGTCTTAACCCTATTGGTTGATACATAGTCGACCATGGGCATCTTTGGGTCTATTTTGGGACCCCATGGATCCACTTGTAAGTGATAATGACACTTTATTTTAATTAAGTCAAAATGAATACAAAAATGACACAAGCTTACATCTTTTAGAAGAACAATTTTTACATAGGGTTATACATGTTGGAGTTTCGATTATAAATATTCATTAGAAAGCTAAAAAGATTTCCTACATAATTATATTTTATTTATAATTTTTAAACATTAAATAATTTATTTAATTTATGACACAATGATGATGCAGTAATTACTATAATAGTGAAAAATTAAAATAATTGATATTATAAATACCCAAATAAATATAATATGAAACTTTTAATGAATTAAACTAATTTTCTAGGATAATATGATATATTAGGATTGATTTAATTGACTTTGTTCGAAGTAATAAATCTGTTATGAGTTTCACAAAAATAAACTATTGAATAGTGTCAAAATTGACATAAAAGAGTTCTTAAAACAAATATTATATTATTAATTGATATTAAATTTCTAAAAATCTAATGTTCGGCCAAGAGACTTATATTATGATAGGTTAATAATTAATGGACCACTTGGGGGTCGCTTGGATGTATATAGTAAGTTTATTAACCATATTATATAAAAATACAAAGAGACATTGTAAAAGTGAAACTAATTAACTTAGAGTTAATACTTAAAGATAAGGTTAATATAAGTACCCAAACCTATCTAAATTCTATTAGATGAGTTGTTTTCGACCTATAACCACCTCAACCTTTGAATAGTCAACTTTGGAGCCATTGGAAACCGAATATGAATTTATTATAAATTAATATTTCTAGCTTTTCCAAAGGTGCCCCTCACCCCTCTTATAAAAGGGCACTCCTCCTCTTTTCCTCACACCTCTCAAGCCACTTGGATCGTACAAACTCTGCCCAACTAAGCTCCCCACATCCCTCTACTCCTCCTTGAAGCTTATCCTTAGGCAGAAAGCATTTCAATAAGTCCTTTGGTTCCAACCAAAGTGAGTTACCTAAATTAAAGGTAACGATTTCTCTTAAATTATTTTCATTTATTTTGCTTCTCCAACCCCCAAACTCTTTTTATTTCCTTTCTTTTGTAACAACACCAGTATCCTCAATATACTAGGATGTTGTTATAAGAAGGATTCAAACTACACATACACACAACTCCATCTAATGGATGATGAACATAATGTTTCTGTGGATGGCAAACTAACGCCTCACGAAACGATGATTGTTCAAATACATCTTACCGCCTCTCATGGTGGACATTATGATGGAAATGTAATTAAATATGATATTAATTATATATATTTTATATATAATCTTCTGTAATTCTATTTTATTTCATACCATTATTCGTTTCATGTTGTATATACATACGATAATTTCATTTGAGGAAGTGCGGACTACCGCCCCCTTAAAATGATATGACTCGTTCATACCACACATGGAACGTATAAAGGATGGTGTTAATGAAATTAAGTAACATGTATAAAATATTATATTATACTGGAATATTAATATACCTATGTATCATTTGTATTCGATTCTTTTAAAATAAAAATTAAATGGAAGTAGTGTTCGTGCGTACGTACGGACTACCGTGTCCACGAACGCGATGAGATTCATTCTCCATCGTATCCATTCAAGTATAATTATCATTTGATGATTTAAAAATGATTTTTAAGGACTTGATACCATTCTGGATTTGAATAATATACAACTTATCCTTTACAAACATGTCTTACGTAACAAAACATACAAAAGCAAACAAGTAAGTTCACACCCGAAACAGCGATAATACTAAGATATTATTATCAAATCAATATTAAAAGATCATATATGATATCATATTAATGTATATGATTCTTGTATAATTTAATAATAATTATTTCACCATTATACAGGAGGTTAACCTACCCCAACCAAGGAAAAGTACAAGGTAAGGGTTATTTCACAATCTCTTCATTATCCGAGGTTGTTTATATGTAATAATCTACTGGGATCTCTTTATCATCCACATCCATGTTTCTTAAAAATGAATTTCAAAACATTTTTACTATTTACTAAGATATTATTTAAAGTCATTTATACCCTTGTTTGACTTTTTATAAGAGGTTTATAAAGGAATCTTTCCATTGTTTTCCAAACAAGGTGATTTTTAACCTTTTCAACAAAAATTAAGGTAAGAATGTTCTTTTAACTTATACGGAGGCTGTGGCTATTTACTGCCGTTATAAAATTTTAAAAGCTTCCCTTACAATCTTACAAGGATATTTTCAAAGTAAATGTTTTATTTTAAAATTATGCGACTTTTAAATTATTTCAAAATGTATATTTTTAGAATTTTGGAAGGGTACTCTTTATCAAAATCAGAATTTGAAATGTTTTAAAGATTTATCTTTCTAAATATTTTTAATTAATGTCCATGTCTTCAAAATGGTTTTTAAGGATTTATTTATATGGACATGAATGTTTTTAAAATGTTAATTCCTTTCAAAAGTTTCAAAGTGGTATGGGACACTTTGATTTAAAATTCTCTTTTTAATTACTTCCTTTATAAATGTGTGACTTTTAAATGATTTCAAAAAAAGAGATATTTCTCTCAAATAGTTTTGATTTCATCTATGTCAACATCCTTTTATGGATTTTACGCTTATTTGAAGTTGGTTTATTATGATACAAAACTTATATATTGTATTGAAGGTTTTGTGATATGTTTTACTGTGGATGTGCTATTTTTATACCATTCATAGTTTATGGTGAATGTATTGACATTTCGTATGCTAGTTTTAATACGAATGTTTGTGTTATGTTTAAACCTTTTCATATGGGAATGCATTGGACTTAATATGTGACGGGTGGAGCCCGTTATAGCTCCTCGATGCATCGGTAGGTCTCATGAGACAAACTAGTGTCTTGGCACAAGGCCTTGACAAAATCTTATTTGTAGTCTTGGCACGAGGCCTTGGATATGTGGTTATGATAGTCTGGCATTATGCATTCCAACATTATGAAAGTGGTTATTGATTTTTGCATGTGATTATTCGATTAGTAGAATATCCATGTGAATAAGTAAATGGAATTATTTCATTTTATTTATGCCATACCATGTTGAAAGTTCATATTTAAAAGGCTTTTGTTTTAGTTATACATTGCCTTAAATGTTTATTCTTATTTATGAAAGTTTCTGCTATATTGTTATCCTTACTGGGCATTTGAGCTCACCCCTTTTCTATGTTTTATTTTTCCCAGGTAGTGAAGAAGTAAATTATGATTGACTTGCAGGGATATTATGAGGGGTTAATAGTGTGGATATGGAGACTTTGTTGTTGTAGTAGTTTTTCACTTTGAAATGTAATGTAAAACTTTATGATTATATCTAGTGTTTCCAAGGCTACTAAACTAATCGGTCTTTCGAGATTTGATCTTTCTTGTGATCATGCCAATTTTACGAAGTAATGCACCGACTCTGGGTAGCTGGGGTCGGGGCGTTACAGTTGGTATCAGAGGAAGTTTAGTACAAACCTTGGAAGCTAGATTTAGATAAACTCTGATTAGAGCACGTAGACCTAAGATGAACTTTGAGGATTAGTATAGAAGAACTTCCTAGAATTTTGGTATTGTAGAGATTTTGTGAGTTTTCCGAGCAATACATCCCTGTCTGGATACGAGCAGGTAGAGGCGGCTCTGGCACAGATGTACCTAGGGGTAAAACCCGAAAACACCGCTTTGAGCTAGACTCGAACGGGAACTGGTGCACGACAACGGGCCTTGCTGCACTCTTGGTTACGACACTCCCGGGGGATATGCTTAGGATAACTCTCACTTTCTTTACAAATCATTATGAAGGGTTTATGAGTATATACTTCCTCAAAGAAAACATTCTTATGATTATGGATTATATCCATAAATAGTTCAATTTATGTTAAGTGTTTTATAAGTATGGGATTATGTATTTTGATTCATAAACTGATCTAGTGTATGCCATTGTTTAGAAATGGAACCCAGTAGAAGGAATGAGAACTCCAGAAATTCACATGATCCAAAGAGAAGGAAGGATCATATCTTTCATGGTCTTAAGCTAGAATTGATAAGGGAAATAGTCTCCCATGTATTATCATCATATGAAGAAATAATATCATGTGTTGATAAGATAAGTAAAGAGTTTACTGAGTCCTATGGCTTTGAAGGGAAGCAAGAGAAGAAAAGGATAGAAGAGAGAAAGATGGATAAAGGGAAGAGGGAAAAGAAGAATTTTCCCATATGTGGTAACTGTGGAAAGAAACACCCTGGAACTTGCCTGAAAGGAATGGGAGTTTGTTATAAGTGTGGAGGAAAAGGGCACAAAGTACGTGACTGCAAGGGTAAGAAAATGGTTTCAAATGTACAATGCTTCATTTGCAAGGAGTTTGGACACTACGCGAACCAATGTCCCAGTCATCAGACTATGCCGCAAATGATGCTATTGGATAATAATCAAGTTATGATACTACCACAGATGAAGATGAATGATTAGAGTTCTTATGTTGATTATGTCAATTGAGTGTTGTATCAACAATGTACTTGTTACAATAATCATGGAGTATATAAGGATTGTACTGCAGTACTATTTCATTAAGGACTTGAGATAGTGTGGAACAAAGAAAAGTGACTCAATAGAAGGATAAATTTTTGGAAAATATATGGTTGAGAGAATGATAAATCATAATATAGTTCTGATACCGAGGTAGTAATTTTGGAATAATATGTGATTGTTTTGGATAAATTATATTGGATATTCTTGACTACCCTGGAACTGATTAATGATTTGTATATTCCATCATTGTTGGGGTTTAAAACATTTTTGGATTAATGAAGTATATCCAGATTTCTATATGGAATAAGGGAGCATGAATGTAATCAATAAGGAATATGGTAATTAAGGATGTTTCAGTGTATTAAAAGAATACATGATGAAGGTATTCATATGCTATTACGGGGTAAAAAGGTTCTACATTATGTTTACCTTACTTATAAATGTTGGACTGTGAGTTTGGATAGAAGTATTTTGGATAGTTCTAGTTTGGATTATTTTAGATTTCCATAAAAGGACAACCCGGAGGTCGGGCGGCAACCCGTCGCGTCCGGCAAGGCCGCAAGACTTGAACCCGCAACCGAAGGGCGACAAGGGTGTATCACCTACCACTATCCCACGAGATGTCCTGGATTAAATAAAGTAGTTTTTTTTAAATGATCTGGTAGAGGAATTATAAATTCGTTTATTTTGGAACCCTCTAGGAATAGTATAAATAGAATTTTTTTTACGAGTGAATGATGAGTTTTGGTAGAAATTTATTAATGGATAAAACTCTAATTATAAACTAAGTATATCTCCTTATGATCTTAGCCAATCTCATAAATAAATTCCTCATCATTAATAAAAGGAACTTAGAACAAAAATGTTGTCCTAGATGGTACCTTAAATCATCACTAATTTATGGCTTTGGGATTGTTGGCCTTTTCATAGCCATGTTCTCTACCACTCTCCATCAGATAATTGATGGCTAGATTTTTCTTCCATATCCATATTTTCTTACATGGAACCCTAGTATGTGTTATTTTCGGTAATCTTCATACTTTCCACTCTTTATTTTAAATAGAGGCCTCATTAATTCATTTTTCGATGTGGGATTTCAACTAAGATATTTTGAAACGTCAAAAATGTGTTATCCTAATACCCTATGTTTTGTTGAACCAATGGTATTTCAAATCATCATAGATTGATGAATTTAAGGACCTCAATTATACACTTGTTTGTGATTGATGACCTCAATCACTACCTATAAATATTTACGTTTTTCCTCCGATTATATGTCTCTAATTTCCACCAATGTTCTCCTAATCGAGATCATAATTTGGTGGTGACCCTTTGATTTCTCTTTTCCTCATATTAAGACTAAATTTTAGTAACCCAATTTCCGATGTGGGTTTTCCCACAAATATATTTTCTACTTTTAACCTTTTATTTTTGAAGAACAATTTCAAATTGCGAGGACGCAATTTATTGAAGGAGGGGAGAATGTAACACCCCAAGATTTCATAGTGTGTTATTTCTTCAAAATAATTCAATAACTTGCACTACACGCAACACTGAGTTCAATCACACTATTAAAAGAGGTCATGAATAGTATTAACTACATTTTGAACTTTATATAATCCTTATAATTTTAGAATCCCTATTATGAGTTTCTTAGTCATAATGCAAGAACAGATTCATTTTCATTATTTCACTTTTATCAACTTCTAATAGTGAAACCTTTTTAAATACAATATTTTAAAATTTTTGACTAAATGGGGACATCAAAAATTTAAAATGAAACACCCCAAGCTTCCACGGTACGTTTCCCTTTGAATAATGTGATAGCGTGTGTTGTACGCAACACCGAGTTCTAACACACCATAACCAATCAAACTAGCCGTTATAAATAGTAATACCTACTTTTTGAATATATATATATTTTATATTTCAAAATGGACATCATTTTTGGATTCGGAATATCGAATTTAGCCTAAGGTGAAATTTTGGTACTTTTCGGATAACTTTCATATTTTGATGAATAGTGAAAATTACTAAATTTTAATTAAAAACAACTTTTTTAATCAAAATAATTAATAGTGATAAATTATGAATTTCAGTGGTTTTAAAGTATATTTAGAATATATTTTTACAATTTAATATAATGTTGGTCATTAGACATAATTTTACAATTAAACCGAACATAAACAAGTGTCAATCTTTTGATAGTTATTACCTCTTAAAAACACGCTTTTTGTTTTGACAGCGGGAATTAATTTTAAATTAATTTCTGCCACTTCTGTGTTTCTAATTTAGAAAAATGGATTCCATATTTGGAATCAGGATGTTCAAATTATTTAAATAGGTAACTTTTATTTTTAGACATTTTGAATAATTACTGCGGTAAATATTTTATTTACCATGGTTAAGGGTAAATACGGTAAATAAGGGTTAAAAAATAATATTATAATAATACTAAATTACCCTAAAACGTGTCTTAACCCTATTGGTTGATACATAGTCGACCATGGGCATCTTTGGGTCTATTTTGGGACCCCATGGATCCACTTGTAAGTGATAATGACACTTTATTTTAATTAAGTCAAAATGAATACAAAAATGACACAAGCTTACATCTTTTAGAAGAACAATTTTTACATAGGGTTATACATGTTGGATTTTCGATTATAAATATTCATTAGAAAGATAAAAAGATTTCCTACATAATTATATTTTATTTATAATTTTTAAACATTAAATAATTTATTTAATTTATGACACAATGATGATGCAGTAATTACTATAATAGTGAAAAATTAAAATAATTGATATTATAAATACCCAAATAAATATAATATGAAACTTTTAATGAATTAAACTAATTTTCTAGGATAATATGATATATTAGGATTGATTTAATTGACTTTGTTAGAAGTAATAAATCTGTTATGAGTTTCACAAAAATCAACTATTAAATAGTGTCAAAATTGACATAAAAGAGTTCTTAAAACAAATATTATATTATTAATTGATATTAAATTCCTAAAAATCTAATGTTCGGCCAAGAGACTTATATTATGATAGGTTAATCATTAATGGACCACTTGGGGGTCGCTTGGATGTATATAGTAAGTTTATTAACCATATTATATAAAAATACAAAGAGACATTGTAAAAGTGAAACTAATTAACTTAGAGTTAATACTTAAAGATAAGGTTAATATAAGTACCCAAACCTGTCTAAATTCTATTAGATGAGTTGTTTTCGACCTATAACCACCTCAACCTTTGAATAGTCAACTTTGGAGCCATTGGAAACCGAATATGAATTTATTATAAATTAATATTTCTAGCTTTTCCAAAGGTGCCCCTCACCCCTCTTATAAAAGGGCACTCCTCCTTCTCTTTTCCTCACACCTCTCAAGCCACTTGGATCGTCAAAACTCTGCCCAACTAAGCTCCCCACATCCCTCTACTCCTCCTTGAAGCTTACCCTTAGGCATAAAGCATTTCAAGAAGTCCTTTGGTTCCAACCAAAGTGAGTTACCTAAATTAAAGGTAACGATTTCTCTTAAATTATTTTCATTTATTTTGCTTCTCCAACCCCCAAACTCTTTTTATTTCCTTTCTTTTGTAACAACACCAGTATCCTCAATATACTAGGATGTTGTTATAAGAAGGATTCAAACTACACATACACACAACTCCATCTAATGGATGATGAACATAATGTTTCTGTGGATGGCAAACTAACGCCTCACGAAACGATGATTGTTCAAATACATCTTACCGCCTCTCATGGTGGCCATTATGATGGAAATGTAATTAAATATGATATTAATGATATATATTTTATATATAAGCTTCTGTAATTATATTTTATTTCATACCATTATTCGTTTCATGTTGTATATACATACGATAATTTCATTTGAGGAAGTGCGGACTACCGCCCCCTTAAAATGATATGACTCGTTCATACCACACATGGAACGTATAAAGGATGGTGTTAATGAAATTAAGTAACATGTATAAAATATTATATTATACTGGAATATTAATATACCTATGTATCATTTGTATTCGATTCTTTTAAAATAAAAATTAAATGGAAGTAGCGTTCGTGCGTACGTACGGACTACCGTCTCCACGAACGCGATGAGATTCATTCTCCATCGTATCCATTCAAGTATAATTATCATTTGATGATTTAAAAATGATGTTTAAGGACTTGATACCATTCTATATTTGAATAATATACAACTTATCCTTTACAAACATGTCTTACGTAACAAAACATACAAAAGCAAACAAGTAAATTCACACCCGAAACAGCGATAATACTAAGATATTATTATCAAATCAATATTAAAAGATCATATATGATATCATATTAATGTATATGATTCTTTTATAATTTAATAACAATTATTTCACCATTATACAGGAGGTTAACCTACCCCAACCAAGGAAAAGTACAAGGTAAGGGTTATTTCACAATCTCTTCATTATCCGAGGTTGTTTATACGTAATAATCTACTGGGATCTCTTTATCATCCACATCCATGTTTCTTAAAAATGAATTTCAAAACATTTTTACTATTTACTAAGATATTATTTAAAGTCATTTATACCCTTGTTTGACTTTTTATAAGAGGTTTATAAAGGAATCTTTCCATTTTTTTCCAAACAAGGTGATTTTTAACCTTTTCAACAAAAATTAAGGTAAGAATGTTCTTTTAACTTATACGGCGGCTGTGGCTATTTACTGCCGTTATAAAATTTTAAAAGCTTCCCTTACAATCTTACAAGGATATTTTCAAAGTAAATGTTTTATTTTATAATTATGTGACTTTTAAATTATTTCAAAATGTATATTTGTAGAATTTTTGAAGGGTACTCTTTATCAAAATCAGAATTTTAAATGTTTTAAAGATTTATCTTTCTAAATATTTTTAATTAATGTCCATGTCTTCAAAATGGTTTTTAAGGATTTATTTATATGGACATGAATGTTTTTAAAATTTTAATTCCTTTCAAAAGTTTCAAAGTGGTATGGGACACTTTGATTTAAAATTCTCTTTCTAATTACTTCCTTTATAAATGTGTGACTTTTAAATGATTTCAAAAAAAGAGATATTTCTCTCAAATAGTTTTGATTTCATCTATGTCAACATCCTTTTATGGATTTTACGCTTATTTGAAGTTGGTTTATTATGATACAAAACTTATATATTGTATTGAAGGTTTTGTGATATGTTTTACTGTGGATGTGCTATTTTTATACCATTCATAGTTTATGGTGAATGTATTGACATTTCGTATGCTAGTTTTAATACGAATGTTTGTGTTATGTTTAAACCTTTTCATATGGGAATGCATTGGACTTAATATGTGACGGGTGGAGCCCGTTATAGCTCCTCGATGCATCGGTAGGTCTCATGAGACAAACTAGTGTCTTGGCACAAGGCCTTGACAAAATCTTATTTGTAGTCTTGGCACGAGGCCTTGGATATGTGGTTATGATAGTTTGGCATTATGCATTCCAACATTATGAAAGTGGTTATTGATTTTTGCATGTGATTATTCGATTAGTAGAATATCCATGTGAATAAGTAAATGGCATTATTTCATTTTATTTATGCCATACCATGTTGAAAGTTCATATTTAAAAGGCTTTTGTTTTAGTTATACATTGCCTTAAATGTTTATTCTTATTTATGAAAGTTTCCGCTATATTGTTATCCTTACTGGGCATTTGAGCTCACCCCTTTTCTATGTTTTATTTTTCCCAGGTAGTGAAGAAGTAAATTATGATTGACTTGCAGGGATATTATGAGGGGTTAATAGTGTGGATATGAAGACTTTGTTGTTGTAGTAGTTTTTCACTTTGAAATGTAATGTAAAACTTTATGATTATATCTAGTGTTTCCAAGGCTACTAAACTAATCGGTCTTTCGAGATTTGATCTTTCTTGTGATCATGCCAATGTTACGAAGTAATGCACCGACTCTGGGTAGCTGGGGTCGGGGCGTTACATCTATGAATTTGTTCAACAATCTGGTGAACTCTGTATATTTATGAACTTGAGATTTAAAAGCTTCAGTCACTGGATGGATTTTTAAATTCTCCACAAGATACATAAAGTGATTGGTCATGTCACTTTTACAGAAAATCCAGGTGAGATAAAAGTTTATCTTCTTGGTGATCTCCTATTGAGCATCATTGGAAATCTTAGAATGAATGTGAACCAAGTCAAGTGCTCTATCACTGTTCTTCACAAATTCAGATAAAAAAGAAAAATCTAAACCACTAAGGGCATTCTAAAATTCTTCCCTGGTTAGGGATCTGAGCCTAGAATCATGAAAATAAGGAAGAGAAGATTGAACAGATGGAGGAGAATCCTTTACAGCTAAAGTTACAGCTTTGAGCTGTTTCAAATCGTTTTGAAGGCATCAAGTGTACTCATCTGTGAGCTTATTCATATTTTCTACAATCTCTATCATGCGTTGCAGAATCATTGTGTGACTTTATCCAATATTCTCATCAAAAGACAATAGGTAGGGATGCATCTGAGATACAATCTCTCTTGAAATGTTGGAAACATTTGGTTCAGGAGAAGTAGCAGCAGGTACAAGATTAGTAACAACAGGAGCATGCTCTGATCTTGAAGACATTTCTTTTTTCATGTCGGCTACCATACTTTTCAATGTTTCAAAATCAGCACTATGCAGTTTGATTTCAACCCTGACTTTTTTAATTTCACGGATTATCCTTGGTTGAATATGCAGAATGATATTTTCCAAAAGAATCGAGGAATCTTACCTACTTAGTTTCATCATAGGACGAGGTTGAGAGGATATAATCTTCTACACTCCATCTAATATAGTCTCTCCAAAGAAATTCTAATCATCTTTGGTTACAAAATACTGGTTCTCGGGTAAGTGTACCGGTGAAGGTAGTGGTACAGGTTCTGGTGCAGATTCTGGTTGAGGCTCAAGTTCAGATACAGGTTTAGGGCGAGTGACAGATTTCAATTGAAACAAGGTGGAGAGATCCATTCCACTTGCAGTCACTTGCTGTGATTCACTCATATCATAAAAGCTAGGGAATTCATACCGAGTGTACACAAAGTATGACTCAGTGGAAGGAGGTGCATCACCAGGTTCAAATTCAGATTCATCAGACTCAACTACACTAGGTTCAAGGTTTTGAGGTTCCTCCCCCTCAACAGGTGCTTCCATTTCAGGAATTATAGGCTCACCAGCATGGTCAAGATTCACAGGATCAACTCTATTCTCCTCAACCATTTATTACTTTTCCAACTGAAATGTAATTTCCATCCTCTCTTCAACAGAGGGTATGTACTCATGAACTGACTGTTCCATAGGCTGTACTTCCAGACTTTCTTCTATCAGAGAGGTGAGATCTTCTATATTTTCTTCTATATTTTCTTCTTGAATTGTAGGGAGGTTTTCTGCACCACCCGACTCTTCCATGGCTTGCTGCTCGAAAACAAGGATAATCAAATATCTTGTACCCTCAGGTTGGGTTTCTGGATCAACATCGTCTCTAGAAGAAGGATCTTCTTCCTCTCTAGGAGGTATTTCCGCAGGAACATTTTCAGGGACATCTGTCCTTTCTTTCTCAACAGGAGCTGCTTCATCGTGAGGTATTTCAGCCTGTTCTCTCGGTGGTACTACAGCTTCCACTTCCTACTCTTCTACCTCTTCTGGATACTCAGCCACTTCATCTGGTTCCAAACTAGGATCAGCAATATTCTTTGGCCTTCTTGGATAATCAATAAGATTATACTTCTCATAATCCTTTTCATTATCTTCAACCCACTGCTTCTTCCAGGGGTTCCAATTAATTTTCATCCTTCTAATGGTATACTTTGAAAAACAAAAATCAAAATCCACATGCTTTTCTTCATTCGGAAAAACAACTCCTTTGGCAACTAGCATAGTTGAGATCATCCATGAGTAAAACAAGGAGGTGGATTTGGAAGTAACCTCAATCAGTTCACACATGTGGTGAATGATATATTTTCAAAGATTGATCATATGGCCATTAATCATTAGATGAATTAGGAACACATCCTGATACTTCAACATAGAAAAATCAACCTTCCTTGGGCTAATCAATTTCTGAACAAATTTAAACAATAGCCTTGTCTCCCCATCCAGCTCTGCAGCTATGGACCTTCTCTTAGTGTCATTTCCAGTTAAAATTTCCAAGGCATTTTCCAGATCAAAATGTCAGTTGTTGGAGGATGATCCCTCTGGTAGTCATAACAGATCCATTATAATCCTCAAGAATGCAGCCCATAGCCTCGAAGAGAATGAGCATTTTTTCCATTGATCCAGCTTGTTACCATAAAAATTTCTCCATTATTAATGGAAAAATTTACATACTAATAGAATTGTGCAACCAACCTCGAATAGATAGGTCTATCTTTTTTAGAGAACCATTCGAGCCGTCCGTGTTCTCTTAATGATTTTAGAACCAATGACTTGCTAGGAAACAACCACTCAGGTAAAATCTATTTCTCAGGAACTACAGTACGACTTACTAGGATAGGATTCAGGGGACTATCAGGAGCTATCTTCGGTGCTCTTTTATGATTCTTCAAGTGGCTCTTCTCAGATGACGGTGAAGATGGATGATTTATCCTGGGCATCCACTAAGGATTCGAGCGAGACAGAAGGAGAGGAGGTTTTCAAGGTAAAGCGGGTTCAAGAGAGTGAGCAAGAGAGTGCTCGGGTAAGGAATCGAGTGAAACCGTTATGTTTTATCATTTGGGAATGTCAAGCGTCCTAAAAACAAAAACATGGGAAATCAAATAGCGGTGAAATAAAAATTATAGTGATTCGGGTTAAAGTAAAAGTATAAATAATCTTCACGATGAGACCGTGAGTAGGAATTACGGTGCGATGAAAAGCAGTCATCACGGTGAGACAGTTGGTGGTCGTCACAGTGAGACAGTGACTATTATGGGCAGTCACGGTGAGACAGTGAGTGAACTGATCCGTCACAGTGGGACAGTTAGGTGACAGATCATGAACACAATGTGTTAACTGTGAGTCCGTAAGCATGAAACAGTAACTGAGAAACCGTGAATCATGAAACCGTAAAGTAAAATATAGTAAAATATTAATCAGTAAGACCAGTAAGATATCTATTTATGATTGATCATACCAAGATCATGTATGATGTAATCTAATCTCTCAGAATTTAATGGTTTAGTGAATATATCAGCAAGTTGATATTCAGTACCAATGAAGTCTAAAATGATATCACCCTTTTGGTAATGATCCCTCAAAATGTGATGTCTTAAATCAATATGTTTTGTCGTAGAATGTGAAATAGGATTATTTGAAATTTTAATTGCACTTGTGTTGTCACAATTTATTTATACAGGTCTGAATTGATATCCATAGTCTAGTAATGTGTGTTTCATCCACAAAATTTGTGCACAACAACTTCCAGCAGCTATGTATTCAGCTTCTACAGTGGATAATGAAACATAATTTTTTTTACTACACCATGATACTAGTGGCTTGCCTAAAAGGTGACATGTTCCAGATGTGCTTATTCTATCTAAATTAAATCCAGAAAAATCAGCATTGGAATAACTAACTAATTTAAATTATTATCCTTTTGGATAAAACAATCCTAGATTCATAGTATGCATGAGGTATTTGAGAAGTCTTTTTACAGCATTTATATGTGGTTCATTAGGATTTTTTGAAAACGAGCACACATACACACACTAAAAATAATATCAGGATGACTAGAAGTCAAGTAGAGTAGACTTCCAATCATTCATCTATAAGTGGTTTGATCAATAGATTTACTATCTTCATCAAGATCCAACTTACAGGTGGTACACATGGGATTGTCTCTACTTTTTGTGTTATCCCGTCCAAAACGTTTTAAAAGATCTCTATTATACTTAATTTGAGTCAAAATAATTCCATCATTGTTTTGAAAGATTTGAAATCCAAGAAGGAATTTTAGTTCACCCATTAAACTCATTTCAAATTCATTTTGCCTCATTTTAGAAAAATCAGTACACAAAGAAGTTTTTGAAGATCCAAAAAATAATATCATCTACATATATTTGAACAACTAAAACATATTTAGAAATTCGTTTTATAAAAAGGGTATGATCAACTATACCTTTTGTAAAACATTTAGGAATAAGAAAATTACTTAACCTGTCATACCAAGATTTTAGAGCTTGTTTTAAACCTTATAAAGCTTGTGATAATTTGAAAATATGATTTGGAAAATGAGGGTTTTTAAATCAAGGTGGATGTTCAACCAAAACATCCCCAGCTATATACCTATTTAAGAATGCACTCTTGACATCCATTTGATATAGTTTGATATTTAGATGTGTATTATAATCAAGTAAGATCCTAATGGCTTCTAGTCTGGATACTAGAACAAAAGTCTCCACATAGTCAATTCTTCCCTCTAGACTATATCCTTGTGCAACTAATCTAGCCTTGTTTCTTACTATGTTTCCAGATTCATCTACTTTTTTTCTAAACACGGATTTTGTGCCTATGGTGAAAGGGTCCTTAGGTCGTTCAATTAGTTTGCAAACATTATTTCTATCAAACTGACTATGTTCTTGTTGCATAAAAATTACACAAAATTCTTCATTAATAGCATCATCAATGTTTTTAGGTTCAATCTATGACAAGAAGGCTTGATGTTCAACCTGATTTCTAAGAGAAGCTCTAGTTTGAGTCCCTCTATCCAGATTGCCTACAACAACATCTAATGGATGATTCTTTAAAATCTTAGTTGATCTAGTAAAGGTAGGGTTAGAAATTTCAGGTTCTTCTGTAGGTTTGGGTTCATTAAGAGAACATTTAGAAATATTTCCATAACTAGTTGACTTTACAGTAGGTTCATTGATTTTATCATTAAGGATCAGAACAGATAAATCTTCTTCAAGATTTTCAAGAGATGACTTAGGTTCATGTGTATCAGTTTCATCAAATTTGATGTGAACTAATTCATCCACACATGTGGTTCTCTTATTGAAAACTATATAGGATTTTCTAGTTATAGAATATCCCAAAAAGAATCCTTCATAACTCTTAGATGAAAACTTATCCAGATTATCCTTGGTATTGAGAATAAAGAATTTCTAGCCAAAGACTCTAAAGTAATTAACTTTAGTTTTCCTATTGTTCCACAACTCATAAGGGGTCTTTTTGAGAAGATGTTTGACAAAGACTCTATTGATGATATAACAAGCTGTATTTACTAAGTCAACCCAAAATTAAATAGGCAGGTCATACTCATTAAGCATAGTTCTTTCAATTTCTTGAAGGCTTATATTTCTTCTTTCTACTACACCATTCTGCTGAGGGTCCTAGGGGCAGAGAAATTGTGTGTATATCCATTTTGGGAGAAAAATGAGTCAAATTCATGATTTTCAAACCCAATACCATGATCACTTCTCAGGTTCTTAATCTTAAGTCCACCGAGGTTCTCTACAGACTTGGAGTATTGAAAAAAATAAGAACAAGCTTCACTTTTGTGAGCTAAAAATTATACCCAAGTATATCTAGAAAAGTCATACACTTAGACATAGACATAGTGGTTCCCATTTAATCAAGAAACTCTAGAATTTCCAAACAAGTCCATGTGAACCAACTAGAGGGTTTGAGATGTTGAAACTTCTTTCTTTGGTTTGAATGAGATTTGGTGTTATTTTCCCTTTTGACAGGGATTACAAACTTTGTCATTTGGAAACTCATGTTTGGTAAAGTCTCTAACTAAGTTTTTCCTAGTCAGTTTTCTAAGTGAATGTATATTACAGTGTCCTAATCTTCTATGCCAAATCCAAGATTCTTTTTTAATGAAATTTAAACCAATAATGTTTTATTTAGCTAAAGAATTCAAATCAACAACATAAACATTTTCATTTCTCAAAGTATAAAATATTAAAACATTATTATAATTAAAAACATTACAAGAATCATTTTGAATCTTAACATTATTTCCATCATCACATAATTGAGATATACATAACAAGTTATATTTTAACCCATTAACAAATAAAACATTAGAAATTGGAACTGAGTTAGTGTTGCCAATTTGGCCTAGGCCGATGATCTTTCCATTTGAATTATCACCAAAGGTGACATGGCCTCCATCAACCTTGATTAGGATCTTGAAGCATGATTAATCCCTATTCATATTCCATGAACATACACTGTCCATGTACCATATCTTCTTATGGGAAATCTTCAAGCAGGTTTCCTACAAAATAATTTTAGATGGAAAATGATTTTGGCAACCAGATTTCCTTGGGTCCAGACAGGTTAGCAATCAATGAATTTGGTACCCAAATTTGTCTTATGGGTTTCATATATTTTACAGAATCAAAATATTATGAAATATAAACTCTATTTGATCTATAACCATGTGAATAAATAGTTTAATCATATGAATTTCCAGAATTGGACCAAGCAGAATTTTGTCCAGATTTAGGAATAAATCTCGTTTTAGTAAATTGTCTCTATCCAGGTTGGTATCCCAAACTAGTATTATACTTTGGTGCAACTTTTTTACCTAATATTTATGTATATATTTCCCTTTGTTAATTTTTCTAAGTCCTTCATATGTTTCTCATTAGACATTTTTAATTCAGTATTTTTCTTCAACAGTTGAGAATTATTTTCTTTTTCTATATCATTGATGGATTTAATAGTAGTAGTGAGAGAAAGATGTTTATTTAATGACTTATATTTGTCCTTAGGTTTATTTCATGGTACTTCCATCATGTTACAGTATTCAGATAATTTATCTTTAGTCATGTCTTCAGAATCAGAATCAGATTCAGCATCAACTCCAGAATAATAGGAATTTAAAACAGGAGTATCTAAGGTTACGTCAGATGTGTTGGTCAGGAAACACATGTTGGCACAATTCTTTTCAGAATCAGAAACTTATGATTCACTGTTTCTATCTTTTGAAGCACTATAGGTAGCTTTCATAGATATCTTATACTTACTGTCCTTATAGTCATGTTTCTTCTTGAACTTCAGTTTTGGACAATCAGTTTTTATGTGACCTTTTCATTTGCATTCATAGCATACTACTTCATCACTTTTATCTGGATTTTTCCAATCCTTTTTCTAGTGACCTTTTTTTGTTAAATTTACATTTTTAGTTTGTTTTTTTGAAGAATTTCTTCTTCATATAGAATTTCATAAACCTACTGGATATCTGTACCATTTTAGCATCACTG
Source organism: Viscum album (assembly GCA_963277665.1). Lineage (NCBI taxonomy): Eukaryota > Viridiplantae > Streptophyta > Magnoliopsida > Santalales > Viscaceae > Viscum > Viscum album. Next base: position 2,030,999,864 of record OY728146.1, on the reverse strand, counting down.
TCAGAGTCTGAATCATCACATGTAGAACTTTCAGTTTGTATTTGAACTTTGTCTTTTTCCTTGCTCTTTGATGTAGTAGACTTAAATGCAACATATTTTCTCTTTGGTTCATCATCTTCTTCCTTATTCTCCTTGAGTTCTTCCTCATACAACATAAGCTTACCAATTAGTTATTTAACAGGTAGAGCTCCAATGTCACGTGATTCTCTAATTGAAATAGAAGTTCCTCTCCATCTATCTAGAAAACATCTCAGTATCCTCATGATTTGTTCCTTTGCTGGAACATCCTTTCCAAGTGAACTAATTGTATTGACTATATCATTGAACCTGAGATACATATCAAAAATAGGTTCATTAGTCTTCATTTTAAAATTGTCATATTTAATAGTATAAATATTTAATCTCATTTATTTAACATTAGTTTTTCCCTCATGAGAAACACCTAAATAATCCCATATATCATAATCTATTTTACAGGCAGATATTCTATTGAATTCCTCATATCTTAATGCACAATACAAATCATTCGTAACTTTATAGTTAATATTGTAATCTACTTTAGTAGGTTCAACCCAAGTAGTTCTTTCAGTTTCTAGAATTTTATATTGAGATTATATCGTAGTACAGATATCAAAACCCATACTTTCTAAATGAATTTTCATTTTAAGTTTCCACTGGGCATAGTTTGTAGCATTGAATAAAGGTGGCATGTTAGTAGTATCACCCTCTAGTATATTGTCTATAGCTAGAATTTAGAAAGGATATTTAAAGAGATTAAATTTTCAACTAACAGAAATTTAAGATCTTTAAAGATGCAACTAAAATCACAGTTTAAAAAATGGAGTATTTTGAAAACATTGAACAACAAAAACGAAAATAATCCTCTGATACCAAATGTTTGTCAGAGTGGATACTCAAGAGGGGGTTAATTGAGTTCCGATTAAAATTTCTGTAGAAAATAATTTCTATTAAAATCACGCAATTTATAAAACAAGTTAAACTATAGTGAATTTGTAAAACTGTAAAGTTTCAATTATGTTCTCAAATATTGATTAGGTCTCAGTCAATTTAATCACAAAATTAACTTGCCTTTTGAAACTAATCTATTGATTTAAAAAAGTTACAAACACTTGCTATATTAACTATCAACGAAACTTTAAAATAGTTTTTATTTCAAAGTAATAGCAGCAGAATATAAAAGATATATATATTATACATTAACCTTAAGCTAAAAATCACAACAGATATAAACAAGAGGTTCAAGCTCAAGCCAAGACTTAGTCGTCTAAAATTTATATATAAAAGTGATAAACACCCCGGATCGGGATTAACAATAGTACAAGATTGTCCTGGCCATGCAGGGACACCTACCACTGTTTATTATGGGAAAACAATGAAAATAGTGCATAGGCTGTCCAGGTCCTACTTAACCACTACCACTATCCTTAGTGGGACACAAGAAGGTGTAGAAAGTTTTTAATGAGGATTTAGTAACCTTCAGTTCAGCGCATGAGACAATGTCTGTGTAAGATATACATAGTAGACACACTGCTCGAAAAAGTAAATAAAGAAATCACTTAGGGAGAGTATATGAATGTTTAGAAAGCTCTAGTGATTGGCAGTAAAGCTCTGGACTTGTTGGATTCAGAAGAAATTCTTCTGAGTCCTTCTCTGGTATTTCTGTTGAAAAACTGAGTGTCGTGGTTTAGCTTGGTGTCTTTCACATGTGAAGAAATTATCTTGATTATTTGGGTGTTCATCAATTGTGTTGGATTGAACAAAAGATAGTTATTTGATGATATTGAAATGTGTTCTTCAGTGCTCATGATTTCCCTTCTGTTCAGTACAGAGCACTTCACATGTATTGTTTGTAGCTTTGCGTATATTCTGGTATGTGTATTTTTTTTTATGTGTATCCCTCTATTGCAGCTCAATCATCCTTATATTCTTTGATCTCTGACAACAGGAATTATTTCCTTTCCATAGGTACAAGGTACGGATTCATGACATGCAACAAATATCATTAAATAAACTTAATTGCATTAAAAACATCAAATATGACTGTTATCTTTATTTAAATAATATTGGCAAAAAGGTTAAGAAATGGTGTCACAATAGTTGTGCAAATGATGTCTCCTTCACGGTGTGTTCTTCATGGTATGACCTTTACGGTATGTGGCTCACGGTGTGTCCTTCACAGTGTCTCCATGTCACAGTTTCTGAGTCATTGTGTCTGACTCATGGTGTGTCATTCATGGTGTCTGGCATACTGTCATGGTGTGTTGAGGTGACAGTGTCTCAATAGTCATGGTGTCTGAGACCTAGAAGCCATGGTGTCAGGCTTACTGTGTCTGTCTTATACTTCACGGTGTCTTGTCTTGCACAAATTTTTTATTACTGTGTCAAACTTCATGTTGTCTTGATAATTAAACAAATAACTATATTCAAACATAAACAGTAATATGCATAACGTGAATTAGGCTTAACCATTATAAGGTAAGAGAATTCCACACATAAATACAGAGGTTTGATAAGATAAGTAAGATTTTTGATCATGCATAAGATTTGTGAAGAATAACGAGATTAATTAACAGTAATAAGATTTCTGATCATAAAACATGATTAATACATGAGGAGTCCAACAGGTTTGACTAGTCTTTACATTCACTATTGCTTCCTCCACAATCTCTGGGCCGACATGTTTTCTTTCACTAACATCATTTAAATAAGTTGGTGTGCGACATAAATTTCTATATAATTATTTATATAGTTCCATTTGAATATGTTAATGTAAACTATTATTGTCTAAAAACAACATTAATGGTAAATACTGATATCAAATACCATGTATTCCAAATAAACATGAAATCAACATGTCTTAAAAATTTTGGATCATCCTTTTGGATTTCCCATCAGTTTTAGGGTGATAAGAAGTAACCAAACAAGGATCAGTATCCAAATCATTCAGAATATATTTCTTGAATATTTATTTAAATCATGGATCATGGTAAAAAAGTATTGAATGAGGTTCTCTATGAAGTGTTAAAAATTCATCTATAAAAATCCATTTAAGGAGATCCTATGATAAATCATTCCTTATAGTAAGGAAATGTCAGATTCGGTAAGCTGATCAAGATTTACTCATACTGCGACAACATTACATGGAGTTTTTTCAATACATTGAAAAAATACATAGTGTAATTATCCCATTTTTATGTAATAATAAAAAGAGGTTGCATAACTCATAAAGTATTTTGTCTTCAGCCATCACTTGTTAAATGACTAATCATATTGATAAAGAATCATCACTTTCCTGCTTCATGTAGTCACACCAGAAATGTTCTTTCAAATCATTATACATTTTAGTGTTACCATCATTTATAGTGAAATTATAACTTTGTTAATCATCCAATAACTCCCTTATTAAATCAAGTATATAGGGAACACATAGCATCATACCAAATTTCAGAATTCCATCATCACACATGATTTCCACCATCTTCCCATCATTCACACCTTTAATTTTATTTTTAAGATTCTCTTCATCATGATATGAAATTTCAATCCTCTCTAATACACATGGTTGGGAAACCATTTTAAAATTATTGATGTTTCAAATTCTTTCGTAATTCCCATTTACATCCAAACCAGACCCATGTGCATAGGTTCCATTTCAATGATCATTTTTTTTTCAGAACACCATGATCCTTCCTCCTCAACACATCTACAACCTTATATGCCTTCCCTATATGGTATAGTATGGAAAACTAATGATCCTTGAGTAGCTCGAGCCTTCTCTTTTGCCTCATATTGATTTATTTATGTGAAAATATATATTTAATGTTGTTTTGATCAGTATATATCTCACATATTTAATCATATTGATGATTTTTCCATATCTTTAGAGTAAATATTATAGATGGAATCTCAAGATCACAAGTTGGATAGTTATACTCATGAGTTCTTAATTGACTTGATGTGTATACAACAAATCTATCATTCCGTATAACAACCAAATGAAGTTATTTCTTTGATGCATCACTATAAGTCAAAAAACTACCACTTCATAGTGGTAGAGTCAATTTTGGATCTGTAATTATCATCATATTGAATTTATCAAAAATTTATTCGTGTTATTTTTTCCATATGATCCTAAACCCTTTATGAGTAAGCTGGGTTAATGGGTTAGCTAGTCATTCAAAAATATAAACGAAACAATGATAATAACCTTTTAGTATCATATAACTACATTCCATGGTTATTTGTTTTATCGTAGGTCATTACTAAACTACATTTTTCATTGTTGGATCCCCTAATATTTAATCATTAGAGACAACACGGCCTAGAAAAGAAACTTTTGGAAGCTATAGTTCACACGTGCTAATCATTCCATATAACTAGTTTATTTTAAGAGTTTTTAAAATAATGTGAATGTTATTCACATGTTATTCATATATTTTAAATTAAACTAGGATATAATCAATAAAAGTCCCAACAAAGTCATAGAGATATTCCTTGAATAATCTATTCAGTAGATCCATGAAAATTGACAGTTTATTAGTTAGTTTAAAATGCATTACTATAAACTCATAATGCCCATACATGGTTCAAAATGTCCTATTTGGAATATATTCTTTCCATGAACACAACTGATGATATCTACATCGAAGATAAATCATCAAAAAATATTCGGCACTAAAAAGATGATCAAATAAATCATCCTTACAAGGAAGAGGATACTTGTTCTTTGTCATAATATAATTGATCTCTCTATAGTCAATGTATATCCTCATAGATCCATACTTAATTTTATGGTCTCTTTCATCACCCATAGATATTATTTTATCATTATCCCCAAGAATAGTATTTATTATAGATACTAGGGTGGATCTAGATAAGAATTAGATAGTGATATTTCTACTCTAAATATAAGGCATTCTATACTATTATAAAAACTTGTAACTTCCATCTTCATAAAATAGATTCTTGCATCATAATTTGAAATAAAATTCATTCTAAGAATTATATCAAACTAAATCATGGGATTATGGTCATGTCAGCAACTAAAGCACGTTTATGTTTCATAAGGGGGATGAATAGACACATATTTTTTGTAATGATAATTCACTTACAAATTTTTATTTACAACTCCTTAATTAAATCAAATTAGAAATGTCTAATTTTTCTGGACAAATTGGGAAGATATTAAAGAATGCGATGATCCATATTCAAATAAATCATTGGTTATTTCGGTGTAATTGATTAAATATTCTTCCACAACATAATAAGTAACTTAAAATTTAGTAGTTATGATCACATAATCAAGACCTATATCCCTTGACCCTCTTCGGGCTTGTTTTCATTGTACATCAGATAATCATTAGCACAGTATCCCATATCCCTATAATAAAAACATTGATCACTAAATTATTATTTGTTCCCCTTGAGATCACCACTATGATGGCCCTTCTATCCAAAATTTTAGTAGACTCATTTTACTGTTATGTTGGAACCATGGTCTTTCCTTCCATAAGCATCACATGTTGGAAAATTATACTTTTTTATTCTCTATTTTATCAATTCTATCCATTTCCACTCTCTTCCTTTCTTGTTATCCTGTAAATTATGATGAAATAGATAATTTTTTATAAATATTGATAGCACATGAGATAATATCTTTTTATGATGAGAAAATTTTAAGGACTCGTTCCCTTCAAAGTATTGGATTTAAACCGTCAAATAATCAATAATTCTTGCTCCATGGATAATGTATGTAGTCTATGGCATGCCTTGTTAACCTTATAATGTTGGATTAAAATTGTTCAACATCTTCATTCCCATTCTATTTGAGAGTCACTAATTTCTTCTCCATTTCTGCTTTTTGTTAATGAGGAAAAAATTTTCCTAGGGAAATTTCGAAAAAATCCTTCAATTCCATTCATTATATTTAATCTTCCTTTTTTTGTTTTGAATTAAAAATAACCAATGATTCACATCTCTTGAGAGTTGGTAAAATAAAATTATAACCTTATCCCTTTCATTATATCATACCGTGAGAAATATTTTCTCTAAAAAATGAGTCCACACTTTACTATGAATGGTTTTATAGTCCGATTGAATTATAGAGGTTGTTTTCCCATAAAGATGTCTAAAATTTCTCCTCCATGATTTGGATCTCGATTGTCTATACAGGTACGGTTGTTGTTCATAAACTATTTTAGCTTTCCCAATATAATTATAAGTTTCTCATCACCATTCACATATCTAATACTAGTATCGTTGTCTTGTGTAGAATAAATTCCCTATATAGGATACAAGCATTCATGCATTTTCTATTACATCCACTATATTCCATTTCTAAATAATTGCACACACAAAATTAGGTTATAAGTAATAATTTTTAATGGTAAACTTGTAAAATACTTAACCTAAATTGAAATCCAATTCCTTTTTATTCTCATAATTTTAACCATGTTTTCTTTGGGGAAATTTTTACAATTAAATACATCATTAAGGTTTCTAAGGAAAATATGAATTATCCTAAGAATATCTCCTAGGAGTGTCAAACTATGTGTGTAGTAAATCACATTTTCATGAACCATGTTTCCTCAAGTCATTCTTATAACACCTTTTTAGAGTTTTTACCCTTAGGTAAATCTATTCTAGAACCACATCTACATGTAGTATCCAATCAAAGAAGAATTCCTTGAAAAATCTACATAATCTCTTCCTTACCGAAATTTTAGGTTGTTCTTGTATTCTTATCCTCAATTTATATCATGGGGTTTTGTTCCCTAATCTAAATTTTCATAATATAGTTTCCATAGTTTCTACAAAACTTCCTCTAATACCAACTATAAATACCCTGACCCCATTTTATGGAGCTGGTGAATATTACATTAAAATGGAAAATAAACAACGAAGATTTAGCACAAAGAACTGAAAAGTATAGTAGCATTGTCAAAATATATATATACATGAGATCAATAGTACAACATGAAGTGTAATACAACATAGAAATTTCATTAGAAACCTTAAAAACACTAGATTATCCCTTCAAGTCATTAATAATAAAATTTTTCACATCCTAAAATAATAAATCAAAATAAATAGGTTAGATTAGATGCTCAGTAAGGGTATGAAATATAGAGAAATCCAAAATGGTATAGCAAAGTGAAAAACTAAAAATACACATTTCATTAAAACTTATTCTTGAACATGATATAGTAGGAATAAAATTTTATTTAATAATTCCATAAAAAACATAACCATGGTATTATACTAGACAGATAACATCATGGAATATCTATTACTAGTTTCATAATGAGGGAATGAATAATGTGGTACGTCTGAATGATATTGTAAGGCCCCAACAAAGACAACTAAATATTATTAACTCTTTGACCGAAACCATATCTGTAAATGTGAAATGCCTCCGCCAAGTCCATATCTCTTTGTCTCATGAGATCTATCGATTCCCTGAGGCTATATAAGGCTCCACCCATAGCATTATTAATTTAATGCATTCTTCATATGAATGGAGATAAAAAACCTGAACATATGAAATAACTTTCACCAATCAATAAATATAATTAATAACTATTTTGACTAAAAAGGTGAATGGTATCAAAATATCACATCAATGTTCAACATAATCATAAAACAATTAATAGAATATGATATATTATTTGATAAAGTATTAATCCAAATTGAACATAATAATCATCACGAGTATTAAGAAAATCATAAACAATCATTTAAAATATTTGATTAATTATTGAGAGAAATACTCTTCCACTTTTGAAAGAGGTGTTTTTTTGGAAAAGTAATTTTATAAAACGAAATATGACTAAGATAGTTTTTTCATAATGAAGTGAGTGATTTAAAAAAAATAAGGATATCATAAAATTGAAAGTTTTGGATTGATATTTAGGTAGTTGGTCCAACCAGGAAGGATAAATTACGAACATACTAATTATGTAAACACATGGTATGATCATGGAACATTTAGAGAGTTAAAATTGGTCATTATAATTTGATCAATAATGTAAATGTTTGTAAATTTTTTATTAAAAAAATCATGAGTATTTTCTGAAGAGAGATAAAAAACAATGAGAGTGGAAAATTTTGAAGTATATATTCTTTGAAAAGAAGAGAAAAATGAAGCACTCATAGATTGATCATAGTTGATAGAACTATTTTATTGAAGAACAAATATCATGATGATACTATGTTTTACTGATATATATGGTTTACTGGTGGGATAACATTGAGTGGATATTTATGTAATGCATGATATGAAATTTATCATCAGAATTTTCTTATTTTATGAAATGAATTTTTTTTAAAAGGATTTTATCTAAACATTACACTAGGGAGGTGACTTTATTAGTACTAATAGAAGTGTAGTTAGTACCTTTTATAATTATAGAGAATTATATTTTCATTATTAATTCATAAAACAACATATATTATTTCTATAATATAAGTGAACATCATATTGATAAAACAAGTCTTTACCATTCGATGGATTTTGTAAAGGAAGAGAAATAAGTGTCCCTTGGGTGGAAGTTCACTATGTGTAATCATTGTAAATGAATTTATCCGTGGAATTTTTTGATTGTATTCAACAATATTTTCACCCACCATACTAGTGAATCTTATTTTATTTTAGTGGAATGACACATTATCATTTAATGATCCTTATACATAGCCCAATGTGAGTGAACTAAGTGAAATACACATATCCTATAAATTATTTACATTATAGAATAATTTTTTTTGTTAATATAAAAAAATTATCCGGTGAGAGTTAATGTTTGATCTCATGTTCCCCCTCAAATAAGAATATGAACATATTATGATGATTATATAAAAAAATCTATTAAATTTTTCTATAAAATGATTCAACCATCCCATGTGGTGAATTTTTTTCTTTTTTATAACAATTGTTATCATAGATTTAGGCTTATAATAAGACATTCAATCCTTAAAATCAATTTTTTTAGTTTTGGTGAATTTGAGGTCTTTAAAGAAATTAATTTTTTTGTTATTTCATTTAATGGATGTAAATTGGAGATAATCCAGTTTTTATTGGCATGTGGGATGATTTTTTAGATTTTATATTTCAATTAATAGATTGAACTACACTCATGGATGCAGTATTGGATCATTAAAACTAATATAGATTGATCATATAAATATCCAATGATGTTTTAAAGGAAACTATTGAGTATGAATTATCTTGTAAATTATTAATGACATTGGATATATGGTTTTGAAATACTCTAAAAGAGATGGATAAAATCAATTCCAAAATAAATTAAATTAATAAATCTTATGATAATACTATTGTTAACATTGATAGTGAAAAATTTCTTTTTGAACTGGCATAAAAACAAGAATATGAATAATTCCCCAATAAATAGAAATACTTTTATTTTTTTAATGGATTCCAATTTATGTGAGTTACTTGTTTCATACACCATATTTTAAGGCACATTCAGATATAAATTTTTAGACCCACTAGAGACTTATTGATGTGTGGATTCGAATGATGGCATAAAAAATACATAAAAATTATAATCTATATTTTCGTCAAAAATTATAAAGGAGAGATCCAAATTATACATGACAAGGTCAATCAAATAAAATCATCAATGGAATATGTTTACCATACATGAGAAATTTGATATTCGTGATGAAAATATTAATGAAATAAGTTCTAGATTATAAGTAATACATTTTGATAATGGGTGATAAAATAAAAAATCAAAGTATTCTCTTTAAAACACTAAAATAATTTTGATGAATAAATAACAATGTAGAATATGTATAAAAATATATTATCCCTTTAAAGGAAAAACATAGTGGGTAAAAAAATATTAGAATAATATTTTAAAGGAAAAGATATCAAGAGAGGTCGACATAAGAAGAAAAATGTGATTATCAGGGAAACAAAACAAACAAAATATATATAAAAGGAAATAATAATATATAAACCTCTCTTATGGATGTATCTATAGGTTATCCTTATAATATTTTAGATATATAATCATTTGAGAAATAAATATACATTCTTAATTCAGTGGAAGTTGTTCTAAAACAAAGTTGTAACATAATAGAAACATTTATGGAATAATTGGAAACACCATGATCTTCTATATAGAGCTAAAAATGTTAACTAATAAAATAAAACTTGATATTACATCTATTCCTAGAGAATATTACATAAGGTATTATTTTATCATAATATATAGTATTAGTTCTAGTCATAGTCAGATCAAAATTTATAAAAACCAGATAGATAACGAATGTGTAAATATGAGATCCCATTTTCTAATAATAAGAATAATAAAATTATGGAATAACGAAAAAAAGTTTATATTGAAAAATTGATTCATTAAATAAGATTTTAGTGACGATGGATAGAAATAGAGAACAATTTATGTATTAACAGTCTTTTACTCACAACATCCATTACGGAATGAAATTGTACAAACATAAATAAAGATTAAATATTCCCCAATTGAACCATGTATGTTCTCATCAATAATGAATATATTTACAATGAATGTTTTGGAAATCATATAGGATAATAAAAAAAGGAATACCAATGTTGTTTATCAAATATAACACAATGTTAGAATAGTATTCAATACATAAAAAAGTACAAACTAGAGGAACATAATAGTTTATTGTATTGGAAACATGGAAACATTATCTTCTAACATAGTGAAATATCATCAACACAAACCTGAAAGATATTACACCTTAGTAATCTTCACAAAAATACACAAATCAATAAATTCCTTCATAACCCAGGGAAAGGAATCAGAAGACATGGTGAGATTAAATTCTTAGTAGGGAAAAAAGAAGATAACTAAGAATGTAATAATCTTAAGGGTATGATAAAGTGATCATAATATGAAAAAACCATACCATGCATATAAATGTTCATAAATAATAATTATGTAATAAATATTTCCTGCTCATAAGACATGAATGGTAAGGAATTCAAAAAACATGAGTCATGAAAGAATACAATTAGAATAATTAATAGACTTGTGGAATATATATAATTATATAAAACCATTCCTTAGAAGAAAGGATCACTGCCAAAACATGTCAAGGAACTTTAGGGGGGATACCACTACTGGGTGGGACATGTCAGCATCCCCTGTCACAACCCATTCTTCACAGTGGAATATGTTTACAATCAAAACCTTAAAAATGGACAATATCCCTTATTATACTAGGTTCACATCCCATTCATGTAATTTTTGTCTTATGAGATATGAATATTTAACCGATGAATTAAAGGGAGATATTGTTCCCACCATCCACATAATAAAATCATACATACATGTTCCACAAGATCATAAAAATTTATGATATCATAATGCATAAAATAAAATGGGTTTCCCAAAAATTTAATCATTTCATAACCTGAAAAAATGGAAAAATATATAATCATTTCATCATATAATAAGTATGGAAAAAATAAGGTTTCATTAGAATTTTATTATTTTGTAACCCATGAAATATAAAGTGTTTTCCTATAGAACTAGTCCAAATCAAATATTAACCAGTGAAAAAATAATAAATTTGGTGTCATTGTCCACTAAAGAATAATAAATATTGAAGGATGTAATCAGGGATGTAGAATGTTTTTTAAAGAAGAAGTGGAACATTTGTCCATGAAAACTACCTTTCATTAGAAATCAATTTTTAACACATCAATCATTTTCAAAATCCTTTTATTAGAAAAAAAGTTGAAAATTGTAAAGGAATATTAAAATTTAATTTAAAAACTCAAGCGAGGGAAATATTCTTTCCTATATTGAAAATTATTTTTTTAAAGTAAAAAATTAATAAATATATTTCTTAAAAATACGTTTTGTCATATTTTTAATGGATTCTTTAAAACTCATTTTAGTCCGTTTTGAAGTATACATCATTTAATAATCACTTATACATAAAAAATAGTTTAAAATAAATATATTTCTAATATATTTAGGGAAAAATTCCCTTTTTAAAATAATATTTAAAATGTATGATAGAATGTTCAATTAATGGAGTGGTCATGACGTCTTAGAATTCCGTACAATACATATATGTAAAATAATGATTTCTTTCATAATATAGGTATAAGTAAAAATATTCTTGATCCAAAAATAATAAAAAAAGATTACTTTTAAAGACATATTGTAAAAAGGTAACACGTGGAGAGAAATTTATTTTTAAATAGTCACTGTTGTTTATTTTTCAATACATTTTTTGAAATGATTTTTTGGAGAATCCAAATTTCTCACCATAGAGTGTAATATTGTCAGATTATCTAAAATTATTTTCGTAATTATATTATCTAAAAAATGTGGAAAATCTTAAAATTTAAAAAATAATTCATGAATAACCACATGAGATGAAAATACGTGGGTATAATTGATAGATATATCAAAATATTTATTTAATGGAGGCATACTAATAAAAAATCCCAATAAATTATAATATTATAGAAATAACTATTTCCAATTCGGTAAACACAAATCATGATCTCCAAGAAATAAAATAAATTATATGAAGCTTAAAATATCCTTAAAATAAAGTTATACTTGTTTTAAAAAATCAAATGGAATATATATACAACTAGTAAAATAATATGGGATAATAAAATAACATGTCTCATAGAAGGGAAATTAAATCAGACTTCCCCTACCACTTTGGTAACGTTGAAACCAAAACCCATTAAATAGATATCATAAAATGGATTTTTAAATAACAAAAATTTTATGTATTAAAATAATAAATTACATTTCGGGTATGTATATACACTACATGGAAGAATGATGTGGTGAATATAGCATGTGTCTCACAAAAGTAAGCAGTGAGAAAAAAATCCAATAGCTTAAGTCCCAACATCCCTTAAACTCATTCAAAATTCATATAGAATAAATATTTTTAGATAATACATATACAAAAAATATTTATTCTTATATAATATCACATATATTATTTTCCTATGACTTTATATCAAACAGTTATTAATAATTCCTTGTTAAAGATACATTTTAGGTAATAATCGTTTTTTTTCATATAAATTTTATCTTTTTATTTATGGAATACTAACATTGATCAGGACATAAAAATATACATTATTTAAATTATTTTATGTATAATATATATAATTATTATCTATTAATTTATATTAATATCTAAAATTTAGTGATAGTAAATGGAATACACCGTTCATGTAGACAATGAGCCGTACATAAGAATAAACATTGTTTCCATTTTCTTATTATATTGACGAAAGAGTTTAAAATAGATATATATATATATACATATATTATCATTCAATTAGTTCTATTATTTCATATATGTCACATAATTTTATTAAAACCATATTCAATACATTCCATGTGAATCGTGAATGAATCATATTACTTAGTGAGACGATAAGCCACCTTACACACGAACAATGTTATCATATTCCTAGAAAATGGGATGCATAAAGACTTATATGAAATAAAAATAAAATAATCATATTAATATCACAAATTTCATTAATATCCTATAAAATTATAATTTCCATAATTTTAAAAAACCATTAAAGTCGGTAATAGAAAATGATCAATATCATATTTTGAGGTGGTTGTCCATCTTACACACATATGTTGATTTCATAACCCATATGATGATAAGGTTTGTTATTTTTGTTCATAACCATAATTTAACAACATATTATCTTATCTAATATACTAATGTTATTATAGAAACATGATATATAAATAATTTTAGGAGGTGGAGGAAGATATTAAATAAAACACTCGTTTGAAAAACAATACATCTTCTTCATGTATTCTTATTAATATTTCACTAAATACTTATGGGTATTGTTTTTTTACTAAAATAAAGTATAAAATTTGAGGAGAGGAATGTTGGTATGTGATTTGGGTAGATATTGGTTAATCCAAATTGCTTTGTAGCGAGGAAAAATTTGGGGGAGTCAATGCCTTTTTGTTGTAGAGGAGTGAAATTCTTGTAAATACATAGAAGTATTCACTATTCGAAGGCCATTGTTTCCATAATATTCATAAAAACTGACTTTTAATGGTTTTATGGGATTAAATGGTAGATCCAAAACTCCACCACATATTAATACACATGTTATAAACATTTGGTTCCTTAACTCTTAGTTTTCACTATTTTATCATTTTTGTTTTTTCTTTTTTGTTACCAGTTTTCTAACACATGTAATTTAAACATTAAGAATAAATTAAAATTATCCCAACTAGATAATTTATATACACTTATTATAAATATTATACCTACTTTTTAATGTATAAATATTATGTTTATTGGAAATTAACTATAAAATAAGTTTTTGTAACACACATAAGCATCGCTTAAACCTTAATCATGTTGTTGGAGTTTTGTACCAATTAATAGTTAATATATTCAATTAAATAATGAAATTTGTCCATTAATAGAAAATATATGATATTTATTAATATTTACAAATCAATTGAAATATGTTTTTATTTTTGTTAATTTTAATTTGATTTATTTAATATACTTCATTACAAAATGACCTTAATGTCTTTTAAAAAATTATTCATTTAATTTATATATAAAAAATATCATGGAATGAATGGAAATAGATTCCATTATGTACAAACATATGTAATGTGATATATTAATTTATAAAAATAATTTAAAAAAATAATTCATTAAATTTACTTTACATTCACTAATTTTAGCTACATTTTATTTATATAATTATTAACTAAATAATACATGCGTTGAAATTTCATATAAATTTCACAAAATTATAACATCTATAAAAAATTAAGGCAAACTAACATGATAGAGAAAATAATTTACCTTCCAAAAGAATATCTATAGTATAACCTATTTATATTTTTTCCATTTCTAAACATTTAGATAAATTAAACATATGAAAGATACATTTTTTTACTAAACTTACTATATGGGATGATTTCATGGAAACATGTCCCAAAAAATCATATAATTTCAGAATATAGTAGTAAAATTATAAATATTTCTGTGTACTGTGTTTTGTAAATTTGGGGTCATTATGACACAATATATTGTATGTTAAATTAAGAAGTAACAAAATTTTTTCTTAATTCCTATAATTAATTTTTTCAATTTCATTAATAATTATGGAAAAAATTACGTTAGACATATAAGTTATTTCAAATTATTATTATTCAATATATGGAATCAGTTTTTTCGAATTCAATTTATGAAGTGGAAAATTTTAATTTAAACATAATCCCGCAAGCGTGATAAGGAAGTCTAGTTTTTTAAAGTGAAAATGTTCAAAATATTATAATGTTTTTATATAAAAAATCAATAAAAAATGAGTCCAATTACCTAAATCGGATTAATATATTTATCATTGAACAATTTTTTAATTTATAACCAATTAATAATATGGGATAACATTGTAAACAATTTAACCCAATGGTAGTTTTTCAATTAAATTTTTGTGGTTTCACCATTCATCAAAAAATGAAACTTCTCATAAAAAATATATAAATTCACCATAATATATTTTTTATATTCTCATTAAAAAAATCAATTTCATTTATTTGAATATATTTTATAAAATTACTAAAATTAAACTTTAAATTATGTTCACCAAGTATGATTAACCCTACTTTTAGAAAGTATATTTTTTTCAGAATTTATTTTTCTTTTAAATTTTAGTTATATTTTCCCAACAAAAAGATAACTAATAAAAATTTGATTAATATATATTTTAATTATTTATATAATCCTATTAATTCCTTCTATTCCAATGGATATGTAATAATTATCATATCAAAGATAAATATTAACAGTATATTTTAGTTCGATTGAACTTGGTCTTATTGGAAATACAATAAATTAATGGAACGTGGTATTATGTTTAACATAAGAAAAAGATTATATTGTGTGTACCACAAGATAAAATACATGTTTCTTATTTCACTCGATTGGCATGGTGTTACAAATAAAGCATACTAAACATGCAATAGTGTGCACTGCAAGCCACTAAATAATTTTAATTTATTCAAACAATAATACTTCATAAAAACTCGAGGTTTTATATCGATTCTATTTATCCATAAAAATTATCAAAATTATGAAATGTAAAGAACAACACAAAATATTTTAGTTCCTTTTTAAGAACTGTATAAAACTTTATGATGTTCAAAAACAATAAAAAACATTTACACCTATTTTGCAACAAAATAGAAATTCTCATAAAGACTATTTTGTACCTGATGAAGTCTCATATGAACCATATGAATTGGAAATTGTAACTTATGATATATAGGTATTCACCATAAAATGATGGAAAAAATCCTAGAGAGTTTATAGATTTTTAATTTGTAGAGACTTGAAGATTGACGTACATGAACATTACATTACTTTTGCGGAATATGTAATACATAACAAAAATAGTAACACAAGGACCGTAATAGTTTAGTGTCTTTGGAAACTTGGAACATAATCTTCTAATCATGGTGAAAGATCTTCAACATCTCCCATAAAGATCTTCCCCTTTTTTTCTTACCTAAATCCTTTCTTTATATCCTGGGGAAAAGAAAATATAAAAAGGGTGAGCTCAAATGCTCAGTAAGGGTAAGCATGGATAAAATAAAACATACCATATACATTTGAACTTAAAAACATGAACATAATGTTTAAACATCAAAATCTTGAGCAATGACAGAAAAAAAGGAAGTACGTATGGAATAGATCATAAAGAAACATTATGAATGATAAAATAGCATGGGAATAAAACATGTAATTGTGGAAACCATTATGCACATGATATGATTTCCATAGTAGCCAAGGCATTGCTGCCAAGACCATCTTAGTGGACAAAGTCCCTTTCTGAATCGAGTTCACTTCTCGTTCCAGTCCTGTATTACTCAACCGGTTTAACATTCCATTCCAGCCATGTCTATCTCATGAGATACAAATATATACTCAATGCATTGGAGGGAGATATAGGTATCACCCATCTCATAATGAAATCGTTCTTACTTGTGCCACAAAATAAACATACATCATTCATAATAACCCAATAAATAAAATGGGTTTCATAAACATCATCCCATAATCACATAATCCGTATAAAAGAAATGGATATCATTTCATAATAAGAAAAGAGAAACCATGTAAATCATAGAGACTTTATACTTTAAACATACACATTTGAAATAATTTCATCTTAGATGGAAAAAGGTTTTGATAAAACACTTGAAATGAATTCTTGAAGAAAATATCCTTTCTTCTTCAAAATCAATTTATTTTCACAAAGCATCATGCTATTTTAAAGGAAAGTGTTTTTTTGAAAATATTCATGAAATATTTTTTGGGAATCTTCATGAAAATAAGGCTTTATAAAACTCTAAAAATTTATTCGTGTCATATAAGTTAAAAAACATTCTTCTCGTACTTTTGCCGGAAAAGTCAAAAAGTACCTCGTAATAGATAGATTCAATACATACTATGTAGTAAAAGTCAAAAATGGGTAAAAAGGACTTTAAACATACATCAAAACACTTTTATAATGCATGGACATGGATGATAGAAACAACCCCAGTAAATACTGACGAATAAGGAATCTCGGAAAAAAATGAAATTTGCTATATTCTCCATTACCTTAGGTCCGATATACTTCGTACGTATCCAAACCTCCTGTATAATGATTTAAATAATGTCATTGACTTATTATAGAATCATATTCATTTTTATTATATCATATATGGCTCACTTATGACTTTATATTACCCGTTCTTTTGTAAATTTCATGTTAAAGAGTGTTTTGGGTAAAATCGTTTCATTTGTCGTCTGTGTTTTGACTTGTAATTATTCATATGATTACATAGATCATGATTAATTAATTACAGAATATAAAACATGATTTATATATAATATATAGTCAGAATATACATATATATAATAGATCAATAAATGGAAAGAAATACACCGTTCATGGAGACAGTAGGTCGTACGTACACATGAACGCTGTTTTCATTTTCCACATTGAGTTGAATGGAATTAAGTAGATGACATACATATGCATAAATCCAGTAGCTTTATAATGTAATATATTTCATTATTATTTCTTATATATACTTTATAATCATTCTTAAATGGTTAACATGGAGAATGAATCTCATCGTGTCGTGGAGACGGTAGTCCATACGTATGCACGAGCGATGATATCGTTTCCATAATTATTGAATTGAATTGGAGTGGATGATACAATATATCATAATAATTATGATGTTATAATAACTATATATAGTTATTATTTACACCATTATACCCATCCAAGTAAGGTGGTGTTGGAAAAACAGATTACACCATGGTGTGGAGACGGTATTCTGTACGTACGCACGCGCAGTGATTTTGTTTTCCGTAGGATGGATAGATGGTGAAATAGGGTTGTTTAATAATTATAATAACATATAATTATATTATTTATACGGATGTTATTACTTCATAATGAAACAACTAAATAATAAGAAGTAGAAGAAGAAATAAAGTTGAAAGAATCTGTAACAGACATTACCTCTTCTTTGAAGGGCCTCTTTGAGACCTCCTCTTAGGGCACTAAAATTGGTCTTTGAAGAGAACCAGAACCTCTAAAATGTTTCTAGGGAAGTAGAGAAGATAATTTTTCAGGGGTTTTCCGAGAATGAAGGCTCAAATTGGTGCGAGGAAGGGAGGGAGGAGGTGCCATTTTATAAGGGAGGAGAGGGGCACCATTGAAATTCTTAAAAATATTAATTTATGATAAATATAAACCCACTTAAAAACCTCCAAAAAAGACTCATATTCAAATATAAGATGAGATAGGGTTTTAATCTCATCAAAAAATAAAATTTATACATGTTAGGAAATTATTCTAAACATTATCAACTTGATTTATCCTTACTTAATCAATTTAATTTTATTTGTGGTAATAACATTCTAAATTCTAAATTATAACAAAAAATTACTTATCAGTGGTTAATTGTCCATAATATGATACTTTATATCCTTTTATACCATATAAATTTAAATTTTTAATTTTTAAATATTTTTGTGATTTTTAAACAATTTAATAATATGTTATTTTTATAAAATAACAATAGTGTCAATTTTGACACTATTCATTTATATGAATTTAAATAAAATATATACAGAAGATATGTTAAAAATAAAAGCTTTAATAGATTTATAAAAGGCCATATATATCTATAAATGTAGTGGAGAACATCAAATAGTTCATATAAGATTTATTTTATTATTTTTAAAACCATTTATTTGGTTTATCTCTTAATAAAATAATTACTACATCATTTTTGTATAATTATTTAATATACATATTTGTTTCATAAAAATTAAAAATAAAATACTATGATGAAGATAAATTTATTAACTTTCACAATAATACTTTTACTCGAATTTATCATCTTAAAAAATCAATATATAAATTGTTATATTTATTAAATTATGAAGGTGATAACTTTGGCATCATTTAAAATAAAATAATATAAGTGTCATAATCACATTAATAAGACTCCAAACGGTTATATATTAGGTCATTTAATTCTTATGGTATAGATATACATTACGAATAAGTTTTGGTATGGTTTGTGGGTCTTTTAATGGGTATTATTATTTCAATAAAAACTATATTACTGATTTTTCACTTAATAAATAATTTCCGCATCATTAATGTATTACCATTAATGATAATTATTTAATCCTTAAAAATTCTAAATAAATTATAATGATGTATATAATTGTATTAGATTTCTTGATACTATTAATGTTTGATGTTTTATGATGTTTATCAGTAAATTAAAATTATTATACTTATAAGATTTAAGAGAGTGACATGTTGTCACTTTCTTTGGTTTTAATAATAAATAAATTATTTTCATTGTCAAAAGTCCGTAAAATGAATATAATCCAAACCATAGGTGATATGAGTCTACTTTTATCCATCCAATAAAATTTTTTGCATGTGTTAGGGTAATTTTATAATATTATATTTACCCTTAATTACCTGATTTACCTTTAACTATGGTAAATAAAATTTACCATTGTTACTATTCAAAAAGCCCAAAAATAAAAAGTAGTCTATTAATATAATTTGGACCCACTGATTCCAAATATTGAATCCATTTTTCCATATTCAATACACAGAAGTTGCAGAAATTAAATTAAAATTATTCCCGTTGTCGAAAGAAAACGGGTTTTTGTTTAAAACATTCTAAAAGATTGAATTTATTTAACCTTCGAATTCAAGGTAAAATCAATGATAATGACATAAATTGTATTAAATGGTAAAAATATATTCTATTTATAATTTAAAACCATTAAATATTATAATTTAACCATATAAATTATTGCGATTAAAAATGTGGTTTTTAATTAAAATATAGCGTGTTTTTACTATTCATCAAAATATGAAAGTTACCAGAATAATATGAAAAAATTATCCAAAGTAATTTTTTTATTTATTGATTTCAAAGAAGAATTTTATTTTGTCAAATTGAACTTATAAACATGTAATAAGGTAGATTTAAAGTTGGTGCGCCATCTAAAGGCGGCAAAACTGCATTTTTTTAAAAATAATTATTTTACCCAAAATTTTTATTTTGTTCTTATACCATGTTCTAGAAAATGTTTAAGATGAATAATAATGTTATAAAATTCCAAATTTAGTTAATACTATTCATAACAGCTAGTTCATAATAATATTATAATAATATATCGTTGTTTAGTAAAATCCAGTATTGCGTACAACACATGCTATCGAGGAAGGTCGCGATTGCGTGTAATGCAAGACAAGTCAGGGTTGCGTGTTGTGGAAGAATCCTAATTTGTTTCATATAAGATAATCCAACCATATTTCATTTATACATTGAATATATATATATATACTCAATGTTGCGTAGAATAACTATTATCAAAATTGTGTGTAACACTATCCAAGAATAGTGTTGCGTATATGGAAAGATAATATGGTATTGCGTATGGCGAAAGGTAATATTGGTGTAGCATACAACATAATACATTAATGAAATTAAAATAATATTTTTCATAAAATCTCGAGGTGTTACATTCTACCCCCCTTAAAATGAATTTCTCCCTCGAAATTCGTTGGGGTTATAAAAGGTATACTACTTGAAATTTTGTTTAATAGAAACCCACATCGTAAAAGGGAATACCAAAAAATGGATTTAAAAACTAAAGTATGAAATGTAACGGTAACCCAAATTAACTAATCACTGGGTTTCCACGTAGGAGAACATAGGTGAAAATATGGATATGGAAGAAAAATCTAACCATCAAGTTATGATGGAGAGTGGTATAGAACATGGCTATGAAAAAGCCATCAATCACAAAGCCATAGATTTGTGATGATCTAAGGAACCATCTGATTCATCAGATATAAGGGCAATAGGACAACATTTTTGGTTTTCAAGATCATATCCATAAAGTTGATGAAATTGGAAAGAGAAGAAATTCTTTCGTGATTTTGGTACAGTCTCACCATTGTTCATTCTTTGGAAAATTTCCACTTCATCTCTTAAAGAAATGAAGTTGAATTTGTCATTCGTGAAGTGTTAGAAGCTCATGTGATAGAATGATGGGTCATTCCATTTTGTCTCAAACAAAAGGTTATAAAAGTTATAAAAAATACATAAGTCCATCTATAGTGAGATTAATCATATATGGTTTCTAAAATGGACTTATACTTCCTATATCATACTGCTTAATATATTAATACTAGTTTGTACTAAATAGGGACTTCCTGTAGGCCAGTGGTAGGCGATAATGGCCAGTCGCACTTCGATTGTGGATTCGATTCCCACATCCTTGTCCGACACGATGGGTTGTCACCCGTCCTGCATGTTTTTCTTTTTCTAAAACTACATTACAATAACATACCATCAATAATATCAAAAAAAATTATATCCTTAAACAATACTAACTTATCTCCAACATAATCCATTCCAATCTTTAAACTTATCTAAAATACTTCGGTCCAAACTCATAGTATAAAGAAAACGATTACTTGAAATGTCATCAACCAAGCATGTGAATACCATCATTTATCCCCCATATATCTTCTTGGTCACATTCCAATCATGTGATTACCTTTATCAGGTTTTCTCTTAAAAAATGAATACCCATTAAACCTTAGTGAAAACAAGATTGCTGTCAAAAGTTATCTCTTTCCACATACCAAAATTCAAAAATTCTATATACTCAAACCATTATATAACCTTCTCCTTATATCAGTCATGAGCTCATGAATACTATCAAACATTTAATTTTCTCTTTATCCCTTCATTATGCGCATATCATCTACATTCCAAAAATATTTGAATAACATTTCATGGATACTGGTACCATTAATCATACACTTTCAAAACTCAAGGAATGACCACAGTGTAACAATCCTTATATGTCTCTTTATTCCATAGTACCATGAGACTACTTATACAACATCACACTTGATAAACATGTAATCATTCCAGTACCTTCTTAAACCATTGACCGAGCTTCAACAATTCTTTCATCTCACATATCATTTGTACTCTCTTCATCATCATCAACATAAATACTACCCATCCGACCGTACTGATTCTCTTCATGAGACTTTCCCTTAGGGAATTGGTTTTCATAATTCCCATACATTCCACATTTAAAACATTTAACCATTGGTGATGTCTTAGAAATACCATTATCCTCATCAATGGAATTAACTAAACATTTTCCATTTCACTTACTGAATTTGTGTCCTTATTTTCCACACCCAAAGCATCTTCCAGTTCCCTTGAAACAATCTCCCCGATGCCTCTTCCCACATGATTTACTTGAGGGAAATTGAACTTTCTTTCCTCTATGATCATCATGAAACTCCATCTTTCTCTTATTATCTGAGTCGGGAAACTTACCAATGTTGAGATTATTGATCATATTATGAGATTGCTGATTAGGCATAATAACGATGTTTGGACTTCCAAATCCCATTTCATTTGGTTTCTCATGAAGAATATCATTCCATTCTCCATGATATCCTCCATTATCATGAATCTTCCTGTTTCCAGCCACTTTCTAAAACCCAAAAAGAATAGCATTAGAGGCAAAAATCATGCTAGGGAAAACAACATAGTAAAGGGGAAGTAACCTCAATATCTAACATCTTAGGTTAAATTCTATGATCATTACTGTAGTTCTAGGACTATATCCTATACGTATACTTATCCTTAGGGATATCCCTAGACATACCTTAGAAATATCTCTAGGGATCTCACTATCGTTTTCGCATCCTAGATTCTAAAGGTGGACTAAACCTTTCCTCTGATACCAAATGTAGAGACCCAAAGGTTGATGTACATGAACATTACATTACTTTTGCGTAATTCTTAATACATAAAAAAATAGACACACAAGGACTGTAATAGTTTAGTGTCTTTGGAAACATGGAATGTAATCTTCTAACCGTGGTGAAAGATCTTCAACATCTCCCATAAAGATCTTCTCCTTTATTTTCTTACCTAAAACCTTTCTTTATATCCTGGGGAAAAGAAAACATAAAAAGGGTGAGCTCAAATGATCAGTAAGGGTATGCATGGCTAAAATAAAACATACCATATACATTTAAACTTAAAAACATGAACATAATGTTTAAACATCAAAAGCTTGAGAAATGACATAAAAAAAGGAAGTACGGATGGAATAGATCATAAAGAAACATTAATAATGATAAAATAGCATGGGAATAAAACATGTACTTGTGGAAACCATTAACCAGTTGATATGATTTCCATAGTAGCCAAGGCATTTCTGCCAAGACCATCTTAGTGGACAAAGTCGCTTTATGAATCGAGTTCACTCCTCATTACAGTCCTGTATTACTGAACTGGCATAACTTTTCATTCCAGCTGTCTCTATCTCACGAGATATAAATCTTTACCCAATGCATTGGAGGGTAATATAGGTCTCACCCATCTCATAATGAAATCATTATTACTTGAGCCAAAATATAAGCATACATCATTCATAATAACCCAATAAATAAAATGGGTTTCATAAAACTCATCCCATAATCACATAATCCATATAAAAGAAATGGATATCATTTCATAATAAGAAATGTGAAACAATGTAAATCATAGAGACTCTATACTTGAAACATACACATATCAAATAATTTCATCTTAGATGGAAAAATGTTTTGATAAAACACTTGAAATGAATTTTTGAGGAAAATATCCTTTCTTCTTCAAAATCAATTTCTTTTTACAATGCGTCATGCTATTTTAAAAGAAAGATATTTTTTTGAAAATAGTCATGAACTATTTTGGAGGATGCTTCATGAAAATAAGGCTTTATAAAACTGTAAAAATCCGTTCGTGTCGTATAAGTTAAAAAAACATTCTTCTCGTACGATTGCCGGAAAAGTAAAAAAGTACCTCGTAATAGAAATATTCCATACATACCATGTAGTAAAAGTCAAAAATGGGTAAAATGGACTTTAAACATACATGGAAACACTTTTATAAAACATGGGCATGGATGATAGAAATAACCCCAGTAAATACTGACGAATAAGCAATCTCGGATAAAAATGAGATTTGCAAAATTATCCCTTACCTTAGGTCCGAAATGCTTCGTACGTATCCAAACCACCTGTATAATTATTTAAATAATGTCATTGAATTATTACAGAATCATATTCATTGTTATTATATCATATGTGGTTCACTTATGACTTTATATTAACCTTTCTTTTGTTAATTCCATGTTAAAGAGTGTTTTGGGTAAAATCGTTTCATTTGTCGTCCGTGTTTTGACTTGTAATTATACATATGATTACATAGATCATGATTACTTAATTACAGAATATAAAACTATATTTATATATAATATATATTCATAATATAAATATATATAATAGATCGATAAATGGAAATAAATACACCGTTCATGGAGACGGTAGGCCGTACGTACGCATGAACGTTGTTTTCGTTTTCCTTATTGAGTTGAATGTAATTAAGTAGATGACATACATATAAATAAATCCAGTAGATTTATACAGTCATATATTTCAATATTATTTCTTATATATACTTTTTAATCATTCTTAAATGGTTAACATAGGGAATGAATCTCATCGCGTCGTGGAGACGGTAGTCCGTACGTACGCACGAGTGATGATATCGTTTCCATAATTATTGAATTGAATTGGAGTGGTTGATACAATATATCAGAATCATTATGATGGTATAATAACTATATATAGTTATTATTTACACCATTATACCCATCCAGGTAAGGTGGTGTTGGATAAACAGATTACACCACGGCATGGAGACGGTTTTCCATACGTACGCACGCGCAATGATTTTGTTTTCCGTAGATTGGATAGATGGTGAAATAGGGTTGTTTCATACTTATAATAACATATAAGTATATTATTTATACTGAGGTTATTACTTCATAATGAAACAACTAAATAATAATAAGTAGAAGAAGAAATAAAGTTGAAAGCATCGTTAACGGACATTACCTCTTCTTTGAAGCGCCTCTTTGAGACCTCCTCTTAGGGCACTACAATTGGTCTTTTAAGAATACCAGGACCTCTAGGATGTTTCTGTGGAAGTGGAGAAGAGAATTTGGCAGGGTTTGGCCGAGCTTGAAGGCTCAAATTGGTGTGAGGAAGGGAGGGAGGAGGTGCCCTTTTATAAGGGAGGAGAGGGGCACCTTTGAAATTCTTAAAAATATTAATTTATAATAAATATAACACCACTTAAAAACCTCCAAAAATGAATCATATTCGAATATATGATGAGATAGGGTTTTAATCTCATCATCCAATTAAATTTAGACATATAGGAAATTATTTTAAACACTATCAACTTGATTTATCCTTACTTAATCAATTTAATTTTATTTGTAGTAATAACATTCCAAATTTTAAATTATAACAAAAAATTACTTATGTGTTTTTAATTGTCCATAATTGGATACTTTATAGAATTTTAGACCATATAAATTTAAATTTTTAATTTTTAAATATTTTTGTGATTTTTAAACAATTTTATAATATGTTATTTTTATAAAATAACAATAGTGTCAATTTTGACAGTATTCATTTATATGAATTTAAATAAAATATATATAGAAGATATTTTCAAAATAAAAGCTTTAATAGATTCATAAAAGTCCATATGTATCTATAAAATTAGTGGAGAAAATTAAATAGTTCATATAATTTTTATTTTATTAGTGTTAAAACCATTTATTTGGTTTATCTCTTAATAAAATAATTACTACAACATTTTTGTATAATTATTTAATATACATATTTGTTGCATAAAAATTAAAAATAAAATCCTATGATAAATATAAATCTATTACCTTTCACAATAAGACTTTTAATCGAATTTATAATCTAAAAATCACAATATTTAAATTGTTATATTTATTAAATTATGAAGGTGACAACTTTGGCATCATTTAAAATAATATACTATAATTTTCAAAATCTCATTTATAAGACTCCAAACGGTTATATATTATGTCATTGTATGTTTATGGTATATATATACACTACCAATAAGTTTTGGTCAGGTTTTTGGGTCTTTTAATGGGTAATATTATTTCAATAAAAACTATATTACTGATTTTTCACTTAATAAATAATTTCTACATCTTTAATGTATCACCATTAATTACAATTATTTAATCATTAAAAATTCTAAATAAATTATCATGATGTAGATAATTTTATTATATTTCTTGAGACTATTCATGTTCGACGTTTTATGATGTTTATAACAAAATTAAAATTATTAAACTTATAAGATTTAAGAGAGTGACATGTTGTCACTTTCTTTGGTTTTATTAATAATTAAATTATTTTCAGGGTCAAAAGTCCATAAAATGAATCTAATCCGACCCTTAGGTGATATGGGGATACTTTTATCCATCCAATAGAATTTTGGTATGTGTTAGGATAATTTTATAATATTATATTTACCCTTAATTAACCCATTTACCTTTAACTATGGTAAATAAAATTTACCATTGTTACTATTAATAAAGCCCAAAAATAAAAAGAAGTCTATTAATATAATTTGGACCCACTGATTCCAAATATGGAATCCATTTTTCCAAATTCAATACACAAGATTTGCAGAAATTAAATTAAAATTAATCCCCTTGTCGAAAGAAAACGAGTTTTTGTTTAAAACATTGCAAAAGATTGAATTTATTTAACCTACGAATTCAAGGTAAAATCAATGCTAATAACATACATTTTATTAAATCGTAAAAATATATTATATTTATACTTTAAAACCCTTAAATATTATAATTTAACCATATATATTATTTCTATGAAAAAAGTTGTTTTTAATTAAAATATAGTGTGTTTTTACTAATCATCAAAATATGAAAGTTAGCGGAATAATATGAAAATTGTATCCAAAGTAAATTTTTTATTTATTGATTCTAAAGAAGAATTTTATTTTGTAAAATTGAACTTATAATCATGTCAAAAAGTAGATTTAAAGTGGGTGTGCCATCTAAAGGCGGCAAAACTGCATTTTTTGAAAAATACTTATTTTACCCGAAATATTTATTTTGTTCTTAAACCATGTTCTAGAAAATGTGTAAGATGAATAATAATGTTATAAAATTCAAAATTTAGTTAATACTATTCATAATAGCTAGTTCATAATTATATTATAATAATATATCGTTGTTTAATAAAATCTGGTATTGCGTACAACACATGCTATTGAGGAAGGTCGCGATTGCGTGTAATGCAAGCCAAGTCAGGGTTGTGTGTTGTACAAGAATCCTTCGTTTTTTCATATAATAGAATCCAAACATATTTCATTTATAAATTGAATTTATATATATACTCAATGTTTTGTAGAATAATTGTTATCAAAATTGTGTGTAACAGGATCCAAGAATAGTGTTGTGTATACTACAAGCTAATACGGTGTTGCGTATGGCGCAAGGTAATCTTGTTTTAGCATAAAACAAAAGACATTAATGAAATAAAAAGAATATTTTTCATAAAATCTCAAGGTGTTACATTCTACCCCCCTTAAAATGAATTTCTCCCTCGTAATTCGTTGGGGTTATAAATGGTTTACTACTTGAAATTTTGTTTAATAAGAACCCACATCGTAAAAAGGAATACCAAAAAATGGATTTAAAAACTAAAGTATGAAATGTAACGGTTACCCAAATTAACTCATCACTGGGTTTCCACGTAGTAGAACATAGGTGAAAATATAGATATGGAAGAAAAATCTAGCCATCAAGTCTGATGGAGAGTGGTAGAGAACATGGCTATGAAAAAGCCGTCAATCACAAAGCCATAGATATGTGATAATCTAAGGTACCATCTGATTCATCAGATATAAGGGAAATAGGACAAAATTTTTGGTTTTCAAGATCATTTCCCTAAAGTTTATAAAATTTGAAATAGAATAAATACTTTCGTGATTTTGGTACAGTCTCACCGTTGTTCGTTCTTTGGAAAATTTCCACTTCATCTCTTAAAGAAATGAAGTTGAATTTTTCATTCGTGAAGTGTTAGCAGCTCATGTGATAGAATGATGGTTCATTCCATTCTTTCTCAAACAAAAGGTTATAAAAGTTATCAAAAATACATAAGACCATCTATAGTGACATTAATCATATATGGTTCCTAAAATGGACTTATACTTCATATATCATACTGATTAATATAATAAAACTAGTTTCTACTAAATAGGGACTTATTGTAGGATAGTGGTAGGCGATAAAGGCCAGTTGCACTTCGGTTGTGGATTCGATACCCACAGCCTGGTCCGATGCGATGGGTTGTCGCCCATCCTGCAGGCTGTCCTTTTTCTAAAACTACATTACTATAACATCCCATCAATAATATCTAAAAAATTTCTATCCTTAAACAATACTAAATTATTTCCAACATAATCCTTTCTAATCTTTGGACTTATCTAAAATACTTCGGTCCAAGCTCATAGTATAAAGAAAACGATTACTCGAAATGTCATCAACCAAGCATGAGAATACCATCATTTATCCAACATATATCTTGTTGGTCACATTCCAATAATGTTAATACCTTAATCATGTATTCTCTTGAAAAATGAATACCCATTAAACCTTAGTGAAAACAAGAATGCTATCAAAAGTTAACTCTTTCCACATACCAAAATCCAAAAATTCTATATACTCAAACCATGATATAACCTTCTCCTTATATCATTCATGAGCTCATGAATACTATCAATCATTTAATTTTTTCCTTATCCCTTCATTATGCACATTTCATCTACATTCAAAAAATATCTGAATAACATTTCATGGATACTGGTACCATTAATCATACTATTTCAAAACTCAAGGAAAGACCACAATATAATAATCCTCAGATTTCACTTTATTCCATAGTACCATGAGACTACTTATACAACATTACACTTGATAAACATGTAATCATTCCACTACCTTCTTAAACCATTGACCGAGCTTCAAAACATCTTTCGTTTGACATATCATTTGTAGTCTCTTCATCCTCATCAACATAAATACTACCCATACGACCGTACTGATTCTCTTAATGAGACTTTCCATTAGGGAATTGGTTTGCATAATTCCCGTATATTCCACATTTAAAACATTTAACCATTTTTGATGTTGTAGAAATACCATTATCCTCATCCATGGTGTTAACTGATCCTTTTCCTTTGCACTTACTGGATTTGTGTCCTTCTTTTCCACACCCAAACCATCTTCTAGTTCCATTGAAAAAATCTCCCCAATCCCTCTTCCCACATGATTTACATGAGGGAAATTGAACTTTCTTTCCTCTATGATCATCATGAAACTCCATCTTTCTCTTATTATCTGAGTCGGGAAACTTACCAAAGTTGAGATTATTGATCATATTATGAGATTTCTAATTAGTCATAATAACGATGTTTGGACTTCCAAATCCCGTTTCATTTGGTTTCTCATGAAGAATATCATTCCGGTGTCCATCATATCATCCATTATCATGAATATTCCTATTTCCAGTCATTTTCTAAAACCCAAAAAGAATAGCGTGAGAGGAAAAAATCATGCTAGGGAAAACAACATAGTAAAGGGGAAGTACCCTCAATATCTAACATCTTAGGTTAAATTCTATGATCGTTATCGTAGTTCTAGGTCTATATCCTATACGTATACTTATCCTTACGGATATCCCTAGACATACCTTAGAAATATCTCTATTGATCTCACTAACGTTTTCGCATCCTAGTTTTCAAAGGTTGACTAAAACTTTCCTCTGATACCAAATGTAGAGACCTGAAGCTTGACGTACATAAAGATTACATTACTTTTGCGGAATACTTAATATATAATAAATACAGACACACAAGGACCGTAATAGTTTATTGTCTTGGGAAACATGGAAAGTAATCTTCTAATCGTGGTGAAAGATATTCAACATATCCCATAAAGATCTTCCCCTTTTTTTCATACCTAAAACCATTCTTTATATCCTGGGGAAAAGGAAACATAAAAAGGCTGATCTCAAATGCTCAGTAAGGGTAACCATGGATAAAATAAAACATACCATATAGATTTGAACTTAAAAACATGAACATAATGTTTAAACATCAAAAGCTTGAGCAATGACATAAAACAAGGAAGTACGTATGGCATAGATCATAAATAAACATTAAGAATGATAAAATATAATGGGAATAAAACATGTAATTGTGGAAACCATTAAGGACATGATAGGATTTCCATAGTAGTCAAGGCATTGCTGCCAAGACCATCTTAGTGGACAAAGTCCCTTTCTGAATCGAGTTCACTCCTCGTTCTAGTCCTGTATTACTGAACCGGTTTAACTTGCCATTCCAGCCATGTCTATCTCATGAGATATAAATCTTTACCCAATTCATTGGAGGGAGATATAGGTCCCACCCATCTAATAATTAAATCATTCTTATTTTTTCCACAAAATAAACATACATCATTCATAATAACCAAATAAATAAAATGGGTTTCATAAACATCATCACATAATCACATAATACATATAAAAGAAATGGATATCATTTCATAATAAGAAAATTGAAGCCATGTAAATCATAGAGACTTTATACTTGAAACATACACATATGAAATAATTTCATCTTAGATGGAAAAAGGATTTGATAAAACACTTGAAATGAATTATTGAGGAAAATATCCTTTCTTTTTCAAAATAAATTTCTTTTCACAAAGCGTTATGATATTTTAAAAGAAAGAGATTTTTTTGAAAATAGTCATGAAATATTTTGGAGGAAGCTTCATGAAAATAAGGCTTTATAAAACTGTAGAAATCCATTCGTGCCGTATAAGATAAAAAAACATTCTTCTCGTACTTTTCCGGTAAAAGCCAAAAAGTACCTCGTAATAGGAAGATTCCATACATAACATGTAGTAAAAGTATAAAATGGGTAAAAAGGACTTTAAACATACATGAAAACACTTTTATAAAACATGGACATGGATGATATAAATAACCCCAGTAAATACTGACGAATAAGCAATCTCGGAGAAAAATGATATTTGCAAAATTATCCCTTACCTTAGGTCCGATATGCTTCATACATATCCAAAACTGCTGTATAATGATTTAAATAATGTCATTGACTTATTACAGAATCATATTAATTGTTATTATATCATATATGATTCACTTATGACTTTATATTACCCGTTATTTTGTAAATTCCATGTTAAAGAGTGTTTTGGGTAAAATCATTTCATTTGTCGTCCGTGTTTTGACTTGTAATTATTCATATGATTACTTAGAACATGATTACTTAATTACAAAATATAAAACATGATTTATATATAATATATATTCAGAATATACATATATATAATAGATTGATAAAGGGAATGAAATACACCGTTCATGGAGATGGTAGGTCGTACGTACGCATGAACGCTGTTTTCGTTTTCCTTATTGAGTTGAATGGAATTAAGTAGATGAAATACATATAAATAAATCCATTAGATTTATAATGTCATATATTTAATTATTATTGCTTATATATACTTTATAATCATTCTTAAATGGTTAACATGGAGAATGAATCTCATCGCGTTGTGGAGACGGTAGTCCGTACGTACTCACGAGCGATGATATCATTTACATAATTATTGAATTGAATTGGAGTGGATGATACAATATATAAGAATAATTATTATGGTATAATAACTATATATAGTTATTATTTACACCATTATACCCATCCAAGTAAGGTGGTGTTGGAAAAAATGATTACACCACGGCGTGGAGACGGTATTCCGTACGTACGCACGCGCGGTGATTTTGTTTTCCAAGGATGGATAGATGGTGAAATAGGGTTGTTTCATACTTATAATAACATATCCGTATATTATTGATACTGATGTTATTACTTCATAATGAAACAACTAATGAATAAGAAGTAGAAGAAGAAATAAAGATGAAATAATCGGTAACGGACTTTACCTCTTATTTGAAGCGCTTCTTTGAGACCTCCTCTTAGGGCACTAAAATTGGTCTATGAAGAAGACCAGGATCTCTAGGATGTTTCTAAGGAGGTGGAGAAGATAATTTTTGAGAGTTTTGCCGAGCGTGAAGGCTCAAATTGGTGTGAGGAAGGGAGGGAGGGGGTGCCCTTTTGTAAGGGAGGAGAGGGGCACCTTTGAAATTCATAAAAATATTAATTTATAATAAATCTAACCCCACTTAAAACCCTCCAAAATGACTCATATTAGAATATAATATGATATAGGGTTGTAATCTCATCAACCAATAAAATTTATTCATGTTAGAAATTATTTTAAACATTATCAACTTGATTTATCCTTACATAATCAATTTAATTTTATTTGTGGTAATAACATTGTAAATTTTAAATTATAACAAAAAATTACTTATGTGTTGTTAATTTTCGATAATTGGATACTTTATAGCATTTTAGACCATATAAAGTTAAATTTATAATTTTTAAATTTTTTTTTTTGATTTTTAAATAGTTTTATAATATGTTATTTTTATAAAATAGCAATAGTTTCAATTTTGACACTATTCATTTATATGAATTTAAATAAAATATATAGAGACGATATTTTCGAAATAAAATCTTTAATAGATTTATAAAAGGATATATGTATCTAGAAAATTAGTTGAGAATATTAAATAGTTCATATAATATTTATTTTATTATTTTTAAATCCATTTATTTGGTTTATCTCTTAATAAAATAATTAGTACAACATTTTTGTATATTTATTTAATATACATATTTGATGCATAAAAATTAAAAATAAAATCATATGATAAAGATAAATCTAATACCTTTCACAATAATACTTTTAATCGAATTTATCATCTTAAAATAACAATATTTAAATTGTTATATTTATTAAATTATGAAGGTGACAACTTTGGCATCATTTAAAATAAAATAATATAAGTGTCATAATCACATTTATAAGACTCCAAACGGTTATATATTAGGTAATTGTATGATTATGGTATATATATACAATACCAATAAGTTTTGGTCAGGTTTTTGGGACTTTTAATGGGTATTATTATTTCAATAAAAACTATATTACTGATTTTTCACTTAATAAATAATTTCTGCATCATTAATGTATCACCATTAATGACAATTATTTAATCCCTAAAATTATAAATAAATTATCACGAGGTAGGTAATTTTATTAGATTTTTTGTGACTATTCATGTTCGAAGTTTAATGATATTTATCACTAAATAAAAGTTATTATACTTATAAGATTTAAAAAAGTGACAAGTTGTCACTTTCATTGGTTTTGATGATAATTAAATTATTTTCATGGTCAAAAGTCTATAAAATGAATCTAATCTGACCCTTAGGTGATATGGGTCTACTTTTATCCATCCAATAGAATTTTTTCATTTGTTAGGGTAATTTTATAATATTATATTTACCCTTAATTACCTAATTTACCTTTAACTATGGTAAATAAAATTTACCGTTGTTACTATTCATAAAGCCCAAAAATAAAAAGTAGTCTATTAATATAATTTGAATCCAAAAATTCCAAATATGGAATCCATTTTTCCAAATTCAATACACAGAAGTTGCAGAAATTAAATTAAAATTAATCCTGTTGTCGAAAGAAAACTGGGTTTTCTTTAAATAATTGCAAAAGATTGAATTTAATTAACCTACAAATTCAAGGTAAAATCAATGCTAATGACATACATTGTATTAAATGTTAAAAATATATTCTATTTATACTTCAAACCCATTAAATAATATAATTTAATGATATAAATTATTACGATGAAAAAAGTTGTTTTTAATTAAAATATAGCGTGTTTTTACTATTAATCAAAATATGAAAGTTACCAGAATAATATGAAAAATTTATCCAAAGTAAATTTTTTATTTATTGACTCCATAGAAGAATTTTATTTTTTCAAATTGAACTTATAAACATTTCAAAAAGTATATTTAAAGTGGGTGCGCCATCTAAAGGCGGCAAAACTGCATTTTTTGAAAAATACTTATTTTACCCGAAAAATTTATTTTTTTCTTTTACCATGTTCTTGAAAATGTGTAAGATTAATAATAATGTTATAAAATTTAAAATTTATTCAATACTATTCATAACGTCTAGTTCATAATAATATTATAATAATATATCATTGTTTAGTAAAACCCGGTATTGTGTACACCACTAGCTATCGAGGAAGGTCGCGATTGCGTGTAATGCAAGCTAAGTCAGGGTTGCGTGTTGTGCGAGAATCCTTCGTTGTTTCATATAAGAGAATCCAAACATATTTCATTTATACATTGAATATATATATATATATATACTCAATGTTGCGTAGAATAACTGTTATCAAAAGTGTGTGTAACACGATCCAAGAATAGTGTTGCGTATACTGCAAGCTAATACGGTGTTGCTTATGGCGCAAGGTAATCTTGGTGTAGCATGCACCACAAGACATTAATGAAATTAAAAGATTATTTTTCATAAAGTATTGGGGTGTTACATAATTCTTCATGAACCCTTTCTCTATATAATACTTATGAACACATTAATTATCATTATAAACAAAACACGTGCACCTTATGAAGTTCATTTTGTTGTAAAATTTTATCACACAACACAAACAAAACATTATTAATATATATATCTGTTTTATGAAGATAAAAGAAATAACTTATTATGATTCCTTTTCCATATTTAATGTTTTTCCCACCTTATGAAATTAGATTTTAAACTTAATGATGTGTAATACTTTTCCATTTTAATGTTCATTTATAGAATTATAGTGTCTCTTTAAATAATTATATAACCACTAGAATTCCTCTCAGGTCTTCTTAAATATTCTTAAAGACGCTATAATCATCCTTCTGAATATATATGGAACAAAATTTTTTTTATAAATATTATTTAAAAAAAATGGATACTTAAAAAAATTCCCAAGGTGATTCATTATATCAAAAATAGAATGATTTTTTACATCATAAATAATATTATCCGAGGATAGAATATTATCATTTTATAAAAAAAATTATATTATTAAAATAGTAATAATTTTATTTTATAACATATATTACTCATATATAAAATATTTTATATATCATATTTAGTATATTATTTATCACATATTTATAAAATCAAAATTCATATAATTAATTCTAAAATCAAAACAATACGCATATTATATTCGATTCAAGGCCTCCATGGATGAACCATTTTATTTTTCATAATAAACTTCACGACTTGTACTAATAATCATTTTTTTTTAAATATATTAAAAATAAATATATTACATTTTATTTCATATTTTATAATGATAAAATAGAGATAAATATTAATTGAATCAGATGAAGTTCATAATTTTCAGAAACACCACCTAAATTATATAAAAATTAAGGTATAAAATTTATAGTCTATGTACCATGATTATATTTGAATTATATTCTAATTCATGAATATTTATAACTTATTAAGTTACATAGACTCTATAATATTTAATTTTTTTTTGTTATAGACTCATTTTATAAAAACATCTGTAATTATTATGAAATTGATGGAACCTTAGAACCATGAAATTAATACTCAATGGACATAGAACATGAATATAATATCATAAAAACGGATCATAAAATAAAAAAAATTAATAAAAAAAATTTATTGTTATTCAATCAAGAATTTAAAAAATACAAATTTTTTATTCAAGAGGTTGTATACATATACCAAGAGAGTCATATCAAAAGGTAATGGAACTCCTAAAACACCATATTTTTTTAGTTATGATTTATCTATATTTAACTATATTTACAAATATTTTAATCACCCTTACTTATTTCTTTATTATTCATATATATTACTTATATATATATATATATTCTTTTTTCCCATTCTATTTTTAGGTTTTACATGTCTTTCATGTTCCATTTTCAATTATTTATTTTGATAAAGCCTTATTAACAACAAGTTATGCATTTATTATTTAATTTAATATACCATTGTAATGAAATATTAAATCTAATAGGATTTAATAAAAAAAATTATTTTATTTGTTATATTTTTGGTTAATTTATAATTTTAAGAAAATCATAATTTTCTTATCTTCTCAAAAAATTCTCTACTCGTGTCATAGAAAATTCCCTAAACAATTGCTTTCTATTACAACTTCTATAATAATTTATTGTGAATTATTATTTACATTATATTTATGTTCAAGTCCTATTTTTGTTTATTTAAATATTAACATCAATATATATTTAATTTAGTCTTCTTTTGGGAGTCTTTTGATATATCATATATATATGCTTTTATATAAGAAAATGTTTCCAATTTTTTTTTATGGGGTTCTATTATGATTATTTCTTAAGTATGATTTCCTTATTTGGGACACATATAAATGTACATATTTTTATGTGATTGGTTTGATTAGAATCAAATATTTCAATAATTCATTGTGTAATATTTTCATCCCATAAGATACCATGTGTTGTGAATGAGTAATTAGCATTCCACATTGTGTTATTTTTTATTCTCACCAATACTTATCCATTGATTTTTTTCATTTCTTGTTTTTCCACATTTTTATAATTCTAGGATCTTATAAAACCTTATTATTTATTTTATTCTTTATTTTTATCATATATATATGATAATCCTCATATATGTTACCATGTTATGCCTCATAACACATATATTAAACCCATGACTATATTTGTTCCATTTATGGGCTTAATATATCACCCATTTTATTATGTATATCCATACATTTTCATATAAATTAATTAAATATCTATTGTATTTAAGATAAAATTAGTGTGTTTAAAATTATGTTGTATTAGTTTATTTTCATATTGGTGTTCTATGAATATATTCTATGAATTATAGTACACCAATAGTTTTGAGGGGTTTTATTCTATATTTTTATGTTACAAATAATTAAATAAAACATGTAAGAGACTTGGGATACAATAATTATTCTATAAAAACATGTGTGAATGTGAAGAGTACACAAATAATTCTAGGATATGATAATGTACAAAAAATAACCGTTCATAATATTTTCATGTTTTCACCATAACTTACTATATATATGATCATTAATAATGCAATTACATATATATATAACTCATACCAAGAAAATAAAAAAATATAAATATGGGACCCTACATACCCATTACCACTATCTATCTCACTATAGCCCTCAATTAAAACCATCTTCTCTCTAAAACATGAATCTTATCATATGAGAGGGATAATGAGAATTAGTTTTTTATTTAGTAATATATATATACCACTTGATGTTTTTCACACCTAAACAAAAATCTTGGGTAGTGGTAGAATAAGATATAATAAGTTTGAATCCCTAATTAAATAAAATAACCAAAAATGGTATACACAGTGTTCACATTCAGAATATTCTCCACCCATTTTACGTATATATTCTATGTTATCATACATCCTTGTATATGATGTTACCCAATATTTTTAATGTTTATAAATACCTAGAGAAACATTTGTATTTATTTAGATTAAAAAACAAGAGAAACTATTGATTATTACTTGGAAGAGTATTTTAAATTATATAGTAAGTAAAATTGTCAATTATAAAGTAATAAACATTAGTAGTTACTTAGAAATAACATTGGTAACCAAGCCTTAACACTGAAAATAGTCAAATTTGAAAACCATTTTTGACTAACTGGAAACACTAAAGGTAATTACGTAGTATTATAAAAAAACTAACTCAAACAGAATACCATATACATTCATATCCATATTCATGTATATTATTATAAACATAACAACAATTCATATTCAAGACAATGATTTTAACTGATACCACTCCATTTCCAATACAATATATATATCCATGTCTAGATCCATATTCATAAATTGTCTTGAAAAAAAGTTGTTTTGATATGAATTTTTTGAAAATCATTATTCAATAAACAATATTCTATGAAAAATAGGATTGTAGAAATTGTAGTATATTCGAATATGATATAGTGAAATGATATATAAAATAAATTTAGAACATATATTTTATGAAAGGTGGATAAAATTGGAACATCATGTGGATATTTTTAATATGGAGATAAATATGATTTTGGTTGTAAATAGATGATTACAAATACTAAGCCATTCATATCTCAAATTAACTATTTTATCATTAAATAAATTGACATGATAATAGATGTTTGAAAGTATATAATTTCCTATATTACTTATTTACAAGTCTTATATAATTATCATGACATTTTAATACATGGTACTAGAAATATAGAGATTTTATTTCATGATGATTAAATAATATTATTTTTATATTATATTTTTATTTGGTAGATCCAGACTATTTATTTTATTTTAGTAGTTTAAGAGTTTGGTTAGTGAATTTTATGGATTTTGGTGTTGGAAGATTATTTTTGGTAGAATGTGAGCAGTCTATATTGAAATGAATTATACAATGATGTGGGGGTGGTGACAATATGAGGATATCTATCTGATTATAGATTTTTTTTATTGTTGTGGATAAATGATCTTGTTTTATTGTTCTACACACATTCCTTGACTTGAATAGTATTTCAACGGATTTTCATGGATTGGATTTATTTAAATTAAAAATAAATAAAATAAAAAATATAAATTTGAGATAACCACTTAAACAATATTCAAATGGAACTACTAAAATCCAATTTTGTAACATTATTACATAGACTCGTGATATTCGAGTATGAGAACATGTAAGGACCCGAAACCCAATTTCCTAGAGATGGTGCCTTATTTCATTAAATTGGAATATAAATAAGGATGTTTAATACAAAAGGACTAAACAGTTTACTAACTTTTGAAAACAAGATATATTCATGAGTTCAACATTGAGACTTTAAATGGAATTAAATATTTCTTTTTTTTGGAAACATCAAGAACTACTAGATTTTTCCTAAAAGGAATTCATCATATATTTCTTCACATCATGGAAAAATAAAAAATAAGAAAGGGGTGAGATCATATTCTTAGTTAGGGTATGAAATTTTTAGGAAGAATAAATAATATTTCACGGTGAATAACTAATTTAGTCATTCTATTAAAATATAATCATGAAAATAATATATTAGAATACAATCTGATTAAATAATGTCATCATAAATCATAAACATGGAATTGTACTAGTCAAACGACCTCATGGACTATCAATTTATAGTTTAATAATTAGGTTTATCCGAACCATATCTTGAAGGCATCATCTATGAAAAAAAAATTATTAATGTGTTGGAAAAAACCATATCTGAAAATGGGCATGGCCTCAGCCATATCCATATCAGTTTTGTATCATGAGACCAACCAAGGAATTTGGGGGGATATATAAGGCCCCAACTATTACAATTAAAATTCAATTCATTTCTTATATGAATGGGTCTAAATATAAACAATATGAACATATGAAATGACATTCCCTAGTCTTTAAACATAATCACTAACGATTTTGAGCAATAAGGGGAATGGTTTCAAAAAAAACATCCACACTCAAATTAATCATAAACCATTTAATAAAATATGGTCAATGATATCATAAAATTTTAGTCGAAATAAAAAATAATAGTTAACACGATTGTTGAAGTAAATGAAAATACACTTCTAAAATCATTGAGTAATTATTGAAAGAAATACACTTTTACTTTGGAAAGAAGAGTTTTGTGGAAAAATATTTGTATAAAAATATAGGTGAACTAGGATATTTTTCTCATTATAAAATAAATAATTTTTAAAAAATAAAGGAATATTAAAAAATAATATATAGTGTACTTGAAAATAGGTAAGAATTCGATAAGTTCATTTGAATCAGGTTTGTTTATCAAGACGGATTTTTGATAGATCCATTTAAAAAAATGTTACTCACCATAAAAAAATAATTATGATTAGTAAAAATATATAAAACATTCACAATGAATTTATAATTATTATATAAGAATAATTAAAAATTTCATTGTATTATGTTGAGAATAATAGTAACCTAAATGAAAATGGAGGTTTAGGTAGAAACACTTACCATATGTCTGAATGAGTTCTGCACCTCACATTAACAACCCAGATAATCAAATTAAATCCATTAATTAATTAATTATTAACCTTTGATACATTAATTTAGATTAAGTATTATTTTATTAAGTTAATTTATTTCCTTTTTCATGAGTTATAATATATAATTTTATCAATTGGGAGAGTTCATTTCATTGGTTTTCATGATGAGAATACTTGTATAGGAGTATAGATTTTCTTGTGGAATTGGTATAATTATCTAGAATTTATATAATTTTATATTAATGAAAATCAATAATTTTAATTGGTTATATAATTCAATTTATTATCTCCTATGAAGATGACGTATTAGATTAAACGTTAGTGATAATCATTATGATTATTAGGGGGTATTTAGATCATCTCAAACAAGGTTTCTCTTATAAATTAGTTTATATATATACTAGTTTGAAAAATTTAAATAGTTTATAATAAAAATACTAAAGACTAGTTTAACTATAAAAATGGGTTCATGATTATCCTTGAAAGAAAAATTTAAGAACAATGGTTCTCCATCCATGAAGGTTGTAAATCAGCACATCCCAGACGAGGATTTCATTTTTAACAATAAATGAGAGAGAGAGTAAGGATATTGATGATTTTTATTCTTTTAACCAGATATAATTCTAGTATATATATGATACTATAGTTATCATAATAATTTGGACAGAGGAGGTCAGTAATGGATAACAAAAATAAAGAAGTTGAAAATAAATTAAAATAAAATGGATGTGGGGTCTACCTCTTGAATGAACCTAGGTGATAATATCCTGAAAGGAAATGGGTTTTGTTATTTTGGTAAGAACAATAGCTCATGGATGTGGTGGGGGGCCAGGGGAAGTGGATTTTTTATAACATTTAAAATCTTAAATGTTTAGAGGAGTGAGGATAATATGGGGTGAGGGGTGGATTTTATAGTGTAGTGGGGGAGTGTTTTTTGAATATCATTTTAAATATCTTAATATTTTATCCACAAAAAGAAATATCATTGATTATTTTGATGAAAAATGGTAATAAGTTCATGTGATTTCTAACCAACTGTGCTTACATGAAACATACATCACCGATGGATCAATAAATATTGTGGTTAGAATTTAGCGTAAAATATCTTATTTTTCTCTTAACAGAAATTTCAATTATTTTATATAAATTCCAAAAGCACACCACAACAATTTTTCAAAATTTAGAAATAAAAAATGGTCTCCATTTTTCCAAAACATTATCCCAATTTTGGGAAATTTAATTTTTATCCAAAATATTCATTTAATTATAAAATACAATTGTTAAAAATAAAAGTGATTTTATAATATCATGAAAAATTAACTATTGATTTATTAAATTTTCATAAAATAAAAGAAAAATTTTTGATTTAGGAATAAATTAATTTTAATTTGAATTTATTTATTAATTTAAAATTGTAAATAAAAATTTATTACTCTTAAAAAAAGGAAAAATTTCCATTAATGGATAGGTTGTAACTATATCCAATAAATAAAAATGTGTTGTTTCACAGACACTCAGTGTTACATGAATTACATTCTATATTTATTTTCAAATCTTTGTGGTGTTACATTCTCTTCTCCTTCAAAAACACCATCCTTGAAAATATCAGAATGTTACCTCATACAAATATTAGGGTTGTTCTTCATTATGAGTTCCTCAAGATCCCACTTCACCTATTCAATTCTATGATTCTTCCATAGTAATTTTACCTATGGAGTAATCTAATTCATCCACACATATACATTAGTGTGTACATTCTGGATATTCTCTTTAAAATAAGATAATTTTGGTTCCAGATCTATTAATTTTGAAGTGAGGACATGCGTTGGGTATGGAATGTACTTTTTTAAGAAGGATATATGGAACACATTGTGTACCTTATAAAGATTAGGGGGAAATTTAAAATGATAATCCACACCTAAAATTATCCCTATTTTTTTAAAAGGTCCAATGTTCATGTGGCTTAGTTTCCCTTTCATCCCAAATATTATTACACCCTCCCATGGAGATACATTCAAGAAAACATGATATCCCACATTAAACTCAAAATCCTTCTTTTGATCATTAGAATACCTCTTTTAATATATTGAGATGATTTTATATGGATTTGAGTAGTCTTTAAATTCCCTATAGTATCCTCCACAAGCTCTGGGCCCACAAGTTTCCTTTCACTAACATCATCAAAACAAGTTGGTGTACGATATCTATTTCTATACAATGCTTCATATGGTTCAATTTGAATATGTTATTTTAAATTATTATTTTCTAAAAACTACATTATGGTAAATACTAATCTCAAATACCATGAATGATAAGTAAACATGAAATTAACAAGTCTTATAATGTTTGGACCATCCTTTCTGATTTCCCTTTAGTTTAATGGTGACAAGAAGTAATCAAAGAATTCTCATTATCTAAATCATTTGGAATACTTTTCCTGAATATTTATTTAAATCATGGATCATGATAAAAAATATTGAATGAGGTTCTCTATGAAGTGTTACCAATTCATAAATATAATTTCATTTAGGGAGCTCTTATGTGAAATCATTCCTTATAGTGAATAAATGTCAGACTTGGTAAGTCGATCAACAATTACTCATATTCCAACATCATTACTTGGAGTCTTTTCAATAAATTGACAAAATACACAGTGGAATCATCCCATTTTTATGTAGGAATAGGCCAAGGTTGCATGACTCATCAAATATTTTGTCTTCAACCATCACTTATTAAATTCATAAATACCTTGATATATATTCATAAATTTCCTTCTTCATATAGTTGCACAAAAAATGTTACTTCAAATCATTATAAATATTAGTCATTCCATGGTTTATTGTGAAATTGCAACTTTTTTAATCATCCAATAACTCCCTTTTAATATCAGGAATATAAGGAACACCTATCCTCTTCCCAAAATTCAGAATTCCA
Source organism: Viscum album (assembly GCA_963277665.1). Taxonomy (NCBI): domain Eukaryota; kingdom Viridiplantae; phylum Streptophyta; class Magnoliopsida; order Santalales; family Viscaceae; genus Viscum; species Viscum album. Next base: position 2,030,956,202 of record OY728146.1, on the reverse strand, counting down.
TCCTCACACATGATGTCCACCAACTTCCCATCATACACACCTTTACTTTTCTTTAGAAGATTATCCCAATCAGAATAAAAAATGTTATCCTACCTAATAAATATGTTTAAGAAAACATTTGAAATTTATTGATTTTTCTCATTCTTTCATAATTCCCATATACATCCTCACTAGATCCATGTGCATGGGTTCAATTTCAATTAAATTTTATATTCATAACACCATGATCCTTCTTCCTCAATGCATCTGTGACCTTATATTCCTTCCCAAGATGGTATAATATTAAAAAATAATGATCCCTGAGTAGCTCGAGCCATCTAATTTTCCTCATATTGATTTCTTTCTATGAAAATATATATTTCCTGCTCTTGTGACCAGTATATATCTCATATATTTAATCATATTGATGGTTTTCCATATCATTATAGTAAATATTATAGCTGGAAACTCAAGATCACAAGTTGAATAGATCTACTCATGAGTTTTTAATCGACTTGATGCATATGTAATAAATCTATCATTCCATATATGTTCAAAATGATGTAATTTCATTGATGGATCACTATAAGTCAAAATACTACCACTTCTTGATGGTAGAGTCGATAATGGATCATTTTTTATCCTCATATTTAATTGTTCAAAAAATTCTTCATGTTATTTTGTCCATATGAACATAAATTCTATACGAGTAAGCTGTGTTAATAGGTTAGCTAATCGAGGTAAATCTAAAAAAACAATGATAATAATCTTTTAAAACAATATAACTATATACCATGGTTATGTGTGTTGATGTAATATATTTCTGAACTACATTTTTCGTTGTTAAATCCCCTAATATTTTATCGTTAGTGACAATATGTCCATGGAAAAAACTTTTTGAATCCATAGTTGACACTTTCTAAACATTCCATATAACTCGGTTTTAAGAGTTTTTTAGAATAATGTGAATGTGATTCACATGTTCTTCATAGCACTTCGAGTAAACTGGGAAATCATCAATAAAATCCTCAAAAAAGTCATCAGGATATTCCTTGAATACTCTATTTAGTATATCCATGAAAATATATTGTTTATTAGTCAGTCCAAAAAGAATCACTATAAACATATAATGCCCATACATGGTTAGAAATGTTCTATTTGGAATATATTCCTTCCAAAAACACAACTAATGATATCTACATCAAAGATAAATCGTCAAAAAATATTGGGCACTAAGAAGTTGATCAAATAAATCATCACAACAAGGAAGGGGATACTTTTTCTTTATCATAATATAATTGATTTTTCTATAGTAAATTTATATCCTCATTGAGACACATTTTTTTAATTACAAGAACATGATCCCCACATAGTGAAATACTGAGGTAAATAATCCCCTTTCTACTAAACTCTTATAGTTGTTTCTTCACCTCAACTATTTCCACTGTGTCCATTCTATAATGTGTATTTTATATAGGAATTTCACTAAGTATTAAATTGATAGAAAACTAAATTTCATTCTTTAGAGGATGCCCAAATAAATACTCTAAAAATACATCCACATATTATTTCACAATAGGTAAATCCTTAATTTAATGGTCTCTTTCCTCACCCATAAATATTGTGTAGTCCTCCTCCCCAAGAATTGTATTTAGTATAGATATTGAGGAGGATTTAGATACAAACCATATAGTAATGTTTATACTCTAAATATAACTTATTACATACCATTCTTAAAACATGTAACTTCTTTCTTCATACAATATATTCATGCATCATAATTTGAAATTCAATTAATTCTAAGAATTATATCAATGTAAATCACGGTATGGTGGCATGTCAGTAACTGAAGCACATTTATGTTTCATATGGGGGACTGGTCGACACATATTTGTTGTAATGATACTTCTCTTATGAATTTTGACTGACATCTCCTTTATTAAATTAAATTTGAAACATCTAATTTTAATGTCAAATTAGGAAGATATAAAAGAATGTGATGATCCATAATCAAATAAATCATTGGCTATTTTTGAGGAAATGATAATGATTCTTCCACCACATCCTAAGCAACATAAAATCCGGTTGTTATGATCACATAATCATGAATTTTATCCTTTGACCCTATTTGGGGCATGTTTCTTTGTCACTTAGGACAATCATTGGCACAATATCCAATCTCCCTACAATAACAACATTGAACACTGGAATATTATTTGTTTCTCTTGAGATCACCAGTATGATGTCCTTTCTATCCACATTTTTAGTAGACTCCTTTTCCTTTTCAGTATGAACCATGGTCTTTCCATCCATAAGCAACACATGTTAGAAAATAACCCTTTTTATTCTCTACTTTATCCATTCTATTCATTTCCAACCTATTCCATTCTTGTTTTCCCTTAAATTCAGAATACATAGGGAATTATTTCTATATATTGATAGAACATGAGGCAATAACTTTTTATTATGATAAAAATTTGAAATACTAGTTCCCTTTGAAGTATTGGTTTTAAACCGTCAAATACTTATCCACCAAATTACTATAAATGTTTTTGTAGTCGGATTAAATTAAACAGGTTGTTGTCGCATAAAGAAGAATAACATTTATCCTACCTGTTTTGGATCTAGATTCTCCATACAGGTTAGATTCTTGTTCATAACCTATTTTAGCTATCCTAGTATTGTTATAAGTTGCTCAACACCATTCAAATCTCTAATACCATCATCATTTTCTTGCATAGAGAGAAAATACATACATGGGATACATGGGTTCATGCATTTTGCATTACTTCCACTATATTCCATTTCTATATAATGGTACACACTAAATTATGATTAAAATTATAATGTGTAATTTTTAACTTGTAATATACATAAAATAAATTGAAATCTTATACATGTATAAAATCATAATTATCAGCATGATTTCTTTAGGAAGATATTTACAATTAAATCCATCATTCGGGTTTGAAAAGAAAATGTGAATTATCCTAAGCACATCCCATAGGAGTGTAAAAATATGTGTTTAGTAAGGAACAGTTTCATATACCATGTTACCTCGAGTCAACCTTGGAACACCTTTTTAGAGTTTTTACCCCTAGCTACATCTATTCTAGAACCACATCCACATGTAGTATCCATAAAAAGATGAATTGATAGGAATTTCCACATAATCTCTTGCTTACCAATATTCTATGTTGTTCTTGTATTCTTATCCTCAATGTATATCATAGGGGTTTTGTTCCCAAATCTACATTTTTCATAATATATTTCCAGAGTTTCTAAAAAAATTCCTCTGACACAAACTATAAATACCCCGACTTAATTTTCACGGAGCTGGTGAATATTACAGTAAAATTAAATATAAACAACGAAGATTCATTACGAAGGACCAAAAATTTTAGCATCATTGTAAAAAAAACATATATACATGAGTTTGATAGTACACCATGATGTAGAATTGAACATAGAAATTTCTTTGGAAACATTAAAAACTTCAAGATTATACTTTAAAGTCATTAATACTATATTTTTTCACATCCTAGAATAATAAATCATAAGAAATATTTGGTATTATATTCTCATTAAGGATAAGAAAAATTGAGAAATCAAAAATGGTATATCAAAGTGAATAAATTAAATACACATGTCATTAAAACATAATCTTGAACATAATATTGAAAGAATAAAAGTTCATTTAATAATTCCATAAAAAAATAACCATGGTATTCTAATATTTAAATAACATCATGAACTATCTATTAATAGTTTCAAAATGAGGTAACATATAATTTGGTATGTTTGAATGATATTTTATATCCCCATAAAAAAATAAAAATGATTAAATCCATGACAGAAACCATATCTGTAAATGTGAAATGCCTTGGCTAAGTCTATATTAGTTTGTCTCATGAGATCTATCGATGCTCTGAGGCTGTAGAACGCCCCACCCATAACAATATAATTCCAATGAATTCCTCATATTAATGGGGAAAAACAAAAACAACATGAACATATGAAACAACTTTCTCCATTCTATATACATAATCACTAACCATTATGAGTAGTATGGTTAATGGTATCAAAATAGAACATCAATGTTAAAACAAATCCTAAAACAATTAATAAAACATGATGGATTATTTTATAAATTATTAATCCCAATTGAACTTAAGAATAAATATGAGTATTGAAGAAAACAATCTTTTAAAATCTTTTATTAATTCTTGAGAGAAATACTCTTTCAGATTGGAGAGAGGATTTTTTTTGGAAAATTCATTGAATAAAACGAAAGATAACTAATAGTTTTTTCATAATTAATTCAGTGATTTAATAAAAATAATGGAATCATAAAATGTAATGTTATAGATTGATATTTAGGTTGTTGGTCCGACCAACAATGATGAATTACGAACATACTAATCATGTAAACACATGGTATGATCATAGAAAATTAAGAGAGTTAAAATCGATCATTATACATTGATCAATGATGTAACTTTTGGTATCTTTTTTTAAAAAAATCATGAGGATTTTCTGAAGAGAGATAAAAAATGCGAGTGGAAAATTTCCAAATCTATATTATTAAATAAGAATAGAAAAATGTAGCACCCATAGATTGATCACAATTTATATAAATTTTTTATTTGATAAATAAATATCATGATGATTACTATATTTTATTGATATATATGGCCTACTGGTCGGAGAACATGTAGTGGATAGTTATTTAATGCATGATATGAAATTTATCATCTGATTTTTTTTTATTTTATGTCTTCAAATATTTTTAGAAGGATTTTATCTAACCATTAGACTAGGGAGATGACTTTATTAGGACTAATATAAGTGTTGGTAGTACCTTGTATAGTTACAGAGAAATATATTTTCATTATTAATTCATAAAACAACATATATTATTTTTATAATATAAGTGAACATCATATTGATAAAATAAGTCTTTACCATTGAATGTATTCTGTAATGGAGGAGAACGAATTTACCCTTGGGTGGTAGTTCACTATGTGTAATCATTGTAAATGAATTTATCCTTGTCATTTTGTGATTATATACAATAATATTTTTACCCACCATACTACTGAATCATATTTTATTTTACTGTAATGACACATTATCGTTGAATGATCCTTATAAATATCCCAATGTGAGTGAACTAAGTGAAATACATATATCCTATGAATTATTTACATTACAGAATATTTCTGTTTGTTTATATGAAAAAAAGTATTGGGTGGGAGTTAATGTTTGATCTTATGTTCCCCCTCAAATAATTTTACAAACATATTTTATATGATTAAATAAATAATTTTTTTAAATTTTTCCATAACATGATTCAACCATCCCATGTGGTGAATTTATTTTTCTTGGTTATAACAATTTATAACATATATTTAAGTTTATAATTAGACATTCAATCATTAGAATCTATTTTTTTTATTTTTGGTGAATTTGAGGTCATTGAAGAAAATATTTTTTTTGTTATTTCATATAATGAATGTAAATTGGTGATGGTCCAGTTTTTATAGGTATGTAGGGATGATGTTTTAGAGTTTATATTTTAAATAATTGATAATACTATACTAATGGAAGGAGTTTTAGATCATTAAACCTAATATATATTGATCAATGAAATATCCAATGATGTTTTAAAGTAAACTATTCATTATGAATTATAATGGAAATTATGAATGATATTTGATATATGGTTTTGAAATACTCTAAAAGATATGGATAAAATCACTTATATAAAATAATAAATTAATAAATCTTGTGATAATTCAATTGTTAACATTGATAGATTTATTATTTAAAGAGGTATAAAAAGAAGAATATGAATAATTCCCAAATAAATAGAAATAATTTTATTTTTTAAATGTATTCCATTTTTTTTGATTAACTTGTTACTAAAACAATTTTTTAAGGCACATTCAAATATAAATTTTTAGACCGACTAGAAACTTATTGATGTGTGGATTCAAATGATGGCATAGAAAATACATAAAAAATCCAATCTAGAGGTTCTACATAAATTATAAAACCATACATTACATTGTCGATCAACTAAAATCATCTATAGAATAGTTTTACCATACATAAGAAAATTTATATTCATGAAGAAAATATTAATGAAATTAGTTCTGGATTATAAGTAAAACATTTCAAGAATAAGGGAGAAAATGATAAATCAAAGAATTCTCCTTAATGGGACAAAAAATAATTTTTATGAATAAATAACAATGTAGAATATGTATAAAATAATATTATCCCTTTAATGGAAAAACATAGTGAGTGAAAAAAATAGTGGAGGATATTTTAAATGAAAATATATCATGAAAGGTCAACATAAGAAAAAACATGTGATTATCAAGGAAACAAAACAAAAGAAAATATATATATACAAGAAATAAGAATATCTAAACATCTCCTATGGATGTCTCAACAGGATAACCATATAATATTTTAGATATTAAATCATTGGAGAAATAAAAATAAATACTCAATCTAGTGGAAGTTGTTCTAAAAGAAAGTTGTAACATAATAGAAAAAATTATAGAAAAATTGGAAACACCATGAGCTTCTATATAAAGTTAAGGATATTAAATAATGAAATAAAACCTGATAGTACATCTCTTAATAGAGAATATTACAAAAATATATTATTTTATCATAGCCTATAATATTTTTTCTAGTCAAAGTAGGATCTAAATTTATAAGAACATGATAGATAAAGAATGTGTAAATATGAGATCCCATTTTCCTATTTTAATAATAATATAAGTATGGAATGAAGGAATACATTTTATATTGAAATGTTGATTCATAAAATTTGGATTTTTTGATGATGTATAGAAATAGAGGACACATTATCTATTAACCGTTTTTTACTCACAAAATCCATTATAGAGAGAAATTGTAAAAACATAAATAATGATTTAATATTACCCGATTAAACCACATATTTTCTCTTCAATGATGAATATATTTATGGTGAATGTTTTGGAAATAATATAGGATAATTAAAAAAAGCATTCCTATGTGGTTTATTAAATACAACAAAATTTTAGGTGGAAAATTTAATAGGTGATAATCTTATCTAAGGAATGAAAATGATGGTGAATATGATGATGATGAAAAGGTAAGGAAGAAAAAATTCATATTTGGGTTTAGACCCATAATCGACAATGCTTCTAGGCTAACAAAGTAGAGGAAATTGTAAAATCACATATCTGAAATCATGTGTTCATCAATGACATAATTTGAAAGAGAATAATTATGTATCTTTGGAGGAAATGTGTTCCTAAACAATTTTTATTTAAATTAAATCAATATTCCTCCAAATAAATATATCTAGATGTAAATATGTCCCTATGTACTAAATTATTATAATGTTCAGTGTATTGGATAGAAAATTATAAGCGAGATAAGATTCATGGGTTTTATGCATTGAAAAAGGATGAATGTATTATTAAGCGTAGTGTCAGAAATTATTATTGAATCTAGAAATTGTTTAAACTATAATAATATATAAAAGTGAATGCTATGATGAAGAAAATCACAAATCACTATCATGGTTGATATGATGAAAAAATTATAGTCAAGATCAATATTATATATTAATGGTATCAAGATTGATTTGTAGATAAAGTGGAATCAAAGGCTTGATATAAAGCACAAGTTGTATCCTACCAATCATTTATATAAACTAATTCATATCAACCATATATCACGTTCTTTAATCTCTTTTAGGATATTTAAATCATCCTATACTAAAGGAAATGAATCTATATTTTTAACCAATTCTAACTATATTTACATTTATACACACATAGTGGTACAAATGAATTATTTTTTAGCATACCTTAATCTAATTGATGGAGAAAATTAAGGTGGATATATTTATTATATTTAAATTTGAATATAGAATATTTTTTAGAGAGATAATGATTTTATCAAAAAAATTGATGTCATTATTTGACGAAAGAACTAAATCCCCATTAAATGATTTTACTATTTCAACATTCAGTATGTTCAACACACTATAGGATTTAGAAAATATTACTTGGGTATTTTAAATGTGTGATTGAGGTGACATGATTTTTTATAATGGATATAATATATCATGATTCATGTTCATATATAAATTAGTGAATTAGGTGGGAAACATCATGTTTTTGAAATATTCTCTTATTTCATTCAATGATATTTTACTTATTTAATGTTATAGAATTTATTGATATCTCATTTCTATGTATTTGATTACTCACTATAGTTTTTTTTAATATATTTACATTTTATTTTCTTGACATTGATTATTTTCTCTAAAAACCTGTAATTTTATTTCTTGAATTGATGAATGAATATCGTAAATATGGTCATTAAGACATGATTATTTCTATAACTTCCATCTCATGGCCTCAATTATTAATTTGTGTGTACTATAGGTGGTATTCGGTATATAAATGAGTGTGGAAAAAAATTTATTATTAATGGGGATATATATATATATATGAATAGGTGAAATGAGTTTTAAGTGGAATAAATTCTATATGTGGTATTTATCTATTATTTTTTGATGAGCAATATTGGGTAATACTAATTCTTTCAAGAAAATATAATATGGAATAAGACATTTTTAATTTTGTTGAAAGTGGGAGAGAAGTGAAGATTAATGAATCTATATGCTTTGGGTGAAAGTGGAAGAGAAAGGAGTACATATATTTAATAGATACTTATTCACGAGTTTATAGAACAATTGGTAATTAAATATGAAGGGGGTGAATATATCAACAAAGAAAATGAATTTTTGGTTTTTTTGGAAAATCATTGTTTACAATCCTTTATGATATTCAAGGTGAAAATTAATGATGAATAGAATATAAAATTTTGGGTATACCCAGGTAATAGAGTTGAGAGATATATGAAATACATTGAAAATATAGTTAGTGTTTATAAGATTATAAAATCAATACATTGGGTGCACATTTGGAACCATTGGATTGAGATAATGTTGGTGGTAAATGGAGTATTATAAAATTTAGGTGGCGAATATATCAGAGTCACTAGTTTGTTAATATTATAACAAACATGATAAATTAATTTGGAGTGGACGTAAATATATATCATAAAAATACTTGTGGTTGGTAAATGAACATTACATTGACATACATGGTGCAAGAAATCATGATAACATGTTGAAATATTCTTCAATATTAGTCGGTATACATATTGATAATATGGTGTAGATCATGACAACTTTGAATGAATTTAGTAGTGGAAGTGTTTATAGAGTATATGTGTATGGATATTTGAGTTGGATTATTATTTTGTGTAGAAATGGAAAAGACCACAAAAAAATTGATTATAATATGATGTGGTAGTGCTGAATATATGAGGGGATCAGTCAAGTATAACTATTTTGGATGGCCTTTTAAAATTATTTTTTTTAGAAATTCATGAAAATCATGAATTTGAGACAATATCATAGTTATTTATAATTTTCATGATTCATTTAGGTATAAAATCAATTAAAAATAGAAAATATGAAAAAATTATGGTTATAAATGGGTACACTAGAGTCAATATAAGGGAAAAATCACTCTTAATGGAGACAACCATATTGCATGAATCCCTGATGTATAAGATGGTATATATATGTACATATTTTAATGAAAATTAAAATACAATTACCCGAAACCTATTGGTTACTTCATTACATTGGTACAATATACAACTGATCATATCCCAAAGGAATGAATATTTTATTAGTCTTGTAAAATTAGATACATAGATAAAGATGACATTACATTTGATAACACAAGAACACAATATAGTATTTTATATGAAAATATCATCTTTTAATCAAGTATATCATTGAATATAAATAACAATAAACTTATGGGAATCCTACGAAAAGTAAATATGAGAGAGTAATGACCTTAGATGATTAGTAAGTATATGTGTACAATGGATGCTGACATGGAATAAAGAAGGTGTAAATAAAAATTATTTAACAAATAATGATCAAATAATTTCACATAAAAAATTAAAGGAGACATTAAATTATCCCTGTTTATAAAAACTACTCAAATAATCACATGGACATTAATGACTTATTTCATAATGATTTAATGCATAATCCTATACATCTTAAACTTACAGTTGAGGACCTTTACAAATGAATCTATAAAAATAGGTAAGGCCTCAACCAAATAACCAAACTATTTTTTCGTATAAGACATATCTATAAAATAAGTAGATATGTAATTTATAGCCTCATGATACTTTAATATTTTTATTTCATTCATCATATGAATAAACAATACAACATAGCAAACATGACTTAAAAATAAATAACAATCCATATGAAGTGAACTAGAATAAAAAATATCAATACATTAAATAGTAAACAATGTACATCCCATTTAAAGAAATATGGTTTTATTTTCATTATAGTATAGCCTTAGTAAATCATACAATTCATCAATGGATGTCTGTAGATATTAAAATTCTATAAATATATCAATAGAATAATTCTTGGTGGAAATACCCTTTTAACTATTAAATCACTATTTAAAATATTAAAAACCCAAGATATTAAGGGTTTTTATCCTTTGAATGGAACCTTTTAAACTTTTAAAGTAATATAAAAACCATTGGGTTATCATAAAAATTGGAAACTCCATTCAATTCATGTCTAGTAAAAAAATGTTTCTTCTGATAATTTTGATAAAAATTCAAAAGTTCGTCCTTTGGAAAATGAAATTAAGATTATTATTAAATAATTTTTGTAAAAATTAAGACATGGGAGAAAATTTCAATGTTAAATAATTATAGAATATTGAAGAAAAGATTTCATGAATTTTATGGAAAATATGAACAAGAAAGATTAATATTACAAACCATGTGGACAAACAAAGTCAGTTTTCCTTAAAAAATTTACTTCGATATATTTAGTACCTAAAGAGAGGAAAATGAATTTAAAAAATGATATTTATTGAAATAAAAAAATTAGAATAAAATAAATTTGGTTTATGTTTAAAAAATAATGTAATTATCTTCAGTAGAGGCTTAAAAATAAACAATCCCAAATTATGATGGCCAGTGAAATATAACACTTTTCTCTGTTCAAAATTCCTTCATTTATATTAAAACCTCAAATATAATAAAATTAAATATGTTCAATATAATTTCAAAAATATTACTCATATATATAATTGAATATATGATTTATTTATTACCATTTACCAATCATTTATTATCAATTCATTATTAAAATCACTATCTTGGGTACTTAAGGAATTGATTTCACATATGGATTGGATTTGGAGTTTTAGTACCCATAATTCAATCAGGGTTAAATAATAGAAATAATATTTATAAAGACATATATATCATATATATTCATTATATATATACAATCAGACATAAAAGGTAGATAAAGATAAATTAATTACAACCTTCATACAAATAGTAGGCTATACATAAGAATATTTTTTCCAATTATCAATAGATGGAATGATATAATGGAAAATAATAATTGAAATTAATGAAATAATTACTATATCATAAATATAATATGTATTTATTAAAATTATACTAATTTTTATCCATGTAAATAGGAAATGAAAAAGGGACAACATCACTTCGTGGATGTGGTAGTCCAAATGTACACACTAGTCATGTTATCATTTTTCAATGGATGGTAAGGTAATAAGATAGATGTATTATTATTATATAATTAGAATAATTTTGTTATAAATATCATATATAAGAATTAATCCCATCATAATAACCATCAATGATATTTTCTGATGGAAATTTAATTGTATCACTATGTCGAGGATGTAGTCCACAAATATACAGAAATGATATTTTCTCTTAACATTTTCTAAAATATATGATGAATGATGGTGGTTAAATATAAATATTATAATTTTATTATATTGATTTTATATAATTTACTATTTTTTATAGACAACGTATATTAGTAGGAGGTGAAATAAGAAGATAAATAAAGTGATCTGTTAAAAGGGTTAACATTTCTTTGAAATAACTCATTTTAAAATCCTCTAAAATACACCATGCTTAGTCTTTTGGGATGATCATAACCACTAAATCATGTAATAGGAAAATGGTGAGAGATTTAGGTAGGGTTTGGTCAAGCTAAATGACTCAAATGTTGTGATTATATGAGGGGAGGAGGTATCCTTTTAAAAATGTGTTGAGTGTAACACCTATACATTTTTTAAGTTTAAAAACAATAATATGTAATTTTCTTGCAAGAAAAGGGTTAAAATGATTCATATTCATATTTTATAATGATGTGGTGTACATTCGACAAACTAAGGGGTTAAAATTGTGTTTTAGGTCATTTTAATCCTTATATTTTATTATTAAACTCCAATGAACCAATTTTTGATATAACTGCGATAAAAATATTTTTATTCTTATAGGGTTAAAATTTATTAACAATTTAACAATTAGATCATATACTAAAGGGGTTAAATTTAGGAACCATTTTCATCCTATATGTCCTCTTGAAATATTTTTTTCATAATTCAGTAAAATATTATTTTTCATAAAATATTAATATTTTCATTTTTACAATATTCATATACTTTTACATTAATGATATCATTACTAAGTTTGAATTTAAATATTAACCAATAAATACAAAAAATATTTTATAGTAATATATAAATTCATGTAACAAAATAATTCCTCAAATTTGTATCATTTTTTTATATTATTGAAATAGTTTATATTATGTTTCTAATAATTGAATAATTAATCTGTTGGTGTGACATAAAAAATTATTAATTATTCAATAACTAAAAATTTAAAATACATTTCAATAATAAAAAAATATTCTTCATTCTTTATGAGAATATTTGAAACCATCCCCAACATTCTTTTAACCATCGAAAAAATATTAAGGATATTGGAGTCACGAGTGTGAAATTTTGTTTCCATTCTTTTCTTATACTAATATATGTCAATATTAAAGAAAATTAACACCAAGGGTCTATATTAAAAACAATTGGATAGAAATGGGCAATCCCCATTAGTCCCATATGATATAGTAATGTGTTAGAAAAATTTCAAAGCCTTGTCCCAATGTTTTAACCTTATTTAAACCATTTTACAATGACTGAGGTGGAAAATATTCATAAAGGTTACTATTCATAAAGGAAAACAATAAAATAGATGTATTTAAAATGAATTTCCACCATGATTAAGAATATGAAATCCATTTTTAGGATTAAATTCACAAAATTTGGGTAATTTTTCAAGAACATGGTTTTTCTATGATGTATGATGCCTTTTTATTGGATTAAAATCCTCTAATTTTGTCTTAATGGAAGTGACTAATAAGGTCTAAGGCATGACAGGGGTGTCTAGATCTTGTTTGAAGCCTAGATCCCTGAAATATGGAAGAAATAGGTTGGCCGAATGGTGAGTACAAACCTAACATCCCAATCTACATGGGTTTTTAAACATTTCTGGTCGTCAAGTGCTCTACCTAGGGTCGTATGGTTTTTCATAACCATTTAACAATTAAAACATGGTATTGAAGTGTTGTAGAACCTGTTTTACATGGAATTTTCATGGAATCATTGGGAAGATCATTATGTATTCCATGAGTGAAATTTGAAATCCATTTCTAAAGTACCAAAGACAGACATAGAGGGTAGTGAATTTATACTATTTTTAGATCAATACTAGGGTTCTTATTAGGAATAAATTTAATGTATTTTTAATGTGGTGGGTTCATGTAATGGTTGGAGTGATACATTAATTTCAAATTAAGAAAAAAAATTATGTGATTATGTTTCCATGGATTTAATAAATAAAATTATAAAATGACACAACTACGAATCCAAATAACAACCTTGGATTCTCATGGAGACTTACATTTTATAAAGGACTTATTTTATATATATTTCTCAAATATGATTAACATAAAAAAATTACTAGAATATAGTTTCTAAGAATATATTATAATAAAATTATTACTGAATTCTTACTAAATAACATTACAACTTACATTTAAGTAGATACCAGAGGAAAGGTGATCCATGGGAAACCGAACCAATACAGGTTATTTATTAAGGACATTTTTTTACAGTTTGTACTATTTCATTTACACTACTTATTATGTACCCATAGAATAGATGGAATTGGATACCAATATTGGTGTCACACTAATTATATCATACACATTGTTTAGGCCACCTGTGGGTACCCAAATAGACTTTGTGCAAGATGGTTTAGAGAAGCGGTATTGTCATATGAAGGATTTTTAATTACTATGCTAGTATGTTGTATAGGAGAGACCATTCATATTCTCAAGAATATACTAGACATATCCATTGTTATTTCATTCAATTTTTCTAAGATGATGAATATTTTTTTCCCTAAACCCCTATATTTTATTTTTTCATAGAAGACATTGATACTCATTTTTGTATATGATGTTGATGATTGTCAACTACTATGATACTTGAATGATTTATTATTATCATTCCATAGATTATTTATCTTTTATGATTATTCTATTTTTTTATTTTAATATAATGATTTGATACACTCTGATCATGAAGGCATAGTTCACCCACCATTCCATCAAAGACCGTAGTTTCTAGTTGGTAGTATCTTGCATAAGGGTTGGTTCTATTCTGTCTATGGGGTCAGCTAGGTTTGGTAACATATGAGTGATCTTTTTTAGAGAGATAAAAAAGTGGTATCAAAGGTTTATTATCCTATATTTCTTATAAAATATTAATCTAGACTATAAAAAAGAGAAATATGATGTTTTAGTATTTTGCAGTGAGTCTATTCTTAGGGGTAGATGATCCACAAATAGTGAAAATCAAAATTACAAGGATCAGACATGTAGTTATGGATTGTTATAATTATAGTTGTCTTGAATTCACCATCAGGTGACTCACTTGATGTTTGTTTTTTATTAAAACTATGTATTGTTACCTATGGAAGATATAGAATGAAATTATTACTTCATGCGTCATTATAGGAACATGAGGATTTATATGTCATGAATATGACATGACATGTTTTTATTAACACTTTCATTTTCAGAAACATGTATTTGTGGCTTGATTTTTATGTCTATAAAATTGTTCTTACATTTCCTTATGGAACTACAAAACTTACACATTTCAACTAAATAGATTTAATTTGCAATTTATAAAGTGTATGTGCATTTATAAATTTGTAATGGAAATCCATTTAATTATTATGATATATATATATGAATACTTATGAATAAATGAGTTTAACTTATCTTAAAATATAAAGGTCTCTAGTAAAGGATAATGTCAATTTAAACTTAAGCAGTTTTCTTCATCATAACATTTAATTGACCACATGTATACTGGTACCTCTATCCCAAATAAATTATGTTATCCTGACACAACGCAGTCATAGGATATAAGTAGTATCTCTTGAATTTCATTATGATTCTTACATCCAAAAATATAAATCAAGAAGAGGGAAGAGGGTGTGGCTCTTATATATGAAGAACTATACATATTTTATTCACACAACATTGATTCTAGAAATTATCAAATATTGTATCAAGGTATGTGTTTCAATTTTTTTGAGACATTCCACCTTTATGAGCTTTAGTTATGCACTAGCATTGTAGTGAGGACATTGCTCTAGAGGGGGTTGTTCCATGGGAACCAGTAGTTCCTCCATTGGTACCAATTATGGAACTGACACCTATATCTGATATGGCCACTGATTCCTATTTTAAATACATTTTCTTACGATTTATGTAGGCTATTTAAGGAGCATCGTGACATAACATAACCCTGTAAGAGTTTACATGTGAGATTAAATAGCTTTACACACCCATATTTTTTCGTGATGGAGGACCATTAGCTATGGAGTTCTTGCTAGAGGTCATGCTTCCATTTTTTGAGCATCTTGGTACTTTTCCTAAGTAGACAGTGAAACTCATTATGTATATTCTTTAGGAATCCTCCAAGTGATGGTTAGATTTTATTACCCAGATAGATCTTCATTGGGATATGTCTTAATGTAAATTTAATAAGGCTATGTATGATAATTTCTATCCAAATATATTGAGAGTTGATAGATCCATAGAGTTTAAACACATAGAGACTGTAAATTTATCTGTCATGGAATGTTATACCCATTTCATAGAGCTCTAGTGTTGTACACCTATTCTATTACATGAGAAGTTGTCTATGATAATTATTATTTAAAACAAAAACTTATAAAACAATAATCTTAAAAATAATACATTTTGAAGATTATAAATTTTTTTTCAAACCGATAAATAAATTATAGGAATTGTACTTACGAATATTTAAATTTAGATAAATTAATTTGAATTTACGAAATTAATTATTTTAAGTTAATATAATTAATTAATAAAATTTTTCAAATATAAATAAATGAAAAATGAGTATAATTATTATATAAAATCTAAATTTTTAATTGTTTTATAAAAAATGAATATTAATTTGTTTATACAATATACAAAATTCTTATGATGTAGATACATTTTATTTTATAAAAAATTATGAATAAAAAAAGAAATGAGACAATAGTTTTAAGTGAAAATAAGTTAATGGGGATTGGGTTTTTTCCATCGAGCATAGAGGGAGAGGTCGAGCATTGAAGGGGTATTTCTACAATTGATGAGAGTCGATTAGATCTTCTATGGGATAAAGGTTTGACCACGACCTCAATGGTTGATTTTGGTGGACTGATCGGCCCCTGATAAGGGTGTACTATGTTATTTTGAATGTGTAAAAATCATGCTTAGGGTTCGACCATGGAAGAGATATAGGTTTTTCTTTATCTTCATTATCATACAAAACAATTTAAAGATCAATGTGTGTTATGTATTTTCTTTTATTTTTCATGTCGAATATTTCTGAAAATATTATTTCAAGGATGAATTCATTCAATAGACTTATAATTTTTTCTATATATTCATTTATTCTAGGATGATCATTATGTACAGACTATTTATCAATAACCTAAACAATTTTATACGAAATGAGATGTATTTTTCCAATTTGAGTTTTTCATTAAATCAAAAAAAAATTCGTGTTTTTTAATCTTTATCTACTAATTTTATTTTTATATGCTTGATCCAAACTATTTTATATAAATAATCCAACATAGATTACCTACAGTTCGAACACATTTTCTACTCATTTCGGCATGATTTAGTGATGAAATATATATACTAAAATTATACTTCTTTATCAGTATTATAATATTCAATTCCAATTTTTAATATTCATATATTTATCTTTATTTTTAGATATCGTCTATGGGTCCACAGATAATTATTCTTCCAATTGTGTGTATATATACATCACTGAATTCATTGAATCTCTGATCCTCAATTTTTAGACAAAACAGTCTAATCATATATTAAATGATTTATTGATATAAAATGATTATATATAGACATGCACTCATTATTTATAATTTTTGATTAATTAAAGATCCCATTCACTTAACGACATACAAAAGTTAGATGCTGCAATTTTCCAATAAGAGAGACGTATATGGAAATAAAATCCGTAGCTCAATTTGGGATTCAAATATAATGTAAGAAAATTCATTCCAGTATTTATCGTTATTTTAGGGATTTTAATTATCAAAAAATAATTTATGATTTTATAAAATCAATTTTTTTTATAAAAATTGTGATTTTAAATCATAATTTTGTAAGATATGTTTTTATATTTATAATATGAATTTCTTTTAACTGTTTTGTATGAGAGATATTTTGAAAATTTAAACAAATTTTTTACTTCTAGAAACTAAATATATATTTAAATATTTTGTAAGGGAATTATTAACAAATCCACATGTATACATTTCCACCAATACGTAAGAATAAAAGATGAAGACATTCTATGATTCAAGGCACTATTCTAGTTTCAACTAATTTAATATCTAATATTTCTTGATAAATGTAGTTCCCATTCTTTCATATCTATGCTGACTGTGGAAAGGCATGGGATAAATTTTCAATTTTCCTGGGGTGTTCTGACACTTGATACTCCATTGCAGATTTAATCATAGAGGGTATTCCATTCCATGGATTTCCCTCTAGAGAGAGGATAGTGTCGCTTTGAATCGATATTCTTTTACCCTTGAGATAACAGTGTATGGAATCATTATCATGATGTAATTTTTGTCTCCTTATTATACACATATTAATTAATATTTTCAAAGGGTTAATTTTACATAACCATCAAGTGTTTATTGTTTTCACCTAGTTTCATGGAATGTTTGAGCATGCTGATCTAGACCCGAGCATGAAAGACTCGGATATATGATAACCCCAATTTCATTTTATTATCCTAATGATTAGGAAACTCATTAATATTATTTCCCTCTAGTGTTGGATTAATTTTTTTATCTTCTCCCCAACTAATTTTAGGACTACCCCTCTACGATATGCAATGTTCTACATTCCTTCTTATAAGATGGATGCGACTGAGTTGTTGGAGATAAAGATAAATCTATATGATTTTGAATCATAGGGTTTTATATAGATAAATTATTCATCTTGGGGTTTACTGATCCTTTTTTACAAGAATGTGGATGGTGACAACATTCCATTTCTGGATCACCATTGGTTACATATGCTTATGGTAAAGAACAGATTTCAATTTTTTCATATAGATTACCTCTTCGACCAACCTTAAAAAGCATGTTTTTTCTATATGATTGGTCTGAGGTCAGGTTATCAGTAGGTGTATGTTATACCATCAGATATACCATGTCTAAAATTCCATAGAAGATAAGAATTTTTTATTTGGTCTTGTTGGTAGGTCATACAAACACACCAAAAATCTTCACAGAACATATGAACTTGGATTTCCACCCGTATCTTGATTCATTTGTGGTGGTATTTATGGATGATATCGTGGTGTATTATCAAACTCAAAAAGAACAATTAAGACATCCTGAGGACATATTAAATACAAAAAAAGAGAGAATTAGTTAAATGATAATACCACAAAGGGAATCTTTTGGATTAATAAAGTTCACTTATTGGGTGATGTTATCTCATAGTCCAGAGTGACAGTTGAACTAAAGAACATGAGAGTTTTAGTTTTTGTGGAGCTTCCCAAAAAACCTATATATATAGTTTCATATGTAATTTTGGTAATTATCGGTAGTTTATTCAGGCTTTAAAGCATCTTATAGCACCAATAATGGGATTGAACACGAAAAATGTAAAGCTTATATGGTCTGAAGAATATTAGGAGGCCCTTAAAGTGATAGGGGGTGGATAGCCTTTTGCACCATTTTTATCCTTCCTAATACTAGATGAGATTATATAGTTTTTTTGATGCACTGGGAATAAATATTGGAGAATAACCTATGTAGATATGGTGATTCATGGCATATGGGACTTTTCATTTGAGGAATCATGAATAGAACTACCCAATGTAAAACCTAATGTTAACCTCAATTGTTTATTCCTATCAGTGTTGGAGGAATCAATTCCAAGTATAGCGTTTTGTGGTATATATGGATCACAAAATCATCATGTACATATGCTAAAAGTGTTATTTGAATATCAAGAAATGAAGGTGGGTTGAATAGCTATTGTCATTTGACATCAAGATCACTTTTATGAATGGTAAACGAAATTCATTGGTAGATACCCACACCATGTAGAGTCAGACACATGCTGTTATAGAGACCACTAGTGAGTGGATTCCTATAGACCTATTTTATGATATTCACTTGTAAGTTAAAATTTATCATAGATAGTCTATAATTACATTATTATGAGTGACATAGTCTCTATTGGAGAGTGGAAATATGTGAAATATATCATATTTGGTAGGTATGGTATTATTGAAGAGCATTCCATCTAATTAAATCCAATATTTTTGAGTCATTGATGAGGATGAAATTATGAAAATTCATAGATATGTGTAGGTTCCTTTTGAAACGCAGGGGTATTTTATGTGATCTTATCAAGCCTATATATGGGTAGTACATCCTAGTGTTACCATGATGTATCATGACTTACAATAAATATATATGTGTCTAGGGATGAAATGAAAGATAACTATGTTTGTTATTATGTATTCAACCTCTAAGAATGTGATGGAAGAAAACATGATGATATAATTTTACAACTCACTCCTTTTCCCATGTGAAAGTGGGACAACATCACCATATATTTCTTGATAGTATTTCCTATATCACATCAAGGTAGTTATATAGTACAGATATATTGTAAAGGTCACCAATTTAAATCATATTAAGAAGTCCTTTTTAGTGGATGATCTTAGGAGGCTCTATATTTGTGAGATCATACATTGCAAAAAACATCCCTATTATAAAATATCAGACAGAGATGTTCGCTTTATGTAATGGTTCCAATAGGGTTTGTAGTGGGAACTAGGTTCATAGGTACTACTGAGTACAACTTTTCACCTGTATAATGATGGTCAATATATGTGTACAATATAGGTCTTGGTGGAAATGCTCTGATCATGAATCCTTGATTTTGCAGGTTCATGGGAGAAACAATTACTCCTCAGTATGCTCACTTACAATAATAGCTTTGAGGACACCAAACATATGGATCCTTATGAGGCCATATTTGTTAAGTCAATGTTTCCACCTTTTAATTTTTTGAGGTGGGTAATCTAGTGGTACTCACTCCTCATCTCATCTAGGAGACTTTAGATGTGGTTGGACTAATTAGAGAGTGGTTTTCTATACCTATGTCTAAGAAGAAGTCTTATTACAATTTTTTCCATTGACTAGTATAGTTTGAGTTGTGGAGTTAGGTTTTCTTAAACCATTTTCCTAATGAATGGAAATAGTAGATTGAAAAATGTGATGTCATATTCTCTGTGAATCTGTCCCTTTTAGACATTAGAGAGAGTTGAGCTCATATCCTATCAGTTTTTTGTCCTCAGAGGTACCAATTCATTAATTTAATCTTCTTCGTATCACATATTTACTAATATCAGTGAGATCTATATAATATTTTTCAGCATGGGGGGGGGGGTTTAATTGTAGGTTGATTCATCCTTAGAGGATCACATTATTTGTATTTTTGTTTGGGAAAAAGGTTTTTTGAGGCTGATAGGTTTCTTTAGCATAGATGATATGGTATCACAACCATGAAGAAAATGAGAAATAGGAGAGGGCGGTTGAAATTCTTGTCTAGTGGATGGAGTTATTCTGAAATGATACACCACCACCATTGAAAGGGAAACATGGGTATGAGTTGTTTTATGTGGGGAAGATTGAAATAACAAATATTTTTTTGAGGTGAAGAGCCTTTTTATTGGGTGTAAATTCTTTAATTTTATCCTAATGGATGTTCCTAATGAGGTATCAGTGGTTTTAAGTGTGTATAGAACTTGTTCAGATCCTAGAGGTGCATCCTTTTGATGAAATAGATGGGAATCATTGTTAGTTTAAACCTTGCATCCAATTTCACATGGTTTGTTTAAACCATGTGGCGTGGTCACATGCACATCCCATGGCCTCATTGATTTATTGCAACCATGAATCCTATGATGAATTTAATGTTATGTGTAGACAAACTGATTAGAGAGGGAATTTTCATCGACTACACACGGTTAGTCAAACCGTTCACTAAGCATGTGCGTGGGGCATTCAATGGGATGTGGTTGTGGAATAGTTGGCATGTGGTTCGACCAACCATGAGACCAAACCATATGATAAATTAATGTGGATGAAATTATGATATTTCTATCCATTCATATTAAGTCCTCACTACTTTTTATTTTCATTTCTTTGAACAAAAATCCCCTTCCATTGAAGCTTCCTCTTACATGCCTAAAAATAGGTGTTGCGGTATCTCTGCCATTTGGACTCCAATCAAGACAACAAATATCAAATTGGATATTTAACTATAAGATATTTATTATTATTTCACATTTCATTGTTTACATCACTCTTGATAGAGTTATTTTGAAGTGATCTATTATACACCAATTTCGTGGAATTTGACCATTTACTTCATTTATTTTATTCTAGCCCACATTAGAGGAAAAAAACTAATGTGGATTCGACTATATCGATATGAAAGGTGGTCATGTTATATTACCCTAAAGTTGTTTTTTTTAATATGTATGGTACCATCATCCGGCCAACCAGATTATGCAGGAGACATTTATTAAATGAAATTTCCTTTAAATTAAATGAATAGGAAAGACCAATATGATTCACGAGACCTATTTATTTCATAAATGAGGTTAAGGACCGTGAATTGAACCAACCATTGTTTGTGTCACTAAATTGAATAAAACAACCTTGGTTGAATTATGAGTTTTATCAAATTGATGATGTGATTTCTGTTACCCATTGATTTTTGTGTGTCATATTAAATAGTTAACATGTAAATTGAAATAAATGAATGATGGAATGGATGACCTTGACCCTTCTCCTTTTTTCTATCATCCCTTCTCACTTAGGATCGAGATGGTATTTTAAACAAAAATTCCCAATAAAATTGAATGGAAGGATTCTTGTGAGGATAAACCATTTAATAAAAGGTGAATATTTGATCTACATTATTAGGTGAGTTAATTATATGTTAAAATGTGATGGCAAATTGAATTAATTGTGATCTTATATGGTATAGTTATACTTTAGGACACTGAAAATTCAAGATGTAATTCTATGAGTGATACAGGGGTTTGAAATCATAATTTACAGAATAGACTCATTAGGAATAATTAATTTAATGAATATTAAATGGAATTATCATTCACTAGGGGTGACACATGGGTTATCATATGAAAACCATAGACCAACTCACTTGGAAGATGATTTTATTTGCAATGAGTGATACATATACTTCATATTTGGACATTTAATGATTTCATAAATGAGAATATCATTATATATACCGTGAGTGACACTTGGGATCCCATTATGAATTGCTAAGGGCTAACTACGAGGGAAATGACAATAAAACACACCTAGAGTGATTCCGGGGTTCAAATGAGGAATTCCCGGTATATGATTTTAATTTTATGGGTTCATTTTATTGATGGAGTGATATTTGGGTTCCAAATTTTAAAATCCCATATTGAACTCTAGTTTCCTTTATTTTGAGTAATAAATTAATTACACCACACCACTGCCATGGTAATGAAAAATCATGGATTTGGTCCCAAATTAAATTTTATAATGGTATTATTGTACATTTATTAATCAGATATGATTAAAAGGGTATTCAAGGGATATTATGGGAGTATAAATAACTTATTGTAAATTTAATCATGACTGACTAATTACAAAGGGGAATTTCATCTAATAATGACGTTGGTAGTAGAGGACGGGCATTCAATGTGAACATGGGAATTTGTGGGTTATTCATTTAATGCATTTTCTTTTCATATTTTAAAGTTACATGACAATTATTATTAACTTCTAAAGGACTAGATGTCATTAGATACCCTTGGTGGTGTCAGACTAAGTGTATTTCACACAATGTGTGGGCCACCATTGGGTACCCGAACATACTTTCTGGATATGGGTAGAGAAAAGGTGATGTGACCATATATGCATGATTTGTTACCAAGTTATAATGGGTTATTAGGGATAGGGGGAGTACCAAGACCATGCTTGAGATTATTTTATAGATACAATGGGGAAATTTGGTTATTTTTGTATTTCATGTTGTATATGGTTGTTTCCCTGATCCTCGTGTATTTTTATTTTGTATAGAATAGAATGATCATCATTTTTTATTTGAAATTAATAGATGAGATATAACTGATCAATTATATATTGGATGATCATTATTTGGCTATTTGGTTATGTTTTTGGTTACTGCTATTGATTGAGATGGATATTCCCCTATGTAATAATATAATCATTAGTGTATAGTCTCCCCACCATTCCACCAAAGACCATCACTGCTAGTCAAAAAACTCTAGAGTATGAGGAGAGACACTTGTGTCTATATGGAAATCTAGGTTGAGTTACTAATGAGTGATTATGTTTTGTATGTTTACAAATTTAACTGAAAATTATGGCTGTAAAACATGAAGAATTATACTTTTCTACAAATTTTGATTTCTAAAGTATAAATGTTTTTATAAATAAATACAAAATAATGTTAATTATAATGACCTTAAATGAATTATTAATAATATAGAGAAACATATTTTTCATTTTAAATCATTGAAAAAAAGTTTTACTTTCTAAATCATTACATTAAAAAATAGCATTCAATCAAAATATGTATTTGTAATTATTGAATAAAAAATAAATATTTTTCATAAAATTTTCAAATATTAAATCTAATATAATAATGAAATACTATTTTAGATAAGTTATATTCATTTTTTCAAATATTTTTTCATATGTGGTTTAAATTATTTATATTATTTTTCCCGCAAAAATTTTAAAAAACAATTTTCATAGAGATCTTTATTTTTGAGTATTATATGATCATTACTAAAAATGTAATTTTCTTTATAAATTTGTTAAATTTATCTCAAAACCATAATCAATATTTTTTTCTTCTTTTTCATTTCACCAATTTTATAGATTAGTATATAATGTTTTTTTTAACCCATTGTTGTCTGTGAATCACACTATTTGGGAAATAAAATTTATTTAAAATGAAATTTATTATAAAATATATGGGAATTGAATTATATAACCTTATAATAATATTCCCTCAAAATTACATCACTTTGATACAAACATCTTTAGATACTTATTCCTCATCACAACTTGAGTTTCCCAAATAACATCCTCAAATTCATGGTTTTTCGACAAAACATTGACTTGGTGAGTTGTCCTATTTCATTGTAAATTCTCTTTATGATCCAAGATATGCAATGGTTGTTACTTATAAATAAGATATTAGTTTACCAATATTAAATTTGATTTTAGTACATGTTAATGAATATGAATGTACTTCCATAGGAGAGATACATAGAACACATTTAGAACATGAGTGTGATTTAGTGTATGCTCCAAGCAACTAGCTATGGTCTCGGTATGACCAAGAATCCTAATGGAAATGATATATCTTGGGATAAAAATTCTATTATTTAAAAATATAATAATCTTATACTAATATATATTAAAAATAATACATCTCCACTATTTTTGAACTCAATTTATCATAAATTAATGTAGATATATCTTTTTTGATGGATTTAAGATTCCATTATGTGATGTTGACTAGATCAAAACTATTATACCATTTCCTCAACTATATTATATCTCAAGAGCATTATTTCAGCAAATTCATTCCAAAACATTCGATTTATTAACTTCATTCAATTTATGGTTTTATATATTTCCATATTAATTTTTGACAAAAACATATTTGCATAAGAAAATTACCCAAAAGGATGGTCTTTATTCCAAAAAACCATTAATATATATTGAGAAATATATCAACATGTCTTATTGGGTTTGGATTTTCCTATCTAACTTACTATCTAAATGATAATGATAGGTAATGGGGAAACTAAACTATATAAACAAATATTTTTAATGAATTTTCTAGAACATTGAGGTGCACCCCATATCCTAATTATAAACAATAGAATGTGGTACTCCATGAAACATTACAACATCCTTATAGTATATTATAGAAAGATGATCAAGAGAGAAATATTCTATGATATGAATGATTTATACTTAAATTTATGATGATTGAGTAAAATAAATATAACATTATAGTTTCTTGATGATTTGGGGAACCAGAACACTCTATCCATGATGATGATTTTCTTATTTATATTTTAGTATTTTTAGTGTTTGCAACATCAACTATGAATTAATTATTTCATCCTTATGTGAATAAAATACAATGAACCAAGATACATACTCCACAATATTACATTTCACATTATACCACTATAAAAACTATTTTATTGTTTTATTCATTTTCATACATCATGATGAATATAAATTTATGAACTATAAGCGTCATCTAATAAGACTATCTACATGTATGGTATTGATGAAATACATTCTCAGCTAAGGAAAATTATCATTCCAATATGATTGTGGTTGAATATAGTATTACTCCTCTCCGTATTCTGTGATAACATATCTTTCTAATATCCCTTATCAATCCCCTTATGGATGGAATTTTGGGCATTCATTTGGGAAAGGTAATATCCTTCCCATTTCTTCATGATTTTTGATCTATATTCTGGAAATCAATAAATAATCGATCTCTTTGAAAACTCATCATTGAAATATAGAATGGTATTTACAAATTATAGCTTTATCAACATTGTATTATTTCATTGGTTGGTAATGTATAGTTTCCCTATTTTTTTCTTACAAAACAATTACATCATTTTAAAGTTAAAAAATAAAGGTGTTACACAACTGGGATCAAGAGGTTTAATTTATTTGTAAAATTTGGTCCATATATAAATTTTAAAAAATAAAACAAAATAATTTATTTTAATTATTTTCCTCTTTTTCCATTGTGGGCATCCTATTTTTCTTAGTATAAGTATTCAAGTAAGGATATACATCAAAAAGGAGTGACACAAAAGCCCAGTAAGAGGATAAGTATAAGAAATAAAACATTGGTGAGAAGAATCATCATCATCATAATTTAATGAAGGGTTCATAAACATAATCATTAGAGTAAATGTTAAATGATGGATTTTAATGTGGAAACACATAAAAATGAATCGTCATATATTAGTGGTCAAATTAAACACATAATTGTGAAAAATCTCGCATCATGTTCACTTATATTTCACGTAATATAATGATATTAATCACATCATCCAATTATTTGTAGTATTATATAATACCATTTTCACCCATAACATCATAACATTTGCATGCACTATATAATTCATGCATCCCATGTTACATCATAACATTTACATTATCAAGCATTCTACACAGAACATATAAAAATTCTGGATATAAAATAACAAATTTTTAAGAATGGGTTTTATTTCATGGAGTATGAAATCATGAATAATATGTTTGGTTCCAAAATAAAATGGGGAATATCACAGTTGGTATAATAATCATCAATATTGAGTGAAAAAAGAATATATCTCTTGAGAAGTAAAATATATAATTTCAGAAAGAAGAATTATTTTTGAAAAACCTTTTCATTTGTCATGAAACACAATTGGAAACATTTATATCCCACAATATAAAATGGAAGGAAAAATAAATGATTTTTATGAAACATTAAAGGAACATCTACACTGAAAATGGAGTAAAAGAAAGAAAACATAAGAAAATAGAACACGATTGAGAATCCCCTTATCATATGTCTAAATAAATTCTTTACATAATATCCTAAATAATAAAATTAAATTAATTAAATAAAAATTATATAAAATTTTATACAAGAATTAGATTCATTATAGTTTTATAGAGTTAATTTATCAACTTTTTTATGAGTTTTAGAGTTTAATTTCATCATTTTAGAGTGTTCATTTTCTTGATTTTCATGATCGGTTCTCTTGAATATAAGTACAGAAATTCATTTAAAATTGGAATAATTCTAAATATTTGAAATTATAGGTTATTAATGATCATATATAAGTTCAAATGTTTATATATATCATTTTTTATAAGGTTGGAGGATGAATCGTTGGATGAGATATTAGAGATATTCATTTCGATTGTTATGGAGGGTTTTGATCCCAAAGAACTCATTTTTTTAGATTTATTGTTATGTAAATATGTTACATCAATAAAAAAGGTTCATAACATAACCATTAAAATATGTTTTAACCATTAAAATGGTTTCATGACCATCCTTAAAGGTAGAATGGGAAAATGGAGTCATGTCATCCATGAAGGTGATAGAGCAACTCCTGACGAACGATGCAATCATTTTAAGAATAAAATGGATATGAGATGGGGTTTTATGATAGATTATTAAATTATAATAATAAAATTATATTATTTTTAAGGTAATATAGTTATATTTTCATTTTAATGAGGGGATGTTAGGTAAGAAAAAGAAAACAAAAAAACTTGAAAGGTAATAAAATTAAAAAAACAAGTATTTTAACTATTGAATCCTTCTCCTTGATAACCTTAGTAGGGAAATGGTTTTTGTCTTTTCATGAGACCATGAGATCTTAAGTAGGTAGGAGGGGATTTAGAAGAGTAATGGGTATAATTTTTACAAGGTTCAAACCATAGAATGTGAAAGGAGATGTGGTGGTGAAGGGGGGTATTTATAAGGGAGAAGAGAGGTATTTTCTCATTATTTTATTCATTAGTTTATTATTTTGGATCAAGACTATGAATAGTTTTTGAAGTATCACTAAATATATTATTATAATATATGTGAGTTAAGAATTATGTTTCCTGCATATGTTGTGACTCATGTAATAATGTATCTGAATTGTAATGAATATATATCGAAAATTTCCAAATATTACAGTTCACCAATAATTCATGTATTTCGGAAAAATACGAAAACATTACACTTTATCATTTTTCGACATATAGAACTCAAAAAATGAACTCCATTTTATGAAAATAATTTATAGGTATGAGAGCTTAAATTTTTAATTAAAATCATCATTTACTTGGAAAATACGATTTTTAAAATTATAACTGATTTATAAAACTATTGAAAATTTTATTTAGGACTCAGAAACATATCTTATAATCATGAGATAACAAAATATAAATTTATTTAATAAAATTATGAAAATTATTATTATTTTAAATCATTATACTAATTATAAAATTCTAATTACAAATTTATGACTTACATAAATTTAAATAGTTAATTAATAATTTATAATACTTTAATTTATTTTAATTATGTTTTAATTATATTATATTACCATTTATAAGTTTCATAAATATTATTTATAATTTCATTGGTGTGTCTACAATTCGATTGGTTGATTTACTATTCATAATGGTTATATTATTATTTTGAAAGTCAAGTACATATTCCATTGGTATAGGTTCCTTAACATATAGAAATGCCCCATATACCATTCATTATTAATTTATAAAGTATGTATTTGTGTTATATATGTGATTTTATGTGATTTATAAAATTTAACATAATCATAAGAAGGAAATTTATATTGATAAAATTTTGGGACGTTACATTCTTATCCTATTATGAAATTTCACACCTGAAATTTCATTTTTAACATTCTATGATTAAAATAGCTGATGGTACTCCTCCTTCATCAGTTCCTCTGGTTCCCATCTTGCCATTTAATATTTATGGCTTCTCAATTGTACATTGACTAGTTGTGTAGTCTTGTTGAGTAGAAATTTATCTCTTTTGTCAAAGATCTTCACTAGAGTCTCCACATAATTTAGATAATCTTCCCACTATACCAAGTCTGAATTTTGTTTATGTGAGGGATTTGGTAAGTTCATTCTCAAGTGGGAAACATGGAATACATTTTCTACTTGATACATGGTATGTTGAAGTTACAGTTGATATGCCACAACTCCAAATCGATCAAGAATCATGAAGTGATCGATGTACCTAGGGGTTATCTTTACCTTCTTACTAAATCAGATGATCCTCTTCCAAGGAGATATACTGAGGAATAACATGTCCCCAACACCAAAATCTATGTCCCTTCATGAATTTTCTACATAGATCATCTATAAAATTCATATTTCCTTTATGTGCTGATGAATAGTTTTATCCTTTTCCATCATTTAATGGACCAATTTTGGTCCTAGCATCTTACATTCATCGACATCACCCCATCAACAAGGTTTTCAACACCATTTTCCATAATGGGATTTATATAGATCCATTTGGATTCTTGATTTGAAATTTTTGTTGTAAGAGAACTTCACTAGATGGAGATGTTGGTACCATAATCCTTTGAAGCCCATATATCATTCCCTCAACATGACTTTTATTTTATGAATAGTTTGTATAGATTGGAAATCTATTTGATGATGATAAGGAATACCGATGTTCATCTTTGTTTTTAGAGCATGTTGGGAACTTTTTTAGAACATGGGGGAAAATCTCAGATCTCAACAACATACAACCAACAGTTCTATGCCATGGAGAATTACAACTTCTATGATATATATTTGTGCATGTTTATTTAGTGAGAGGCACCCTCAAATTTCCATAAAGTAGTATGTATTTATATGACAATCCACAGTAACCCATATAAATTTTTTCCAAAACATGTCCTCAGAGATATGGTGACCAAGTACAAGTTGATGTTTTCTCATTTCCATGATTGTATGGGTAATGGTTGTATCGTCCCGTTATAATTTATTCTTTTAGACTTCACTTTCAGAAAAACTGGACCCTTTTATATGTATTCAATGATCTTCTTTTTCATATTATTCCACAAATTGTTCTCCTAGAGATATCCATACATCATTTTATTCCATGGGTGAATAGAGAATCATGCGATATGTGTGTAATTTAAAATATCCTTATTTATATATGGATAAGATGTTTCCCATAACCATTACACGAGCCTTATAACTCCTTCCTCATCAAATTTCAACTCTTATGATTTCATCTTTCACATATATTCTACCTTATTCTGAATTTCAATGTCATTTCTTTTAGAATCCTTAGGTTTCTCCCTAAACGAAAATTGAGAAATCATTTGATAAAAGATTGATTATTTTCCATCCTTTATTTGTCCCATGTCCATCCTTTTAAAATATATAAGGTCATAATAATTCTGAATTCGCATCATTGATAATGTTTCATGATCTTTTCTACTTAGATAATCTACCACTTTATTTTCCATACCACGATGGTAGTGGACTGTGCAGTCATAATTCGTGCTCACTTGTAACTATTTTCACTTGCACATATTTAACTCCTTTTATGTGAATATATATTTGAGGCTCAAATGATCAGTATAAATTTTACACCTCTTTGCATATTGATAATTACCCCTAGATTTTCAATGCAAATATCAGATCTTCAAACACCAAATCATGAATGGCATACATTTTCACATGAATTTTTAAAATCCTTGAGGTATAGTTTATCAATTTATCATTTTTCTTGATTAATAGTCCTATTCTCTTATGTGAAGTATTGATGTACACTACAAAGAGATACCCACTTGTTGGTAGTGTGGGCACTGGTGTAGTGGTAAGCCTTTTTTCTAACTCTTTAAATATATATTCACATTCAATAGACTATAAAAACATTTCTCCTTCCAAATTTAGCATGGTTAGTTGGGTTGAAAATCATGAAAAGTTGTTCAAAAATTGTTAGTAATACCCATATACACCAATGATGCTATGGATCACTGTTAAATATGTTGGCCAGGTCCACTCCTCAATTTTCATTATATTGGATGGGTCCACAAATATTATTTTTGGTGATTAGAAGTCCTAATAATGATACATCCCCTATCCATAACTCAAATTTACTCTACTATGAAATATGTATTCCCTTTTCAAATACTTTAGCAATGTATCCAAATTTTTCTCTTGTTCTTCCATTCTTTAGAGTATTTAAAAATGACATCAATAAATACTTCAAAAAAATTCAAGGTACTATATAAAGACTATATTCATTAATTCTAGTCATATTTCTAGAGAATTAGTGTGTCCATAGTGTATTACTTGGAACCCATAGTGCTCATACCTTATTCAAAAGGAAATCTTGGGAATATCTTCCTTCCTCCCCTTAAATTGGTGATATCCTGACCGAAGGTATACCTTAGTGAAATACCTGGCACCATGTAGTGGATGAATGTATCCATCAATCCCTGGAAGGGGATACTTTTTATTTATCTTGATTCTCTTGATCAAATTATAATCATTGTAGAGGCTCATTTATGCACACTTATTCTTGTTGAAGAGGAATGGTGCACCCCATTTTGAATCACTTAGGCATATAAAACCCTTTTCTAGATTCCATTGTAACTTCTTCATTAGTTCTTCCAAAAAAATGATGCACATTTTATATGTTGTATTTGATATAGGTAGATATACAAGAATAAGTTAAATTGAGATCTCATCCTCACTGTTTATTGGAAGACAAGGATATTTTTTAGGGAACACATTAATGTATTCCCTTATAATAGATTTATCATCGATCATGATTCTCACCTACATATCAATCATTTTATCATGATATCATTACTCATAAAGAAAACATGTCCACACTTGTGATTAAGATTCTGAAAGAGATTCATCCTCTTCCTTACATTTACTATCCCGGCCTATCCCCCAATGCCCGTGATGTGACTACCATAATCTTACCTCCCGATGTCCATGGGATGGAGACTAGCGCTGAAGGAATTATCATGAATATGGGAGGGATTTTCCTGATTACATGTACAGACACACAATGACATCCCCAACCCACATTGATTAAAGTTAAATAAGCATGACACTATGACATCCAATGAGAGTAACCGTACAAAACTGGAAGTAAATGATCCAGAATACAAGACCAACAAAGACAAGTAAAAACTTCTAAAGTCCATTTGTGGTAAATGATACCAAATGTGTATGTTAATGGGGACTCCGAATTAAGTTGTAGATGTATGTATTTTCTATTAGATCACATTGGGAACCTCCTAGTCCTAGACCACCATGGTCTCTATCAAATCATTTTTCATCTTCGTAAGACATGACACGTGCGGGAACATCCCGTGCAAGGGTTAGTAACAAAATAGATTGTATGGAACCCAAAACAAAAACTTAATACCACAAAAGAATACTACACATGGGAATAGTTAGCTCATGAAGGTATAATATAAATATAGAAAAGCAAGATTAATAGTCATAACACATAACACCTTGCACTATGGAGGCCCACATCCATGATGTGTGATTAGTTATATTGGTTCCTCTAGTCCCACTAATAAATTAGCTATATTGGGTCCCCTAGACCTGATCGTCTCTTTGGCTATATGGGTTACCAAAACCCGTTCCTCTCCATGGCCTACTAGGTCACCTATACCCACTCCTCTTATTGGCCTGCTGGGTCACCTAGACCTGATCATATTATTGGAATATTTGGTCACCAAGTCCCAATCATCTCCTTGTCCTAATAAGACACCTAGACCCACTTGTCTCCTTGTCCTTCTCCATCACTTAGACCCACTCTTCTTCTTGGCCTCCTCGATCTCTGTGACCGGCTCAACATAGTATTCCTGTAACATTTTAGCCAAAGGATCCCCACTCGTAGAGTTCTTGATTATAGGAGATTCTACTCCTAAATTCAAAAGTCATATATCAACATCCATGGAAGACCACATAGTGATACAATAAGGACTTATTTTCATGAGGGCCACAACGTTGCAAACGTCTTTTCAGTCTGACGTACATTTTGAAGGTTATGAGCCTTTTAGTGAAAATGATCTGGTTGGGTCTGCACCCATCATGACGTGACTGGAATGAACCGACCTAGTTTGGCCAACCCGATGGTGTCTGGGTGGACCCTATTGGGTTTGGGCCGACTTGGTCCAGCCTGGCCCTGGGGCAGGCTTGATCCGTCCCATAAGGACATGGGTCTAACCCGTCGGGCCTCCCAGTGGTCCAGTCCCACTCCTCCATCCCAATCCACACTGGGGGGGCCAGTTTTTATTCAACCGGTCCTCCCAATGGCATGTTTTTCACATTGGTTGATCCCGCGATGGCGGGCTGGTTTTGTACAGCACAGACACGACAATCATGGGTCTTCTATCCTAACGCACCTCCCAACCGGCGCCACTATTCCACCCTTCCATAGCTCGCATGTCCGCGATCGCCACTACATTGGCACACCACCACCTGCACTCGGCCACCACCACCAACCACCACCTGTGGGTTGATCCATATGCCACTAGACTCACTCCAGTTTTCCATTTTTTGATCTAGAAACTTTACTATGAGCCTCTGGTCTCCACCTCCACTACCAGGTGATCCAAGATTTCTAGTTCACGGCCTGGGGGTCCACCCACATTCAGAACCTCCCTGTAAGAGTCTGATCTGACCATGGGGGGGGGGGGGGGTGTTGTCAGTGAAGAACTCAAGAGGGAGTGGAGATCTCAATGACCTCCCAAAGGCAACAAACATCAACCTTATATTTTTTTGCCTTTGTTCATTGCGTTATAATAAAAAATTGGAGATGTTCAAAATATCAATACAATAATAATCCCATCATTAATACCTGCATGCAGATCCCCATTCCCGTATAGTCAACTATTCCATGGGTTAATCTGTTAGAGGACTGACCTATGTTCATCATTTAGAAACAATAATGGCGGAAGGGAGACCATAGAGAAATCAAAACCCATTATCTTGAAAATAGGATTGATATTTGGAAGGAATTATTTATTGATGGTGTTCCATCCGTGGGTGTCCTCTATCCACCACTGTGGGTGAGATATCTCGAAGAGGATGGGGGAGTTCTCGATGTCGTTGGTGAATCATCATTCCTCACCATTCTTCACTCACCAATGCAAGTCCAATATAGGATTAATGAAATTTACAAACGATCCAAATATCTTGTATCCCTGTTAATTTATTAATTGACGAAACACATTTCTTTGTTTATATTATGATCAGTCATAGATTCATTATGATGTTTCAATTATAAAATGAAATAGACCTTCTATTACAGTTCAGTTTCAATGTTGCTAGAAAATTTTATTAATTAAACGAAATAATCTTTTTGAAGTTTCGTCATAGTGAAGAAAAATTTATCAAAATAAACATTCTTAAGTTTATTTTATTTTTCATTAAAATGATCAAAAATTAACTTTTTCCATCAACCCGTGATAGTCGAGGTTAGGTCCTTTCATAGGTAGTTTCTTCATTCTAGACACCAACATACAGTCATATTTTTAATCTATGAACTTGTTTAGATGCTTCATAAATTTCATACAATTAGTACTTTAAATAAAATTAATTAAATTTCAATCATTTTTTTAGGGATCATAGGGCATTAGAATAACATTTCGTCTCAGTAACTAGTCCTGAAAAAATATCATATATTTTTCAAATAATCCAAATAATATTCCTAAGAAATTACATTCTCCCCATGTTAAGGCCTTATGTCCTCAAAATCCAAAAATGGGATAAGCAAAAAAGGGGATACTGTGAATTAATCTGAGCCTCCTACACGCATGTTTTCTTTTGGATATTCCAATGGTTCCACCGAACACAAAACAAAGGAACTGACCACACATGGAGGACCCAATCATGCTGATCCCCAATCTCCATTGGGATCTCTGTAAACATTACCCCATCATCAATGTCCTGGTTGAAAAGTTGATGACGTTCCATGGATCATGCATAAACCTCCTCAGCTGTGAGAAATGAATGATGTCATACACCCAATGCATTTGTGGAGGAATAGTTAGGTAGTTTTCAACCTCTCCAACTTTGTTCAGAATCTATAAAGGGAAAATGAATCTATCATAAATCTTACCACCCCAGCCAAATCTCTACAATCCTCATCAAAGTGAGACCTGAAGGTACACATGGTCTTCCCCTTGAACTATAAGGTTCTGTGTCTCATATCATCATATGAATTCTATTTGTTCTTTGCATTCTTCTTCAACTCTTGGATGATCTACACCTTCTTGGTGGATGCCCATACTAACTCAGGACCCATGAGTGCTAACTACCTAGTGTCTTTCCAGTATAACAGTGATCTTCATGGTCACCCATATAATGATTCGAATAATTCCATAAAAAGAGGGGAGTGGTAGATATTTTTGTACACAAACTCCACCCATGATAGGTGATCCTACAAACTATGACCGAAGTCCAAGACACAAGCATTAAGCATGTACTCTAAAACTTGTATAGTCCTGTAACGACCCAAAGATTCATTAATGTAAATCCATCTTGATATAATTAAATGTCTCTTTATGTTTATATAAAATGTCATATTCTTTGGTTTTATGTTAAGAATTTTGATTGTGGCTAATATAGCCGTTGAACAGTAATCACATGAATAGCATAAATATAGGACTTTAATAAATCCAATTTACTCAGACAAAGTAAGTGATTACCTCATCCAGTAGAATTGCCCCATACGAAACCCGTTTGTCGGAGCTCGGAAAAGAGGTGGCGTCTTTGTGATTCACCCTTGACCAAGCCCAAGTTGAGCTTCATCATGTAAAGCTCGAACATGACCGTCTACGGGAAAAGTTGAAGTTGATTGAAATTACCACTCGAGCGATGTTATCCGAGCAACCCCAAGAGTCTATCACCATCGCACACATTACCCTTAGGTCTTATGCTGCTGTTTTAAGGGGTTATGTAACAAATAAGTAGTACTATGTAATGTACATTATTTTTGTATATAATAATGAATATAATTTCTAGTCATTTTTGATACATTGTAAATATTTTTTAAAGTACAAATGGTGTTTTTAGTTATTATTTAATTAAGAAATCTATATCATTAAATTAAGAGATTTTTGAATTAAATAATATTTTAATAATATAATAATATTATTATTAAATTAATTTTTTATTAAATATAAATGATCTTATAATTTTATGAATGCAATTAAATTTTTTTATTAAGGTTTGAAAGCCATTTATGACAAAACACATGAATTTTCAATAAATGTCAGTTTTTATTTTAAAAGTAAAAATTAACATATTTAGAAAAAAAATTTAGATAAAATAAATGTCATTTTTGGAATCAGGACGTCGAAATTATCCAACGGTGAATTTGTCATAATTATCTGAGATAGCCAAATTTTTGGGTAAAAATTAAATACTGTTTAAATATATAATTTGTTTTTTGACATCATAATGACTCAATGGGGATGTAATAAAATAAAATAATCCTTAATTTCGGCAAATATATGTTTTATCATAAAAATAATTTGATTTTGGGTTTGTTTTACTTACTTTTTGAAACATTAATGGACCCCTCAAGACATATTCAACACTTTGCCTTTTTAAATTATTTTCCATGGGAGTGTGACTCACCACCACATAAGCAACCTCATTATTTTAAGAAGTTCGGACCTTGGCATTATAAAATAATGTTTTCCTCTTTCCATTTCCAAAACCCATGGGCAATAACCATGGGATGGGGTGTGTTTTGGATTAATTTAATATAAGGGGTCTCAAACCTAAATAATAAAGAATTATCTCACCTTTCCTATATAAACCCACCAAAGCTCCCACTTCCTCCTCCCTAAAATCCCTTGGAGTTCGTCCAAACACTGCCCTACTCTCTCTAGAATCCTCCCAAGGTGCCCCAAGCTCCAAATAAGCCTCTCAGAAGCCTCTCTCTAGCAATTGGAAGCACACATCCAAGTAAGGGTTTTTTCTTCCTTTATCTTTTTTGTCCATTTTTAATTAAGTTGTTTTTTCCTTTTAATTTCAATTATGAATGTCGGGGTATAGTTTAACACCTCCCTCATAAAGCCCTATTTATGTTTGAATGATGTGAGACCCCTTTATCTCTCATTAAATTCATCCCAGGTACACCCGTTACTATGCTGAAATTCTGAAAGGAACTTCTCTCTCCTCTTTTACTTTGAAGAACTACTTTTGTATCATGAATCTAAATTCCATTAGAATTTTTGGTACATGTATCTATATGACCTCCTTACTTTCCATTACATGTAAATATTATGAAGAACCCCTTTATCTCTCATCAACCATTTTTATGAATTCTTATGTCACGCCGTTACGCTGCCGAAATCGTACCGATTTTCTAAGCCAATGTCATTGTGTAGTGAATACCATGCCCATTTATCCATAAAGGGTATTCACCTTTATTCACATTTACTTATTGATTATAATTTTTTATGTATGAATTAAACATTCCTTTACCATGTAATAAATGATTATGTTTTATGAATCCATGTTTTATGATCCATGTGGTACACTTTTGCATGAAATGAAATGTTTAAGAAGGGTGCACCCTCATAGCGCTCCAATGCATTGGGTAAAGTATAGTATCATGATATGTCATGTGAAATGAGTGTTCACTCATTATAATTCAAGTGAAACGAGGGTTTACTCATGATTCTTGTGCAATGAGGATTTACTCATGCTCTATGTGCAATGATCCTTGGCTCATGCTAATTCCATGTTAAATGATGTTTCCACATTTCCATGTTATGATTATCATGATTTGTCGTGCCTTTATGTTCATGTATTTATTATTCTCTATTGATATTCCTATTGTCTAACATGTATTTTACTCCTCATGTTATTCCATGGGTACTCCCTTACTGGGATTTATAGCTCACCCTTTTCTTATGCATGTCCTCAGGTTATCCCATGCAATGCTAAGAACAAGGGAATGTAGTGGTCATATAAAGGAAGTTTTCAATATAGATGTTGTATTTCATGTTCTATGTTTTTATGTAATGATCCTAATCCCCAAATACACTAAACCTCTCGATCTTCTTTGTTGTATCAAGTGAAGTTTTATACAATAAATCATGTTTATGTTTGTAATAAAAGCAGGGTTGTCATAGTTGGTATCAAAGGGTTGGTTTAGTTATTTTTGGGATTAGGAAACCCTTGTAAAGCCTTAGATACAAGACAATGTATAATAAAAACATCCCTAAGTTTCAGTAAATACTAAGTAAGTGGTTTATCAAAAAAATACATCCCTATCTGGATACGTGCAGGTAGAGGCGGCTCTGGCACAGATGTATCCTAGGGGTAAATCCCGAAAACACTGCATTGAGCTAAACTCAAACGGGAACTGGTACACGACAATGGGCCTTGCTATACTCTTCGTTACGACACTCCTGGGGGATATGTTTTGATAAATTCACAAACTTATTATGAACCCTTATTAAGGGAACTAAAAAAATGCACCTAAGAATATATGTTAGAAAGTAGATCATGAAAAGCCTAGATTGAAGCCTATAGACTCATGAGTTAAGGAAATGAAAGTTTATTTATAAGTCATCAACTTTTGTCCTTGGATTACCCTTTCTGT
The DNA here is from genome assembly GCA_963277665.1 of Viscum album. Lineage (NCBI taxonomy): Eukaryota > Viridiplantae > Streptophyta > Magnoliopsida > Santalales > Viscaceae > Viscum > Viscum album. The sequence goes on along the minus strand of OY728146.1, from coordinate 2,030,917,282 downwards.
GTTACCCCTAACTATCCTTTTATTCTAGCCAATAGACGGTAATAGGAGGACTCGAGCTAACAACTGTTGTGAAGATCAGTGTGATGATTGTACTAATGAGATGCCAAATCCAATGGGAGCGGGAATTGTGGACTTTGTCATGCTTCTCTCTTAGATAAATCAAGTTTTTAATATAAACACGGGTCAAGCGGAACGTTCAAACCCCCCTAAGAAAGAAGAAGTCTCTATCGAGAGCTTTATGATATAAAGGCCTCCTACTTTTAGTGGATCATCTGATACCACGATCGCTGAACAATGGATCAAATCCATTGAAAAGATATTCTCCATCCTCCAATGTTCTGAACAAGAGAAGTTTATCCTAGCAGCTTATCGTATGGAGGGTGAAGCTGATCAATGGTGGACGTTGATAAAAAAATACGATGCCTGAGGAGGAGATCGAGGCGTTAGAATGGAAGGATTTCCTAAAGCTGTTTTTTCAATAAATATTTTCTGTGCACCCTCCAGCTTAAGATGGAAAGGGACTTCCTTTACCTCAAGAAAAAAGATGAAGAATATGTTGGAGTGTATGAGGCAAACTTCACAAGGCTTGCACGATACGCTTCCGACTTTGTCGTTACCCCAGAATGCAAAGTTGAACGCTTCTTTGGTGGGTAGAATCCTAGCCTACGGAAAGCATTAGCGATCCGTGACTTCAACAGCTCTGAGAATATTGTCCGATGTTCCCTCAAAGTTGAAATGGAGATCGGGGAATCACAGGGGTATCATTGGGACAAGAAGCATAAGGTGGACTTCAATGCTGGTAGTCCGATGGATAAATCCAATGGAGGTAAGAAGATCCAACACCCCACTTGCCAAAAGTGAGGAAAGAAGCACCCTGGAAATTTCCTTAAGGGGACAAGAAAATGCTTCAGGTGTGAAAGGGAAGGGCACCTAGCTATTAACTGTCGGCAAGAAAGACCCATAGCTGCAATAGAGGAGAGGAACGCTCCGTTCGAACCTCAACGTGTTGTTCAATGCTACAAATGAAAAGAACCTGGACATTTTTCAAATCAGTGCCCTAATCCAAGGGTTTTCGGAGGTGACCAACAACCTCAAAGGCAGAAAGGAAGAGCTTTTACCATCACTTCTGCCGAAGTGAACCCCGACAACGAAGTGGTGACAGGTACACTAGTTATTCATTAAAGAATAGTGAACATACTTTTTGATTCAGGTTTTACACATTCTTTTATATCTCAAAAGTTTAGTAGAACAATCCCAACACCACCACAAATCAGGGATGTAAAGATGTCGGTGAATACGGAAAATGGGGCAATCATTGCATCCCATGAATATAAGTCCTCCCCTATTATAATATATGGATTTAATTTCCCGGAAAACCTCGTCATACTCTCTCTGGTGTAATTTGATTCAATTCTTGGCATGGATTGGATTTCCTTATATAGAGCCAACATAAATTTTCGGGAGAGGGAAATCACACTCCATGTGGAGAATCGACCCCCGATTCATTACAAGTGTCAGGAGGAAGATGAATCACCTTTAGATCCATCATCTCAATCATTAATATTACTACCTTATGAGAATGTGTACATGGCTCAGATGATTGAGTCCAAGGAAGAAACCATCGATGAAGAAATGCCTATTATGAGGGAATTCGTTGAAGTGTTTCCCGAGGAACTGCATGGTCTTCCTCCAAGAATAAATTTTGAGTTCTCAATTGAACTTATACCTGGGGCGCTACCAATATCCAAGACTCCGTATATAATGGCTGTTGTAGAGCTTGAAGATCTGAAGAAACAACTACAGGAGAATCTGGATAAAGGGTTTATACGCCCAAGTGCTTCACCATGGGGAGCACCAGTCCTCTTCGTCAAGAAGAATGATGGGTCAATGAGGCTTTGCATCGATAATCGTGAACTTAACAAAATCCAGATAAAGAACAAGTATCTTCTCCCAAGAATCAATGACTTGTTTCATCAGCTGTGTGGAGCACAATACTTCTTCAAGGTGGACTTGCGGTCGGGATATTATAAAGTAAGGGTGAAGAAGGAAGATGTCCCCAAGACTGCTTTTCGTACAAGATACGGGCACTATGAATTCATAGTAATGACTTTCAGACTCACCAATTCTCCAGAAATATTCATGAAATTGATGAATAGAGTCTTTAGAGATTACCTTGAAAAATTTGTGGTAGTCATTATAGATGATATTATAATATACTCCAAAACCAAGGAGGATCATGAGGAGCATTTCAAAACTGTACTAGAGACTTTGCGCAAAGAGAATCTCTATGAAAAGCACTGCAAGTGTGAGTTCTGGTTGAAGTAAGTCTCATTCTTGGGCCATATCATCATAAAAAATGGGATATCTGTGGACCCCTCCAAAACAGATGCAATTGAGGGTTTTCCGAAAATAACATCGGTAACGGATATCAGTAGCTTCTTGGGGTTAGCTGGATATTATCGACGATTTGTGAGAAATTTATCATGATTGTCCAACCCTCTTACCAAGATAACTCGAAAGGGATTAAAGTTTGCTTGGAGTGATGAATGCGAAGAAAGATTCATGGAGTTGAAAAGGAGGCTTATCATTGTGCCCGTGCTCACATTACCCACAAGTGAGGAACTTTTTTGTTGTATTTAGTGATGCTTCGAAGAAGGGATTAGGCTGTGTGCTGATGCAGAATGATAAAGTAATATCCTATGACTCAAAGAAGTTGAAAATACATGATCAAAACTATCCAACGCATGATCTCGAGTTGGCGGCTATGATCTTTGCCTTGAAAATATGGCGGCATTATCTCTATGGAGAGAAATGTGAGATATATACTGACCACAAGAGTCTTAAATATATACTCACACAGAAAGAGCTTAATATGCACTAGAGAAGATGGATAAAGCTCATCAAGGATTATGACTGTTCAATACATTACCACCCTGGGAAAGCGAACAAGGTGGCAGATTCCCTAAGTATAAAGGACCCAACAATTCTATCAATGATGATAATTGAGAAGGATCCAATCTTCATGGACTTGATGAAGATGGACATGGGAATCATAAAGAAGGGAACATAATCAATCCTTTCACAAATCATTTCTCAACCATCTCTTTTGGAAAGGTTAAAGGATGCTCAAAAGGATGACGTAGGAATTCAGGAAAAAGTGGAAGCTATCATAAAAGGGAAATCCTTGGAGTTTAATGTTAATGAAGAAGGAATTGTGCGGTTTGGGAAAAGAATATGTGTTATATCAAGTCCGAAGCTGAAAAAGGAACTTTTGGATGATGAACATTGTTCAAATTTCTCTATTCACCCAGGGAGCACAAATATGTATCGAGATCTCCAAGAAAACTTTTGGTGGGATAATATGAAGAAGGAGATTGCTGAATATATATCAAAGTGCCTGGTGTGTCATCAAGTGAAGGCAGAGATGCCAAATTATAAGGGGATGATGCAACCATTGCCCATACCAGAATAGAAATGGGAGAAAGTCACCATGTACTTTTTCACTAGACATCCTAGGACATACAAAGGCAACAATGTAATTTGGGTTGTTGTAGATCATCTTACAAAGACTGCACACTTCATTGCTATTCAGGAGGATTTCTCTTTGGATCAACTGGCACAGATATATATTAGGGAAGTGGTTAGGTTGAATGGAGTAGCACTATCTATTGTGTCTGACTGAGATCCATGATTCACCTCTATGTTTTGGAAGAGTCTTCAACATGATCTAAATAATAAACTGAACTTCAGTACGACCTATCATTCTCAAACTGATGGCCAATCCGAGCGGACTATCCAAACACTTGAGGAAATGTTGAGAGCATGCTCAATGGACTTTAAAGGAGGATGGGATCAACATCTTCCTCTGGTTGAGCTCTCTTATAACAATAGTTTCCACTCGAGCATCCAAATGGCACCATATGAAGCCCTGTATGGGAAAAGGAGCAGAACACCATCATGTTGGGATGAGGTCGGTGAACGTAGGCTGCTTGGAAAAGAAATGGTCGAGGAAATGGTGGAGAAGGTAAAAACCATTCAGTAGCATGTCAAGGCAGTCCAAAGTCGACAAAAGAGTTATGCAGATAATCGTCGATGAGACCTTGAGTTAAAGTTGGAGACATGGTGTTTCTATGCATTTCTCCGTGGAATAAGGTCATGAGGTTTGGAAAGAAAGGGAAGTTAAGTCCAAGGTACATCGGCCCCTTCAATATTCTTGATCGTGTCGGGGCTGTGGCCTATCGACTAGAAATTCCACCTTCCATGGCCAAAGTAAATGATGTCTTTCATGTATCCCACATAATGAAGTACATACCAGACCCTTCACATGTACTCTCTTCCGAGGTGGTACAATTGGAAGATAATCTTTCTTATGAGGAGCAACCAGTGACGATCTTAGATCGTAGAGAAAAAGTTCTACGAAAGAAGTCAATGCCCCTCGTCAAGGTGTTGTGGGGAAAACACAAGTTTGAAGAAGCAACATGGGAGTCGGAGGATATGATGAAGCTGAGTTACCCACATTTGTTTTAGTGTGGGAAACGGAAAATTTCGATGGCGAAATTTCTTAAGGGGGGAATATTGTAACGACCCAATGTTTCATTAATGGTAATCCCTCTTGATCTAATTAAATGTCTCTTTATGTTTATATAATATGTCAACTTCTTTGGTTTTATGTTATGAATTTTGATCGTTGCTAATATAGCTGTTGAACAGTAATCACATGAATAACATAAATATAGGACTTTAACAAATCCAATTTACTCAGACAAAGGAAGCGATGGACTCATCCAGTAGAATTTCCCCATACGAAACCCATTTTTCAGAGCTCGGAAAAGAGGTGGCATCTTTGGGCTTCGCCCTTGACCAAGCCCAAGATGAGCTTCATCATGCCAAGCTCGAACGTGAACGTCTACGGAAAAAGTGGATGTTGATTGAAATTACCACTCGAGCGATGTTATCTGAGCCACCCCAAGAGTCTGTCACCATCGCACACCTTACCCTTAGGTCTTATGCGGATGTTTTAAGGGGGTATGTAACAAATAATTAGTAATATGTTCATGTACATTATTTTTGTATATAATAATGAATATAATTTCTAGTCATTTTTGATACATTGTAAATAGTTTTTAAAGTACAAATGGTGTTTTTAGTTATTATTTAATTGAGAAATCTATTTTATTAAATTAAGGGATTTTCAAATTAAATAATACTGTAATAAAATAATAATAATATTATTAAATTAATTTATTATTAAATATAAATGATCTTATAATTTTATGAATGCAATTAAAATTTTTTATAAAGGTTTGAAAGCCATTTTTGTCAAAACTCGTGAATTTTTGATAAATGTCGGTTTTTATTTTAAAATTGAAAATTAACATTATTAGAAATTTTTTTAGATAAAATAAATGCCATTTCTTGAATAAGGACGTCGAAATTATCCAACGGTGAATTTTTCATAATATTCTGAGACAGTCAAATTTTTGGGTAAAAATTAAATACTGTTTAAATATATAATGTGTTTTCTGACATCATAATGACCCAATGGTTATGTAATAAAATTCCATAATCCTTATGTTCGGCCAATATGTGTTTTATCATTAAATTAATTTGATTTTGGGTTTATTTGACTTACTTTTTAAAGCATTAATGGACCCCTCAAGACATATTCAACACTTTGCCTTTTTAAATTCATTTCCATGGGAGTGTGACTCACCTCCACATAAGCAAACTCATTATTTTAAGAAGTTCGGACCTTGGACTTATAAAATAATGTTTTCCTCTTCCCTTTTCCATAAACAATGGGCAAAAACCATGGGATGGTTCGTTGTTTGGATTAATTTAATATAAGGGGTCCCAAACCTAAATAATAAAGAATTCTCTCACCTTTACTATATAAACCCACCCAAGCTCCCAATTCCTCCTCACTAAAATCCCTTGGAGTCTATCCAACCTCTTCCCTACTCTCTCTATAATCCTCCCAAGGTTCCCCAAGCTCCCCATAATCCTCTCACAAGCCTCTCTCTGGCCTTTGGAAGCACACTTCCAAGTAAGGGTTTTTTCTTCCTTTATCTATTTTGTCCATTTTTCTTTAGGTTGTTTTTCCCTTATAATTTCAATTATGAATGTTGGGGTATGGTTTCACACCTCCCTCATACTTCCCTATTTATGTTATAATGATTGGATACCCCTTTCTCTCTATGTAAATGCCTCCCATGTACACCCGTTACTATGCTGAAATTCCGAAAGGAACTTCTCTCTCCTCTTTTACATTCAAGCAATACTTTTGTATCATGAATCTAAATTCCATTACAATTGTTGGGACATGTATCTATATGACCTCCTAACTTTACATTACATGTAAATATTATGAGGAACCCTTTTCTATGTCATCAACAATTTTTATGAATTCTTATCTCACGCCGTTACGCTGCCGAAATCGAACCGATTTTCTAAGCCAATGTCATTGTGTAGTGAATACCATGCCCTTTTATCCATCAAGGGTATTCAACTTTATGCACATTTACTTATTGATTATAAATTTTCATGTATGAATTCCACATTCCTTTATCGTGGAATAAATGATTATGTTTTATGAATCCATGTTTTATGATCCATGTGGCACACTTATGCATGAAATGAAATGTTTAAGAAGGGTGTGCCCTTATAGCGCTCCAATGCATTGGTAAAGTATAGAATCATGATACATCATGTGCAATGAGTGTTGAATCATGATAATTCAAGTTCAATGATGGTTTACTCATGCTTCATGTGAAATGATAATTTTCTCATTCTCTATGATCAATGTGCCTTGGCTCATGATAATTCCATGTTAAGTGATGCCGCCACATTTCCATGTTATGATTATCATGCTTTATCATGCCTTTATGTTCATTTTTTTCTTATACTCTATTGATATGACTATTGTCTAACATGTAATTTACTCCTCATTTTATTCCATGTGTACACCCTTACTGGGCTTTATAGCTCACCCTTTTCTTATGCATGTCCTCAGGTTATCTCATGCAATGTTAAGAATGAGGGAATGTAGTGGTCATGTAAAGGATGTTTTCAATAAAGATGTTGTATTTCATGTTCTATGTTTTTATGTAATGATCCTAATACCCAAAGACACTAAACCTCTCAATCTTATTTGTTGTATCAAGTGTATTTTTATGTAATAAATCATGTTTAAGTTTGTAATAAAAGCAGGGTTGTCATAACTCCTCTCCTTAAGACCATCCATTTGGAGATGAAATACCATGATAAAACCCAGCTGAGTCATGAACACCTCTTTCAATCCATTCCGCATCTGTGATGGGAAGTGAGCATTATGGTTTGTCATGATTGTCGAAGGAACCCCATGATGCCTCAATATATTATAAACGTAGAGGCATCACAATGTCTCTTTGAAACCCTACTACTGGATTGGTAAAAAGTGGGATGACATAGTGAGTTAGCTCATGATCACCTAGATTATATCACACTCCATTGACGTGCATGGTAAACCTATCACAAAGTCCATCGATATACCATCACTCTTCTACTCTGGCACCTCATGTTTCTGAGCCATTCTAGTTCAATCCCAATGCTCTACCTTTATTTACTAAAATGTGAGGCACTGAGAAATGAACTCTGATATTGAATTCTTCATCCTGACCACCAGTACTAATGCCATAGATCATGGTACATCTTCGTCACTCTTGGATGCACTACCAAGGGGGAGGTGTGGAACTTCCTCAGAATCTCTACATGCAATGCCACGGGTACCACAGTTCCCCATTTGAAAATAATGACATGCTCTGCACCTATCGAATATAAATGTGGGGCTTTCCCTGTTGATGTCTGAGCATGTCGGGTCTCACAGTTGACATCCCCACGCTCTATCTTCTTAACTCACTAAAAGAGTTGGGGAGTAAAAAATGATGACTAAATATAGGCTTCCAAATCTCCATCCATGAAGGATATCTACATCATGGATAATTTCTCTGATACCTCACCCATCAACTACAACTCGATTCTTCTGTTGAGCATGCCAGTCATCACGTTCCCCTTCCCATGTGTATAAACATTCTCGAAGTCTTGATCATAGAGGAACTCTATCCACCACTACTACCTCATTTTTAGTTCCTTTTAAGAGAGGATACATCAAATACTTTCATGTTCATAGTAAATGATAAACTGTTCACCCATAAAGTAGTGTCACCACATCTTCAAAGTGAAGACCACTGCTGCTCGTTCAAGATCCTAGTTCAAATAGTTTTTCTCATTTTTTCTCAACTTTCACGAACCATAGGCATTCACCGCATGACTCTACATAAAGAAAAAAACCTAGTCTGGTCCCTGAGGTATCATAGAATAGTACATCTACAATTCTATCCTAAAAAAACACATGATATGGGCACTCATCAACCTTCACCTCAACTCTAGGAATCTCTGCTAGCACTTCTTCATCCACACAAAGAGATTTCCATTTCTTTTCAATGCTTATAAGGGTTCAACTACCACAAAAAAGTCGGGCATGAACCTATGATAGTACCCTTCCAAGACCAAGAAACTCCTCACCTTAGTCACAGTCCTAGGTGGATCACTAAAAAGAACCACCTATATCTCAGCCAGATCTACAACAACCCCAACCTCTGAAATGACATGTTTGAGAAAGTGGACCTCCCAAATATAAAACTAAAACATAAAGAGATTAATATAAATATAGTGCTATCAAAGCTTTTCCAGGACTATCCGTAGGTGTGTCACATGATCCTCCTTAGACATCGAGTACACTTGGATATCATCAATGAAGACCACAATGAATCAGTCATAGTAGGGTTGGATGATTCAGTTCACAAGTCCCATGGACAATGCTGGGAATTTGGCCACGTTGAATGGCATCACCAAGAAATCATAGTGTCCATTCCTCTATTTGAAAGATTTATTTAGTGAATCCACATTCCATAAATGAAGATTATTTTTTCCATAACTGAGGTCTATCTTCGAGAACCACTTCTCTCCCTTCATCTAGTTGAAGAGGTAATTGATTCTCGGAAGATGATATTATTTCATTACGGTCACCTAATTCAGTTATTGATTGTCCACACATAGCCTCAAACTCATCTATTCTATCTTGAGAAACCAAATTGGGGTCACCCAAGGCAAAACACTGGCCATGAAAATTCCCTTCCTCTGTAGGTCCTCAATTTATTCCCTCAACTCACAATGCTCTATATGATCCATCCGATATTCTAGTGTGGATATCGATGTCATCCTACAGTACAACTCAATGTAGAGGTAAACCTCTCTATGGTGAAGTAATCCCAGAACACCCTCAGGGAAGATATTCTTGTACTCATCCACCATTGTAAGAAACATGAGGCTCCTCTTGGCCACTACACTTAGATTATGGTTATCCAACTAGTGTGTGATTGGCTGCGCAATCCTCCTAGAAATTTTTTCACATTCTAAGATCGTTCCCCTTTTCCAGTAAAGGAAAACATAGTCCCATATCCACAGAAACACAACATTCTATTCCAAAAATAGTTAATTTGAGCATGGAATGTGCATATACAGTCCCTAACCATAATGATATCTAAGTCGTTAATTCCACTACTAGGAGATCCCAACCAAATATCTCACCTCCATGTGTAAGATCTCACTGTCAAAACCAGTGTGTGATCATCGACTCGCCTCCTGTCGGAGTCTCTAATCGTAAAGATCAATCCAACGACTCCATAGAAATCCCTGAGATCTAATAAAGGTCCATGAAATGGAAAGAGTGACGAGAACCTATTTCAAAAATAACTATTTCTAGTGTGGATAAGACACATATAATACCACTAATCATCTCTCAAGTGCTTGGGTCATAAGCCTCTCCTGCTTTAAGCTGGACTCGCCCCTATCCACCAGCTCCTGAAGCCTATGGTGGACCACCTGGGGGGTGGTGATAGTAGTTCCTTGGACCTCCGACCACTACCTACCACTCTTCTTGCTCCCCTACCACATCTACATCCCTACAGACCACACTGATTGACCCTTTATCTCTACTATGACGGTCCCTCGACTGTCCACTAATCATCTTCATGACAAGTTGAGATGTTAGGAGCTCTGTGTCCCTGACCACTAAACGAGTAGGACACCCTACTCCTCTACTTACTCCCTATCCCATTGTTTCCTCATACCTCTGACCCTATGTCCTGGGATCATCCCCTAAAAGGCTTGACCTGATTGGGTCTCTACGTCAGCTGTCGGCTACCCACTATAAAGGTATCTGCCACCTGGTGTCTACTAGTAGCTCTTAATGCCAGAAAGTTATCTTCTAGGAAGCTCTCCACGAGTAGATATATCTATAGCACCCAGTCTGAGTGGGGATTCTAATTGATATCATGGATACCCTGATCTCCTGGTGTATTCCCAAATCAAAAGCATGAGCCCGAATGAACGAGTCTCACACAATGTTTGTAGAGTAGTGAGAAAGCTTGAGGAACCTCGCTAAGTAACATTATAATATCATTCTATGATACTAAAGATGCAGTAGCTCATATATACATACAAATCATAACATCATAGGGAAGTACTCCTCTCTAATGAGGAGCTTGAGAATTTTTTAGGAGAGGGTCACCTCATCATACGTCTGGATCATCAAGCTCCACCATCTCCCCATCTAACCCTGAATAAGGCTCGCGGCTAAGATCACTATCCGGAAGAGTGGTATCTTTACTAGAAAAGAGACATGTGTGACAACATCAAGATAATCCTCAGAAAAATGGGGTTCAGTCTCACCCATGAACCCAGAAGTCCTCTCCCTCTGGAATTTGTGTAAGGCACTTAGCCTGCATGCGTCTTCTATCAGTATGACTGGTAGGAGTTGTTAGTCAATGTGTAGTGGAAGTATTGGTGCACCACCCAATATGGATAAGTCCGGTACTGGTCTCTAAGATTACACCAAATCACTAGGCATACTGTCCTCATGGTCACGCATTATGATCCTGGAAGGCAATATGAATGTAAAAATCCTGAAATAGATCATGATGAACAACAGTCAATTGATTAGACCTCGGGTGATGAATTGAACTCAAGAGTAACATTAGAACACTCTCAATTCATATATGATTCATGAATCTAGTGCTTTCATGTACCAGGTCGAAAAATCATAATTCAGGTTCCCTATGTATGGATATGCTGACCATCACACAAACACTAGACTCCCTGAGTCTAAAGGTCGAACTCAAAACATTCAACACTGTTTCCCCAAAACAAAACCATTGTCTCCAGGTCTATACAGGTGAACTGACTCCCTCTATAACTGTAACACCCTATGAATTTATGAGAAATATTTTCTTTAATGTCTTATGTTATATGAAACACCATGGGAATTTTTCACTACACACAACACTGGCTTGGATTGCGTTACATGCAAGAGCAACCTTCCTCGATAGCTTGCGTTTAAAGCAATACCGAGTTTCACTAAACAATGATATATTATTATAATATTATGAACTATCTGTTATGAATAGTATTAATCAGATTTTTAATTTTATAACATTATTATTCATCTTACACATTTTTTTAGAATGAGATATGAAAAGAAAATCAATTTTTCGGATAGAAGAAGTATTTTTTAAAAAATGCTTTTTACCGCCTTTTGATGGCACACCCATTTTAAATATAAATTTTGACACGTTTATAAGATAAATTTTACAAAATAAACTTCTTCTTTTGAATATAGATATAAAATTTTTCATTGGATAAATAATTTATACTTTTATGATAAATTTCATATTTTGATGAATAGTAAAAATATGATAAATTTTTCTTAAAAACAACTTATTTCATCAATATAATTTATATGGTTAAATGTTAAGATTCAATGGTTTTAAATTTTAAATAGAATATATATTTACCATTTAATATAATTTATATCATTGCCATTAATTTTACAGTAAATTCATAGCTAAAAAAATTTCAATCATTGACAATGTTTTAACTTTTAAAACATGTTTTCTTAACAATGGGATTAATTTTAAATTAATTACTGCAACTTCTGTGTTTTGAATTTTGAATAATGGATTCCATATTTGGATTCAGTGGGTCCAAATTATGTTAATAAGATTCTTTTATTTTTATGAAATTATGAATAGTAACTATGGTTATTTTTATTTACTACAGTTAAAGGTCAATCGGGTAATTAAGGGTAAAAATAAGATTATAAAATTACCCTACCACCGTAAAAAACAATATTGGATGAATAAAAGTCGACCGATATCACCTAAGGGTTATAATAGATTCCTTTCATGTCCTATTGACCTTTAGAATGATATAATTATAATTAAAACCAAATAAAGTGACAACATGTCACTCTCTTATATCTTATAACTGTAATAATATTTATTTAGAGATAAAATTCATAAAACCTCAGATATAAATATTCTCTAGAAAGAATATATAAATTATCTACATCATGAAAATTTATTTAAAAATTTTATGTATTAAATAATTATCATTAATGATGACACAATACTGATGTAGAAGTTATTTTATTAATTGGAATATCAAATAAATGGTTTTAAAAATATTATAATAAATATTATATTAACTAATTAATGTTCTCCAAAAAACTTCTATATGAATATAAAATATTAAAAATCTATTAAATATTTTGGTTTTAATATATTCTCTTTTTGGATTTTCTTTAAATGCAAATAAATGAATAGTGTCAAAATGGACACTACTGTTATTTTATAAACAGAACATATTATAAATTTGTTTAAAAATAAAAAAAATCTTTAAAAATTATAAATATAAATTTACATTGACTAAAATGTTATAAATTATCCAATTATGGACAATTCAAAAAACATAAGGAAATATTTATAACAATTTAATATTTAGAATATTATTACAACAAATAAAATTAAATATATTAAATAAGGATAAATCAATTTGATAAGGTTAAAAATAAATTCCAAACATGTAATAATTTTATTGGTTGATGAGAATACAAACGTATCTCATCTCATATTCAAATTAAGTCATTTTTGGTTGTTTTATGTGGGGTTTGAATTTATTATAAATTGATATTTTTTATGTTTCCAAAGGTGACCCTCTCCTTCTGTATAGAAGGGAACCCCATCCCTCTCCTCATCACAACATTTTCAGCCTTCATGATCGGAAAAAACTTATCCATTACTCTTATTAACTTCCCTATAAACATACTAAGGGTCCTAGTCTTCTTCAAAGACCTACTTTAGTGCTCTAAGAGGAGGTTTAGAAGAGGCGCGTCGAAGAAGAGGTAATATCCTTTGCAGATCCTTTCAAATTTATTTCTCCTTATACTTATTTTTCATTATTTTATTCATTATAAAGTAATAACATAAGTATCAATCATATACTGATATGTTATTCTAAATATGAAACAAACCTATATCACCTTCTATCCATCCTACAAGAAAATGAAATCGCCGCGCGTGCATACGTACGAAATACCATCTCCACGATGTGGTTTAATCTGTTTTCCACCACCACCTTACGTGGATGGGAATAATGGTGTAAATAATAACTATATATGATTACTATAACATGATGAAAATTATGAGATATTCTACCATCCAGTCCATTACTATTCAATAATTATTGGAATGATATCGTCGCTCGTGCGTATGTACGACTTACGGTCTCCATGATGCAATGTGATTCATTCTACATGATCTTCATTAAACAATGATTATTTAAACTTATTGAATGAAAAAATCTGATATATATTATACTACTACCATTCTGTAAATTATGTAGCTATAACCTAAAAAGAGGAATAATAATATATTCGACAATACACACATAAGAACATAAAGCAATGGACACTTGAATAACAAGTAACAATGAAATATTACTAATAATAAGATAAGAATATGACCATATATGATATCATAACAATGATTATTATTCTAGAATAAGTCAATGGCATTATTTAAATCATTATACTGTAGTTTTAGATATGTACAAATCATATCAGATCTATGGTAAGTGAAAATCTCTCAATCTCATTTTTATCCGAGATTGTTTGTACATTAGTATTTACTGTTGAATATTTATCATCCAAATCCATGTTTCCTAAATATGTAATATTATTAATATCCTCATAATATTGTTTAAATCCAATTTTATATATTGGTGAATTTTTAGTAAAAGATATGAAAGTAATCTTTTGTCATTTTTAGTACGAGATACTTTTAGACTTTTCCATCCAAAGTACGAGAAGAATGTTTTTTAATTTATACGGTTTGAATGGATTTTTATGATTTGATAGAACATTGTTTCTATGAATCTTCACTTATATTTTTTCATGTTTATTTTCAATTATATTCTTTTAGTTTAAAATTTTATGACAAGATGAGAATGGAAAAATTATTTTGAAGTAGAAAGGATATTTTCCTCAAGAATGAAGTTCAAGTGTTTTATAAATATTAATTTTCCATCTATGATAATATAAGGTTATGTTTCTATCCTTTTTATTACATTGATTTAAATATTATATGATGGAATTATTTCTTGGAAGTCCTTTTATCTTACATGGATTATGTTATGATGGCATGCTGTTTCATAATCCCATTTTTATTACATGGGTTATGCTATGATGTATGATTTATGATTTTTTTGGCACACAAAATAATGGTTTCATTATGAAATGGGTGGGACCTATATCTCCCCCAAATGCATTGGGTAATGATTTATATCTCATGAGATAGACATGGATGGAACAGAAACTTAATCTAGTTCAGTGATACTGGACTGGAACGAGTAGTGAACTAGGTTCAGTAATGGAATTTGTCCTCTATTATGGTCTTGTTAATCCGTCATGACTAATATGAAAGGATTTTCTATTATTATGTGTGTATGCCACAATGTTTCATGTTTTATGTTATGATTATTGGGATTACATTTCATTACTGTGATCTATCCCATGTCATGATATTATGATCTCTTTTATAAGGTAATATTTTCAAAATGTTCTGTTCTAATGAATATGACATGGTTGAAATTTTCTTTGTTTACCCTTACTGAGAATTTGAGCTCACCCTTTTGTATGTTTTATTTTCCCTAGGTCGGGAAGAAGGGTACTAAGTATAATATTCCCAAATGGACTCTAGATATGACGAAATAAGTGGGAGACAATGTAAATGATTTATGAACAAGTTGTTTATGTTTCCATGTTTCTAAAGACACTATACCTATACGGTCCTATCATGGTATTGTTATATGTTGTAATAAGTATGATTCAATTCTGAAATAATAATATTGTATTTAAAGTGTCGGCCATTTTAGTTGGTATCATACGAAAGGTATAGTCATCCTTTGGAAACACATATGTGAATTCCTTAGTAAGAACCCTAAGGATATGTCTATGCATAGAACACAATATTAGTGTTTTAGAAATGGCCATGAATAACCTATGATAGGATTGAATGTGTGAATTTTTATTCTTGATTATGCGGTTTTCCTTTATGATTAATGTTTCTCCCACTATGCTTCTTGGTTTTAGTCAATGGCTGGAACTCGAAGGAATTGTGTTAATGCTTAATGCGATGGGAAATGCAATGATTGTCCCTCTGAGAAACCAAATGTTATGGTATCTAGAATGAAAAATCTTGTAGCCATGCTCACAAAAAATTCTCAAGCTATGAATCATTCATGACTATCAAACGAGCAAAGGAAGGAGCAACATTCTGTTGAATCCATTATGAGGTAGCATCCACATTCATTCAGCAGGTCTTCTGATCCATTAGTGGTTGAAAAATGGATTAGTACCACTGAAAAGATATTTTCAGTTCTACAATGTACTGAACATGATAAAGTCATCTTAGCATTACATAATTTTGAAGGTGAAGCTGATCAATGGTGGAATATTATCAAGAATATGAGGCAAATAGACGAAATTGAGTCCATGGAATGGGACGATTTCAAGAACTTATGTTTCAATAAGTACTTCCCTCGTATTCTTCGAACAAATATGGAGAAGGATTTTATTGAACTATAGCAAAAGGATGATGAATCTGTTGGTACCTACGAATCAAATTTTACAAGGCTTGCAAGGTACACTTATGGGATTATTATCTAACCTGAGAGTAACATCGATCGATTATTTAGTGGCTTAAAACCAAGTCTCCAAAGGGAATTATCTATAAGGGACTTCAATAACTATAAGGAAATTGTTCGATGTACTCTCAATGCTAAGATGGATATTGAACTAACCCATCAGTCATATAGGTTTGATAAGAAGAGGAAAATAGAATTCAAAGAAATATATAAACACCACACTAAAAAGAAGATGAGTTTTCCCTTATGCTCAAAGTGTGGAAAGAAACATGGATAGAATTTTCTTAATGGGACATGTAAATGTTTTATGTGTGGAAAAGATGGTCATTGCACAATTGAATGCCGCAGTGATGGGAAAAATATATCTAGTGATGCGAACAATGAAAAGGATACACAGAATGCACCTCCTACACTTCAATGTTACAAGTGCAAGGATATGGGGTATTTTTCCAATCAATTCCCTAATCCAAGGGTTATTGATGATGATCGACATCAACAAACTCCTAAGGCCATAGACAAAGGAATGTCACATGCAATTTCTATCAGCGATGTGTAGTACGATAATGATGTGGTGAAAGGTACACTTACCATCCAATCTAAAGTAGAAAATGATTTATTCAATTCTAGATCCACCCACTCTTTTATTTATAAAGAATTTTTTTAGGGTATCTCCATACTAACCAACCAATTAGCTGTTGAGTTAATTGTGACAACTCCTAAGGGCACAACAGTTGCACCAAAAGTTTACAATTTTTATCAGATTAATGTATTTGAGAATGTGATACCTGAAATTTTGTGATCATTCATATAGTATAATTTTATGTGATTATTGTCAATGATTGGATTTATTTATATGGAGCTCATATCAATTTCCAATGAAGGGAAGTCACATTTCATATTCCTGATCAATCTATGATCATCTATTGATGAATGGATGAACATAACCTTCCAATGAAAATTTCCCCCATCTTATGGGTATTGATTCTAATAAATGAAGGTTATATATCTCAAATGGTTGGAGAGAAACTCACGATTAAGAATATTCCCATTGTATTAGTGTTTGATGATGACTTTCCAGAGGAATTTCCAGTTCTTCCACCAAATCATGAATTCCAGTTTTTAATAGAACTCATACAGGGTTCTATGACCATTTCAAAGACACCTTATAGAATGGCCCCAATTGAGTTGCATTAATTGAAGAAGAAATTCCAAGATAATCTAGAAAAGGGATTCGTATTCCCTAGTGAATCACCTAGGGGGGCACCTGTTCTGTTTGTTATGAATAAAGATGGATCGATGAGACTCTACATTGATTATTGAGAACTTAACAATATCAATATCAAGAAAATATATCCTCTCCCACTCATTAATGACTTATTTGACCAAATACACAGAGCTCAATACTTTTCGAAGACTGATCTTCATTCATGGTATCATCAATTAAGGTTCAAAAGGGAGGACATACCAAAGATGACTTTTTGTACAAGTTATGGACACTATGAATTTATAGTCATGCCATTTGGTCTTACTAATTCCTATGAAATCTTCAGGGATATAATGAATAGAGTCTTTAGAGACTCTCTTGATTAGTTTGTGGTAGTCTTTATAGATGATATTCTTTTCTATTCAATGGGAAAGTAATAACATGAATATCACTTGAGAATTTAATTAAAGAACCTAAGAAAGGAGAAGCTTTATGCCAAATTTACCAAGTGTGAATTTTTTTCTTCAAAAAGTTTCATTTTTGGGTCACATAGTCTCAAAATAGGGGAAATATATGGATCCCGCAAAAACAGAGGTTGTCGAAAGATGGTCGACACCAACAATAGTAACTAAGAGCCGAATTTTTCTTGGTTTGGCTGGATATTATCAATGTTTTGTGAAATATTTTCAATGATTATATAATCCACTCACCAGGTTGACTCAAAAAGGAGTTAAGTTTGTTTGGATGGAGGAGTGTGAAGAGAATTTCATGGAGTTAAAAAGAAGGTTATCCAGTGCACCTGTGCTCACATTGCCTTGTAGTGGAGAAAGGGTTGTGATATTCAGTGATGCATCCAATAAGGGATTGGGGTGTGTTCTCATGCAAAATGATATCGTGATAGCTTATGCCTCACGAATGTTGAAAATCCATGAGCAAAATAACCTAACTCATGAGTTTGTGTTAGCTGCAGTAATCTTTGCAATAATTATTTGGAGGCATTATATTTATGGTGAAATTCGTGATATTTATACTAATCATAGAAGTTTAAAGTATATTTTTCACACAGAATGAGATGAATATGCACTGAAGAAGAAGGTTGGAGCTAATTAAGGATTAAAACTGCTCAATTCATTATCACCCAGGTAAAGTAAACAAGGTGGCATACACATTACGTCGAAAAGACCATGCTAGCTTATCCATGATGAGGATCACAACAGATCCAATATTTACGGTTTTACAAAGGATGGATCTTGGAATTATAATGGAAGGGGGAAAATATTATCTTTCTAAAATTAATTTTCATCCATATATACATGTGAAGATTTGAGAGGCACATAAAGAAGATGTAGAGTTACAAAAGAAGATGAGAAATGTTCATGAATTCCATATTGGTTGTGATGAAATAATAAGGTTCCGGAATCGGGTTTGTGTTCCTCCCATCCTAGAATCAATGAAGGAAATAATGGATGAGGCTCATAGTTCTTCATTCTTTATTCACCCATGAAGCACGAAGATGTATAGGGACCTGAAAGAGTACTTCTGGTGGGATGGAATGAAACGAGATGTTGCTGAATATGTCTCTCGATGCTTTGTTTGTCAGCAAGTTAAAGATGAGAGATAGAAGTCTAAGGGGATGCTACAACCATTAACAATACCAGAATGGAAATGAGAAAACATCACTATGGACTTTGTCACTAGACTTCCTAAAACATCCAATGGAAATAATGCAATCTGGGTTATAGTTTATCATCTTACGTAGTCGGCACACTTCATTGCTATTGGAGAGGATTTATATCCTGATCATCTTGACCGGATATATGTAAATGAAGTGGTAAGATTTCATGGACTACCACGTTCTATTATATCTGATCGGGATCCAAGGTTTACCTCAATATTTTGGAGAAGTCTTTATCATACTCTAGATACAAAGTTGAGTTTCAGCACTTCTTATCATCCTCAGACTGACAGTCAGTCTAAGAGGAAAATTAAAACATTGGGAGACATGTTTAGATCTTTCTATATGGATTTCAATGGTAGTTGGGATCAACACCTACCTTTGGTGGAATTTTCTTATAATAATAGATTTCACTCTAGTATTCATTTTGCTCCTTATAAATCTCTTTATGGAACGAAATGCAGAACTCCAACTTGCTGGGATGAAGTTGGGGAAGAAAAAGCTATTAGGACCTGATCCTGTTGATGAGATGGCATAAAATCTATGATCTATTCAACAAAACATAAGAGCATCTTAGAGTCGACAAAAATGTTATTCCAACAACCAAAGAAAAATCCTAGAGTTTTAAGTGGGTGATAAAGTGTTCTTATAAATATCTCATTGGAAGAGAGTAATGAGATTTGGAAAGAAGGTAAAGTTGAGCCCTAGGTTTATTAGTCCTTTAGAAATTCTGGATTGTGTTTGGAAGGTAGCTTACTGATTGGTACTTTGAACAAATATCTCTCAAGTTCATGATGTGTTCCATGTATCTCTCCGTAGAAAGTACATACCTGATCCTTCACAGGTACTAAACTCAGAAGTTTTACGGCTAGATCAAGATCTTTCTATTGAAGAACATTTGATAGAGATTCTGGATCATAGTGAAAAATTTCTATGAATGAAGACCACTCGCTTGGTTAATTATTTATGGAGGAACCACCAATTAGAGGAAGCTACATGAGAACTTGAGGATATGATGAGGGAGATGTATCCTCATCTGTTTGTTACAAAGTGACAAATTTTGAAGGCGAAATTCATTTAAGGGTGGTAGAATGTAACAACTTGGGATTTTATGAGAAATATTTTTTCAATGTCTTATGTTATACGCAACACCAAAGGAATCATTTACTACACACAACACTAGCTTGGATTGCGTTACATGCAAGAGAAACATTCTTCAATAGCTTGCATTGTACGCAATACAGAGTTTCACTAAACAATGATATATTACTATAATATTATGAAATAGATGTTATGAATAGTATTTACCAAATTTGGATTTCATGACATTATAGTTCATCTTACACATTTTTTAGAATGAGATATGAATGAAAAATCAAATTTTTGGATAAAAGATGTATTTTAAAAAAAATGCAATTTTATAGCCTTTTGATGGTGCGCCCATTTTAAATATAATTTTTGAAAATTTTATAAGTTCAATTTTAAAAAATAAACTTCTTCTTTTGAATCCGGATAAAAAAAATTTACATTGGATAAATTATTGATACTTTTCTAATAACTTTCATATTTTGATGAATAGTAAAAATATGCTAAACTTTTCTTAAAAACAACATTCTTCATCATGATATTTATATGGTTAAATGATAAAATTTAATGGTTTTAAAGTATAAATAGAATTTTTTGTTACCATTTAATATAATTTGTGTCATTACCATTAATTTTACATTGAGTTCATAGTTAAAAACAATTCAATCTTTGACAATGTTTTTACTTTTTAACCATATTTTCATAACAAGGAGATTAATTTTAAATTAATTACTGCAACATTTGTGTTTTGAATTTTGAAAAATGGATTCCATATATGGATTTAGTGGGTCCAAATTATGTTTATAGGTTAATTTTAATTTTATGACATTATGAATAATAACTACTGTAATTTTTATTTACTGCAGTTAAAGGCAAATTGGGTAATTAAGGGTAAAAATAAGATTATCAAATTACCCTACCACCTACCAAAACTCCATTGGATGAATAAAATTTGACCCATATCACCTAAGGGTCAGAATAGATTCTTTTTATGTACTATTGACCATGAAAATGATATAATTATAATTAAAACCAATGAAAGTGACATCATGTCACTCTCTTACATCTTGTAAGTGTAATAATATTAATTTAGTGATAAACATCATAAAACCTAGAATATAAATATTATCCAGAAATATAATAAAATTATCTACATCATTAGAATTTATTTAGAAATTTTATGGACTAAATAATTATCATTATTGATGACACAATAGTGATTTAGAAGTTATTTTATTAATTGAAATATCAAATAAATGGTTTTAAAAATATTAAAATAAATAGTATATAAACTAATTAATGTTATCCACAAATTATCAAGATGAATATGAAATATTAAGAATCCATTAAATATTTTGTAAAGAATATATTCTCTTTGTGGATTTTATTTAAATGCAAATAACTGAATAGTGTCAAAATTGACACTATTGTTATTTTATTAAAATAACATATTATAAAATTGTTTAAAAATCAAAAAAATATTTAAAAATTATAAATTGTAATTTATATGGTCGAACATTTCATAAAGTGTCCAATATGGAAAATTATAAACACATATAGTATTATTTATAACAATTTAAAATTTAGAATATTATTACCATAAATAAAATTAAATATATTATATAAGGATAAATCAAATTGATAAGTTTTAAAATAAATTCCCAACTTGTCTAAATTTTATTGGTTAATGAGATTACAAAACTATATCGCCTCATCTTATAATTGAGTCATTTTTTGAGGTTTTTATGTTGGGTTTGAATATATTTTAAATAAATAATTTTTGTTTCCAAAGGTGCCCCTCTCCTCCCTTTTAAAAGGAAACCTCCTGCCTCTCCTGCTCAAAACATTTTGAGCATCAAATCTTAGAGAAAAACAGTCCATTTCTCTTATCCACTTCCGTAGAAACATACTATAGGTCCTTGCCTTCTTCAAATACAATCTTTGTTCCCTAAGAGGATGTTTAGAAGAGGCGCGTCGAAGAAAAGGTAATATACTTTACCGATCCTTTCAAATTTATTTCTTCTTCTAATTACTTTTATTTATTTGTTTCATTATAAATTAAGAACATCAGTATCAATCATATACTAATATGTTATTATAAATACTAAACAAACCTATTTCACCTTCTATCCATCCTACGGAAAATCAAATCACCGCACGTGCGTACGTACGGAATACCGTCTCCACGCCATGGTGTAATATGTTTTCCACCACCACCTTACATGGATGGGTATAATGGTGTAAATAATAACAATATATGATTATTATAACATGATACAAATTTTGAGATATTCTATCATCCACTCCAAGACCATTCAATAATTATGGGAACGATATCGTCGCTTGTGCATACGTTCGGCTTACCGTCTCCTCGATGCGATGTGATTCGTTCTACATGATCTTCATTAAAACATGATTATATAAATTAATTGAATGAATAAATCTGATATATTTTATACTAATACCATTCTGTAAATGATTTAGCTATATCCTAAAATGATGAATAAGAATTTATTCGACAAAACACGCATAAGAACATAAAGCAAAGAACACCTGAATAACAAGTCGAAATGGAATAATACTAATAAGAAGATATGAATATGACAATATATAATATCATAACAATGAGTATGATTCTGTAATAATTCAATTAAATTATTTAAATCATTATACAAGAGGTTATGATACGTACAAAGCATATCATACCAAAGGTTAGGGAAAATCTCTCAATCACATTTTTATCCGAGATTGTTTATACTTCAGAATTTACTGCGGCATATTTATCATCCACATCTATGTTTCCTCAATATGTAATATTATTTATATCCTTATACATTTTTTTAAAATGAAATTTTACCTATTAGTGAATTTTTATTAAAAGATATTAAAGGAATCTTTTGTCATTTTTAGTATGAGATACTTTTTGACTTTTACAGCCAAAGTACATGAAAAATGTTTTTTAACTTATAAAACATGAATGGATTTTTATGATTTTATAGGACATTGATTACATGAATGTTCCATTATATGTTTTCAATTTTATTTTCAATTATCTTCTTTTAGTTTAAAATAGTATGACATGTTGAGAAAGGACAAATTAATTTGATGTAGAATGGATATTTTCCTCAAAAATAGACTTCATGTGTTTTATAAAAATTAATTTTCCATCTAAGATAATATAAGGTTATGATTCTATACTTATTATTACATTGATTTTATTATTTTATGATGGAATTATTTCTATGATGTCCTTTTATCTTACATGGATTATGTTATGACAGCATGATGTTTAAGAATCCCATTTTTATTACATGGGTTATGCTATGATGTCTGATTTATGAATATGTGGAACACATAAGAATGGTTTAATTATGAGATGGGTGGGACCTATATCTCCCTCCAATGAATTGGGTAATGATTTA
Organism: Viscum album; assembly: GCA_963277665.1. Lineage (NCBI taxonomy): Eukaryota > Viridiplantae > Streptophyta > Magnoliopsida > Santalales > Viscaceae > Viscum > Viscum album. Next base: position 2,030,893,815 of record OY728146.1, on the reverse strand, counting down.
TATCTCATTAGATAAACATGGCTGGAATGGAAAGTCAATCTGATTTAGTGATACAGGACTGGAACGAGTAGTGAACTCGGTTCAGTAATGGACTTTGTCCACTATGATTGTCTTGGAAATGAGTCTTGAATAATATGAAATGATTTTATATGATTTTGTGTGTATTCCACAAAGTTTAATGTTTTATGTTATAGTTATTGGATTATATTTCACTAATATGATTTATCCCATGTCATGACATTATGATCTCTTTTGTAGGTTATCATTTTCAAAATGTTATGTTCTTATGAATATGATATGATTGAAATTTCCTTTTTTTACCCTTATTGAGCATTTTAGCTCACCCTTTTGTATGTTTTATTTTTCATAGATCAAGAAGAAGGGTATTAAGTAGGATATTCCAGAAGGGACTCTAGATATGATGAAATAAGCGGGAGACAATGTAGATGATTTATGAACCAGTTGTTTATGTTTCCCAGTTTCTAATGACATTATACCTATATGGTCCTATCATGGTTTGGTTATATGTTGTAATAAATTTGATTCAATTCTGAAGTAATAAAAATGTATGTAAATTATGGGTTGTTATAATTACCACTTTGTCATGACCCATCCCCAGGGCCAGTAATGTGACAACCCCAATACCACATCCTGGTGGCCAAGGGCTGGAAACTGCTCTGAAGGCATTGTCCCACAAGTGGGAGAAATTTTATGGAGAACCTATACAAACACACAGACATCCCCTAACCAATATTTTTGTAAGTAAACAAGCATTCCACTAAGACTGCCACTAAGAGTAACAGTAATAAATTAGAAGTAATGGGGCTAAAATACATGTCCAAAAAAGACAAGTACAAACTCGTGATGTATGTCTTTAGTAAATGGTAATTGAAGTTTAGGTGAAAGGGGATAAATCATGAAGCCTTAGATGTACGTATCATCTGTCGTGTCTCACCAGAAACCACCTAGTCTAGAACCCCCAAGGTCTCTGTCGAAGCCTCTCCCATCGGCACAAGTTGTGACATGTGCGAGTGGAGACTGTGCAAGTGTGAGTACACAATATATAGTATGGTCCCCAAACCACAAAGTTAATGCCACAAAGGAAGGCCCAAAAAGGTGTAGTCATCTAACAGAATTATAATCTAATGAATGGAGAGAAAGGATAATAGTCATAACACTTAACACCTTGAACTGGTGTAGCACCCATCCTTGATGAGTGGTTAGCTCTGCTGGGTCACCTAGACGTGCTCATAACTTCGCCAAGCTAGTTCATCTTGACCCGCGCGTCTCATTAGACTATTAGGATAGTTAGACCTTCTCATCTCTTTCGAATAATAGGCCACCTAGACCTTATTGTCTCAATACTGTTGTTACTGTAGGCTACAAGATCCCCACTCGTATCATTCTTTATTCTAGGAGGGTCTAATACTCAACCCATCAGTCATATCATAATTTCCACAAAATTACACTAAGTGCATACCAAATGAACACCTAGTCGTGAGGTTCCAATAGTTTAAGCATATCATCAATCAGGCATACAGTTTGAATTTTATGTGCCTTTTAGTGAAAAGGGGTTTGTTAGGTCAATTCTCAGTCAGACCGACACGACTCGACTTGACCTGAATAGACTCGACCAGATCGGGTCTAGGCTGATGTAGTCTAGAATAATCCATGCATCAGACCCATTTTGGAATTCTAGGCTCAACTTATTGGGCTAAGGTTCCATCCCACTAGGCCGCCCAATGGCCATACCCCCTTCCTTTTTCCCAACCCGCACTAGCGGGTAGGTATCTCCCTAGTTGGGCCACCCAGTGCCCGGATTCCCCCTCTGGACTTGCTCTCTCTTGCAGGATGGTTCTTCCCAGCTCAAATGCGATTGGCACCCCATCTAATCTGCGTCACATGGTCGTCTGCCACCCTTGCATGTTGTTCGGAAAACCATGTGCCATCGCGAACCCCCGGCCTGACCATGGGTATTCCGGCGTGACGTGTCACCCCAATGACGCCATTTTTTTCACACTGTAATGGACCTCATAGTTGTGTAATCAGTTACAGAACTATGTGCCACCTCCCACACACCGCCGCCACTACATTCTACCACTGACCGTCATAGGTGAATCGATAGGTTCTTCCACGTGCCACCAGACTCGCTAGAGTGGTCCTTCTTATGATCTGAAGCTCTATTGAGATCCTCGAGTCACTGCCACCACATCTGTGTGCTCCAACCTATCTTCTCATAGATTGAATGTTTTTATACATTAAATAACTCTAGAAAGAGTCTGACATGACCACATGGTGTCCATCGGCGATGAACTCAAGAGGAAGAGGATATCACAATGACGACCCAAGGAAACGAACATCATCATTATTTTTTTCCCTTCACTATTTTCATTAGAATAAAAAGAGGATACATTAAAAATATCACTACAATAATAATCCTCTATTCCATCCATGGATGCTGATTCCCATCAAACATAGTCTACTGATCTGTGGGTCAATATGTTAGTGGATTTTCCCATGTTTTTCGTTTATAAAGAATAACACGGAAAGGGAGACCACACAAGAATGAAAACCCCTTACCAGGAAAATATAATGGATCAGAGTAAATAATTCCTCATTGATGTCAGTCTATCTATAACATTCTTCTATCCATCATCGTGTGTGAGATATCTCGAATATATGGGGGGGGGGGGGAGTGCTCATTATCAATGGTGATTTGACCGTCATCCCGGTTCATCGCTCACCAACGCAAGACCTCTAGATATCTAGAGAAAATATAGAATCATCAAACAATCCCATATCACTATTAAATTATTAATTTTATAAATGCATTTTATAATTTCTCTTACACTAGGTCATTACATTGTTATGCTATTTAATTTATGAAATGAAATAGTGTTTTTGTTATGGTTTAGTTTTAATACTGCTATGCCGTTTCATTTATTAAATGATATAGAATACTCGATGCTTCATTGTAGTGAGTCAAATTTGGAAAAAAATAACATTTCTTAAGTTTATTTCATTTTTCTTTAAAACACTCAAAAATTTACTATTACTCTCGGCCCACACCAGTCAGGGTTGGTTCCTTTCATAGGTAATGCCATCATTTCAGACTCAAAAGTGACCTCATATTTTTAATTTGGTAACCCATTTAGAATAATCCAAAACCACAAATGTGTGCTACTTAAAATAACATTAAAAAACATTGAAACATTTATTCTGGGATCATCGAGCCATGAAATCATGTTCCATGTCTTCACCTGGTCTTGAAATAATTCCATATAATTTTCAAAAATTGTACATGGACTTCCTGAGTCATTACATTTAGATAATTTTAAGATACATTGGGATGTGATGAGTGATCCCAATTTCATGACATTTGATGTTGGCTTTGTTTAACGATAACCAATCCGTACCCATGATTGAATCAAACCCCACCAAAGAATGTATGAAAAAAATTTCAAAGAGTTTCATTCCAAAATTATTAATGAGGGTGAAGTTATATACTTCATATGAAATGATTTACCCATTTCCTATTATCATATATAACACATCCTCCATATTTTGAGGTGGTGTTTGAATAATTCATCAAAACAAGAAAAATGTGAGTAAACTTTTAAAACTATAATCAAATAGTATAATCTATATTTTTCAATGAATAACTAGAAAACCAGTCAACACATCATTGTCAAGATACACCTAAATAGTAGTGATGGAATAATCATTCCCTTATTTCTTTGGATTTGGTGGTTTATGATGCTGATTACCCTTGAGAATATCGGGTTCACTGCAATGTCTTTCACAATACCCTTTCTACATATTTTTGAACTAATGAACCATGGGTGGTTCTCTATTTTCCCCCACTAACATTTCCTACATACTCTGGTATATTATACATTCTTAAGCTTGGTGTCCTTCTCTCCCATACATTTAGAATTGAACCACTCCATTGAGGAAATTCCCATCATGCTTCTTCCCACATTTTTAATATGTGGGTGGTTGATTTTTATTTCTACCTTTACCATTATATCCTCTAGAATGAAACCCAATATTTCATATATTATCACCAAAACCACAGGACCATTCATCAAACCCAATATCCATGTTGAGATCACATCAAACAACTTCTTAATAACTCCCAAAGTCTTAAATTTCCTCATCATTATGAAGGTGTGGTTTTAAATAACTAAATAATGTTTTAAATTTTCATTCATTGTATATAACAAATACTTATGTGTACCTTTAAATCGTTTTGAAATTTTATTCATATGTGGTGATAGATTCTCCTTCCATTTTTGTCTAATATATGAATTCTAACTCTACATTCTTATGAAGAGTTTTGGGGAAATAAGCATTAAGAAACATTACAGTAATGTTTTTTAACTATATTGCTTCAATTAAACCCTTTTCTATGGTATTCACAATGAACGACCACCATTGGTTGGCCTATGAAAATAGATGATAAATGGCCAGAATCACCTTCTCCATCTAAGAATATAGAAGTAAAAAAAATATATTCTATATTGAGTTGACCTAATCTTACGTGACTAGTGGATCAAAATATCCACTAGGTTTGGTGGTCATTTGCTCTTAAAATAATCAATATCCAGTTTTTGTCTCAAAGGTGAGGGCATATGTTCCACATTTTTATGTTATTATTCATAGAATAAGACATATAGGTATCAATCACCCCGAACTTTTTATCTCCACCTCCAAAATAATTGGGGATTTCATTCTAGAAATACTACTTTATCTCTCACAGGGTATTATGTCTTTGTTTCTCCTTGTTCCCACCATTTTATTAAATAGAAAATGTTGGAACAAAAAATAAGTTAAAAAATGATGAATAAATAATTTTTTCTTTTTTGCATTTATGAATAATGTTATATCATGTGTTGGGAAAAAATACCCTAAGGTATCATTGAAATTTTTTTGGGTTGATTGTGTTTGTTGAAAAAGCAGGTTTCCATGGAGAATTGTCGAGTTCCCGAGAATTTGTTGACAATCCTTGTTGACAAAGAACGATGACAAAGGAAAGGAAGATCTGGAGGCAGTATAAAAGGCATGAATTTCGCGAAGATAGGATGCATGGATTGGAGTTCGCAAACACCAGAAGAATGGAGGCGGTGATGCATCACGATTACGTCAAAGTTTCACGAACGGCAGAGTTGAAGCGCATTGCGGTAATGAATGGCTTTATGAGGGAGCTTCGCGGCGAAGGCACAAAGTAATGTTGACGGTAATTCTCTGTGATTACGACGAGCTCCACGAATGGAAAATTGCCTTTGTGCTTCGCGATTTGGAAAGAATTCCGGCGGAAACTTCAGAGCTTCGCGATTTGAGATGACGTGGCGTTGACTTCGCGCAGAAAGTTCGAGGGTCACTAGAATCACCTATAAATAGAGGCCGACCCCCTAGAGAGAAGTAGAGATAATTTTCAGAGAAAATATTTTGATCTCGTATTGTGAAGGTGTCTCATGGAGCCAGTGTGATTCGTGAAAGAGGAGCTTCGCGGCAACTATTGTAGCTCCGCGAAACCTGAGAGCTCTGCGCTGGCTTAGTAAGCTTCGAGAAGGACGTTGCATTGCGACGTCTTGAGCTTTGCCAAAGTGCTTCGCGAAAGTGCTTCGCGAAAAGGCAAGAGCTTCGCAATGTCTTTTTTGAGCTTCACGAAATTGGAGCTTCGCGAAGTAGGGTGCTTTGCGAAGGTACTTTCCAAAGGTAGTGTCCCAGTGGTCAGAGGCAAAGTGATATTCATTAGTGGATGAAAGTTGGGCTTCAACAGAGTATCTATCAACAGTTGAAGATGCATTATTTCATGAAAATGAAGAGACCTACAGGTCTATAGACTGTGAATGGATTCCCTTCAAGAGCAGTGAGCTTAGAAAGAGGAAGAAGGTGATCCTCTCCACCGGCAGTGAGCCAGAGAGAGAGAAACAGGGAGTGACCTTTGGGAAAGCAGTGAGCTGACCCTAAATTTTGTAAAGGCAGTGAGCCTAGGCATAGAACTGATCTATCCCGAACATTGTAATCCACAGCTAGTGAAGTTTAGTGGAATTTGTACGACCAAAAACTTGTCGGCGTATGCTCCCTGGACGTAGCCCTTTGCGGTGAACCAAGTAAAATTGGCGTGTCCTGTGCATGCTTTACTTTCTGTTTACTTAGTGCAACAGGAAAGAGAGAGAAAAGTGTTTTTCTTAACAACGAAACAAGATCAGAACGGGCGTAAATTTTAAATTAGTCATACCATGATTCACCCCCCTCTCCAGGTATTCAGCCTTATGGATCTAACATCATGTTTGATCCAAATGGGTAAAATTGTTCTAAATCGATGCTTCTTAGCTTATTACTTGTCAGTACTATTATAGTATGGGTTTTTGTTATAGTCCTCTAATCTTAATTCCCAAATTAACTAAATCGTTCCCATATACCAACTATAGTGACCCTTCATTTTCTTAGAAAACCATTACATAATTTTAAATATAAAAAAATATAATTTTTACAAACATAGGATCCAAAGGATTAGTGTCTTGGAAAAATTATGTCCATAAAAACATTTAAGTAATAAAACACGAACATTTATTTAATCTCTGCTTCTCTATATTCTTACACGACTTTTTTCTTCTTAATATTACTAATCACATGAGGATATACATCAAAAATTGTAAGCTAAATTCCACGTAAGAGGATGTATAAGAGACCTGAAACATGCTTGAGCATAATCATCATCATCATAATATATGAAAAGGATCATAACAATAATCATGAGAGGAAAATTAGATAAATTTATGGAATGTGGAAGTGAATACAAATGAAACATCATGTATTGGTAGTGGAATACCCCCACATTATTGTGAACAAAGATAGTACCATATTCATGAATACTTCTCTTTATAACATGCAATACATCCCATTACCCAATGAATTATAGAACATTACAATTTTGGGTGAATCCATCACATCATTACATTTACATGAACTATATAACTCCATGAACACCTATCACATCATAAATTTTACTTTATCATGCATTCCCATAGAACGCATATCTATATTGGACATAAAATAACCTAGGACAAGAATGGGTTTGATTTCATAAATCATAAATTCAAGAATAATGTAATGTATTCCCCAATAAAATAGTAAATATAAAACATGGGATAATAATCCTCAATGTTGAGTGAAGAATAAATTATATCAAGAGAAGTAAAATATGTAATTTAATTGAAACACTACTGGAAAACTAACCTATACCAACGGTTTGGAACCATTGCCAAGTAAGCCGTTGGGATAGGTCTATACCAATGGTTTTGGGAAAACCGTTGGTATAGAACTATACCAACAGTTTTGGAAACCATTGGTATAAGTAATATGGAAATATATACCAACGGTTATGGAACCGTTGGTATATGTATTTTAAAAAAAACATCCACTGGGATTTGATCCCAGGACCCATATTTTATCATTGATGGACTTAACCACTAACCTAACATGACTTTTGTGAACATAATTACATAAATATATATATGTATTATCATAATTATTTTAAATTTTGATTTATATAATGTTTTAGGTTAGAAGAACTGATAAAAAATCAAAGGATATATACCAACAGTTGTCAAAACTGTTGGTATAGACCTATACCAACGATTTTGACAACCGTTGGTATAGATTTTGAGTTTGGAATTTCATTCTGGGTGAAGGATGATTCCTAGGAGACCCCTTCCCAACGGTTTGGCCAAACCGTTGGGAAAGGGTATGGCTTTACCAACGGTTTGGCCAAACCATTGGGAAAAGTGGCCACAAAGGGGACTTTTCCCAACAGTTTGGCCAAACCGTTTGGAAAGCCATACCCTTTCCCAACGGTTTGGCCAAATCGTTGGGAAAAGTGGCATCAAAGTGGGCTTTCACAACGGTTTTTCCAAACTGTTGGGAAAGGGAACCTATACCAATGGTTTTTACAAACCGTTGGTATAGAAGAGTTGGGAAAATTCATATTTCCAGTAGTGAAAAGTGTTCTTTTGGAAAAATATTTTATTTTTTCTTAAAACATGATTAGAAACATGTATATACTAAATAGAAAAGTGATGAAAAAATAAATGGTATTTAAAGAACCCTAAAGGAACATATATACTGAAAATGGAGTGAATGCGGGAAAACCCAAATAAGGAGAGATGGGTTTGATAACCCCATACCTTATGTTTGAATGGTTCGATCAAATTAATATACTTGATATTGAAATTAAATTCATTAACTAATAAATCTAGAACCTTTTATACATTCGTTGGATTAATTTTAATTTTTGTGTATATTTATTGGATTTTCTATGAGTTATAGACTTCAATATCATTCTTTTGTAGTGTCATGTTTTTGGTTTTTGTGATTGGTCCACTTGTATATATTTATTAGAATTAATGTAAAATTGGTATAATTTTATAGAATTGAAAATATTTGGTTTTAATGATCACACATAAGTTTATATTATTATATATATATAAATTTTTTATATTCTATGTGGATGAATAATTAGATAATATTTAATGATAATCGTTTAGATTATTACGACAGTTTTTATCACAATGAGAACGTATTGATTTATCATTTAGTATTTTGTAAATCTGTTTTGTCGAGGGAATAAATATTATTTTAAAATAAAATTTTCAATCTATTTTATCAAATTTTTTTCTTGAGCAGCCTTAAATGAGTTATGGGAAAATTAAAAAATGCCTTCCTTAAAGGTGATAAATAAGCACCTCACGAATGATGATTTGATTTTAATAATAAAAGGGAGAGGATATGGGATTTGATGATGGATTATTCAATTAGAATATAAAATTTCAGTATATGTAAGGTACTAGAGTTATCAATCCATTTGGATGAGGGGAGGTAAGGAGAGAAGAAAAAAATAAAACAACATAAAAAGAAATTAATAAAAAAGAAAGTGGATTTTACCACTCAAATATTTCCCATTGAGAACCTCCTTAGAAAAAATGGTTTGGCATTTTGATGAGAATAATATCTCATGGACATGTGAAGGGTCTAAAGTATAGTATTGGGTAGAATTTAGATATGTTTTAAATCTTAGAAGGTGTGAGGATTAGAGGTGTTGAGGGGTCGTAATTATTGGGGAGGGGAGGGGTGTTTTCTCATTATTTTATTCATATGTTTATTATATTGGATAAATATAATGTGTAGTTTGAGTATTACCCCTAAATAAAATAAAATAATTAAGCGTATTCTTAGTATATGCATATGAAATTAGATATCACTCATTGCATTGTGTATTTTAAATGTAATGTATATATATCGTAAACACCCGTATTTTACTAATCACAAAAAATTCATGGTTTTCAGGATAATTATAAAAATTAACCATAACAATTTTTCAATTTGTAGAATTAATAAATGAAATCCATTTTATGAAAATATTTTTCTATGTCTGAAAATTTTAATTTTTAATTAAAATCATCATTATCTTGGAAAATACATCCTTTAATATCATAATAGATTTTATAAAAAATTGAATAATTAATTAAGGTCTCATAAATTATTATTATAATCATAATATAACAAAATATTACTTTTTAAATATATTTTATAAAAATAAATTGTCTCTTAAATCATTATATTAATTATAAAATTTTAATTTAAAATTTATGACTTACAAAAATATTGTCACTTAATTTTTAATTTTTAATAAATTTATTTTCTTGTACTAAGATATAATTATAAAATATTAACGTTTATATGTTTTTTATATTTTATTTATACTTTCATGGGTCAGGTAACTATTCAATTGGATAGTTTACTATTTATAATGTTCATATAACTATTCAAAATTCCAAATTAGTATTCCATTGGTATAAGATTCTTAACTTTTAGAAATACCTCATATAAAATTCAATCTTCAGTTATAATGTTTTTATTATGTTTTAAATGTTATTTTATGTGATTTATTATATATAACATAATTATAAAAGGAAATTTAAATATATAAATTTTTTTCATATCCTAATGTATTGAGCTATCATAATCATGGATTAACTCTAACCATCTTATTTGGCACATATCCAAATTTTTCTATATAGATATATACTTAGACATTTATTTTTAGTATATATATTCCACCTTTCACCATACAAATAATTTCTCTATATCATCAATTCTAAAATTATTAATTCTAACTTCAACTCATGAGTCGGGTAATTTTACCCATGAACCGTTAATCAGCAAGGGGCAAATGTTATCACCATATTATTCTCTATAGAAGAATTTATTTTATATGAAATCCTTATTGATCTTTATCGTATGATATACTGGTTGATGATAAATCCTAAAAAAATTAATTTATCATCCTAACTGATAATATAATATCATCAATATGGGATAAATTATACTTGTTTTTAATAGAGATCTTTTTGTGTTCCCGATAATCTATATAAATACGAATTTACACCAATTTCTTATTAAAAAATTAATATATTCTCCCCATTGAGAAACACATGACCAAATGAAGTCTTTATATTTATTATCATAAAGTTTATTCATTTATTCATAAAACTCAAACTGGGATATAGTATGTTTTTTAAATAATATGCATAGCACAGAAATTAGTTTTTTTGAAATGTCAACATCACTATTTAGGGAAAGAAAATGAAATTACATAGACAATACATCATTATATTCCAGAACAACAAAAAAATTTTAAATTATTTATTTATCCACATCCATTGTAGATAAAAGTATCCCATTATTAGGTAGAGAAACCAATACGATAGATGTAATTTTCAATGGTTGTTTATGTTAATCCTCACACTGATAAATGATTGATGGTCGATTCCTAATATCAAAAATAACTTCAATTACCTGATAATATATATGAGCTTTATACTGTGAGAGTCATTCGATAACCTAAATAATATAAAATTATACTAGAGGAGGAATAAGTAGATTCACAAGAATATCATTCCCACCAAATTTTATCATATTGGATATATAGAGTTTAAATAAGGCCATCCTAACATTATGAGTTTTCACCACCAACTAAACATTTAATTATTTTTATGTGGTGACGTGATACCAAGAAAAAATTCATTAGATAAAAAAGTGTCGGTAGAGATAGAAAAAATTAAAGCACTTACAATCATGGTGTGGATGTTAGATGAACATTTCACCATGGTTCTAGGAACTCCCACTTCAATTGTAGTAATTGTAAAAGGTTTAAATTCTCCCCTAGGCTTCTTAACTGGTACATTCCATTGACATTTAGGGAATTTGTTAGAATAGTGCCCCATGTCATTATATTAAAAGAAAAATACGTTGACATATTTTCCATTACCTTTGTATTCATTAAAACATTTATCATTTTATCCACAAAGGACGAACAAAAAATTTTCCATTTAGAAATATACAAACTCGTTTCCTACCAAAAGTAAACTATGTTTGAAAATTCACACTTCTCCTCCCCAACTCATCCATTTTATCCCTCGACCATCTTCTTCTTCCCTAAAATTATCATATCTATAAGATATGGATAATTATATCCCTTTAATTATAAACCATAATACAATATACTCATATGATTAGAATTTCTTTGAGACAACAACCCTCAAAGTAGTGGAATAAGACAATTAAATAATTAGTAAATAATTATCTTTATATTATTTAAATAAACCGAAACATTCATTGAAAAGAATTTAAATATACCATAATATTTAGGTTCATTATTATCTTCCTTTTATCTTATACTCATGATTTTTATATCAATATCCACTCATTTGTCACATGGAAAATATTTTCCCCCGAAAATATCCAAAAAATACAATACATTACTGCAATATTATCCTCATATTTTTTGTTTTAAATAAAAAAACCCCATTGATCTTCATCCCCCATGAGTTGATAAAATACCCTAACAACCTTATATCATTATTAATTCCCAAATATAGAATTAATATTTCTATAAAACATATCCAATTCGGTGAAAAAATTGGATTTATGGTTCCATCGAACGATAGAGGTTATTGTCCCTAGAAATGGCATAACATTATAACTTTACTTTTCTAATTAATAGTCCAATCCACATAAGAAATTCTATTTTTTATTAACTGGGTCATCCATGAAAAATTATTTAAAATGATTTATATTCCACATCTAACTTTAAATTTGTTATCTTTCCCAATTTAGAAGTACTTGTATATATATATATTTATTGGTACAGTTTCCATTCCTTCTACATAGAACCATTTCTAAAAAATGGTATATGATATATTTGATGATAAATTTTATAATTTTAAATTATAATTTTATAAATAATAAAACACATAACATATAATTAAAAATTAGAAATTATTAATTATAAAATAATAAACTTGGATTTTCATAGAACTTTCTCTATTCATAAAAAATATTTTTAGATATTTCTTAAATGATTATGAAGAAAATATGATATATCCCATGAATATCCACTAAAATTCTCTATCCAGGTGAACAGTAATGGCACACTTATCAGGAACTAGAATAATGGATGATATGTACTTGACCAACTCTTTTTCTGGTTATTACATTTATATAAATCTATTTCAAAAACACATCCACCTAGAGTACCAATATATGAATGTGTTATTAATAATATAACATAATATATACCTTAAAAATACTTTAGAACATTATCATACACTAATCCAATTCCAAAAAATTATGTCATAGGGTCATCTTCTATAATATATATCTTTCTAAATCAAGTTCACAAGGTTTCTACTAAAAGTTATCTAATAAAAACTATGAATAAGCTGACCTCATTATCCTAGAGTTAGTTGATTCTTTATTAAATTTTTACTAGACATAACTGATCACATAATAATGGACTATATAGTTTAGTATCCTTAGAAAACTAGATACATACATAAATTTTACATTTCATTTGAAAACAAAAAATAAAACCATTTATTTTCATTGAGAACATCAGTATTCCCTCTAGGATATCCATAATTATTAATTAACATCAAAATAAAAAAATTATAGAAAAATTAATCATAAGGAAAGGGTTTTATTAGATGACCAGTAAGGGTATACATACAATGGAAGCTAACACAGATAAATAAGGACCTAATAATATTAGAAAATATAAATGATGATAAAATAATTCTATATAAGTAATCACTTGACCTTGAGGATTTTTTATTTATATCATAACTATTGAAATAATTAAAACAAAATAAAAAATTGATTTTATAATTATGGAATTCATAATTCCTGTTTTATTAAACTTACCATCACGTACTCAAGATAAAACATCAACAAAAATTTTAAGATATCATCCAAATACACAACCTATTTAATCTCATGAGACCTAAAGATGCATCAAGAGGATAATTAATTTCAATCCCCATTATTCACAATATAATTCAAATTCATTTATCTTATGAATATATAGTACAACATATTCATTATTTCGTAAAAATAAAAAAAATTATCAATTAGAACAAAAAGAATATATAATTTCAATACATTAAAATATAAAACTATTCATATTCCATACAAAGATATGTGGTGGATCGTATTGTTATATTATATCCTCATTTAATCATATTATCCTTAAATTAATATCTATATAGAATAAAATACATTAAAAACAAATTGTAAATTAGTTTTGAGGAAAATACACTTTTAACATATAAATCACGTATTAAAAAAATCAGAAATATGAAAGAAAAAATTCTTTTAAAAAGAACATTTGGAAAGTTTATTTTAATTTTCAAAGCAATGGGTTCCCATAATAATAGGAAATTCCATTCAGTCCATATGAATTTAAAAAATGATTAATTTCATGTTTTTTTATCAAAGTATAACTCATTTAAGAAAATGTGAAGTTGATTTATTTTAAAAAAATAAAAAACAATTTATACATTGGTAAATATTATTTTATTAAATCATTGTATAATTTTAAAAAACATCCTTTAGTAATTTTTTGGTTAAAAATAATGACTTGAAATAATAATATTCACTCGCATTTAGAAAATAAATTTTGAGTTTAATAAAAAAACATTGTTTAAGTATATTAACTACAAAATGAGAGAATGTTTAATATAAAAAAAATTAATTTATAGAGATACAAAGTCTAAATAAATATATTTATATTAAGGATTAAATATCAAAAAATTATCATAATGGATACTTTAATATAAAAAATCCCAAATAATAATGAGAATGTAAAATACACCCTTAACACTGGCATGACTTGCATCATTTGTGTTTGAAAAGTATATGTAATAATTATAGATTTATTATAAATAAATTTCAAAATAATATTTATATATATCATAATATATATAATTTAATTGTTAATTTTTACAAACTCTATATTAAATGTTCTATATTAAAATCATTGTTACAGGTGATAACTGTTATATTATTCTTGTATGTTTTATTTCGGTAGTTTTTTTCCTCATACATAGAAAATGGTCAAATAATATACATAAAATAAATAATGATACACATATAATATATATTATTTATTTATTCCCATAATCATACATAAAATTTAGATATAGAAAAATGAATTACACCATTCATGGGGATGGTAGGTACAACACAATCATAAACTCTATTTTCATATTTCCATGGATGGAATAAAGAAAGGTCAATAATAATTCAACTTGTAAAGTAATTATTATATCATATATATAATATAATGTTAATAATAAAATATATTTTATCATATATTTAATATTTTATCATAGAACAAGTCACTTCACATTGTGGATGTGGTAATATAAAAGTATGCATTAACGATGTTATAATTTTTCAACGGATGTGAAGGTAAGAAATTTTAAATGATATTATAATTATAGAATATTAATTGTGTCATTAATATCATATATAAACCAAAAATTCATCAAAAATACCATTTCTAATAGATAGTGATGGAATATGAATTGTTTTACTATGTGGAGGTTGTAGTACACACATATGCACATGTGAATCATTTACATACCATTTGATGGAAAATAAGGTGGATAATAGAGATTTGAAAATCATTATTTAACTTAGGTATATATATGTTACAAAACATGGTATTTCATGATATTTACAATAAATTTATATTACATGAAATATTAATTAAAAATAAAGTGATTTATTAATGTAATTATATCTTTTTATAAATAACTATTTCAGATATGCTCTTAATTTCACTAGGGTTGGTATTTAAGAAAATATTATCCTATAGAATGTGGGTAATTATTTTATATATTTATTTATTCATGGTTTTTTTAGATAGAGGGCTCAAATATTTTGAATATTTTTGGGAAGGATGTTCTAATTTATAATTGTGGTGAGTGGAAGACTTACAACTTTTCAAAGGTTTAAAATGTTGTCAGGTCAGTTTTTTGGGAAAAGGGTTCCAAAATGAATTTTATTATATGTTTATAAGTATAAGGTCTAAAAAATCCACACAAAAGTTTTCAATCAAGTGTTAATTTCATTTTTACCCTTATCTTATTAAATTAAACCCAGATAATCATGCTTTAACCTTAATTGTGGTAACTACTTTATCAAATTTGAAGGGTTGTAATTTTATCTATAATTTAAAAATTGGATCATAAATATCTAATAGATTTAATTTCATAGAAATTATTATATTTATTATAACTTTGACAAATTTCAATAAATACTAAATAATTTATTAAATTGTTAATTTTTTATAAAATAACGATAATATTAATTATGATAGAATTCATTTAATTTCACATTAATTTCATAAAATATTTTTTATTATAATATGAAACATTAAAAAATAAGAAATATGTTATATTAATCTATAAAATTATTGTAATACAAGAATTAATCTAACATTCAATGATTTTAATATTTCTAATATCATTTATTTTAATTTTTGGTTAATTGAACAAATATTGTATTGACATTGAGGAAGAATTTCATATAACTACTAAATCACTATAAATTTAAAATAAATTACCCAGATAATGAATTATTTCATCATAGAAATGATAAATTAAACCTATACCTAACCAATTTATATCATTATGAAAAACATTATAAATATTAGGGTAAAGAGTGTGAAATTTTGTTTTCATATTTTCTTAAAGTAATATAGAGGTCAATTAGATTTTAAAATGGAACAAAGTGGCCATAATTTAAAGAAATATATGTAATATTCTGAAAATAATTCATAAAATATTATAAAGGAAGTTCTTAGAAAATTTTCAAATCTATTTTTAAATGATTTATCTTTATTTTACCCATTTTACAATTATCTAGTAAACAAATATTCTGCCTGGATAATCTTCGTAATAAATAAATAAAATTAATCTATTTACCAAATTTTATAATCCTAAATAAAATTATGGAATCAAATCTTTTTGGATTTTTTTCACAGAAGTGGTAGAATTTATTTTAATAGCTATCTTATAAAACATGATGAAATGTATTTTTCTAGAAAAAAATGTTTCAGAGAGATTAAAAGTGATTATACCACAATATAGCATAAAATTTATGACATTGACGGTAATTCCATTATTAATAATGTAATTTCACTTATTTTACCTTTTAAACCATTTAAATAATAATGTAACTTTATTAAATTTTTATGAGAAAACATCAGTTTCAATAAAAAATTAATTTCCACTATTCGTTGAAAAATAAATCATTTAAAAAAATTATTTTTTTGAATATTATTATAAAATAGTGATATATAATAAGATATTAATTTTTTTAAATATATTATATAAAATTAGAATAAAGTAAATATAATATTTTTTTTGAAAATGTAATAAAGATAATTTTGAAGGAAAATTTATTTTTGAAAAATATAACGACTTTACTAAAAAATGAGCATTTAATTTAAATAAATTTTCGTTATGAGAAACATTTATATATAATGATTAATATTTTAGTATCCCTATTTATTTTAATATTTTAATTATCAGTATATATTGGTTCATTTAAACTCGGTGTTTCAAGGGATACACGATATAAAATAAATCAAATTTATTTAAAAAAATCAAATAATATTTTTGAGTAAAATTATAGATTTATATGTATTGTAAATTTATATATTTGAATAATTTCATGGATTGACTATACAAAAATATATGAAAAAACATAAAGCATAACATATGAACATGACACCATCAAAGGATCATGCATTAGATAAAATAAAATACATAATATATAATATTTTACACATATATTTTATTATTATACAATAATAATGGTTAGTTATGTTATCTTGAATATGAATTTTCATTTTAGTTTTTTGTGTAACATATGATAATTGAGCCAGGATTTTTACAAAAAAAATACTAGGATAAATAAGAAATTATTTTTCAATCCACATTATTTTTCGATAATGTTAAGGAAAACAATATTCATATGTATAATTAGCTAGATTTTTAAAATCAGTTGTTTTAGATTAAAATTTTGGTTTTTAATCAGATCTGGATGGATTAATCATGACCACACCTAATTTGTAAAAACTTTGCATAATATTGTATCCTTTAGTAGGGGAATTTGATCCCACACAATAGATTACTGATACAGATTTTAGTTGGTGCTTTATAAATCACTCCCCGATGTTCTATAAAGATATAAAGAAAAAGGGGGGAATATATTTTTATATTTATATTTAATGATAGAAAGTGTAGAATAAAGGGCCATTAGATAGATAATACATGTCATTTCTGATTCATTAAAAAAGGAGGCAAATGATGATTACATAATTTCATTAATATAAATATTATTTCTATTTTATAGGATATATTCCACAGATAGTTATTTTGTAATATGTAATTATATAATTTATAGTTTCTTATTTATTTCTGAAATGTATATTGTTAGGATATTTATTCAATCCTCGCACCAAAGATTTGATTTTATTGCACATAAGATAAGTGGAGGTGTCATAATAGATTATAATGGATCATCTTTTATAGATTCAAAATATAATGAAACATTATACATTATTGTGACATAAAAATGACCCTCTGTCAAGAAATTGAGTGTTAACCATCAAAATGTTTATGCAATAAAGGATATGGGTGTGACCCCTGGGTGGTTGTTCATTACCTTAAATTGTTATCAAGAAAGTTGTCATTGAAGTATACTGTTTGTAGCTAAAAAACTCATATCCACACAACTAGTGGAGCCTAGTGGATTTTGTTTCCTTGACCCATCAATGTTGCATGCCCCTTAGATATTTCCAAGGGTGTGTGCACTAAATAAAATCCAATTGTAATTTTAATTCATCATAGTTCTAGATATTCATGTTTGATTCATAGAAATTAATTGTTGGTTGAGGGTTAATGTTTGAGTGAATGTTCCTTCACATATGAGAATAACATCCCATGATATAATATTAAATAGTATATAAATTTGAATTTTTTACACCTTAATTCACCCATTCTCAAGGTTCTTTTTTGCCAGGTTCCAACACAATTCATTATTGATAACATCATAGTGCACCATTTGTGATTATATGGAAATAATTTGAATCCAAAGCCCACATTTTTATCACAGCATAACCCCCATTGTCCATTGTAATAATTCTAAACTATTCCCTATACATTTTGGATACTATAACATTTAAATACCTAGGATTTCATTGGAACCATAAACAACCACACACTAGTACTTATATTGAAATAATAATTACCATTCTATATGTAATACCTTATTCATATCCTTAATGCTATTAAGTACTACAATATTTATATTTTATAGTAGGCTATAATAATATTAAAAAGCTACACAATCCCCCTTTATTGATGCATCTGTAGCTACGCTAGAGTGCATTAGCTCAACATAATTTCTATATTACCTCATGTAATATACTATCTTTGGTCACTTCGTCAAAGAATGTGTCACAACTACATAGAAATATGAAATAGTGCTACACAATACATTGAAATGTTGTTATACATTATCACCAACCCTATATCTTACTTTTCTAAAGACTTGTATGATCCCTTTCTATTTGGATACATTCCATAGAAAATATTATAATTAATATATTTTTTCCCTTGAGATATTTTACCAATAATTTCTTAATATTAATACATGTTTTAATGAATAGACTTATACTAAATAACACATTTATAAACAAGAAAAAATATTACCCACCAAATCCACCGCATTATTATATAAGGAAGAGATTCGTCACATTAGGGATTCATTAACATTTTAAAATTCTTAATAAAAATATATTATTACCACATAATCATTTAATTTAATACAATTATATAAAGATCAATGTTTTTTAATCAGGATAATAAATTTATAGTTAATTAATTAAATATGTAATGCTACTATATTTAAATAATAATATTTCCAAATGTCATTATACTAATATCACTATTATGATATAAAACACATTATTTATCAATTAATAATAAAAAGGATAAAAATTCTAGTGTCTATTACCACAATATGATAATGAACTCAATTATTGGTTCTTACATTGACCACCACTAATCATTTGTTTATATCTTTTCTCTATCACTATATGATTCACCATAATAATGCAATTCCAAACCAATTATCTTCATTGAGAATAGAGAGTATTGAATAATGGAGATAATAGGCACTGCTGTTCATAGTGAGGAATATAATTAAAATCCACAAATTTTAAATGTTTTTCCTCACCTAATTACTTTCCCTAACACACATTTATTGGTTTCTCTTCATCCTTCATGGAAATTTATAATTCCAAATCTTTATCAATAAGATGAATTTATATATTTCTTTATCAAAAATTAAAACATTTGACCATTTATACCAATATTGAATTTCATCACCACCTTGTAAAATATCTCATAGTACATTAATATTATTTATAAATTAATCCATAATAATGAATTTCATAAAAATATAAATTTTTAGTCAATAATTCCAACATGTAATACTCATAATAATTTCAAGCACAAGAAATTTTTTTAAAACTCACTTCAAGCATAAAATATGTAATATTTTTCTAATTAATTAAAATTTTGTGTCACTTTCATGGAAAATTATATTTTCACCCTAAAAAATAGAAAACCTTCTAAAATTGTACAATCTCTCAAATTTTGAATTTATAGGTGTCTGTATTATATACAAGTTAAAAACCATTCATCATTGAAATTATTAACCCTTTTATATTAATGTGAATAAAATGACATATATAATCCAATTAACTTAAATTCAATCATTTTATAAAAATATATAACAAAACACAAAAAAAACTAAAAAAATAAAGGTATTGAAGTCTTTATAGGATTCTAAATCATGGGTATTTTTGTTAATTTTTTCAGCTCACCAAAAATTCCTAACAAACAATTACTAATCCACATATAACATTATATTATCAATTTATATCCACAAGGAGATGCATTATAATAGTTAAAAAATTATCTAAATCAATATCTCTCATTCAATCACATATATTGTTTCATGAACATGATTTAAATGATAAGATACAAGGAGAATATCACGAATCTGACTTAATAAATAAGAAGTGAAACGAAATAGAAAACAAATTTTATATGATATAAAACCTTAAAATGCATAATAGTCCTCGAAAAAATCTAACTTTATCAAATTATCCTATAATACATCTGTAAAATGGATATTCAATGCATAACACAAGAACTAAAAAAACCTTAGTTTCTACCTCTTATGATCAATATACAATATTTTTATCCACTATAAAATTGACATTCTTTCTAAAATAGTCTAAACTCACTCATTGGTATTCTACACCAACTCTTCTTAGATAATAGTTTAGTCACCAATTCCAACCCAACATATTGGATACCAGTATGGTTAACAATATAACCCTATATTCATTTCCATACAAATGGATTACCGATAACCATTGTTATATAACAACACAATCAAAGGAAAAATGATCCAGATATTTTAAATTAAAATTCATAATAAAAGATTTCATTATATCCTCCATTTATTTAATCATTATCTCAGTTTGTTCATACATTCTTGGATGAATAAAAGATTAAGGAATAAAATTGTTCCAAAAAGAATGAAAAAATAAACTCTCTACCTGAGAAGTAAATCTAGTGTCACTGTTAGATATGATTTTAAAAGGAAGACTATGAGACCTCACAACATACTCTATATAAATAATTACTATTATTTAAATATATTTTTTCTCCATAATCAATAAGAAGAAATTAAAAATATTTAAGTAATCCACAATAACCCAAATTACATCATAACCACTATGTTCTTGAGGAAAACCCATCACTAAATACATTGATATATCTACAAATTTATACAATGGTGTACAAAATAGATATTAAAAGAAAGATATAACTTAGCTCCAAATATAAACTAATCGAAATGCAAGACATCTATTTATAAACATGCAAACGAACATTTTTATCTAAACACATAAATTACATTTTTAGGGAATGATACATATGATGTAAACAAGGATGTACTTCCATATACGAGCTATAAAATTAACTTAAAATCTCATCAAGAATAAATTTAAGAAAAAGTAAACAATATAAAAACATGAGATAATTCCCTCAACATTTATCAAAAGAATATGAAGCATGATAATGAAAAATAAATTCACTATAAACCATTGTATGAATATCTATATGTTGAGACTCTACTACATGTTACACAATGGATGAATATATTATCATATGGTAATGGAAGACCTCACATTTCACTACTCCCAAGTCATGACACATAGATGAAAATTT
Source organism: Viscum album (assembly GCA_963277665.1). Classification (NCBI taxonomy): domain Eukaryota; kingdom Viridiplantae; phylum Streptophyta; class Magnoliopsida; order Santalales; family Viscaceae; genus Viscum; species Viscum album. The sequence goes on along the minus strand of OY728146.1, from coordinate 2,030,872,084 downwards.
CACCATAATATTCAATTCCATTTTTGAATCATGAAAAAAATCATCTTAAGATAATATTCTCATGTAATATCCCACAAAATTCCCTTTTCCTAGAGTAAAAATAATATAATAATTATACTATTTTAGAAACTCCACCAATATCTTATACCTCAAGTGAAAATATTTCTAAGAGAAGATATATTTATGAATTTTATGATAATAAAAATCATCAAATATTCCCATGTTAGATAATATATCCATATAAGTTGATAAAACAACATTTCTTGATGATAAGATCTAGAATTGTGATTTTATACTTATAACAAAACAACTTCTTATACTGATAAAAATTTACTTCGGTGAACTACATCATGATTCATCTGAATCCCTAATAATATGATGATCAATTTACCTCAAAGAAAGCATCTTCTTATACTAATTATGAAATTCAAACTATCCTAAAGGATTCCATAATTTTATCAAAATATATATGGTATTTATAAGATAAAATAAAACCATAAATATTCCTTCTAAAAGAAGGTAATAGATTCATTATATGACAAAACTATCACAAAAAATGATATAATACCCAAATGATTATATGAAACTAGAAAACTAAAAAAATAGTATCAGTAACACCCCTTGATACAACATTTTTTATTTGATTTATAAACTAAAAAAACATCATCTAAAAACTTTTACCTAAGAAATACATTTTAAAAATAATGATAAAAACTCTTACAATATCCCCATTAATTTATTCATCCACAAATATTCAAAACAATCTTCAGATTCCCCACATGTTCCGCACCACCTCATGAATAAACAATGTTACAATCAATTAATAAGATTAAAATTCCCAATTCACCAATCCATGAAACATATATTGAAAATTCATATACCTAAAACGTATCACATAATATAAAAAGTTTCCATACAAATATTTAAAATATTTATTATGAATATCCGCATCTTTAACTATGATTTGAAAATTACTAAATCATAATTTAATATCCCTTAACAATATAATACCTTTCAAATGAATATATTGATCATAAATTTGAGAAAATAGACAAATATTCTATAGTCTTACATAGTTTAAACATTTGTGGTATATAAATAATATCATGATACTATATTATATTTTTGAGAAAAACAATAGAGCTACCCATGAATATTATAAATTATGTATACAACCTTTTTTAGTCCATCATAATTGAAAATATCAAATTATAAACTCTAATACTTTTATTTGGCAATATAATTTTATGACAGGTGAGGCATCAAGATATAACTCTATCCCGAACACAATGTCCCTTCGTGGAAGAAAACTAATCACCTATTATAGAAAAAATATATAATTTCCTATAAAACATAGAATATACTCCCATTTATAATCAATTTCACCACACATAATTCATAATAATGAATATAAAATATCTTTAGGGTCAATACATCGATACCCTATATGAGTATCAGTCTCCCCAAAATGCCATAAAATACCATTCTATGTTAGTTAAAAAAGTATTATTGATATAAATCCACACCATATCATAGAAAATAGAAAAAATCCTTGTGAGGAATTACATAATATAGTAATATCTGTAAAAACAATACATTATAAGAGAATCTCACATTACCTATAATATAATAATAATGACATGCGTCATCAATCCTCACCAACAACATTTGTGATTAATTAATTAAAATAGCCGATAAATATTGTTCAATAGATTCTATAACAAATAAACATGTAAAGGTTTGATAAGTGAATGTAAATATTAGAAATTAAAGAAAATATATAATAGTTTGGAAATTATAGAAATATTATCTCTAACCACATATAGTCCCTCTATTTAAAAAAAACTATACTACATGAAGCTAAACAAACCAATCTTCTCCACCTCAAATATCGTTCTGTATTCTTCAACCTCATGGTTGTCTTGCTGTTACTCTTTGAAAATATTTAATTTTAAAATTTTAACCTCTATTATATCTACGCTAAAGTTTAGCAGGTTACTTATTATTCTATTTATTATTTATTTAAAGTAACTAATATTTAGATAACCTATACATGATATATGGAGGTATATCCATGATTATACAATAGATAATTATTTCGGACAAAGTCATATTACCGAGGTATAAACCATGTGACTATTTATATTCTATATTGTACCCTATATTCCCCTATATAGTTAAGAGAAAACAATACTAGATACTTGGAAAACAATAATAGTCTCCCAATTCATTATATATATATATATATATATATATATTTAAATGTTTGATTTTGGAAAACCCTCTTACCACTTGACCCAATCATTATGAATCCTAGCTTTTCCCATTTGTTCTATTCTATTAATAATAATACATAAAATTATTTTGACCAAAAAATACCGGATTCTTTTCCTTACCTTGTATATTATGTTGTGTATAATAAACCAACTCCTATTAATGGTCAATATATAATCAAGGTCATTCCATAGTAATACGCTTCCCACCTATATTTCTAAATAGTTTTCTTGATTTCTATTCCATATTACGTTCTGATATAATGTTGTCTTTATAACCTTATGATGATTATTATCCTTCCCAAATATAAAATAAATATGAAATTACATCATAAAATGCCATTTTATCAACAAATTAACCCACCAGTACTCCTATTAATAAAAAAAGACCACATATAACCTCCCATGTAAACCAAAAATCAAAGAAGTGTTAGATACAACAAATAAAGGAATAAATCACTTATAATAATGGAGGTGATAACCTATTTGTAATGAAAAATTCAAATATTAGAGAAATACACTCTAAGAACGAAATATATTTTATATGCATGAAAATTTTAAACATCATAAGAATTCACCAAAAAACCTTCAAGAGGATACCATAAAATAATAAAAGTACAACCCAAAAGTTAAATTAAAAGAGACATTATGAAGATCATCATAAGACCCATGTACTGAAGAAAATTTCCACCAACACCACCGTTATCAATCTCATAAAAATATAAACAAAATATTTGTATAATATGGGTGAGTCTAGGAATAGTCTATATGTTCATCCATAAGACCAATATGTAAAAATTTGAATTAAAAATACTAATAAAACATTGAAATAATGATATTAATAAAATAATTTTTGATTAAGACTCCATGGGCTTCTTATATCTCCCAAAATATAATCTTATCAGAAATGATATTGTAAATATATATTTCTTACACTAACAAAAATCCATACCACCCAAGATAAAACAGGTTTTGAACTTTGTTACTTGTTTTCATTTGTTAATGATGTTTTAGTATAATGTTATTGTTTTTCTTTTTCTTGAAATCTTTATCAGGTAATTTAATAAGAATAAAAGTCACACTAAATACATTTAATAGTTCCCCTTTACAATGATATCCTATAGGTTCCACACCATTATTATTGATCCTTGATATATAATAAGATTATATTTTTGGATGGGAAATATAAAATATATTTAATCCGGGGTAGGAGGCTCACAGGACATTGATATAACATACCACTGCATTCTACTTTTTAAAATTTCAATATTGGAGTTTATGAGTATAATAACTCTAATAGGATATCTATATTTCCATTTCTCATTGTAATTTCATATCTTTAGACTTTTGTATTTATCCTTATACATTAATATTAACAATAATTATTATTGTGGCTCATATATTTTGATGTATTGATAAAAATTATGATGACATATTACCATGGTGAAGTAGGATATTTTGAGTGCCTGATTAATGTTATTTCATTAATATATTTTGAGTGAAAGGATTTATTCACTTTTTCCCTTAAATAATGTAAATATCTTAGGCCCTTTGATTGGATTGGAACAACGTAAATAAATCCATGGAAATGATTTTTGATGGTAATGTTCATCTCTATAATTTCAAAGAAAGAGTCATCATACAGATAGGTTGATGAATCCTAAATGAAAATTCTTAATTTAAGATATTTTGATAAAATAATTATATTACATGGTAAATGTTTTATATTGTTTGGTTGCCATTGTGATTTTAAATAACCATCATTCGAGGATCAATACATGTCGATGAGGGAAATAGGATTGAATTTAATGGTTTAATTATTTATAATTTATATTAATTTACGTTATTATTATATTTCACATATCAAGTGAAAAATAATGTTATTATTAATATTAATGCACTTGGGGACAATGACGAATATTGATGTTGTTTTGGGACCTATGTAAAATTTTATAAACCTAAAAAGGTTATAATAAATATCAAATTATATCACAATACTTATTCAATTTTGGTGTGAATAATAGATAAATAGATATTGGATTAATCTTTAGAGTTTGGCATATTTTCATCCTCTCTTAAGAATTCTCGGTTATTCCAATGGTTCTTCATCCTTTGGGAATAGTACCATTGCGATCAACCATGGATAACACAATTGATCAAGAATGGTTGTTCTAGAACCTGGAAATTATATGAAGTCAATAAAAGATTGTGGTGTCGGTGTGGATCACAACTGGAGAGAATTTCTTGTAAATTATTTAGCACAATTATGTTGTGTCAAATAATATTCTATTATATAATAAAAGGAAGAATCATTATAAGGTGAATTAGTTCTATATTTAAAAATAATATAAATTATAAATTACATGTGATGAACCAGTCCCTCATATTCTACTATATTAATGTAGTCTCTTAATTTGTTGTCTTAATTGAATATGATGGTTTAATCTTTTATTGAAATGGTTATAAATGATTTATTACTAAAAGATTAGTTGATCATACGAACAAAATATATGTTCACTATTCCTAGAAAATATAAGTGGTATCAGTGTGATCACATGTTTAATTTAAAATTATTTATTATTCATTGATTGATTGCATGTGTGTGAATTTTAATTTACTTAAAATAATTCATTATAATAAACAAAAACCGTTTTCACTTTTATTATTTATTTTAGATATCATAACATGTAAAAACTAATGATTAAAAATCAAAATTCATATAGATATTTCCACGCGAGGGGGCCAATGTCACTTCTTAGAGAAAAGAACACACAGTTTCCTCGAAGAGTACATTATCTGTAGTTTTTTTCGCATCGATAGGTTTTATAGTTGGGTTTTATTTGAAATAATAATGTCTAAGTTATGAATAGATCATACTAACATTCAGATCTTTTCATACTAGGACATGACGTGTAGAACTACATAATAGGTAATTTTTTTGCAGTTCATATACTCTATGTCTTATCAATACCAAGAATAAGTGGTGTCTAATTGAGGCATGTATCTGATACAACACATGAGGACACACATGTCATGAAATCCAGGGTTTTACATTTTGAATTCCTAGTAAATTCATTTTATGTTGAACAAATCCACAACAAGTAACCCAACCAGACCCATGGTATGTGTTGCAGACATGGAAGAAAATATGTACACGTTGTGTACAGACCATGTATTCTGATACTATTGTTGTATTAAATATGTTTTGAAATAAGATTTAAATTTATATTGAATCCCCTTTATTATTTGTTATATGTGTTATATATTTAACAATACATAAAATTTCATAGGATTGAAAATTTTATATAAAATTAATTTTCCTTTCGATATTATAAAGAACAGAAGAGGTTCTATCAAGGTAAACTAGTGTATCACATTTATTTTAAATGTAGATAAATTTGTCTAAAATTATATATGATCGTGAGTTGAGAATGGTGGGATAAAAATAGGATTATTTGAACTTGTGGTACTTATTTTTGTTTAGTTATCTTAAATAAAGAACTGATCAATTAATTGACACAATAATTTCAATTGGATTATCAATGAATGGTGTGTAGATGATCATGAGAATAGAACCAACTTTTTTATGTGATTGGTTTATTTTTATTTATTTTGATTAAATATAAAATAGAGATTGAGAGACCCCCCTTTACCTTTATCATAAATGGGCTTTCATGCCCGATTTTTTTTATGTAAACACCTATTATCCAATCTATTTTATTCCCTAACAAATATGTAAATAAATGTTTATGTGAGGATGAATCATCCAAGAGTGTGGAAGTGGTCGAGGTCATGGGTATGAGGTAAAACTAATTGAGGTGATACAGAAGAGCTAAGGATGAATGATTTAACATGAACTATGTTGTGGTTTAGGTGTTCTTCCATTAAGGATAAGGTTTAGTTTATCATCTACTAGATAAATTAACCCTTAGATAATATCATGTTCATGCAACTTGTATTTTTTTTACATTAGCTGCATTATTTATTGATTAGGATTGGTCATTCTCAACAATATCCTAAATAAATAAATTAACAAGAATTCATTAGTGAATAAAATATAATCTGAAAATTTTGTAAATTTTTCATCATAAATGGTTCTTTGCATATGTAAAATATACTTAATATTAACAATGAATGTAAAAGGAAGAGTTTATATTTTCTAATAGGGTTGAAAATTCCTTAAATAAAATATTAATTTTGATTATCCATCTAATACATAAGTTAAAATAAACCTCAATGTTCAAATTACATATCCAGCCAATGTTCAGGTGATTTCAATTATCATTGAAATCTTAGACTGATGTTTTACATTGACTTAACATAGATTACATCAATGATTTACTTCAAAAGAAGGACATGATGGGTCTATGTGGAAAATTATGAAGAAATATTTACAATAATATTTCAGGATTGGGGAATACACTCAATCAATCAAGGATCTATGAGATAATATAGTTAGATATTATCATTTAGCAAAATCAATTCAAATATATTGTTAGGACCAAGTCTGGGTTATGATAAGGTAATATAGATCATTAGAACTAGAATATCTAATCGATAAAATATTTTGAAACTGATGTTGATGGTTGTCAGTTTTTAAAAAATATTTAGAGATTAATAAAAATTCAATTAATTTTAAATTTATTAGTCTATTTTGAAATCATTACTTGTAAAAATTATCCACTCATTAATTGTCGAATAAAAAATTCCAATCAATTCAAAAATATCACAATGATCTATACTAGACAAGGATAATCTTCTCCCTAGTGTGAATTTCAAGGAATGGTATAAGAACATCTGAAATATATTGTGCCACAAATGGGACTGGTACTTGTTGAAAGACCTACTTCCTATGTTTCTTTCCAAATAGACTAGTGACGAATAAGAATCTCTCTATCTAAATCTTGTGGATGATACAATTCATATCTGATATTTTATTATTTCTACCATTTTCAATGTGAATATAATTATGTTGACTATATGAATTCATAAATCATAGTTTCTCACCTTGGGATATCTATTAAGGGATAGATAAATTGGGGAGAAATGAGATATTCAAGTTATTTTTTATGTTTAATATTGTATTGTTAGTTCCACCTGTCGAACATGTTGTTTTCATGATTTGAAATACTATGCACTTTGACATCATGGGTTTGGATATCACTGATGAGTTGTGAACTGATCCAATTCTTTCTACAATACCCAAAAAAATTATACAGTTTGAGTTGTGAATTATATCATGGAAAGAAGAGAGAATACACTATTATAACTTCTTGCTCTTATTTATAATGTTTAAAATGACACGGGTAATTGAAAACTCACTATCCTTGTGTTGAATTATAAGTAGTCGAACAAGTAAAAGAGGATGTTGACTTGTTCCATATATAAGGCTCTAGAGAAGCATCCCTTTATGGAAAAGAAGACACATTGGAAAGGAAAGGTACATGATGAGTTCTTTTTTCCATGTGTAAAGAAGGTCCACTGTAATAGATATTCCACCTATCTGAACAAATAAGGGGAAGCTTCATGAACTTTTTTATCTAGTGGAATATTTCTATATCAAAAATTTTGGTATTAGATATTAAATGTTGTGCTAGAATGTGTATCCAAATAATGAACCATGAAGATTCCATAAGTCTATGAGGGATGCCATGGATCTTAATGTGAAAAATTAAGTGAGGTTGGCTAGTCTATCCATTAGAGAGAACCATATCACAATTCAGACATTATTGATACCGCTTTTAAAAAAATATCATTATGTGCCTTGTTTTACCAAAAATATTACTTATATTTCATTATTTTATATAGGTGAATTTATTTTCTGTTTTAGAGATAATGGTTTATATATTTGTATTGATAGAATATGATATGGTATAGAACAAATAAAAAAAATCCTTATATATTAAAATATGAATTAAAAATAATGGAAATTGATAATGAAACTAATATAAAGAAATCATGTGACCCCCAATTTTGGACTCACTATATTAGTCATCTAAATCTAAATTCTATGAAAATTCTCTATCAATTAGGTAATGTAGACATTTTTTAGCAAAAAGAACATGAAATATGTCATTCTTATTTAGAAGTTATGACGACCAGGCCACCATTCAGTGGGCAATGAGAAAATTCTACATATATATTCTATAATTGGTACAAAATGATTTTCATGGACATTTTAAAGTAGAATCTAGTGGTGGATACTCCTAATTTATTAATTTTAAGGACTACTTGAGTATATATGGTTTTATATAATTGATGAGGTGTAATTATGAATCTTTATAAAAGTTCAAATAGTAAAATGATGATATTGATAATTAACATGGAATGAATATAAGAAAACATCAATTAGATCGAGGTGGTAAATATATTAAACAAGAAATTATCAACATTTTTCAATGTTATAACATTATATCACAACTCACACCACTTTATCCATCATAGTGGAATGGTGATAGTGAAAGTAGGAACTGTACCTAACTCGATATGGTATGGTCGAGGAGGAGTCAGAAAGGTATTCCATTATCTTATTTGGAAATTTTAATTTTAGAAAATATCATACTTACTCAACTAAGTACCTAAAAAAATAAAATGTTGGTTTCCCTTTGAGGTATAGAGTGGAAACAAACCTATTTTGTCACATGTTCATGAATAAGATTACAAGGTGTTTTTCAATGATAGATCAAGAAACAATCTATCACCCTAAGTCATGAAGTGTATCTTTGTAGTGTTTCCCAGGGAAATAAGGGAACAATGTTTATACAATAATTTAGAAAAACAAAATCTATCATAATATATTCCATATTTTTGAGAGGGAGAAGATACTCAAGAAGGATAGTGGGAGAAATATTGACTTTGATGAAGTTTATTTTCCATACATACAAGAGTTTGTACATGAATCAATTCTATAGGTCATCATGGGAGAATGTTTTCCTAAAATAAAATTGTTTTATATAAGTAAATGTAAGGAAAGGGATCCAGAAATATGTGGTTTTCTAGTCACCAATGATATTGAAAAACTATAGGTTAACATTTATTAAATTATATTCTCTATAGTGGCCATAAGAAGATAAGTTTTATTAAAATTGAAATAATCCTTAAACTATGGGATATATTCTATGTATAATAAGCTTATTTGTGTTATGATCGAACTTATAGTTGATGTAGAACCCATTTGGAAGAAATGGGTATTCAAGAGAGAAATAGAAATTGATGGTAGTGTTTGCACCTATAAAGTATGGATATTGGATAATGGTTTTAGAAAACATAAATACATTGACTATGGGGAAATATTTTTTCCATTGTCCTTGTTAAAATCAACTAGATTTTATTCTATAACAGCTTAAATGAATTTTATATTTGTAAAATGTATTTCAAAATAGTTTTCCATAATGAGAACCTCAAGTGGATATATATATTACACAACCCAAAGGGGTTTTGACTCCATGAAATTATAAAAGTAATTAAAGTTATAGAGATCCATTTTCGGATTAAATATTGCATGAAATTAAGGAAAAATATGATTTTATTAATATATAAAAGAAATTTGTTTCATCAACAATGATTTTGATCCCTATACTTACAAGTGTATTAGTATAAGTACATATGTTTTCATAAAGTAGTCAATAATGTTCTTACCCATGAATTCCTTAAGAAATAAATTCTATATTCCAAAGAAAATGATAATTTCTGATAGTTCTAAGAGAATTCTCAGACAATGCTAAGGTACATTCATTGGTTTTATATTGACCAGATTCAGTATGGAAAAATACATTAGTGTATTATTTATAGTGTAAAATTTTATACATATTTTTAAGAAAATGTGTCCTAAAATCGAAGAGGAATGATATAGAATGTGTATGATACCATAAAAATATATTACATGATCTATCTTGTATTCAAGGTTATGTACATGGGTTTATGTTGTCTATTCTTTGAGAATTTATAGTTGATATCAAGAATATCTAATTTAATAACATTGGTTTACTATTAACGATATCTTTATGTGTCTGAGGATTACTAAGGTTATGTTCCTTGTGTATGGAGGATATTAATAAGTAGTCATTAGGGGTTATATAAATTATAATTTTTAGATATGTTATAATGACCTAATGTATATGTCTAGATATATGTTTTGTCTCAAAGATAGTGTTTTAAGGTGGATTAATTCAAAGAATCCATTTTTTACAATTAATTGTGATTTTATATAAAATATTATGTTTGAGTAATATTATCGATTTATCAGTATTATAAATTTATATATTTGAATAATTTCCTGGATTAACTATACAAAAATATATGAAAAAACACACAGCTTAACATATAAACATGATACCATCAAAGGATTATGCATTAGATAAAATAAAATATGTAATACATAATATTTCACACATAAATTTTATTATTATAAAATAATAATGGTTAGTTATGTTATCTTGAATATGAATTTTCATTTTATTTTTTTGTGTAACATATGATAATTGTGCCAGGATATTCACCAAAAAAATATTAGGATAAATAAGAAATTAGTTTTCAATCCACATCATTTTTCGATAATGTTGAGGAAAACCATATTCATATTTAAAATTAGCTATATTTTTAAAATCGGTAGTTTTGGATTGAGATTTTGGTTTTTAATCTGATCTAGATGGATTAATCATGACCATACCTAATTTTTAAAGACTTTTCATAATATTGTATCTTTTAGTAGGGGAAGTTGATCCCACACAATATATTAATGATACATATTTTATTTGGTGCTTTATAAATCACTCCCTAATGTTCTATAAAGATATAATGAAAATGGGGGGAATATATTTTTATATCTATATTCAATGATAGAAAGAGTATAATAAAGGTCCAATAGAAAGATAATACTTTCCATTTCTGATTCATTGAAGAAGAAGGAAAATGATGATAACATAATTTCATTATTATAAATATTATTTCCATTTTTTAGGATATATTCCACAAATTGTTATTTCTTAATATGTAATTATATAATTTAGAGTTTCTTATTTATTTCTGAAATGTATATTGTTAGGATATTTATTCAATCCTCACACCAAAGATTTTATTTTATTGGACACAAGAGAAGTGGAGGTATTATAATGGATTAAAATGGATCATCTTTTATTGATTCAAAATATAATGAAACATGATACATTGTCATGATATAAAAATGACCATATGTCATGAAAATGAGTGTCTACCATTAGAATGTTTATGCAATAAAGGACATGGGTGTGAACCCTGGGTGGTTGTTCACTACCTTAAATTGTTATCAAGAAAGTGGTCATTGAAGTATTCTGTTTGTAGCTGAAAAACTAGTATCCACACAACTAGGGTGTGTGAACTAAATAAAATCCAATTGTACTTTTAATTCATCATATTTTTAGATATTCTTGTTTGATCAGAGAAATTAATTGTATGGTGAGGGTTAATGTTTGATTGAATTTTCCTTCACATATGAGAATAACATCCCATGATATAATATTAAATAGAATGTAAATTTGAATTTTTTATAGCCTAATTCACCAATTCTCAAGGTACTTTTATGCCAGGTTCCAACCCAATGAATTATTGATAATATCATAGTGCACAATTAGTGATTATATGGAAATAATTTGAATACAAAGCCCACATTTTTATCATAGCATAAACCCCATTGTACATTGTAATCATTCAATACTATTCCATATACATTTTTGATATTATAACATTGTAAATACCTAGAATTTTATTGGAACCATCAATAACAACACACTAGTACTTAGATTGAAATATTGATTATCATTCTATATGTAATACCTTATTCATATCCTTAATGCTATTACGTAATACAATATTGATAATGATGGTAAGCTATAATAATATTAAAAAGCTACAAAATCCCCCTTCATGGATTCATCTTTAGCTATTATAGAGTGCATTATCTCAACATAATTTCTATATTACCTCGTGTAATATACTACATTTTCTAGCTTCGTCAAAGAATGTGTCACAACTACATGGAAATATGATATAGACCTACGTAACACATTGAAATGTTGTTATCCTTTATCACCAACACTATATCCCACTTTTCTAAAGACTTGTATGATCCCTTGCTATTTGGAAACATACCATAGAAAATATTATAATTAATCCATTTTTTCCTTTGAGATATTTTACAAATAATTTCTTAATCTTAATACATGTTTCATGTAACGCCCCGACCCCAGCTACCCAGAGTCGGTGCATTACTTCGTAACATTGGCATGATCACAAGAAAGATCAAATCTCGAAAGACCGATTGGTTTAGTAGCCTTGGAAACACTAGATATATTCATAAGTTTTACATTACATCATAAAATGAAAAACTACTACAACAACATAATGTCTCCATAATCCACACTACTATCCCCTCATAATATCCCTGCAGGTCATTCATAATTTACTTCTTCACATCCTGGGGAAAAAATAAAATATAGAAAAGGGGTGAGCTCAAATGCCCAGTAAGGATAACAATATAGCGGAAACTTTCATAAATAAGAATAAACATTTAAGGCAATGCATTACTAAAACAAAAGCCTTTTAAAATTGAACTTCAACATGGTATGGCAAAAGTAAAATGAAATAATGCCATTTACTTATTCACATGGATATTCTACTAATCGAATAATCACATGCAAAAATCAATAACCACTTTCATAATGTTGGAATGCATAATGTCAAACATTAATTTCATTGTCTAGGCCTCATCCCAAGACCTAGGGGTTACTTCTAACCGGAACCCAACCCGGAGTGCCTCTAATAACCGGACACCAACCCGGAGTGCCTCTAATAACCGGACACCAACCCGGAGTGCCTCTAATAACCGGACACCAACCCGGAGGGCATACTTTTACCAGTCCCTAACCTGGAGGGCTTACTTTAACCAGTCCCCAACCTGGAGGGCTTACTTTTACCGGTCCCCAACCCGGAACATACTTGTTTAGCACATTCATCTGAAGAAAAGTTTGAAATATAACATAAAAATTCGGGTTAAAACTAGCATACGAAATGTCAATAGTTTCACCATAAACTATGAATGGTATAAAATAGCACATCCACATTCAAACATATCACAAAACCTTCAATACAATATAGAAGTTTTGTATTATAATAAATCAACTTCAAATAATCTTAAAATCCATCAAAGGATGTTGACATAGATGAAATCAAAATTCATTTAAAAGAAGTATCTCCTTTTATTTTGAAATTATTTAAGATCCATATAAAATAAAACATTTTCTTTGAAAATATTCTTATAATCTTGTAAGGAAAGCTTCGACGATTTTATAACGGCGGAAAATAACCGCACCCGCCGTATAAGTTAAAAAAAACATTCTTACCTCAATTCTGTCGAAAAGGTTAAAAAGGACCTTGTTTTGAAAACGACGGAAAGATTCCTTTATAAACCTCTTATAAAAAGTCAAACAAGGGTATAAATGACTTTAACCCATATTCTTGTAAATAGTAAAAATGTTTTGAAATACATTTCGAAGAAACATGGATGTGGATGATAAAGAGATCCCAGTAGATTATTACGTATAATACAACCTCGGATAATGAAGAGATTGTGAAATAACCCTTACCTTGTACTTTTCCTTGGTTGTGGTAGGTTAACCTCCTGTATAATGGTGAAATAATTGTTATTAAATTATACAAGAATCATATACATTAATATGATATCATATATGATCTTTTAATATTGATTTGATAATAATATCTTAGTATTATCGTTGTTTCGGGTGTTAACTTACTTGTTTTCTTTCATATGTTTTGTTACGTAAGACATGTTTGTAAAGGATAGGTTGTATATTATTCATATCCAGAATGATATCAAGTCCTTAAACATCATTTTTAAATCATAAAATGATAATTACGCTTTAATGGTTACGATGGAGAATGAATCTCATCGCGTTCGTGGAGACGGTAGTCCGTACGTACGCACGAGCGACAATATCATTCTTTTGATATTAAAATAATATATAAATGGATGGTATATCATATATACAGAATCATTAACATGTTATATTTATTATTTACATGAGTTACACATCATTATTATACCCATCCAAATAATATTATATTGAATAACAATTACACCACGACGTGGAGACGGTAAGCCGTACGTACGCACGTATGGTGACATGTTATTCAAAGGGTGGATAGAATACTGAATATGATTGTACCATATTTAAAATAACATCACAGTATATGTGAGATACTGGAGTTATTATTTCAGAATGGTAAGAACAAAGGAAGAAGAAGTGGAAGAAGAAATGAACTTAGAAAAGGGTGGTGAGATCATTACCTCTTCTTCGGGTTCTTCCTTTTGATTTGATCAAAAGGGCTCCTTAGGTTGGCTTTCTGATCAAACTAAGGCCTCTAGGTTGTATTGAGGGATGTTGGGAGAGTATTTGGGCATAGTTTGGCCGAACCAAAAGGCTTTAGAGGTGTGAAGAAATGAGAAGGAGGGGTGCCCTTTTATAAGAGGGGTGAGGGGCACCTTTGGAAAAGCTAGAAATATTAATTTATAATAAATTCATATTCGGTTCCAAAGGCTCCAAAGTTGACTATTCAAATGATGAGGTGGGGATAGGTCGAAAACAACTCATCCAATAGAATTTAGACAGGTTTGGGTACTTATATTAACCTTATCTTTAAGTATTAACTCTAAGTTAATTAGTTTCACTTTTACAATGTCTCTTTGTATTTTTATATAATATGGTTAATAAACTTACTATATACATCCAAGCGACCCCCAAGTGGTCCATTAATGAGGAAACTATAATAATATAAGTCTCTTGGCCGATCCTTAGATTTTTAGGAATTTAATATCAATTAATAATATAATATTTGTTTTAAGAACTCTTTTATGTCAATTTTGACACTATTCAATAGATGATTTTTTTGAAACTCCTAACAGATTGATTACTTCGAACAAAGTCAATTAAATCAATCCTAATATATCATATTATCATATAAAATTAGTGTAATTTATTAAAAGTTTCATATTATATTTATTTGGGTATTTATAATATTAATTATGTTAATTTTTTACTATTTTAGTAATTACTGCATCATCATTGTGTCATAAATAAAATAAATTATTTAATGTCTAAAAATTATAAATAAAATATCATTATGTAGGAAATCTTTTTAGCTTTCTAATGAATATTTACAATCGAAAATCCAACATGTATAACCCTATGTAAAAATTGTTCGTCTAAAAGATATATGCTTGTGTCATTTTTGTATTCATTTTAACTTAATTAAAATAAAGTGTCATTATCACTTACAAGTGGATCCATGGGGTCCCAAAATCGACCCAAATATTCCCATGGTCGACCATGTATCAACCAATAGGGTTAAGACACGTTTTAGGGTAATTTAGTATTATTATAATATTATTGTTTAACCCTTATTTACCGGATTTACCCTTAACCATGGTAAATAAAATATTTACCGCAGTAATTATTCAAAATGTCTAAAAATAAAAGTTACCCATTTACACAATTTGAACATCCTGATTCCAAATATGGAATCCATTTTTCTAAATTCAAAATACAGAAGTGGCAGAAATTAATTTAAAATTAATTCCCGCTGTCAAAACAAAAAGCGTGTTTTTAAGAGATAATAACTATCAAAAGATTGACACTTGTTTATGTTCGGTTTAATTGTAAAATTTTGTCTAATGACCAACATTATATTAAATTGTAAAAATATATTCTAAATATACTTTAAAACCACTCAAATTCATAATTTATCACTATTAATTATTTTGATTAAAAAAAGTTGTTTTTAATTAAAATTTAGTAATTTTCACTATTCATCAAAATATGAAAGTTATCCGAAAAGTACCAAAATTTCACCTTAGGCTAAATTCGATATTCCGAATCCAAAAATGAAGTCCATTTAAAAATATAAAATATATATTATTTCAAAATTTAGGTATTACTATTCATAACGGCCAGTTTGATTGGTTGTGGTGTGTGTTAAAACTCGAAGTTGCGTACAACACACGCTACTGTTTTATTCAAAGGAAAGCGTACCGTGGAAGCTTGGGAAGTTTCATTTTAAATTTTTGATGTCCCCATTTAGTCAAAAAGTTTAAAATATAGTATTTAAAAAGGGTTCACTATTAAATTTGATAAAAGTGCAATACTGAAAATGAATTTGTTCTTGCATTATATTTAAGAAACTCATAATATGGATTCTAAAATTATAAGGATTATATAAACATTAAAATTTATCTAATACTATTCATAACCTCTTTTTAACGGCTTGTTTGGTAAGTCATGGTGTGCTTGAACTTTGTGTTGCATGTAGTGAAAGTTATTGAATTATTTTGAAGAACTAACACACTATGAAATCTTGGGGTGTTACATTCTCCCCTCCTTCAATAAATTGCGTCCTCGCAATTTGAAATTGTTCTTCGAAAATAAATGGTTGAAAATAGATAATATATATGTGGGAAAACCCACATCGGAAATTGGGTTACTAAAATTTAGTCTTAATATGAGGAATAGAGAAATGAAAGGGTCACCACCAAATTATGATCTTGATTAGGAGAACATTGGTGGCAATTAGAGACATATAATCGGAGGAAAAACGTAAATATTTATAGGTAGTGATTGAGGTCATCAATCACAAACAAGTGTATAATTGAGGTCCTTAAACTCATCAATCTATGATGATTTGAAGTACCATCGGTTCAACAAAATATAGGGTATTGGGATAACACATTTTTGACGTTTCAAAATATCTTAGTTGAAATCCCACATCGAAAAATGAATTATCGAGGCCTCTATTTAAAATAAAGAGTCGAAAGTATGAAGATTACCGAAAATAACACTTACTAGGGTTCCATGTTGGAAAATATGGATATGGAAGAAAAATATAACCATCAATTATCTGATGGAGAGTGGTAGAGAACATGGCTATGAAAAGGCCAACAATCCCAAAGCCATAAATTAGTGATGATTTAAGGTACCATCTAGGAAAACATTTTTGTTCAAAGTTGCTTTTCTTAATATTGAGGAATTTATTTATGAGATTGGCTAAGATCATAAGGAGATATACTTACTTTATAATTAGAGTTTTATCCATTAATAAATTTCTACCACAAACTCATCTTTCACTCTAAAAGATAATAGAATGTAAAAAAAAATTCTATTTACACTATTCGTATAGGGTTCCAAAATAAACGAATTTATAATTCATCTACATGATCTTTTAATAAAAACTACATTATTTAATCCAGGACATCTCATGGTCCAGTGGTAGGTGATACACCCTTGTCGCCCTTCGGTTGCGTGTTCAAGTCTCGCAGCCTTGCCGGACGCGACGGGTTGCCGCCCGACCTCCGGGTTGTCCTTTTATGGCAATCCAATATAATCCAAACTAGAACTATCCAAAATACTTATGTCCAAACTCACAGTATAACATTTATAAGGAATGTAAACATAATATAGATCCTTTTTACCCCGTAATATCATATGAATACCTTCATCATGTATTACCATATTCCTTGTTGATTACATTCATGCTCCCTTATTCCATATAGAATGCTGGATATACTTCATTAATCCAAAAATGTTTTAAACCCCAACAATGATGGAATATACAAATCATTAATCAGTTCCAAGGTAGTAAAGAATATCCAATATAATTTATCCAAAATCACTACCTCAGTATCAGAACTATATTATGATTTATCATTCTCTCAACCATATATTTTCCAAAAATTTATCCTGCTATTGAGTCACTTTTCTTTGTTCCACACAATCTCAAGTCCTTAATGAAATAGTACTGCAGTACAATCCTTATATACTCCATAATTATTATAACAAGTACATTGTTGATACAACACTCAATTGACATAATCAACATAAGAACTCTAATCATTCCTCTTCATCTGTGGTAGTATCATAACTTGATTATTATCCAATAACATCATTTGCGGCATAGTCTGATGACTGGGACATAGGTTTGCGTAGTGTCCAAACTCCTTGCAAATGAAGCATTGTACATTTGAAACCATTTTCTTACCCTTGCAGTCATGTACTTTGTGCCCTTTTCCTCCACACTTATAACAAACTCCCATTCCTTTCAGGCAAGTTCCAGGGTGTTTCTTTCCACAGTTACCACATATGAGAAAATTCTTCTTTTCCCTCTTCCCTTTATCCATCTTTCTCTCTTCCATCCTTTTCTTCTCTTGCTTCCCTTCAAAGCCATAGGACTCAGTAAACTCTTTACTTATCTTATCAACACATGATATTATTTCTTCATATGATGATAATACATGGGAGACTATTTCTCTTATAAATTCTAGCTTAAGACCATGAAAGATATGATCCTTCCTTCTCTTTGGATCATGTGCATTTCTGGAGTTCTCATTCCTTCTACTGGGCGCCATTTCTAAACAATAGCATAAACTAGATCAGTTTATGAATCAAAATACATAATCCCATACTTATAAAACACTTAACATAAATTGAACTATTTATGGATATAATCCATAATCATAAAAATGTTTTCTTTGAGGAAGTATATACTCATAAACCCTTCATAATGATTTGTAAAGAAAATGAGAGTTATCCTAAGCATATCCCCCGGGAGTGTCGTAACCAAGAGTGCAGCAAGGCCCGTTGTCGTGCACCAGTTCCCGTTCGAGTCTAGCTCAAAGCGGTGTTTTCGGGTTTTACCCCTAGGTACATCTGTGCCAGAGCCGCCTCTACCTGCTCGTATCCAGACAGGGATGTATTGCTCGGAAAACTCACAAAATCTCTACAATACCAAAATTCTAGGAAGTTCTTCTATACTAATCCTCAAAGTTCATCTTAGGTCTACGTGCTCTAATCAGAGTTTATCTAAATATAGCTTCCAAGGTTTGTACTAAACTTCCTCTGATACCAACTGTAACGCCCCGACCCCAGCTACCCAGAGTCAGTGCATTACTTCGTAACATTGGCATGATCACAAGAAAGATCAAATCTCGAAAGACCGATTGGTTTAGTAGCCTTGGAAACACTAGATATATTCATAAGTTTTACATTACATCATAAAATGAAAAACTACTACAACAACATAATGTCTCCATAATCCACACTACTATCCCCTCATAATATCCCTGCAGGTCATTCATAATTTACTTCTTCACATCCTGGGGAAAAAATAAAACATAGAAAAGGGGTGAGCTCAAATGCCCAGTAAGGATAACAATATAGAGGAAACTTTCATAAATAAGAATAAACATTTAAGGCAATGCATTACTAAAACAAAAGCCTTTTAAAATTGAACTTCAACATGGTATGGCAAAAGTAAAATGAAATAATGCCATTTACTTATTCACATGGATATTCTACTAATCGAATAATCACATGAAAAAATCAATAACCACTTTCATAATGTTGGAATGCATAATGTCAAACATTAATTTCATTGTCTAGGCCTCATCCCAAGACCTAGGGGTTACTTCTAACCGGAACCCAACCCGGAGTGCCTCTAATAACCAGACACCAACCCGGAGTGCCTCTAATAACCGGACACCAACCCAGAGTGCCTCTAATAACCGGACACCAACCCGGAGGGCATACTTTTACCAGTCCCTAACCTGGAGGGCTTACTTTAACCAGTCCCCAACCTGGAGGGCTTACTTTTACCGGTCCCCAACCCGGAACATACTTGTTTAGCACATTCATCTGAAGAAAAGTTTGAAATATAACATAAACATTCGGGTTAAAACTAGCATACGAAATGTCAATAGTTTCACCATAAACTATGAATGGTATAAAATAGCACATCCACATTCAAACATATTACAAAACCTTCAATACAATATAGAAGTTTTGTATTATAATAAATCAACTTCAAATAATCTTAAAATCCATCAAAGGATGTTGACATAGATGAAATCAAAATTCTTTTAAAAGAAGTATCTCCTTTTATTTTGAAATCATTTAAGATCCATATAAAATAAAACATTTTCTTTGAAAATATTCTTATAAGCTTGTAAGGAAAGCTTCGACGATTTTATAACGGCGGAAAATAACCGCACCCGCCGTATAAGTTAAAAAAAACATTCTTACCTCAATTCTGTCGAAAAGGTTAAAAAGGACCTTGTTTTGAAAACGACGGAAAGATTCCTTTATAAACCTCTTATAAAAAGTCAAACAAGGGTATAAATGACTTTAACCCATATTCTTGTAAATAGTAAAAATGTTTTGAAATAAATTTCGAAGAAACATGGATGTGGATGATAAAGAGATCCCAGTAGATTATTACGTATAATACAACCTCGGATAATGAAGAGATTGTGAAATAACCCTTACCTTGTACTTTTCCTTGGTTGTGGTAGGTTAACCTCCTGTATAATGGTGAAATAATTGTTATTAAATTATACAAGAATCATATACATTAATATGATATCATATATGATCTTTTAATATTGTTTTGATAATAATATCTTAGTATTATCGTTGTTTCGGGTGTTAACTTACTTGTTTTCTTTCATATGTTTTGTTACGTAAGACATGTTTGTAAAGGATAGGTTGTATATTATTCATATCCAGAATGATATCAAGTCCTTAAACATCATTTTTAAATCATAAAATGATAATTACGCTTTAATGGTTACGATGGAGAATGAATCTCATCGCGTTCGTGGAGACGGTAGTCCGTACGTACGCACGAGCGACAATATCATTCTTTTGATATTAAAATAATATATAATTGGATGGTATATCATATATACAGAATCATTAACATGTTATATTTATTATTTACATGAGTTACACATCATTATTATACCCATCCAAATAATATTATATTGAATAACAATTACACCACGACGTGGAGACGGTAAGCCGTACGTACGCACGTATGGTGACATGTTATTCAAAGGGTGGATAGAATACTGAATATGATTGTACCATATTTATAATAACATCACAGTATATGTGAGATACTGGAGTTATTATTTCAGAATGGTAAGAACAAAGGAAGAAGAAGTGGAAGAAGAAATGAACTTAGAAAAGGGTGGTGAGATCATTACCTCTTCTTCGGGTTCTTCCTTTTGATTTGATCAAAAGGGCTCCTTAGGTTGGCTTTCTGATCAAACTAAGGCCTCTAGGTTGTATTGAGGGATGTTGGGAGAGTATTTGGGCAGAGTTTGGCCGAACCAAAAGGCTTTAGAGGTGTGAAGAAATGAGAAGGAGGAGTGCCCTTTTATAAGAGGGGTGAGGGGCACCTTTGGAAAAGCTAGAAATATTAATTTATAATAAATTCATATTCGGTTTCCAAAGGCTCCAAAGTTGACTATTCAAAGGATGAGGTGGGGATAGGTCGAAAACAACTCATCCAATAGAATTTAGACAGGTTTGGGTACTTATATTAACCTTATCTTTAAGTATTAACTCTAAGTTAATTAGTTTCACTTTTACAATGTCTCTTTGTATTTTTATATAATATGGTTAATAAACTTACTATATACATCCAAGCGACCCCCAAGTGGTCCATTAATGAGGAACCTATAATAATATAAGTCTCTTGGCCGATCCTTAGATTTTTAGGAATTTAATATCAATTAATAATATAATATTTGTTTTAAGAACTCTTTTATGTCAATTTTGACACTATTCAATAGTTGATTTTTTTGAAACTCCTAACAGATTGATTACTTCGAACAAAGTCAATTAAATCAATCCTAATATATCATATTATCATAGAAAATTAGTGTAATTTATTAAAAGTTTCATATTATATTTATTTGGGTATTTATAATATTAATTATGTTAATTTTTTACTATTTTTGTAATTACTGCATCATCATTGTGTCATAAATAAAATAAATTATTTAATGTATAAAAATTATAAATAAAATATCATTATGTAGGAAATCTTTTTAGCTTTCTAATGAATATTTACAATCGAAAATCCAACATGTATAACCCTATGTAAAAATTGTTCTTCTAAAAGATATATGCTTGTGTCATTTTTGTATTCATTTTAACTTAATTAAAATAAAGTGTCATTATCACTTACAAGTGGATCCATGGGGTCCCAAAATCGACCCAAATATTCCCATGGTCGACCATGTATCAACCAATAGGGTTAAGACACGTTTTAGGGTAATTTAGTATTATTATAATATTATTGTTTAACCCTTATTTACCGGATTTACCCTTAACCATGGTAAATAAAATATTTACCGCAGTAATTATTCAAAATGTCTAAAAATAAAAGTTACCCATTTACACAATTTGAACATCCTGATTCCAAATATGGAATCCATTTTTCTAAATTCAAAATACAGAAGTGGCAGAAATTAATTTAAAATTAATTCCCGCTGTCAAAACAAAAAGCGTGTTTTTAAGAGATAATAACTATCAAAAGATTGACACTTGTTTATGTTCGGTTTAATTGTAAAATTTTGTCTAATGACCAACATTATATTAAATTGTAAAAATATATTCTAAATATACTTTAAAACCACTCAAATTCATAATTTATCACTATTAATTATTTTGATTAAAAAAAGTTGTTTTTAATTAAAATTTAGTAATTTTCACTATTCATCAAAATATGAAAGTTATCCGAAAAGTACCAAAATTTCACCTTAGGCTAAATTCGATATTCCGAATCCAAAAATGAAGTCCATTTAAAAATATAAAATATATATTATTTCAAAATTTAGGTATTACTATTCATAACGGCCAGTTTGATTGGTTGTGGTGTGTGTTAAAACTCGAAGTTGCGTACAACACACGCTACTGTTTTATTCAAAGGAAAGCGTACCGTGGAAGCTTGGGAAGTTTCATTTTAAATTTTTGATGTCCCCATTTAGTCAAAAAGTTTAAAATATAGTATTTAAAAAGGGTTCACTATTAAAGTTGATAAAAGTGCAATACTGAAAATGAATTTGTTCTTGCATTATATTTAAGAAACTCATAATATGGATTCTAAAATTATAAGGATTATATAAACATTAAAATTTATCTAATACTATTCATAACCTCTTTTTAACGGCTTGTTTGGTAAGTCATGGTGTGCTTGAACTTTGTGTTGCATGTAGTGAAATTTATTGAATTATTTTGAAGAACTAACACACTATGAAATCTTGGGGTGTTACATTTCAATAAATAGACATATATTAAATAACACATTTATAAACATGAAAAAATATAACCCACCAAATCCAACATATTATTATATGAGGAAGAGATTCATCACATTAGGGATTCATTATCATATTAATTTTTTTAATAAAAATATATTTTTACCACATAATCATTTAATTTAATACAATTATATAAAGTTCAATGTTTTTTAATCTGGATAATAAATTTAGAATTAATTAATTTAATATGAAATGATACTATATTTTAGTAATAATATTTCAAAATTTCTGTATACTAATATCACTATTAATATATAAAACACATTCATTATCAATTAAAAACAAAAAGGCTAAAACTTATAGTGTCTCTTACCACAATATGATAATGAACTCAATTATTGTTTCTTACATTGACCACCACTAATCATTTGTTTATATCTTTTCTCTATCACTCTTTGATTCACCCTAATAATGCAATTCCAAACCATTTATCTTCTTTGAGAATAGAGAGTATTGAATAATGGAGATAATAGGAAATGCTGTTATTAGTGAGGAATATAATTAAAATCCAAAAATTCTATATGTTTTTCCTCACCTAATTACTTTCCATAACACACATTTTATGTTTCTCTTCATCCTTCATCAAAATTTATAATTATAAATCTTTATCAATAAGATGAATTTATATATCCCTTTGTCACAAATTAATACATTTGACAATTTATACCAATATTAAATGTCATCACCACCTTGAAAAATATCTCATAATACACTAATATTAATTATAAATTAATCCATAAAAATGAATTTCATTAAAATATAATTTTTTTGTCAATTATTCGAACATGTAATACTCATAATAATTTCATGCATAAGAAATATTTTTAAAACTCATCTCGAGCATAAAATATGTAATATTTTTTTAATTCATTAAAATTGTGTCACATTCATTAAAAATTATATTTTCACACTCAAAAAATATAAAACTTTCCAAAATTGTAAAAACTCTCAAATTTTGAATTTATAGGTGTCTGTGTTATATACAACTTTAAAACCATTCATCCTTGAAATTATTAACCCTTTTATATTAATGGGAATAAAATGACATATATAATCCAATTAACATAAATTCAATCATTCTATAAAAATATATAATAAATCACAAAAAATCTAAAAAAATAAAGGTATAGAAGTCTTTATCGGATTCTAAATCATGGGTATTTTCGTTAATTTTTTCAGCTCACCAAAATTTCATAAAAAACAATTTCTAATCAACATATAACATTATATTATCAATTTTCATCCATAAAGAGATGCATTATAATAGTTACAAAATTATCTAAATCAATATCTCTCATTCAATCACATATATTGTATCATGAACATGATTTAAATGATAAGACACAATGAGAATATCGCGAATCTGACTCAACAAAGAAGAAGTGAAACGAAATAGGAATCAACTTTTATATGATCTCATAACTTAAAACGCATAATAGTCTTTGAAAAAAATTTAACATTATCAACTTATCCTGTAATACATCTGTCAAATAGATATTCAATGAATAACACAAGAACAAAAAACACCTTAGTTTCTACCTCTTATGATCAATATATAATATTTTTATCCACTAAAAACTTCTCATTCTTTCTAAAATAGTCTAAACTCACTCATTAGTATTCTACACCAACTATACTTTGATAATAGTTTAGTCACCAATTACAACCCATGATACTGGACACCAGTATGCATAACGATATAACCCCATATTCATTTCCATACCAATGGATTCACGATAACCATTGTTATATAACAACACAATCAAAGGAAAATGATCAACATATTTTAAATTAAAATTCTTAATACAATATTTCATTATATCCTCCATTTATGGAATCATTATCTTAGTTTTTTCATACATTCTTGGATGAAAAAATGATTAAGGCATAAAATTGTTCCAAAAGAATGAAAAAATCCACTCTATATCTAAGAAGTAAATCTAGTGTCAACGTTAGATATGATAGTAAAAGGAAGACTACGAGACCCCACAACATACTCTATATAAATAATTACTATGATTTCAATATAATTTTTCTCCATAATCAATAAGAAGAAATTAAACATATTTATTTAAACCATAATAACCCAGGATACATCATAACCGCTATGTTCATGAAGAAAACCCATCACTAAATACATTGACATATCTACAAATTTATAAAATGGTGTACAAAATGGATTTAAAAAGAAACATAGAACTTGGCTCCCAATATAAACTAATCAAAATGTAAGACATCTATTTATAAACTTGAAAACAAACATTTTGATCTAAACCCATAAATTACATTTTTTAGGGTATGATACATATGATGTAAACAAGGATGTACTTCCATATACGAGCTACACAATTCACTTAAAATCTCATCAAGAATAAATTTTAAAAAAAGTAAACAATATAAAAACCTGAGATGATTCCTTCCACATTTTTTCAAAGAATATGAAGCATGATAATGAAAAATATATTCACTATAACCCAATGATTGAATATCTATATGTTGAGACTCTAATACATGTTACAGAATGGACGAATATATTATCATCTTGTAATGGAAGTCCTCAAAATTCACTTCTCCCAAGTCATGAAACAAAGACGAAAATTTCACCATCATCTTCCATTCCTATTTTGAATCTTGAATAAAATCGTTTTAAGATAATCTTCTCTTGTAATATCCCACAAAATTCCCTTTTCTTAGAGTAAAAATAATATAATAATTATACTATTTTATAAACTCCACCAATTTCTTCTACCTCATGTCAAAATATTTGTAAGAGAAGATATATTTATGAATTTTATGATAATAGAAATCATTCAATATTCCCATGTTAGATAATATATCCATATAATTTGATGAAACAACACTTCATTATGATATAAATATAGAATTGTGATTTTTTACATATAACAAAACAACTTCTTAAACTGATAAAAATTTACTTTGGTTCACTACATCATGATTCATCCTAAACCTTGACGATATGATGAACAATTTACCTCCAAGGAAACATCATCCTAAACTAATTATCAAATTCAAACTATCCTAAATGATTCCTTAATATTATCAAAATCTTTATGGTATTTATACGATTAAATAAAACCATAAAGATTCAATCTAAAATAAGGTAATAGATTCTTTATATGACAAAACATTCACAAAAAAATGCTATAATACCCAAATAATTATATGAAACTAAAAAACTAAAAAAATTATATCAGTAACACCCCATGATACAACATTTTTTATTTGACTTATAAACTAATAAACCATCATCTAGAAAATTTTACCTAAGAAATACATTTCAAACATAATGATAAAAAACTCTTTCAATATCCCCGTTAATTTATTCATCAACACATTTTGAAAAAAATCTTCATATTACCCACATGTTCTTCGACACCGCATGAATAAAAAATGTTACAGTCAATTAATAAGATTAAAATTCCCAATTCACCAATCCATGAAACATATATGTAGCATTAATAAACCTAAAACTAATCAAATAATATAAAAAGTTTCCATACAAATATTTAAAATATTTATTATTAATTTCCACATCTTTAACTATGATTTGAAAATTTCTAAATCATAAGTTAATATCCCATAACAATATAATACCTTTCAAATGACAATATTGATCATAAACTTAAGGTAATAGACACAAATTATATAGTATTACATAGTTTAAACATTTGTGGTATATAAATAAGATCATGATACCATATTATATTTTTAAGAAAAACAACGGATATACCAATGAATATTATATATTATGTATACAACCTTTTTTAGTCCATCATAATTGAAAAATATCATATTATAAACTCTAATATTATTATTTGGAATATAAATTTACGATAGGTGAGGCATCAAGATATAACTCTATCCCGAAAACAATGTCCATACGGGGAAGAAAACGAATCACCTATTTTATAAAAAATATAAAATATCCTATAAAACATAGAATATACTCCCATTTATACTCAAAATCACAACAAATAATTCATAATAATGAATATAAAATAAATTCATGGTCAACACATAGATACCCTAGATGAGTATCACTCTCCCCAAAATGCCATTAAATACCCTTTTATGTTAGTCTAAAAAGTATCATTGATATAAATCCACAATGTATCATAGAAAATAGAAAAAATACTTGTATGGAATTACATAATATAATAATATCTATAAAAAGAATACATTATAAGAGAATCTTACAATTCCTATAATCTACTAATAATGACACGCATCATCAATCCTTGCCAACCACATTGGAGAGTTATTAATTACAATAGCCGATAAATATTGTACAATAGATTCTATAACACATAATCATGTAAACTTCTGATAAGTGAACGTAAATATTAGAAATTAAATAAAATATATAATGGTTTGGATAATATAGAAATATTATCTCTAACCACATATATTCCCTCTATTTAAAAAAACTATACTACATGAAGCTGTATACACAAATCTTCTCCACATCAAATACCATTCTATATTCTTCCACCTCATGGTTGTCTTGCTGTTAGTCTTTAAAAATATTTAATTTTTAATTTTTAACCTCTACTATATCCACGCTAATGTTTAGTGGGTTACTTATTTTTCTATTTATTATTTATTTAATGTAACTAATATTTAGATAACCTATACAAGATATATGGAGGTTTATCCATGATTATACAATGGATAATTATTTGGGGACAAAGTCATATTACTGAGGTATAAACCATGTGACTATTTATATTCTTTATTGTACCCTATATTCCCCTATATAGTAAAGAGATTACTATACTAGATACTTGGAAAACAACAATAGTTTCCCAATTCATTATATATATATATTTAAATGTTTGATTTGGGAGAACCCTCTTATCCCTAGACCCAATCATTATGAATCCTAGTTTGTCCCATTTGTTCCATTCTATTACTAATAATACATAAAATTATTCTGACTAAAAAATACTTGATTCTTTTCCTTACCTGGTATATTATGTTGTGCATTATAAACCACATCCTATTTGTGGTCAATATATAATCAAGGTCATTCTATTGTAATACGCTTCCCACCTATATTTATAAATTGTTTTGTTGATTTCTATTCCATATTACATTCTGATATACTGTTTTCTTAATAAGCTTATGATGATTATTACCCTTCCCCACTCTAAAATACATATGAAATTACATCATAAGATACCATTCTATCAACAAAGTATCCTAACAGTACTCCTATTAATAAAAAAGATCACATATAACCTCCCATGTCAACCAAAAATCAGAGAAGTGTTAGAAACAACAGATAAAGGAATAAATCCCTTATAATATTGGAGGCGACACACTATTTGTAACGAAAAATTCAAATATTAGAAAAACACACTCTAAGAACTAAATATATTTTATATGCATGAAAATTTTATGAATCATAATAATTCCCCAAAAAACCTTCGGAAGGATACCATAAAATAATAAAAGTACAACCCAAAATTTAAATTAAAGGAGACATTATGAAGATCATCATAAGATCCATGTACTGAAGAAAATTTATACCAAAACCACCATTATCAATCTCATTACATATATACACAATATTTGAATAATATGGGTGAGTATAGTAATAGTCAATAGGTTCATCCGTAAAACCAATTTGTAACAATTTGAATTAAAAATACTAATAAATCATTGAAATAATGATATTAATAAAATAATTTCTGATTAAGATTACATGGGCTTCTCATATCTCCCAAAATATAATCTTATCCCAAATGATATTGTAAATATATATGTCTTACACTATGAAAAATCCATACCAACCAAGAAAAAACATGTTTTGTACTTTGTTACTTGTTTTCATTGTTAATTATGTTTCATTATAATGTTATTATTTTTATTTTTATTGAAATATTTATCTGGTAATTTACTAAGAATAAATGTCACACTAATTGGGTTTAATAGTTCCCCATTACAATGATATCTTATAGGTTTCGCACTATTATTCTTGATCCTTCATATATGATAAGGTTATATTTTTTGATGGGAAATATACTATATATTCTATCTGGGGTAGGAGGCTCATAAGACATTGATTCAACATACCACTTCATTCTACTTTTTAAATTTTCAAGATTGAATTTTATGAGTATAAGAACTCTAACAGGATATCTATATTTCCATTTCTCATTGGAATTTCATATCTTTAGACTTTTTTATTGATCCTTATACATTAATATTAAAAATAATTGTTATTATGGCTCATGTATTTTCATGTATTGATAAAAATTATGATGAAGTATTACTATGGTGAAGTAGGATATGTTGAGTTCATGATGAATGTTATTTCATTAATATATTTTGAGTGAATGGATATATTCCCCTTTTCCCTTAAATAATGTAAATATCTTAGGTCCATTGATTGGATTGGAACAACGTAAATAAATCCATGGAAATGATTTTTGATAGGAAAGTTCATTTCTATAATTTCAAAGAAAGATAAATCATACATATAGGTTGATGACACCTAAATGCAACATGCATAATTTGAGATATTGTGATAGAAGTATTATATGACAAGGTAAATGTTTTATAAAGTTTGGTTGCCATTGTGATTTTAAATAACCATTATTCGAGGATCAATACATGTCGATGAGGGAAATAGGATTGAGTTTAATGGTCTAATTATTTTTAATTTATATTAATTTATGTTATCATTATATTTCACATATCAATTGAATAATAATGTTATTATTAGTATTAATGATATTGGGGACAATTATGAATATTGAGGTTGTTTGGGGGCCTATATAAAATTTTATAAACCTAAAAAACTTATTATAAATATCAAATTATATCATTGTCCTTATTCAATTTTGGTGTAAATATTGGATAAATAGATATTGGATTAATCCTTATAGTTTGGCCTATTTTCATCCTCTATTAATAATTCTAGGTTATTCCAATGGTTCTTCATCTTTTAAGAATAATACCATTGCAATCAACCAAGGATAACACAATTGATCAAGAATGGTTGTTCTAGAACCTGTCAATTATTTTAAGTCAATAAAAGATCGGGGTGCCTGTGTGGATCACCACAAGAGAGTTTTTTTTCAAATTATTTACCAAAATTATATTGTGACAAATAATATTCTATTATATAATAAAAATAAGAATCATTATAAGTTGAAGTATTTCTATATTTACAAATAATATAAATTATAAATTAAATGTGATGAACCACTCCCTAATATTCTACAACATTAATGAAGTCTATTAATTTGTTGTATTCATTGAATATGATGGTTTGATCTTTTAATGAAATGGTTATAAATGGTTTATTACTAAAATATGAGTTGATCATAAGAACAAAATATATGTTCACTATTCCTAGAAAATATAAGTGGTAATAGTGTGTTCATATGTTTAATTTAAAATTATTTATTATTCATTGATTTATTGCATGTGTGTGAATTTTAATTTACTTAAAGTGATTAATTGTAATAAACAAACCCCTTTTTGACATTTATTATTTATTTTAGATATAATAACATGCAAAAAAATAATGATTAAAAATAAATATTCATAAAGATATTTCCACGTGAGGGTGCCAATGTCACTTCTTAGAGAAAATAACACACAGTTTCCTCGAAGAGTACATTGTCCATAGTTTTTTTTGCATCGATAGGTTTTATAGTTGGGTTATATTTGAAATAATATTATCTATGTTATGAATAGATCATAATAACATTAAGATCCTTCCATACCATGACATGACGTGTAGAACTACACACTAGGTAATTTTCTTACACTCCATATACTCCATGTCTTATCGTTTCCAGGAATAAGGGGTGTCTGATTGAGCCACGTATCTGATACAAGACATGAAGACACACATATCATGAAATCCAATGTTTTACATTTTTTATTCATAGTAAATTCATTTTATGTTGAACAAATCCACAACATATAACCCAACTAGACCGATTATATTTGTTGGAGACATGGTGGAAAACATGAAAATGTTGTGTATAGACAGTGTATTCTGATACTAGTGTTGTTTTTAATATTTGTTGAAATATGATTTAAATTTATATTTAATCCCCTTTATTATGTGTTATATGTGTTATATATTCAACAATACATACAATTTCATAGGATTGATAATTATATATAAAATTAATTTTCCTTTGGATATTATAAAGAACACATGAGGTTATATCAATGTATACTTGTGTACCACATTTATTTTAAATGAAGTTAAGTTTGTCTAAAATTATATATGATCGTGATTTGAGAATGGTGGGATAAAAATAGGATTACTTGAACTTGTGGTACTTATTTTTGGTTAGTTATCTTAAATAAAGAACTAATCAATTAAATGACACAATAATTTCAATTGGATTATCAATTAATGGTGTGTGGATGATCATGATAATAGAACCATCTTTTTATGTGATTGGTTTATTTTCATTTATTTTGATTAAATTTAAAACAGAGAATCAGAGACACCTCTTTACCTTTATCATATAAGGGCTTTCATGACTGAATTTTCTTTTATGTAAACACCTATTATCCAATCTATTGTATTCCATAACCAACCTGTAAAAAAGATTATGTGAGGACGAATCATCCAAGAGTGTGGAAGTGGTCCAGGTCATGGGTACGAGGTAAAACTAATCGAGATGATACATAAAAGCTAAGGTTGAATAATTTAACTTGAACTACGTTGTGGTTAAGGTGTTTTTCCATTAAGGATAAGGTTTAGTTTATCATCTAGTAGATAAATTAACCCTTAGATAATATCATGTTCATGAAACTTGTATTTTTTTAAATTATCTACATAATTTATTGATTAGGATTGGTCATTCTCAACAATATCCTAAATAAATAAATTAACAAGCATTCATTAGTGAATAAAATATAATCTAAAAAAATTGTAATTTTTTTATCATACATGGTTTATTGTATAAGAAAAATATAATTAATATTAACAATGAATGTAAAAGGATGAATTTAAATTTTCTAATTGGGATGGAAATTACTTAAATAAAATATTAATTTTTATTATCCATCTAATACATAAGTTACAATCAACCTCAATGTTCACATTGGTTATCCATCCAATGTTCAGGTGATTTCAATTATCATTGAAATTTTAGATTGAGGTTTTACATAGACTTAACATAGATTACATCAACGGTTTACTTCAAAAGAAGGACATGGTGGGACTAGGTGGATAATGATGAAGAAATATTTACTATAATATTTCAGGATTGGGGAGTACACTCAATCAATCAAGGATCTAGGAGATAATATAGTTATATATTATCATTTAGCTATATCAATTCAAATATATTATTAAGACCAAGTATGTGTTATGATAAGGTAATATGGATCCTTACAACTAGAATATCTAATTGATAAAATATTTGAAACTGATGTTGAGGGTTTCCAGTTTTTAAAAAATATTTAGATATTAATAAAAATTCAATTAATTTTAAATTTATTAGTCTATTTTGAATTCAATACATGTAAAAATTATCCACTCATAAATTTTAGAAGATAAAATTCCAATTAAATCAAAAATATAACAATGATCTATACTAGACAAGGATAATATTCTCACTAGTTTGAATTTCAAGGAATGGTATATGAACATCTAAAATATATTATACCACAAATGGGAGTGGTACTTGTTGGAAGACCTACTTCCTATGTTTCCTTCCAAATAGATTAGTGAGGAATATGAATATCTCTGTCTAAATCTTATGGATGATACAATTCATATCTGATGTTTTATGATTTCTACCATTTTCAATGTGAATATAATTAAGTTGACTATATGAATTAATAAAACATAGTTTCTCACCATTGGGATATCAACTAAGGGTTAGATAAATTGGAGAGAAATGAGATATTCAAGTTATTATTTATGTTTAATATTGGATAGTTAGTTTCAGCTGTATAACATGTATTTTGCATGATTAGAAGCACTAATCACTTTGACATATTGGGTTTGAATATCACCGATGAATTGTGCATCGATCCCATTCGTTCTACAATTCCCAAAAATATTATACTTTTTGTTTTGTAAATTATATCACGGAATGTATAGAGAACACAATATTATAACTTCTTACTCTTATTTATCAAGTTTAAAATGACACGAGGAATAGAAAACTCACAATCCATGTGTTTAATTAGAAGTATTCAAACAAGTAAAAGAGGACGATGACTTGTTCCATATATAAGGCTCTAGAGAACCATCCCTTTATGAAAAATATGATCCATTGGAAAGGAAAGGTACATGATGAGTTATGTTTTCCATGTGTAAAGAAGTTCCACTGTAATAGATATTCCATCTATCTAAATAAAAAAGGGGAAGCTTCATGAACTTTTTTATCTAGTGGAATATTTCTATATCTAAAATTTTGGTATTAGATATTACATGTTGTGCTAGAATATGTATCCAAATAATGAACCATGAAGATTCTATAAGTCTACGAGGGATGACATGTATCTAAAATGGACAAATGAAGTGAGGTTGGGTAGTCTAGCCATTAGAGAGAACCATATCACAATTCAGACATGATTGGTTTCGGTTTTGAAAAACTCTCATTATGTGCCTTGTGTTACCAATAATATTACTTATATTTCATTATTATATATAGGTGAATTTATTTTATGGTTTTGAGATAATGGTTTCTATATTTATAATTATATAATATGATATGGTATAGAACAACTAAATAAAAATCCTTATATATTAAATTTTGAATGAAAAATAATGGAAATTTATAATGAAACTAATATACACAAATCATGTGACCCCCAGTTTTGGACTCACTATATTAGTCATCTAAATCTAATTTCTATGAAAATTCTTTTTCAATTAGGTTATGCAGACATTTTTTAGAAAAAAGAACTTGAAATATGTCATTCTAATTTAGAAGTTATGATGACCAGACCACCATTCAGTGATCAATGAGAAAATACTATATATATATTCTATAATTGGTACACAGTGATTTTCTTGGAAATTTTAAAGTACAATATAGTGGTGGATACTCCTAATTTATTATTTTTAATGACTACTTGAGTTTGTATGGCTATATATAATTTATGAGGTGTAATTATGAATATTTATAAAAGGTCATATAGTAAAATGATGATATTGATAATTTTCATGTAAAGAATATAAGAAAACATCAATTAGATCGAGGTGGTAAATATCTTAAACAAGAAATCATCAACATTTTGCAATGGTATAACATTTTATCAAAACTCACACCACTTTATCCATCATAGTGGAAAGCTGTTTGTGAAAGTAGGAACTATACCTTACTCGATATGGTATGGTCGAGGAGTAGTCAAAAAAGTATTCCATAATCTTATTTGGGAATTTTAATTTTATAAAATATCATACATACTCCACTATGTACCAAAAAAATAAAAAGTTGTATTCCCTTTGAGGTATAGAGTGGAAGAAACCTATTTTGTCACATGTTCGTGAATGTGATTATAAGGTGTTTGTTAATGATAGATCATGAAAAAAACTATCACCCTAAGGAATGAAGCGTATCTTTATAGTGTTTCCCAGGGAAATAAGGGAACAATGTTTTTAAAATACTTTAGAAAAAAAGTATCTATCATAATATATTCCGTAATTTTTTAGAGGGAGAACATACTCAAGAAGGATAGTGGGAGAAATATTGACTTTGATGATGTTTATTCTCCATATATACAAGAGTTGGTACATGAATCAATTCTATAGGTCAACATGGGAGAATGTTTTCCTAAAATAAAATTGTTGTATATAAGTAAATGTATGGTAAGGAATCTAGATATATGTGGTTTTCTAGTCACCAATGATATTAAAAAACTATAGGTAAACATTTATTAACCTATATTCTCTATAGTGGCCGTAAGGAGATACGTTTTATTAAAATTGAAATAATCCTTAAACTATGAGATGTATTCAATGTATAAAAACCATATTTGGGTTATGATCGAACTTATTGTTGATGTAGAACCCATTAGGCGTAAAGGGGTATTGAAGAGAGAAATAGAAATTGATGGTAGTTTTAGTACCTATAAAGTATGGATAGTAGATAATGTTTTTAGAAATAATCAATACATTGACTATGGGGAAATATATTGTCCATTGTCCATGTAAAAATCCACCAGATTTTTTTCTATAACGACTTACATGAATTTTATATTTTTAAATTTATTTCAAAATAGTTATCCATAATGAGAACCTTTAGGTGGATATATACATTACACTACCCAAAGGGGTTCTGACTCCATGAAATTTTAAATGTAATTAAAGTTATAGAGATCCATTTTCGGAATAAATATTTCATGAAATTAAGGGAAAATATGATTTGATGAATATATAAAAGAATTTTGTTTCATCAATAATGAATGTGATCCCTATAATTACAAGAATGTTAGTAGAAGTACATATGTTTTCATAATGTAGTCGAGAAGGTTCTTACCCATGAATTCCATAAGAAAGAAATTATACATTCCAAATATAATGAAAATTTGTGATAGTTCTAACTGAATTCTCAGACAATGCTAAGGTACATTCATTGGAATTATATTGACTAGATTCAGTATGGAAAAATCCAGTAGTGTATTATTTATAGTGTCAAATTGTATACATATTTTTAAAAAAATGTGTCTTCAAATAGAAGAGGAACGATATAGAATTTTTATGATACCATAAACATATATTTCATGATATATCGTGTATTCAATGTTATGTACATGGGTTGATGTTGTCTATGCTCTGAGAATTTTTAGTAGATATCATCAATATCTAAGTGAATAACATTGGTTTACTATTAAGGACATATTTATGTGTCTGAGGCTTACTAAGGATATGTTCTTTGTGTATGGAGGATATTAATAAGTAGTCATTGGGTGTTATATAAATTATAATTTTTAGATATATAATAATGACCTAATGTTTGTGTCTAGATATATGCTTTGTCTCAACGATAGTGTTTTAAGGTGCATTAATTCAAAGAATCCATTTTTTACAATTAATTGTGATTTTTTTAAAAATATTATGTTTGAGAAAAATTATAGATTTATATATATTATAAATTTATATATTTGAATAATTTCATGGATTGACTATACAAAAATATAAGAAAAAACATACAGCTTAACATATGAACATGACAACATCAAAGGATCATGCATTAGATAAAATAAAATACGTAATACATAATATTTCACACATATATTTTATTATTATAAAATAATAATGGTTAGTTTTGTTATCTTGAATATGAATTTTCATTTTATTTTTTGTGTAACATATGATAATTGAGCAAGGATTTTCACCAAAAAATAATAGGATAAATAAGAAATTATTTTACAATCCACATCATTTTTCGATAATGTTGAGGAAAACAATATTCATATGTATAATTAGCTAGATTTTTAAAATCGGTAGTTTTAGATTAAAATTTTGGTTTTTAATATGATCTGGATGGATTAATACATATTTTCATTAATATAAATATTATTTCTATTTTATAGGATATGTTCCACAAATAGTTATTTCCTAATATGTAATTATATAATTTAGAGTTTCTTATTTATTGCTAAAATGTATATTGTTAGGATATTTTTTCAATCCTCGCACCAAAGAATTGATTTTATTGCACATAAGAGAAGTGGAGGTATCATAATGGATTATAATGGATCATCTTTTATGGATTCAAAATATAATGAAACATTATACATTATTGTGACATAAAAACGACCCTCTGTCAAGAAATTGAGTGATTACCATCAGAATTTTTATGCAATAAAGGATATGGGTGTGACCCCTAGGTGGTTGTTCACTACCATAAATTGTTATCAATAAAGTGGTCATTGAAGTATACTGTTTGTAGCTGAAAAACTAGTATCCACACAACTAGTGGAGCCCAGTGGATTTTGTCTCCTTGACCCATCAATGTTGCATGCTCCTTAGATATTTCATAGGGTGTGTGCACTAAATAAAATCCAATTGTAATTTTAATTCATCATATTTATAGATATTCATGTTTTATTTAGAGAAATTAATTGTAGGGTGAGGTTTAATGTTTGAGTGAATTTTCCTTCACATATGAGAATAACATCCCGTGATATAATATTAAATAGGATGTAAATTTGAATTTTTTACACCCTAATTCACCCATTATCAAGGTACGTTTATACCAGGTTCCAACCCAATGCATTAATGATAATATCATAGTTCCCCATTAGTGATTATATGGAAATAATTTTAATAAAAAGACCACATTTTTATGACAACATAACCCCCATTGTCCATTGTAATCATTCAATACTATTCCCTATACATTTTTGATACTATAACATTGTAAATAGTTAGGATTTCATTGGAACCATCAATAACCACACACTAGTACTTATATTGAATTAATGATTATCATTCTATATGTAATACCTTATTCATATCCATAATGCTTTTACATACTACAATATTGATAATGATGGTAAGCTATAATAATATTAAAAATCTACACAATCCCCCTTTATGGATGCATCTATAGTTATGCTAGAGTGTATTAGATCAACATAATTTCTATATTACCTCATGTAATATACTATCTTTGGTCAGTTCATCAAAGAATTTGTCACAACTACATAGAAATATGAAATAGACCTACGTAACACATTGAAATGTTTTTGTCCTTTATCACCAACCCTATATCCCACTTTTTTAAAGACTTGTATGATCCCTTGCTATTTGGAAACATACATTAGAAAATATTATAATTAATCTATTTTCCCATTGAGATATTTTACCAATAATTTCATAATATTAATACATGTTTCAATAAATAGACCTATATTAAATAACACATTTATAAACCTGAAAAAATATTACCCACAAAATCTACCATATTATTATAGAAGGAAGAGATACATCACATTAGGGATTCATTTTCATTTTAAAATTATTAATAAAAATATATTTTTACGACATAATCATTTAATTTAATAAAATTATATAATGATCAATGTTTTTGAATCTGGATAACAAATTTAGTGTTAATTAATTTAATATAAAATTCTACTATGTTTTTATAATAATATTTCAAAATATCATTATACTAATATCTCTATAAAGATATGAAACACATTCTTTGTCAATTAAAAATAAAAAGGCTAAAAATTCTAGTGTCTGTTACCATAATATGATAATAAACATAATTATTGGTACTTACATTGACCACCACTATTCATTTGTTTATATCTTTTCTCTACCACTCTATGATTCACCCTAATAATGCAATTCCAAACCAGTTACCTTCTTTGAGAATAGAGAGTATTGAATAATGGAGATAATAGGAAATATTGTTATTAGTGAGGCATATAATTAAAATCCACAAATTTTATTTGTTTTTCCTCACCTAATTACATTCCATAACACTCATTTTTAGGTTTCTCTTCATCCTTCATGGAAATTTATAATTATAAATCTTTATCACTAAGACGAATTTATATATCCCTTTATTAAAAATTAATACATTTGACCATTTATACAAATATTAAATTTCATCACCACCTTGTAAAATATCTCATAGTACATTAAGATTATTTATAATTTAATCCATAAAAATGAATTTCATAAAAATATAATTTTTTAGTCAATTATTCCAACATGTAATTCTCATAATAATTTCAACCACAAGACAATTTTTTAAAACTCATCTCAAGCATAAAATATGTAATATCTTTTTTATTCATTAAAATTTTGTGTCACATTAATGGAAAATTATATTTTCACCATAGAAAATATAAAACATTCCAAAATTGTACAATCTCTCAAATTTTGAATTTATAGGTGTCTATATTATATACAACTTTAAAACCATTCATCCTTGAAATTATTAACCCTTTTATATTAACGGGAAGAAAATGAAATATATAATCCAATTAACATAAATTCAATCATTCAATAAAAATATATAATAAAAAACAAGAAAATATAAAAAAAATAAAGGTATAGAAGTCTTTATAGGATTCTAAATCATGGGTATTTTCGTTAATTTTTTCATCTCACAAAAAATTCCTCACAAACAATTACTAATCCACAAATAACATTATATTATCAATTTTCATCCACAAGGAGATGCATTATAATAGTTAAAAAATTATCTAAATCAATATCTCTCATTCAATCACATATATTGTATCATGAACATGATTTAAATGATAAGATACAAGGAGAATATCACGAATCTGACTCAACAAAGAAGAAGTGAAATGAATTAGGAAAAAACTATTATATGATCTAAAACCATTAAAGGCATAATAGTCCTTGAAAAAATTTAACTTTATCAACTTATCCTATAATACATATTTCAAATGGATCCAGAAAGGCTCAGCCAGGGACAAAGTCCCCGACCATTTATTAAATAAAGGAAAAAAGTACAGCAAACAAGCAGTAAAAAGAAAACAAGCTAGGAACCATACCCGCCATCATACCCATCACCATCTCCATAATCAAACGCCTCATCTGTAGTTGCCGACTCCCATTCCGAGCTTTCATATTTCTTCATCAGCTTCACATACGTCCGTCTGAGATTCATCTTCTCCAATTGCACAAAATCATCAGAAGAAGTCATTACCTTACCATTGCTCAAAGAAGCTCTAGTGGACATCAGCCTTGGAAAAGAAGAATAATATTTCCGTTGTCTTCTTTTTGGAGGGGATGTAGAGTTACCCACACATTATGCCATCACCTTCTTCCCATGTTGGACAACATGACTAAAAGATGTACGGACATTGCCATCAACCTCCTTCTCACTATCAGAAATATCCCCCCATTTCTCAGGTAAGCACACCATCCGAGGACATAAGTTCACACCTTTCTCCAGCTCCACATGACTGTTAGGACCAACCAGTGTTAAACACTGAGGTTGAGTCACATTCTCAACCTCTCCAGACGTCCCAATCTGCATACTATCCCCAGCCTACAGATTACTGCTTTTCATCCTTGGAGAACTGCCATGCAACTCAAGAGCTGCAGCTGGCACCTGGCCAGAACACAAACCAGACACCATTTGAACCTGATCCACCTCAGTTTCAGCATCCACAAGACCAGCAAAGCAGTTGCTCACAGCAATGCCATCAGCCTTTTGCACATGCTGAGATTTCAGCCCATGATAGGTCCTAACCCATCCATCAGCATCCTTCGCAGGATCCTCAGACTTCACAGGCACTGTAAGCCTATCCACTGCCTCCTTGCCTCCCACTATACCCAACATCTGGCCATTAACCACTCCAACCGACTGTTCATTGAAACTCTCACTGCCCAAAGAGCCATCCATGGGCTAGGTCTCCTTATTTCTTTCAGATTCAGTCTGAGCCTCCACCTGCTGATTATCTGTAGGTCGAGACTGGACTTGCTCAGCCTCTGCAAAGCCAATGGGCCCAGAACCAGGACACCTCCCCCCATTGAGATCACCTATCAACCTACCGAAAACATCCTGAACTTTCGGATTAGCATGACTAAGCAGCAAGTTGTCCTACCTCCCCTGTATGTCACCGTAAGTGGAACCCAAGCCAGCAGCAAATGTGACAGCCCCTCTGTTGCCTTTGTCCAGACCCTCACTCCGGGCCACCATACCAGCATCCGATGAACCACTGGCCTCCTCTGGAGAATTGCAATCGACCTTGGATGTTCCGTCAGCCCGCACACCCTTTACTGCACATCCATTGGGAGAGCCCCAATTTTCATTTCGCCCAACCTCCCTTGGAAGAACGGTGTCTCTCCAACTCGCCCTCGAAGAAGACCCCTGCTGGCACTGCTCCGAGACATGTCCAAGTCTCTTACATTTATAACAGAAGTCCATCCACTCTTCATAGATAACTTTCTGTTTACATCTGTATTGATCACCGATCGTAGTCTAGACAAATTCAAACGGGGCCTTCGACACGTCCATCTCCACACAAACCCTCGGATTCATAGGGTGACACACCGCACGCGTACAATTATCAGAATAAAGATACTTCCCAACGATATTACCAAGCATCTTAATGATAGCAGGATTATGAAAAGGTAATGGTAAATTAGGAAAACTCACCCAAAGCGCCGCGGAAGGCGGGTCACGGTTCATGTGGAAGTCAATCGACCAGCGGAACAAGATGAAGCGACATCCATTGCAACTCCGGGGCGCCCTAGACCAAGCGAGGATGAGATCCTCCTCATAAGCAAAGCGGATCATGATATGCCGATTTCCAATCAAGCCAAGTGTAGCCCGCTCCTGGAGATCCCAGGTGTCGAAGATGAGTCTGTCGAAAGAATCCACCGAGGGCCTTCGCTGCTTAAATCTCGCAACCAAAGTAAGGTTCATAAGTGCAGAAGATTCAGCGAATTCAGAGTTCGAGATCTGAAGATTCGGGCAGCCCTGAATGAGTTCTGCAACCTTCGGGCTTAAATCAATAGTCGGAAAAGAAGGGAGAAGGTCATGGTTCGAAAAAGAC
Organism: Viscum album; assembly: GCA_963277665.1. NCBI lineage: Eukaryota > Viridiplantae > Streptophyta > Magnoliopsida > Santalales > Viscaceae > Viscum > Viscum album. Next base: position 2,030,830,084 of record OY728146.1, on the reverse strand, counting down.
CTAAAAGGATGCATATCATTGGTGTGGGAGAATCCCTCCCCCAAAGGAGGAGGAGGGATCCCCGCGGTCGCCGCCGCCGCCGTCAGCGAGGAAGAAGAGCTCTAGGGTTCCTTTGCGAACCCCCTCAAACGTGTTCATATGTCAAATGGATATTCAATGAATAACACAAGAACCAAAAATACCTTAGTATCTACCTCTTATGATCAATATTGAATATTTTTATCCACTAAAAAATTCTCATTCTTTCTAAAATAGTCTAAACTCACACATTGGCATTTTACACCAACTCTGCTTCGATAGTAGTTTAGTCACCAATTACAACCCAACATATTGGATACCATTATGGTTAAAGATATAACCCCATATTCATTCCCATACAAATGGATTAACAATAACCATTGTTATATAACAACACAATCAAAGGAAAATAGTCTATAATTTTAAAATTAAAATACATAATAAAAGATTTCATTATATCTTCTATTTGTTGATTAATTATCTCGGTTTGTTCATACATTCTTGGATGAAAAAAATATTAAGTCATAAAATTGTTCCAAAAGAATGAAAAAATAAACTCTCTATCTTAGAAGTAAATCTTGTGTCACCATTAGATATGATAGTAAAAGGAAGACTATGAGACCTCACAACATACTATATATAAATAATTACTAGGATTTCAATATAATTATTCTCCATCATCAATAATAAGAAATTAATCATATTTAAGTAAACCACAATAACCTAAATTACATCATAACCACTATGTTCATGAGGCAAACCCATCACCAAATACATTGATATATCTACAAATTTGTACAATGGTGTACAAAATGGATACAGAAAGAAAGATATAACTTGTCTCCCAATATAAACTAACTAAAATGTAAGACATCGATTTATAAACTTGAAAACCAACATTTTGATCTAAACACATAAATTACATTTTTAGGGTATGATACATATGATGTAAACAAGGAAGTACTTCCATATACGAGCTATAAAATTCACATAAAATATCATAAATAATAATGTTAATAAAAAGTAAAAAATATAATAACATGAGATGATTCCCTCCACATTTTTCCAAAGAATATGAAGCATGATAATGAAAAATACATTCACTATAAACCATTGTTTGAATATCTATATGTTTAGACTCTACTACATGTTACACAATGGATTAATATATTATCATCTGGTAATGGAAGACCTCACAATTCACTTATCCCAAGTCATGACACATAGATTAAAATTTCACTATCATCTTCCATTCCTTTTTTGAATCTTGAACAAATCGTTTTAAGATAATATTCTCATGTAATATCCCACCAAATTCTCCTTTCCTAGAGTAAAAATAATAAAATAATTATACTACTTTAGATTCTCCACCAATATCTTCTACCTCATGTGAAAATATTTATAAGAGAAGATATATTTATGAATTTTATGATAATAGAAATCATCAAATTTTCCCATGTTAGATAATATATTCATATACTTTGATAAAACAACACATCCTAATGATATTAATCTAGAATTGTGATTTTATACTTTAACAAAACAACTTCTTAGACTGATAAAAATTTACTTAGGTGCACTAAATCATGATTAATCCCAAACCTTGATGATATTAAGAACAATTTAACTCAAAGAAAACATCTTCCTATACTAATTATGAAATTAAAACTATCCTAAATGATTCTTTAATATTATCAAATTCTATATGGTATTTATAACATGAAATAAAACCCTAAATATTCCTTCTAAATGAAGGTAATAGATTCTTTATATGACCAAACTTTCACAAAAAATGATATAATACCCAAATGATTATCTGAAACTAGAAAACTAAAAAAATAGTATCAGTAACACCACTTGATACAACATTTTTTATATGATTTATAAACTAAAAAACCTTCATCTAAATTTTTTTACCTAAGATATACATTTGGAAAATAAAGATAAAAAACTCTTACAATATCCCCGTAAATTTATTCATCCACAAATTTTCAAAAAAAAATCAGATTCCCCACATGTTCCTCCCCACCGAATGAATAAACAATGTCACAATCAATTAATAAGATTAAAATTCCCAATTAACAAATCCATGAAACATATATGGAGATTTTATAAACCTAAAACGAATCACATAATATAAAATGATTCCATACAAATATTTAAAATATTTATTATGAATTTCCATATCTTGAACTCTGATTTGAAAATTACTAAATCATATGCTAATATCCCATAACAATATAATAACTTTAAAATGACTATATTGATCATAAATTTAAGGTAATAGACAAATATTCTATAGTCTTACATAGTATAAACTTTTGTGGTATATAAATATGATCGTGATACCATATTATATTTTTGACAAAAACAACGTTGCTACCCATGAATATTTTAAATTGTGTATACAACCATTTTTAGTCCATAATATTTGAAAAATATCATATTATAAACTCTAATATTTTTATTTGGCAATATAATTTTACGATAGGTGATGCATCAAGATATAAATCTATCCTAAACACAGTGTCCCTATGTGGAAGAAAACTAATCACCTATTTTAGAAAAAATATACAATTTCTTATAAAACATAGAATATACTCCCATTTATCCTCATATTCATCACACTTAATTCATAATAATGAATATAAAATAGCTTGGGGTTCAGCACATCGATACCCTATATGAGTATCAATCTCCCCAAAATGCCATAAAATACCCTTTTATGTTAGTTAAAAAAGTATCATTGATATAAATCCACATTATATCACAGAAAATAGAAAAAATCCTAGTGAGGAATTACATAAAATATTAATATCTATAAAAAGAATACATTATAAGAGAATCTTACATTACTTATAATATACTAATAATGACACGCATCATCAATCCTCACCAACCACATTTGTGAGTAATTAATTACAATAGCCGATAAATATTGTACAATAGATTCTATAACACATAAACATGTAAAGGTGTGATAAGTGAATGTAAATATTAGAAATTAAATAAAATATATAATGGTTTGGAAAATATAGAAATATTATCTCTAACCACATATAGTCCATCTATTTAAAAAAACTATACTACATGAACCTGTACCCACCAATCTTCTCCACCTCAAATACCTTTCTGTATTCTTCCGCCTCATGGTTTTATTGCGGTTAGACTTTGAAAATATTTAATTTTTAAATTTTAACCTCTACTATATCCATTCTAAAGTTTAGCGGGTTACTTATTTTTATATTTATTATTTTTTTAAAGTTACTAGTATTTATAACACCTATACAAGATATATGGAGGTATAACCATGATTATAAAATGGATAATTATTTGGGGACAAAGTCATATTACCAAGGTATAAACCATGTGACTATTTATATTCTATATTGTACCATATATTCCCATATATAGTTAAGAGAAAACAATACTAGATACTTGGAAAAAAACAATAGTTTCCCAATTCATTATATATATATATATATTAAATAGTTTTATTTGGGAGAACCCTCTTACCCCTATACCCAATCATAATGAATCATAGTTTGTCCCATTTGTTCCATTATATTTCTAATAATACATAAAATTATTTTGACCAAAAAATACTTGATTCTTTTCCTTACCTAGTATATTATTTTGTGTATTATAAACCACATCCTATTAATGGTCCATATATAATCAAGTTCATTCCATAGTAATACACTTCCCACCTATATTTCTAAATAGTTTTCTTGATTTCTATTCCATATTACATTCTGATATACTGTTTTCTTAATAAAATTATGATGATTATTAACCCTAACAACTCTAAAATACATATGAAATTACATCATAAGATACAATTCTATCAACAAAGTAACCCACCAGTAATCCTCTTAATAAAAAAATACCACATTTAACCTCCCATGTCAACCAAAAACCAGAGAAGTGTTAGATACAACAGATAAAGGAATAAATCACTTATAATATTGGAGGAGGCAACCTATTTGTAAAGAAAAATTAAAATATTAGAAAAATACTCTCTAAGAACTAAATATATTTTATATGCATGAAAATTTTAAAAATCATAAGAATTCACCAAAAAACATTCAGGAGGATACCATAAAATAATAAAAGTACAACACAAAAGTTAAATTAAAGGATACATTATGATGATCATCATAAGATCCTTGTACTGAAGAAAATTTCCACTAACACCACCATTATCAATCTTATAGAAATATAAATTTTTTTATAACATGGGTGAGTCTAGGAATAGTCTATAGGTTCATCCGTAAGACCAATATGTACCAATTTGAATTAAAAATACTAATAAAACATTGAAATAATGGTATTAATAAAATAATTTCTAATTAAGATTCCATGGGCTTCTCATATTACTGAAAATATAATCTTATCCCAAATGATATTGTAAATATATGTCTTACACTATGAAAAATCCATACCACCCAAGAAAAACAGGTTTTATACTTTGTTACATGTTTTCATTTTTAATGATGTTTTATTATAATGTTATTGTTTTTCTTTTTCTTGAAATATTTATCTATTAATTTACAAAGAATAAATGTCACACTAAATGGGTTTAATAGTTCCCCTTTACAATGATATCTTATAGGTTCCGCACCATTATTCTTGATCCTTGATATATGATAAGATTATATTTTTGGATGGGAAATATACAATATATTCTATCTGGGGTAGGATGCTCATAAGACATTGATACAACATACCACTGCATTATACTTTTTTAATTTTTAAGATTGTATTTTATGAGTATAAGAACTCTAATAGGATATCTATATTTCCATTTCACATTGGAATTTCATATCTTAGGCTTTTTTATTGATCCTTATACAATAATATTAACAATAATTATTATTATGGCTAATGTATTTTGATGTATTGATAAAAATTATGATGACATATTACCATGGTGAAGTAGGATATGTTGAGGGCATGATGAATGTTATTTCATTAATATATTTTGAGTAAAAGGATCTATTCCATTTTTTCCTTAATGTAAGTAAATATATTAGGCCCTTTGACTGGATTGGAACAACGTAAATAAATCTAGGGAAATGATTTTTGATGGGAAAGATCATTTCTATAATTTCAAAGAAAGAGACATCATACATATAGGTTGATGACACCTAAATGCAACATGCATAGTTTGAGATATTGTGATAAAAGTATTATATTAGAAGGTAAACGTTTTATAGAGTTTGGATGCCATTGTGATTTTAAATAACCATTATTCGAGGATCAATACATCTCGATGAGGGAAATATGATTGAGTTTAATTGTCTAATTATTTATAATTTATATTAATTTATATTATTATTATATTTCACATATCAAGTAAATAATAATGTTATTATTAGTATTAATGTGCTTGTTGACAATTATGAATATTTATTTTGTTTGGGGACCCTATGTAAAAAATTTCAAACCTAAAAAAGGTATAATAAATATCAAATTATATCACTATCCTTATTCAATTTTGGTGTAAATAATGGATAAATATATATTGGATTAATCCTTAGAGTTTGGAATATTTTAATCCTCTCTTAAGAATTCTAGGATACTTCAATGGTTCTTTATCCTTTAAGAATAATACCATTACAATCAACCAAGGATAAAACAATTGATCAAGAATGGTTGTTCTCGAACTTGGAAATTATATGAAGTTGATAAAAGATTGTGGTGCCTGTGTGGATCACCACTGGGGAGACTTTTTTTCTAATTATTTTGGAAAATTATGTTGTGACAAATAATATTCTATTATATAATAAAAGGAAGAATCATTCTATGTTGAAGTAGTTCTATATTAAAAAATAAAACAAATTATAAATTACATGTGATGAACCACTCCCTCATATTCTACTATATTAATGTAGTCTATTAATTTGTTGTATTTATTGAATATGATGGTTTGATCTTTTAATGAAACGGTTATAAATTATTTCTTACTAAAAGATGAGTTGATCATAAGAACAAAAGTTACGTTCACTATTCCTATAAAATATAAGTGGTATCAGTGTGGTCACATGTTTAATTTAAAAGTATTTATTATTCATTGATTGATTGCATGTGTGTGAATTTTAATTTACATAAAATGATTCATTATAATAAACAAACACCTTTTTCACTTTTATTTTTTATTTTAGATATCATAACATGTAAAAACTAATGATTAAAAATCAATATTCATATAGATATTTCCATGTGAGGGTGCCAATGTCACTTCTTAGAGAAAAGAACACACAGTTTCCTCGAAGAGTACATTATCTGTAGTTTTTTTCAGATCAATAGGTTTTATAGGTGGGTTATATTTGAAATATTATTATCTAAGTTATGAATAGATCATACTAATATTCAGATCCATCCATACCAGGACATGACGTGTAGAACTACACACTAGGTATCTTTCTTACACTCTATATACTCTTTATCTTATCATTTCCAAGAATAAGGGGTTTTTGATTGAGCCATGTATCTGATACAAGACATGAAGACACACATGTAATGAAATACAAGGTTTTACAATCTTTATTCCTAGTACCTTAAATTTATATTGAACAAATCCACAATAAGTAACCCAACCAGACCCATGGTATGTGTTGCAGACATGGTAGAAAACATTTACATGCTGTGTACATACCATGTATTCTGATACTAGTGCTGTTTTAAATATTTTTTGTAATAAGATTTAAATTTATATTAATCCCCTTCATTATGTGTTATATATTCAAAAATACATACAATTTCATAGGATTGACAATTATATATAAAATTAATTTTCCTTTGGATATTATAAAGAACACATGAGGTTATATCAATGTAAAATTATGTACCACGTTTATTTTAAATGAAGATAAATTTGTCTAAAATTCTATATGATCGTGAGTTGATAATGGTAGGATAAAAATAGGATTAGTTGAACTTGTGGTACTTATTTTTGGTTATTTATCTTAAATAATGAACTAATCAATTAATTGACTCAATAATTTTAATTGGATTCTCAATGAATTGTTTGTGGATGATCATGAGAATAGAACCAGCTTTTTTATGTAATTTGTTTATTTTCATTTATTTTGATTAAATTTAAAATATAGATTTAGAGAAACCCCTTTACCTTTATCATATAAGGGATTTCATGCCTGAATTTTCTTTTATGTAAACACCTATTATCCAATATATTGTATGCCATAACTAACATGTAAATAAAAGATTATGTGAGGATGAATCATCCAAGAGTGTGGAAGTGGTCTGAGTCATGGGTAAGAGGTAAAACGAATCGAGGTGATACATAAGAGCTACGGTTGAATGATTTAACATGAACTACATTGTGGTTAAGGTGTTTTTCCATTAAGGATAAGGTTTAGTTTAGCATCTACTAGATAAATTAACCCTTAGATAATATCATGTTCACGTAACATGTATTTTGTTTACATTTTCTACCTTATTTATTGATTATGATTGGTCATGCTCAACAATATCCTATATAAATTAATTTACAAGCATTCATTAGTGAATAAAATATAATCTGAAAAATTTGTAAATTTTTTATCATACATGGTTCATTGCATAAGTAAAATATACATAATATTAACAATTAATGTAAAAGGATGAATTTAGATATTCTAATAGGGATCAAAATGACTTAATTAAAATATTAATTTTTATTAGTCATCCAATACATATGTTACAATCATCCTCAATGTCCAAATTACATATCCAGCCCATGTTCAGGTGATTTCAATTATCATTGAAATTTCAGATTGATGTTTTACATTGACATAACTTATATTACATCAACAGTTTACTTAAAAAGATGGACATGGTGGGACTATGTGGAAAATGATGAAGAAATATTTACAATAATATTTTAGGATTGGGGAGAACACTCAATCAATCAAGGATCTATGAGATAATATAGTTAGATATTATCATTTAGCTAAATCAATTCAAATATATAATTAGGACCATGTCTGGGTTATGATAAGGTAATATGGATCCTTACAACTATAATATCTAATCGATAAAATATTTTGAAACTAATGTTGAGGGTTGTCATTTTTAAAAAAATATTTAGAGATTAATAAAAAATCAATTAATTTTAAATTTATTTTTCTATTTTGAAATCAATACTTGTAAAAATTATCCACTCATAAATTGTAGAAGATAAAATTCCAATTAAATCAAAAATATCACAATGATCTATACTAGAAAAGGCTAATCTTTTCACTAGTGTGAATATCAAGGAATGGTATATGAACTTCTAAAATATATTATGCCACAAATGGGAATGGTACTTGTTAGAAGACCTACTTCATATGTTTCTTTCCAAATAGAAGAGTGAGGAATATGAATCTCTCTACTTGAATCTTGTGGATGATACAATTAATATCTGATGTTTTATGATTTCTACCATTTTCAATGTGAATATAATTAAGTTGACTATATGAATTCATAAAACATAGTTTCTCAACTTTGGGATATCTAATAAGGGGTAGATAAATTGGAGAGAAGAGATATATTCAAGTTATTATTTATGTTTAATATTGGATAGTTAGTTCCTGCTACAGAACATGTATTTTTCATCATTGGAAACACTGATCACTTTGACATATTTGGTATGGTTATCACTAATGAGTTGTGAACCTATCCCATTATTTCTAGAATACCCAAAAAACTTATACAGTTTCTTTTGTGGATTATATCATGGAAAGTAGATAGAATAGACAATTATAAATTCTTACTCTTATTTATCACGTTTAAAATGACACGGGGAATAGAGAACTCACTATCCAGGTGTTGAATTAGAAGTAGTCGAACAAGTGAATGATGATGAAGACTTGTTCTATATAAAAGGATTTAGAGAACCATCCCTTTATGAAAAAGAAGATCCATTGGACAGTAAAGGTACATGATGAGTTATTTTTTCCATGTGTAAAGAAGGTCCACTATAATAGATATTCCACCTATCCAAATAAAATAGGGGAAGCTTCATGAACTTTTTTATCTAGTGGAATATTTCTATATCTAATATTTTGGAATTAATATTACATGTTGGGAAAGAATAGGTATCCAAATAATGAACCATGAAGATTCCATAAGTCTATGAGGGATGACATGAATCTAAAAGTGACAAATTATGTGAGGTTGGATACTCTAACCATTAGAGAGAACCATATCACAATTCAGACATGATTGATATCGGTTTTAAAAAACTGTCATTACATGCCTTGTGTTACCAATAATATTACATATATTTCATTATTATATATAGGTGAATTTATTTTCTGGTTTTGAGATAATGATTTCTATATTTATAATGATAGAATATGATATGGTATAGAACAACTAAATAAAAATCCTTATATATTAAATTGTGAATGAAAAATAATGGAAATTGATAATGAAACTAATATGCACAAATCTTGTGACCCCCAGTCCTGGAATCACTGTATTAGTCATCTAAATCTTATTTCTATGAAAATTATCTATTAATTAGGATATGTAGACATTTTTTATCAAAAATAACTTTAAATATTTCATTCTTATTTAGAAGTTATGACGACCAGGCCACCATTCAGTGGTCAATGAAAAAATTATATATATATATTCTATAATTGGTACACAATGATTTTCATGGACTTTTTAAAGTAGAATCTAGTGGTGGATACTCCGAATTTATTACTTTTAATGACTACATGAGTATGTATGGTTATATATGATTGATTAGGTGTAATTATGAATCTTAATAATAGTTCAAATAGTAAAATGATGATATTGATAATTAGCATGGAACGAATATAAGAAAACATAAATTATATCTAGGTGGTAAATATCATAAACAAGAAATTATCAACATTTTTCAATGGTATGAAATTTTATCACAACTCACACCACTTTATCCATCATAGGGGAATGATGTTAGTTAATGTAAGGATTGTAACTTTCTCAATATGGTATGGTCGAGGAGGAGTCAAAAAAGTATTCCATTTTCTTATTTAGGAATTTGAGTTATAGAAAATATCATACTTACTCAACTGAGTACCAAATAAAATAAAAAGTTGGTTTCCCTTTGAGGTATAGAGTGGAAAAAAACCTATTTTGTCACATGTTCATTAATTTGATTACAAGGTGTTTGTTAATGAGAGATCAAGAAACAAACTATCACCCTAAGGCATGAAGCGAATCTTTGTAGTGTTTCCCAGGGAAATAAGGGAACAATGTTTATACAATAATTTAGAAAAAAATTATCTATTATAATATATTCCGTTTTTTTTGAGAGGGAGAACATACTCAAGAAGGATGGTGGGAGAAATATTGACTTTGATGAATTTTATTCTCCATACATACAAGAGTTGGTACATGAATCAATTCTATAGTTTATCATGGGAGAATGTTTTCCTAAAATAAAATTGTTTTCTATAAGTAAATTAAGGTAAGGGATCCAGAAATATGTGGTTTTCTAGTCACCAATGATAATAAAACTCCCTTGGTTAACATTTATTAACCTATATTCTCTATAGTGGCCGTAAGGAGATATTTTTTTATAAAAATTGAAATAATCCTTAAACTATGAGATGTATTCCATGTATAAAAACCATATTTGGGTTATGATAGAACATATAGTTGATGTAGAACCCATTAGGTGTAAATGGGTATTGAAGAGAGAACTAGAAAATAATGGTAGTGTTAGTACCTATAAATTATGGATAATTGATAATGGTTTTAGAAAACATAAATACATTGAATATGGGGAAATATTTTTCCCATTTTCCATGTTAAAATCCACCAGATTTTATTCTATAAGAGCTTACATGAATTTTATATTTGAAAAATGTATTTCACAATAGTTTTCCATAATTATAACCTTTATGTGGATATATATATTACACAACCTAAAGGGATTTTGACTCCATGAAATTATAAAAGTAATTAAAGTTATAGAGATCCATTTTTGGATTAAATGTTTCATCAAATTAAGGGAAAATATGATTTGATGAATATATAAAATAACATTGTTTCATCAATAATGAATTGTATCCCTATACTTACAAGAATATTAGTAGAAGTACATATGTTTTCATAACGTAGTCGAGAAGTTTCTTACCAATGAATTCCTTAAGAATGATATTCTACATTCCAAAGATAATTATTATTTTTGATAGTTCTAAGAGAATTCTCAAACAATGCTATGGTACATTCATTGGGAATATATTTACTAGATTTAGTATGGAAAAATCCAGTAGTGTATTATTTATAGTGTCAAATTTTATACATATTATTATGAAAATGTGTCTCCAAATAAAAGAGGAATGATATAGAATGTGTATGATACCATAAACATATATTACATGATCTATCTTGTATTCAATGTTATGTACATGGGTTGATGTTGTCTATGCTTTGAGAAGTTTTAGTAGATTTCAACAATATCTAAGTGAATAACATTGGTTTACTGTTAAGGATATCCTTATTTTTCTGAGGCTTACTAAGGATATGTTACTTGTGTATGGATGATATTAATAAGTCGTAATTAGGGGTTATATAAATTATAATTTTTAGATATATTATAATTACATAATGTATGTGTCTAGATATATGATTTGTCTCAACGATAGTGTTTTAAGGTGGATTAATTCAAAGAATCCATCTTTCACCAAAACATATATTTTCACGACCCACCTTCACCAAGAAGAGGGAAGGGACAACAGATTTCCAGAACCATCCTTCATCATGTAGAAGGAGGGATATTTATCCCTAAGACCTGCCTTTAATAGGTCCCATATTAGTGACTAGCACCAAGGTTATGAAATTTCATGCATATGGATGGCATTGCCTTTTTTATTTTGTAGGATTGAGAGATAAGGTAGTAAGTCCCAAACAACACCCAAAATATATGTAAAAGTTATGACCAAAAAATATATTCTCATATGCATGTTTCAATTATAAGCACTAAACACAATAAAAATATCAAGGTAAATACCAAGAAAGGAAATATAGCAACATCATCTACCCCAATTTATGAACTATTATGGTCTGATACGGTCCTTTAAATCCTCCTAGAAACCTAAAAGCAGTTTAATATACATAGGGTGAGTATACAGGTATACTCAGTAGGGAAAGCCAAAGGCTCTCGTGCACTAGTGGGGAGGCTTTCTAAAACCCCATGAGAAAAGGAGATAACCAAGAACATAATAAGGAAGTTATGTACCCAAATCTCACCAAGGAACACACCCCAAATAACGGAATACAAGTAGTGTAATAGTAATAACACATCGATGTTTGGGTACCTCACACCGCTTTCCCCTTGGTTATTGACGAAATACAATGCATCAGACCTCTCCCACCATTCTTGTCGTAGCCCCACATCCAATACCCTACTGACACACACCTGGGCGACAATAAACTCCCATCCAACACGCAAACACCTGGCCAAAAACCACACATAACCACACCTGCATCAACCTGGGCTAGAACAACTACTTCCCCGCCCAAAGACACCTATGCCTCATGCCAAAGACAGTTGGTAAACAACCTTCACATACACACCTGGGGAAACCACCACAATGTACTTTCCCGAAGAATTGTGGGCTATAATGGAACTCAGGCCAACACAGCCTGCCCAAAGAGACGTGGGATACTCGAGAACATGAGTAGAAAAGGATTTATTAACCAGCCACTCATAGGAGTGTTGGGAGAAACACGCGCCCCCAAGAAATGGGTGTGTACGACATTAATTTCTCATCTTTTGTGTGGTGAAAATAAGAAACATAAGAAATAAATTATACCTATAGGTAAACAAGCACTCATACCAACACAGGGGTTCCAATACCAGCCTATACACAACCAACCTCATTAGCAATCTTTCATAAAATAATCACACCACCCACATCGAAGTCCCAACTCATTCCCAAGAAACAAATTTCCCATTGAACCTGTTTTGGTTATGATATTCATGTGATTCCCTTTAAAAAATTCTTCACAATCAGGATACTTATAGGAATAACCACAAACCAAGAAAGGGGAAAAAATCCAAACAACAATTTAAGAAATCACAACTGGTTCTCTTGTAATGTCACAAAAAAATGGATCTGTGAGATACCTCAATGTACATGAAACAAATCAAGCCTCAATATAAGACCCCACACAACCTCAGATCAACAAAACAACGACTTCACAATAGAAATGGATACCATCCAAATCCATGTCACCTCACAAAAGAAATCAAGTAGAACAACCACACATATTTCCAAGATAGATTAAGGGTGTTTCCATATTTTATTACACCATTAATTGAGTTTTATCTTTTTGTTTGATTAATCACGGAGTTCACATGAGGATTATTTTTCACTAGACATTCATTTAATCAACCGAGTTTTTGTGATTACCCAATTTCGAGGTTATATCCATTCAACCATGACAGAAGATAGGGTTCCATTAATGCGCCTAGAAATTCTACCAATGCCAATGATTTTCAGTGTACATAAGCCCATATAGTTCGCAACACTTATGAAAGGGTAAACGAGTAAAACAACATCATCAACACACACCCCATCATTCATTAAAAGTCCTTTTATTATCTTCATTAATTTTTAGTTTCATCCATCAACATAGAAACATTATCATACCAACCCCTCATGATACATAGTTAAGAGAGTCAAAGGAAACACTACTTGGATGATCAATGATCAATTTTTCTCTCCACGTTCCAAAAAATGGGGATGTGTGATTTGCAAGGGAGGAACTCTGAGGACTCCAACAGTGAGCAGAAAGGCTGAAGTACTTGCAAACCACTTGCCTCAGGAAGGTGGAATCCAAACACACTAAGGAAAAGAATGAAATCAGCAAAGAAGAAGAAATAAAGATTTCTAGTGTGATAAAAAGGTGAGATCCTGGTGTTACATGATATGAAAATCTATAACAACATTAAATTAAAATTGTGGTTTCACCACACGTTTGGGTGGTTACACATGATGGAATTAATTGTCATTTAATAATTCTCATTAGAGAGGTGGAAATAATGGCTATGAGTTAAATGATTTCCTTTAAACCGAATAAAACATGTGTAACTGGGGTGGGACTGGAATGTATGGGAAAAAGGTGGGACACCAAGGAAGAGACACATATTTTGGTATGTCGAGGGTCACTCGACTCATGGGTGATTTTAGATATCATTTATGGGATTTATGTGTAATTGAAAGGAGTATAAACACATTTGTACATCAGAAGAAACATTGTGGGAGTGGAAAAATTAGGGAACTTGGAAAAGAAAAAAGGGTGGGACACTATTTAGAGAGACTCCATAACTGTGCCACCATTTTGGTTTGCGATCATGACCAGTGACGCTATGACAGGTGCCACCAATTTGGTGGAACTATTTTATGAAACTAAATTTTCTGGAAAACATCTTAACGAGCCACATATCGGGCTGTTTCATGTTTGTATTATGACTATATTATAGCTTATTAAGAAACCTAGGAAGTAGTGTGGATTCATAACATGATATAAGATCATGATGTGGTACCTGGTAGTAAAGATTCTATCATAGTTTACAGTGATAACACCATAGTTTTGTCTCTATCAAATTATCCATGATGACAAAAAAATACGAATAACTTTGCTTTTATGTTTCATCCCTTAAGTGATCTTTCTAAAAAAAGTCTGGTTTTAGTGACAAAATTATACATGTACAAAAACATGGAAAACTACTTAAAAGGATTTATCTCGGCAGATGCTTGAGTGTCATGTGAGAGCTACTGGACTAAATTCTTTTGTATATTGCCTCTAGTGTATGTAGGAGTAATTTCTAGTCGGTGGAATAGAACCAATTAATATATTAATTAAATAAATGAATTTTATTATTATGGATGTTTTATTATCATGTTATTATTTTTTTCTATATGAAATTATTATGTCCTAATGTCTTACGGATATATATCACACATAATGGTCATATATCCTCCCCACTATAATGTGAACCTTGAGCCAGCATGATATTATTATCAAACCTTTTTATATAGAATAATGTTATTTTTTGATGAGACCCAAACAGTATAAGCTATTAGGGGTAGGAGTCTCATAAGAAATTGTGACACCTTTTCAGGGTATTGACCCTTTCTATTAGATGTTTCTATTTATGGAAATGTCTATTAATAATTAGAAATTAATATTATTATCAATGTATAGAATTAATCATGTAATTTTATATATTTATAAAAACAATGATGACATATGATCATGGTGAGATAGGATACGTTGGGTGCATCATGGATTATATAACCATAATGGATTATCTGGGAAAGGATTTATCCATTATGTCTATTAGAAAATTTAATATCATAGTCTTTTTTAAGGGAATGGAACCGCTAGAATAAATCTATGTTCATGATGTTTTATGGGTGAGTTAATTTCTAGAAATTCAAAGAAACAGACATCCAGAAGATAGGGTTATGGAATTAACCTAAAACCTAATTGATTTAATATTTTTTGATTAAATGATTATATTACATGATAATAATTTATATTAGGTTTTCTATAATTGTGACATTAACATATATCTATATGGATGTATTAGTGTATTTTAGACACAATCCTTGGACAAAAGGCGAGTATGCCTAATTCCACTATGAACGTGGCCAATAGGTTCATACACAATGTATATACATAATTTCAATTAAATTTAAGTATCAAATTTAATAAGAAAGAATAAATAATTTTTTTATTTTGGATGATCAACATAACATAATCACATGATATAGGAAAGAATAAATAGATTTAAATAATAATGATATATATTGATTGGAATTATTATCAAATATAATATTATATTTGTCATATAATATTGTAGTGTAATTAATTTATTTATATTATAATTATTCATGTATTGGTAAATGACGATGAGAGAAAGAGGACCAGGTTTAATGATATAATTAGTTTTAATTGATATTTATTTATATTTTTATTGTGTTGAGAATGTAAAGATATTAACAATAAAATATATATTAATTAATATTTAGTGAATTAAGAATATAAAATATGGTTAGGGGCTTGCGTGTGATTTTCCAACCATAACCTAGATATACTAAATATATAATTATTTCACTTTCATAATTAAATTTTATCTTTGAACAATAGATAATGATAGACTTGATTTTTACCTAGAGTGCATAATCGCTTTCTTCTTAACTCAATACTTCAATACAACACACATGGTTATTCATCCTTTATGAAAAAAAATTCATGATCAACAACAAATAATGCAAGTGACCAGGATCGACCATGATAGAATATAGTGATTTAATGACTTCGGTAAGAGACCATGTTTTGTAACACCCCAAGATTTCATAGTACGTTTTTTTTTCAAAGTAATTCAATAACTTTTACAACACGCAACACCGAGTTCTAGCGCACAATGACATACCAAACAAGATGTTTAAAAGCGGTTATGAATATTATTAAAAGAATTTTGAACTTTATATAATCCTTATAATTTTAGAATCTATATTATGAGTTTTTAGACATAATGTAAGAACAAATACATTTTTTCAGATAAAAGAAGTATTTTTCAAAAAATGTAATTTTACCGCCTTTTAATAGAGAATCTTTTTTAAATCAAATATTTGAAACTTTTATATATTAAATTTGACAAAATAAACTTCTTCTATAGAATCGGGACATAAGAATTTAGTTTCAATAATGTTTTGGTGTTTTTATGATAACTTTCATATTTGGGTTAATAGTGAAAAATACTATATTTTTACTGAAAACAAATTTTTAAATCAAAATAATGTATATTGTTAAATTATAAATTTTATTGGTTTGGAAGTATAAATAGATTATATCTTTACCATTTATTATAATGATGGTCATTGTATGTAATTTCACATTAAAATTGGACATAAACAAGTGTCAAACTTTTGGTAGTTATTATTTCATTAAAATACTCCTTTTGGTTTTGACAGCGGGAATTAATTTTAAATTAATAAATGAAACTTCTATTTTTTAATTTGGTAAACTAGACTTCATTATTGAATTCATAATATCAAAATTATCTTAGGGTATATTTTTGATATTTCTATGAAAAATTTTAATTTTTGATGAATATTGAAAAACAATGAGTTATAGTTTAAAAACGAATTTTTATTTAAATAATTATTTATTTTATCTAAATTTATTTTATTTCAAAATAGATACATAATACCTATATAAGTTCAACGTTATTCATTGTATTCAGTTTATAAAAAATTTAGATATATAAAAATTTTATTGAACTTGTTCACCGTGTTTTACCAACCTCATAGGAGAATTTTCAAATTCACATAAAACATAATTTTACTGCTTGTAGGACTAGAATTTTAAAAATATGAGAGACACAGTTAATATCAAGCAGTAAAATGTGTTTCAATAAGATAAAAATATTTCTTGGTGAATAATAACTTTTTACTTTTATTTAGCACGGAAAAAAGTAAATAGGTTAATTAAGGGTAAAAATGATATTATTATTACCCTAACACATGTCCTAATTCTTTTGTATAAGTAAAATTCGACCAAAAACCCTTAGAAAAAAAATGAACCTCTTTGGTCCACTTCAATTAGATTATGACATTTATTATTATTTAATTCAAAGAAGAGTTAAAAATGTTAACATCAATGTTTAATAACTAAATCATTTTTAATATAGGGTAATACATAAGATAAATTCGTTTATAAATATTAATTAGAAAGATAAAAAGATTTCCTACATAATTGTTTTTTTATTTATAATTTTTAGACATTAAATAATTTAATTTATTTATGACACAATGATGATGCAGTAATTACCTTATTATTGAAATATTATAATAATTGATAATATAAATACCCAAATAAATATAATTTCAGACTTTTAATTAATTTAAAATATTTAATTGGATAATATGACATGTTAGTATTGGTTAAATGAATTTGTTTTTGAATTAATAAAGTTATTAAGACTTTAACAAAAATCAATTATTAAATAGTGTCAAAATTGACATAAAAGAGATTATAAAACCAATATTATATTATTAATTGATATAATATTCATAAAAATATATGGTTCGACCAAAGGACTTATATGATGATAGATACGTCATTACTGAACCACTTGGGGTTATCTTGGCAGTTTATAGTAAGTTTATTAACCATATAATATAATAATACAATGAGATATGGTAAATGTAAAACTATTTTACAAAGAGTTATATATATAAGATAAGGGTAAAATAGATACCCAAACATTTCTAAAACCTATTGATCTAGTGGTCTTCAACCCATCCCCACCATATACTTTAAATAATCTAGTTTTTAGCCACTATAAACTGAATATGGATTTATTATAAAATAATACTTTATTTTTTTCCTAAAGAGCCCCTCATCCCCTTTATAAAAGGACAACACTTCTAACCAATTCCTCAAAACTCTCAAGCCTTTTGTATTGTCCATAATCTACCCAATTAATCTCCCTAAATCCTTCTCCTCCTCCTAGAAGGCTTAACTTATACAGAAGGCACATCAAGAGTCATTTTTGGTCAAATCAAAGGAAGTTACCCAAATAAAAGCTAACGATTTCTCTTAGCTTCTTTTCATTTATTTTACTTCTCCAACCCCTAAACTCTTCTTATTCTTTTTTTTGTAACAAAACCAATTTCCTAAATATACTAGGATATTTTTATGAGAAGTATTCGAACTACACTTACACACACCTCCATCTAATGGGTGAAGAACATTATATTTATGTGGATGGCAACCAAACGCCTCACGTAACGATGATTGTTCAAATATATCCTACCGCCTCTCATGGTGGCCATTATGATGGAAATATAATTAAATATGATATTTATGATGTTTTTTTTATATAAGATTATTTAATTCCATTTTATATCCATTCAAGTCTAATTATCATTTTATGATTAATTTTTTAAAATACTTGATATCGTTCTGGATATGAATAATATACAACCTATCCATAACAAACAACTCTTATGTAAGAAAACATATAAAATAAAACGAGTAAGTTAACAACCGGAACGACGATAATACTAAGATAATTTTAACAGAGCAATGTTAAAAGATCATATAAGATTTCATATTAATGTATATGATTCTTGTATAATTTAATAACAATTATTTCACCATTATACAGGAGGTTAAACTACCCTCAACGAAGTAAAAGTACTAGGCAAGGGTTTATTTCACAATCTATTCATTATCTGAGGTTTTTTATACATGATTATCTCTTAGGACTTCTTTATCATCCTCATCCATGTTTCTTAAAAATGTATTTCAAAAAAAAATTTATATTTACTTGACTATGGGTTAAACTCATTTATACCCTTATTATACTTTTTATAAAATATTTTGAAAGAATCTTTCCATCATTTTCCAAACAAGGTCTTTTTTAACCTTTTCGACAAAATTAAGTTAAGAATGTATTTTTTAACTTATACGGCGGGTGCTGCTATTTCAAACCATTATAAAATCATCGAAGAATCACTTAAAAGCTTATAATAATATTTTCATCATAAATGTTTTATTTTACAATTATGAGACTTTTAAATTATTTCAAAAAAAAAGATATTTCTCTGATATAGTTTTGATTTCATCTATGTCAACATCCTTTGATGGATTTTAAGCTTATTTGATGTTGATTTATTATGATACAAAAATTATATATTTCATTGAAGGTTTTGTGATATTTTTTAATATGGATTTGTTATTTTTATACCATTCATGGTTTATGGAGAACGTATTGACATTTTTTATGCTAGTTTTAATATGAATGTTTATGTTATGTTTAAACCTATTCATATGAGGAATGCATTGGACTTGGTAAGTGACGGGTCGAGCCCGCTATATCTCCTCAATGCATCGGTAGGTCTCATGGGACAAACTAGTGTCTTGGCACAAGGCCTTGACAAAAACATATTTTAGTATTGGCACAAGGCCTTGACTATGTGGTTATGATAGTCTGGCATTATGCAGTCCATCATTATGAATGTAGTTATTGATATTTCATGTGATTATTCGACTAGTAGAATATCCATGTGAATAAATAAGTGGAATTATTTCATTTTTCCCCATATTATGTTGAAGTTCTTGTTTAAAAGGCTTTTGTTTTATTTATACATTGCCTTAAATGTTTATGCTTATTTATGAAAGTTTCAGCTATATTGTTATCATTAATGAGCATCTGAGCTCACCCCTTTCTATGTTTTATTTTTCCCAGGATGTGAAGAAATATTTTATGAATGACCTACATGGATAATTTAAAGGGAATATGAGTGTGGTATATGGAGACTATATTATTGTACTTTTTCACTTTATTTTGTAATGTAACATTTATGAATATATCTAGTGATTCCAATGCTACTAAACTAATAGGTCTTTCGGGACTTGATATTTTGTGATCATGCCAGTGATACGTAATAATTCACCGACTCAGGGTAACTGGGGTCTGGGCGTCAAAGTTGGTATCATAGGAAGTTTAGTACAAACCTTGGAAGATAGATTTAGATAATCTATCATTATAACACATAGACCTAAGATGGACTTTGAGGATTAGTATAGAAGAACTTCCTAGAATTTTGGTATTGTAGAGATTTTTTGAGTTTTCTGAGAAATACATCCCTGTCTGGATACGAGCAGGTAGAGGCAGATCTGGCACAGATGTACCTAGGGGTAAAACCTGAAAACACCTCTTTGAGCTAGACTCGAATGGGAACTGGTGCACCACAACGGACCTTGCTGCACTCTTGGTTACAACACACCCAGGGGATATTCTTAGGATAATTCTTATTTTATTTACAAATCATTATGAAGGGTTTATTAGTATATAATTCCTTAATGAAAACATCAATATTATTATGAATTATATCCATAAACAATTCAATTTACGTTAGGTATTTTACAATTTTGGAATTATTCATTGCAATTCATAAACTGACCTAGATAAATCTATTTTATAAAAATGGCGCCCATTAGAAGGAATGCGAACTCCAGTAATACGTATGATCCATAGAGTAAGAAGGATCATATCTTTCAAAGTATTAAAAAATCATTTATAAGGGAAATAGTCTCCCATGTATTCTCAACATATGAAGAAATAGTATCATGTGATAATAACATAAGTAAATAATTCGATGAGTCTTATGGGTTTGAAGAGAAGAAAGATTTGAAAAGGAAGGAAGAGAGAATGATGGATGTAAAGGGAAGAGGGAAAAGAAGCTTTTTCCCATATATGATATCTGTGGGAAGAAACACCCTGGAACTTGCCTGAAGGGAATGGGAGTTTGTTATTAGTGTGGAGAAAATGACACCAAGTACATTACTGCATGGGTAAGAAAAAGGTGTCAAATGAACAATGCTTCATCTAAAAGGAGTTGGGACAATATGCGAACAGATGTCCAAATCGTCAGAGTATTCTCCAAATGATGCTATTGGATAACAATCATGTTATGATACTACCACAGATGAGGAGGAATGATTAGACTTTTTACATTGTTATTAGAGAATTATGTCATTTGAGTGTTGGATCAACAATGTACTGGTTATAATAATTATGGATTATGTAAGGATTGTACTTCAGTACTATTTCATTAAGGACTTGAGATTGTGTAACCTTGAAAAGTGACCCAATAGCAGGTTAGATGTTTTGACAATATATTGTTGAGAGAAAGATAAACCATAATACGGTTCAGATACCGAGGATGTGATTTTGGAATAATAAATGATTGATTTGGATAAATTATATTGGATATTATTGATTACCTTGAAACTGATTATTGATTTGTATATTCCATCACTATTGGAGTTTACAACATTTTTGGATAGAAGGAGTATATCCAGTATTCTATAAGGAATAAGGTATCATGAATGTAATCAATACGGTTTTATGGTAATTAAGGATGTTGCAGTGTTTTAAAAGAATACATGATGAATGTCTTCACATGTTATTACACAGAAAAAAGGACCTTCATTGTGTTTACCATCCTTATAAATTTTGGACTGTGAATTTTGACAAAAGTGTTTTGGATAATTCTAGTTTGAGATTATTTTTGGATTTCCATAAAAGGACAACCCGGAGGTTGGGCGGAAACCCATCGCGTCCAGAAAGTCCGTGAGACTTGAACCCGAAACCAAAGGGCGACAAGGGTGTATCACCTACCACTAGCCCACGTGATGTCCTGGATTGAATAATGTTGTCTTTTTAAAAAAAATTCTGGTTGAAAAATTATAAATTCATTTTTTTGAACCTTATATGAATAGGATAAATGGAATATTATTTTTTAAGTTCTATTATCTTTTAGAGTGAAAGATGAGTTTGTGGTAGAATTTAGTTAAAGGATGGGACTCTACTTTTCACGTATATATTTTATTTCTTCTCTTATTCTATGATGAAATTAATTATTATACTGTAGTTAAGGGATATTAAAACAAAAAATGTGTTTTCCAAATACCATATGTTTTGTTGAACCAATGGTATTTTAAGTCATCGTAGATTGATGAATTTAAGGCCCCCAATTTTACACATTTTTTTGATTGATGACCTCAATCACTGCCTATAAATAATTACATTTTTCCTCCAATTATATGTCTCTAATTTCCAATAATTTTATCCTAATCCAGATAACAATTTGGTGGTGACCCTTTCATTTCTTTTTTCATCTTATTAAGACTAAATTTTATTAACCTAATTTCCGATGTAGGTTTTCCCAATGGTATTTTCTATTTTCCACCTTTTATTTTTCAAAAATAATTTTAAATTACGAGGATGCAATTTATTGAAGGAGGGAAGAATGTAACACCCCAAGATTTAATAGTATGTTATTTCTTCAAAGTAATTCAATAACATTCACTACACGCAACACTGAGTTCTAGCAGACCAAGACATACCAAACAAGCCATTCAAAAGCGGTTATGAATAGTATTAAATCAATTTTGAACTTTATATAATCCTTATAATTTTATAATATATATTATGAGTTTCTTAGACATAATGTAAGAAGAAATACATTTTTTCAGATAAAAGAATTATTTTTCAAAAAATGAAATTTTACCGCCTTTTAATAGAGATACTTTTTTAAATCCAATATTTGAAACTTTAATATATTCAATTTGACAAAATAAACTTTTTCATTAGAATCGGGAAATAACATTTATTTTCAATAAATTTTTGGTGTTTTTATGAAAACTTTCATATTTGGGTGAATAGTGAAAAATACTATATTTTAACTGAAAACAACTTTTTAAATAAAAATAATTTATATTGTTAAATTGTACATTTTAATGGTTTGGAAGAATAAATAGATTATATTTTTACCATTTAATCCAATGATGGTCATTGTATGTAATTTCAATTTGAAATTAAACATAAACAAGTGTCAAACTTTTGATAGTTATTATTTCTTAAAAATACGCCTTTTGGTTTTGATAGCGGGAATTAATTTTAAATTGATAAATGAGAATTCAATGTTTTGAATTTGGTAAAATAGACTTCACTATTGAATTCGGAATTTCAAAATTAGATAATGGTAAATTTTTAATATTTGTCAGAAAACTTTTAATTTTTGATGAATAGTGAAAAACACTAAGATTAGTTTAAAACCGAATTTTTTTTAAATAATAATTTATTTTATTTAAATTTATTTTATGTCAAAATAGAGACATAAAACCTATATAAGTTCAATGTAATTAATTGTAGTTAGTTTATAATAATTTTAGATATATAAAAATTTTATTTAACTTTTCACCGTCTTTTACCCAACTCATAGAAGAATTTCCAAATTCATATAAAATTTAATTTTTACCGCTTCTGTGAGTGGAATTTCAAAACTCTGAGAGAAACAGTTAATATCAAAGAGTAAAATGTGGTTCAATAAGATAAAAATATTTTTTTGGTGAATAGAAACTTTTAACTTTTATTTACCACGGTTAAAATTAAATAGGGTAATTAAGGTTAAAAATGATATTATTACTACCCTTACACATGTCCTAATTTTATTTTCTAAGTATTATTCTACCAAAAAAACATTAGGAATAAAATATTAACCTTTCTGGTCCACTTGGACGAGAATATGACATTTATTATTATTTAATTCAAAGAAGAGTTAAAATCAATTTTTAATAACTAAAACATTTTCAATATAGGGTTATACATAAGATAAATTATATTATAATTTTTTATTTGAAAGCTGAAAATATTTCCTAAATAATTATATTTTATTTATAATTTTTAGACCTTAAATAATTTAATTTATTTATGACACAATGATGAAGCAGAAATTATCTTATTATTGAAATATAAAAATAATTGATATTATAAATACCCAAATAAATATAATTTGAGACTTTAATGAATTCCACGAATTTCATTAGTTAATAAGACATTTTATGATCAATTAAATGAATTTGTTTCCAATTAATAAAGTTATTAAGACTTTAACAAAAATCAATTATTAAATAGTGTCAAAATTGACATAAAGGAGTTTATAAAACAAATATTATATTATTAATTGATCTAATATTACAAAAAATTATAAGGAGCGGCCAAAAAATTTATTTGATGATAGGTATGTCATTAATGAACCACTTGGGGTTCTCCTGGATGTTTATAGTATGTTTATTAACCATATAATATAAAAATACAAAGAGACAAGGTAAATGTCCAACTATTTTACTAAGAGTTAAATCTAAAAGATAAGGGTATAATAGTGACCCAATCCTGTCTAAAACCTATTGGTTGAGTTTTTTTTCGACCCATCACCTCCTTAGACTTTAAATAACCCATTTTGGATCCATTATCAACCGAATATGAGTTTATTATAAAATAATACTAAAAGTTTTCCCTAAAGAGCCCCTCCTCCCCCTTATAAAAGGACACCACTTCTAACCAATATCTCACACCACTCAAGTATTATTTCTCATCCAAAATCTTACCAATTAAGCTTCATACATCCCTCCCCTCCTCCTAGAAGCCTTACCTTTGGAAAAAGCCACTTTAAGAGTCCTTTTTGGTTCAAACAAAAGGAAGTTACCCCAATTTGAAGGTAACGATTTCTCTTAGCTTCTTTTCTTTTATTTTACTTCTCCTACCCCTAAACTCATTTTATTATTTTATCTTGTTACAAAACCAGTAACCTAAACATACTAGGATATTTTTATGATAAGTATTTGAACTCAACTTACACACACCTCTATATAATGGGTGAATAACATAATGTTTCTGTGGATGGAAACCAAACGCCTCACGAAACAATGATTGTTCAATTATCTCCTACCGCCTCTAATGGTGTCCATTATGATGGAAATATAATTAAATATGATATTAATGATATTTATTTTATATATAATCTTTTTCAATTCCATTTTATAGAATACCATTATTCATTTCATATTGTTTATATATATGATAATTTCATTTGAGGATGTGCGGACTACCGCCCTCTCAAAGTGATATGACTCGTTCATACCATACATGGAACGTGTTAAAGATGGTGTTAATGAACATATGTAACACATATATGATATTATATTATACTGGAATAATAATATACCTATGTATCATTTGGTTTTTATTCCTTTTAAAATGAAAAATGAAATGGAAGTAGCGTTCGTGCGTACGTGCGAACTACAGTCTCCACGAACATGTTGAGATTAATTCCACATCATATCCATTCAAGTATAATTATCATTTTATGATTAAATATAATGTTTAAAGACTTGATATAGTACTGGATATGAATAAGATACAACATATCCATAAAAAACACGGCTTATGTAACAAAACATATAAAATAAAACGAGTAAGTTAACACCCGAAATGACGATAATACTAAGATACCATTAACAAAGCAATGTTAAAAGATCATATATGATATCATATTAATGTATTTGATTCTTTTATAATTTAATAACAATTATTTCACCATTATACAGGAGGTTAAACTACCCTCAACCAAGGAAAAGTTCAAGGTAAGGGTTTATTTCACAATTTCTTCATTATCCGAGGTTGTTTATATGTGATTATCTAATGGGACTTCTTTATCATCCCTATCCATGTTTCTTAAAAATGTATTTCAAAACATTTATACTATTTAATATACTATGGGTCAGACTTATTTATACCCTTCTTTTACTATTTATAAAATGGTTTGAAAGGAATCTTTCTGTCGTTTTGCAAACAAGGTCCTTTTTATCATTTTTGATAAAATTAAGGTAAAACTGTATTTTTTAACTTATACAGTGGGTGTGACTATTTTCCGCCATTAAAAAATTTATGATGCTTCCCTTAAAATATTATAAGAATATTTTCATAGTAAATGTTTTCATTTACAATTCTGTGACTTTTAAATGATTTCAAATAAAAAGATATTTCTCTCAAATAGTTTTGATTTCATCTATGTCAACATCATTTCATGGATTTAAAGCTTATTTGAAGTTGATTTATTATGATACAAAACATCAATATTGTATTCATGGTTTTGTGATATGTTTGAATTTGGATGTGTTATTTTTATACAATTCATGGTTTATGGAGAATGTATTGAAATATTTTATGCTAGTTTTAATACGATTTATTTGTTATGTTTTAACATATTCATAAGGGGAATGCATTATACTTAGTAAGTGATGGGGGGAGCCTGTTATTGATTCTCAATGAATTGGTAGGTCTCATGGTACAAACTAGTGTCTTGGCACAAGTCCTTGACAAAAACGTATTTGTATTCTTGGCACAAGGTCTTGACTATGTGGTTATGATAGTCT
Source organism: Viscum album (assembly GCA_963277665.1). Taxonomy (NCBI): domain Eukaryota; kingdom Viridiplantae; phylum Streptophyta; class Magnoliopsida; order Santalales; family Viscaceae; genus Viscum; species Viscum album. The sequence goes on along the minus strand of OY728146.1, from coordinate 2,030,803,267 downwards.
GTTATTATGCATTCCATCATTATGAAAGTGGTTATTCATATTGTATGTGATTATTCAACTAGTAGAATATCCATTCGAATAAGTAAATGGCATTCTTTCATTTTATTTTTTTCCATATTATGATGAAGTTCATGTTTATAAGGATTTTGTTTTAGTTATGCATTAACTTAAATGTTTATGCTTATTTATGAAAGTTTCCACTATATTGTTATCCTTACTGAGCATATGAGCTCACCCCTTTCTACGTTTTATTTTTCCTAGGATGTGAAGAAATATTTTATAACTGACCTATAGGGATAGTCTGAAGGGGATATGAGTGTGGACCATGGAGTATATATTATTTTAGTTTTCCACATTATGATTCAATGTAACATTAATTAATGTATCTAGTGATTCCAAGGCTACTAAACTAATCGGTCTTTTGAGAATTGATCTTTTGTGATCATTCCAATGATACACAGTAATACACTGACTCTGGGTAACGAGGGTCGGGGAGTTACATTTTTCACATTTAAATCATAGATAGAGGTATTTTTCACTATAATTTTATAATGGAATGATAGAAAAATTAATTATATAACATTTTATCATCAACCAAATAGGGACTACAAGTTGAGATAATTCCATAACAACTGATAAATTAATTATAAAAATCACATGGAGATACTCTCCCACTTGTTTTGGTATGTTAATGTAGTATATTAGCACTCTATTATGATTTGACATTACATTCCAATAAGTTGAAGTAATGATTTCTCATGATTTAAGAATAAAATCCAAGTTTCACATACTAACACCAGATGCTTTCGTTACACCCAGAACCTAAAAATATCAAATCCGACTAGCTATCTTACCATATTTCACAAGATAAAATGTCTTTTTTTCGAAAGGATAATTATGATCATTGAAAAAGGGTAGTCAAGAGTATAATAGGTGGTAATATAGTAATCTAAATATCTAATTGAATTTTCTTCATTCCAAATCTCAAATTAAAAGAAGATGTAACATATGGGGTGAAGAGTTTACATCTCTAATCAGATTTTATAAACTAAAAATATTATATATAAATCCCATTCACAATATTATATATCCATTGGATGTATCTATTCCCTATCATCATACACTATTGGTAATCATCACTAGAGAAAATTACCATTGTTGAAAAGTAATTAGAGTGATGTTAATATTAATTATAAAATATTACCACTAAGAAACATCAAGACATTATCAAACAACTATCAACAATTAATCAATATGTACCATTGTTTAAAGACATGTAAAAATTATTATATTGTCCCTGGAAATAATGATGGTAACCCAAATGGGACAACATTAATAATTAAACTGATACACCATCAGTAACATAACTGATAAATATGTAGTATTAGAAACAAAGTATCCATATTGAAATAATAATTGTATCCACATCTATATGAACAGACCTGATTATGAACATGGCCAGAATCCATTTTTTAATTTCAGTATATAACATCTACCACCCCATATATATTGTAATATTTACCTCTATATATTGATCTATGTCCACCCCATTCACTATTGATAACCACCTGATTCACTATTTGTGGTTATTTGTGATTATGTTCAAAGGAAATGATTCATATTATATCATATCATTACTTATAATTTCTATTGTAACCATTCCATTCCTTTTTCACAAGCATCGTTTTCACTGAACGATAGTAGCTAGCAAAAATTACACTAGAATCACTAGTTATCACACCCAAGTAATTACATTGAATTAATTCCCATCTTAATATATATAATCTCTCTGATACATACTCTAAGTTAGCCCATCCTGTAATAAAAAATATAATTGAACGATATAGGAATATCCATAAGTAGCATGACCCCCATTTTTGATTCAGAAGAGGTCATGTGATAAATGAATAGTCCCATATTATTTTTAAATAACCCTCTATAATGTACTAATTAAGATCAATTTTTCATTCAATGTGGAACTATCTCACACAAATATAGATTTCCCCCACATAATATAGTTCGATTTATTGCCACACTAATCATTGACTAATGGACCCAAATTTTTATAGAGTGGAATCAACATCAATAATATTTATTCAATCCATGGAAAACCTAAAATTCATCATTTTCACATAGAGAAATAGTACCCGAATAATACAGTAGTTTTTGTTTATTTTTAAATAGATTAAATTTGGAAACTAATTTATCAATATGAAAAATATAACAATATATAATAAAATATAAAGAATATATCAGGAATAATTTCATCATTTTACAGATACCTAATCAAATTAAAAATTTATATATCTATAGAATTACTGACTTAATATGTTTATTTTATACATTTCACTTATCATTTTTATTATAAAATCATCAATAGAATCAAGAAGTTAATTATGAAATGATTTTAAATCATGTAATATGATTTATATATGTAATTTTATCTATAGAACAATTCATGGATAGAAAAAACATGGTATGTCCATAGAAATTAGAAGTGAGTGAAGGTTTAAAGTTATTTAAAACAATTCCATAATGAAAAGAAGACTCAATTCCTCTAATATTAACCATTGAACATTAATATTCACCTGTTATCAATTTATATATGGATCAATACAACATGCCTACACCAAATATTTTCTCTATATCATGAATAAGGAGTATAAAATAATGCAGTGATTCAACTGGAGTTTATACAATATAATTTTAGTCAATTATCACTGGAAATTTTATCAATTATTCATAGTGAAAGAATTATTTCAAAGACCATTATACTTGGTGAGAAATTTTTGATGCTGACGGAAGGCAATGAAAGAAAAGAAAACATAGTGAGATATGTATAAGGAAATATATTGTTATCATACACATGGGACTCCAATTTGTTGATGGATTTAGAATTTGTGAAATCCATAGAGGGCCGACATTTTGTGGTGAAATTAATGTTTATGGAATCCCATAAAGTGGTTACGTTGATTCACTAGTTAATAGATTATGTAATTTCTATTTCAACATATCAAAGATGTGACCACCAAGATTTTAAGTGTGATGAATATTTCATAATTAATGGTTGGAAAGATGTTCATAACATTGTTTATCATCATATATTGAGGCTTTATAGGATGCATGATAATATATGGAATGTATTGTAAAATGACAGATTCTATTTTGTTAATTTGGTTCATATTTGTGAATAATAGTTTTCCCTACATCAATAAAGATTCTACATAATCGTAATATTGAGGAGTTAACTGTTGCGGCTACACCACATAGTATTAGTACCCACCATAAGAATATTTTTTTAAGATTAATATTATATCTATTTATATTCATTTATAGTGAAGTAACACATGGGGTTCTTAAATTTGATATATTACATAGTGATGTGACATATTTATGAATTACCATTTTTACGTGGGAATAACATAGAGGATCAACAGGTTTTATAATACTAATCTTGGGATATCACTGGATTACTATTCAATGAAAGACAATACCTTTCCACATTGGGATTCTAGTAAGAATAAAGAATGGTTTTAATAAGTATAAGGGTTCCCCAAATTTGAACTCATGATTTCGATGTTAAAAAAACATAATTATATAAATACATTAAATACCAAGTGAGATATCAAAAACTAAACAAACATATATTTAAATAATTTAAACATTACTTCAACCAATAATCACATAATCACATGAAATAAAGGTTTAGTTTACGCGATGGAAATCAATATATGTAACTAATTTGATTCATAATGTAAAAATTTCTATATAATATAACCCGAATATACCACCTTGTATACTTTTCATATTATGTAGAAATCATTGCAACATAGGGTATGAAAACATAATAAATGGGTTAGAATGAATTTTTAGTAAGAGTGTAGAGCTCCATGATAGATTCCACAGAGGGGGGGGGGTTGAATGAATGAAATTATTTTAAATATTCAATTATATTAATTCAACCCCTTTAAAATTTTATGTTTAACTATCTACTTAATGAAGTCTCAATACAACACCATATATGTAGAAATAATATGTCTGAATAAAATTAATAGTTTTTATATGGTTCAGTACTAAGAACAACTCTATTCCATGCCAATTATACACCCATACATGGATACTCCACCATAACATTGTCCAAAATTATAAAATATAATGAAACAACTTGTTATACACCCTAAAAATTGACCCTCCAATCTATCCACATTCTTTACCCAATCAACTAGATCTTTTTTATGTATTGGTTTGAAACCACATTCATATTATTTATCCTTAACTAGATAGACACCCCAACGTCAATCCACCTCAACAAATTATTAGACACCTCAGTCATATGCTTCTATATTTTTCTAAATATTGACGATAAAGTGGTTGAGTGTCCTCTTATTTGTTCAGAGTGATGATCCCCTATGAGCCTATAGGGTTAAGAGTTCTCGATTATAATTATTCAATATCATCAAAAAATTATTGGTGTAAAGATTATGTTCTTGAAAATACATAACACTATATCTTGAATGATATGGTTATTCTTATATTACTAGATACTAAGAAATTCATGTCCACACTTACATGTATATTCCGCCTTCAGTGTCAAATTCTTGTGGAAAAATATTTTCCATCATATGGTCATGTACGAGACTTCAAATTTAAAAATGACCCGGGATATAGAAAAATTATTTTCCAATTAATAATCTCATACTCAATAAAATTTGTACAAGTGATGCAGAAATAATATTCAATATTATACTAAGAAATAATAATAGTGCATAATCTCAATTCATTCTCTTCTTGAATCATCAAAATAATATTACAAAGAACACTTCCAGAAAAATTTTAGTGTATATTTAGTAGTGAAACCCTAAAACATATAATTATTGTCTCTATTATTTTATATACTATTTTAATTAGGATCAATGACTCAAATAAAACTCTACCATTCCTTGAAGTAGAAAATATTATAGTATCTCAACCCATCTATATGATTTTTACATTCTTATTCATGCATGTATACCCAAGATATATTTCATTTCTTATATAAATAATATATTCACATAGGGTTATTTTTTTATTATGGTTTACCATCATAAAAAAGTCATATAGGCACACAAATCCGACAAAGTAATTATTCATAAGGAAGTATACAATATTTCTCTTTCCATGTGTAAATATAATTCATCACACGACTTCTTCACTTAACCGGGGTACATGAGATGCTCATTATTCTACTTAATGAAATTTTTAGAATAAGATAACTTATTCCACACACAATTATTAGATAATATGATTTGTTTTCCTTTATGAATGTTTGTCACTTGAGTTTTTATTCTTCTTTTATATAGAGAACATTTTAGAAATTTGGATACAATCTTCATAATAGGGTACCAAAGAACTCATCCAACTCCTTTTACATAAACAAGAAGGATAACTGAATTTTATCCTTTCATGTAAATGGAAAATTGATGAATATATGAATTTCTTCTAAAAATGAATGATTTGAAAATTCATAACATGAAGAAACCACCCTCCTTGTTATGGATGTTTTATTTATAGATATGTTCCTCCACATATACCCTTGAATTTCACTCCTCTGATCATATTTTCAATTACAAGATTCACCAACATTAAATACAAGATAAATTCCATGTCAAGGTGTATTATCAATGACTCTATGATCTCAATTGATTCTAAAAACTTTTAAACTACAATGATTATTGTGTCAAAGATATAAGATGTCCTTTTATTTTTTTTAATAATGTCTTAGTCACATATAAAATTTATCACAGCCTTTATTATTTTATAGAAGTTAAAACTCATGCATGAAGTGGAATATATGATTGATTTCCTAAAATATCATTTTTCATTCCTTAATATCACATTGTTTAAATTTTTACAAAAAATATAAGAAAGAGGTTTCATGAATAGCTTCATGGTGATGGATAATTCATAATTCTCTGAGCTTGATTTTTAGCTATGTAAGGATAGATATTCATATAATTCTACTCTCAAATAGAATATCAAACCCACATTGGGGGTGGGGGGTAAGAGATGGTGTGTGATATTTTAATTCATTGGAGATAAATTTGATTGATTGGATTTTTTAAATATATATAAAATTTTAATATTGTAATAGTTTTATGCATGTGATTAATCCCACATGATCTCCTCTAAGGAATACCTCTTCATTGTATAAATACATGTTCTGTTAGCTATTATGATGCATGTAACATTTTCCACTTTTGACTTCCACTAGGATCAACCCTTCCAATCATGCCTTTGTCACCGTTCCATCTTACACGGTGGTAGAACCTACTCCAATGTTCACTAGTAATGTTCTGTGAATGCCCTTATAATACATATTACAAATTAATACTTCAATGATATAGACGTTCTAACCCTCCACCCATATAATATAACTTGGTCCCATGTGTGTGGTTGATGTGGGCCCTTCTTATTATAATGGTTCAGAATTATTTTTGTAGATTTTAAACACTTATACTTAGATAAAACTACATACATTGTTCCACCTATTATTCATCATAAATATATATATTATATTCATGGTCTTCATAATAAAAATAGACATGAAATATTTCTAAAAGTAATCATACATAAAAATGTTTTGAATGGTATTTATTATTCTTCAAAAAATATAGTATATCTGTTTATTATTATGAATATATATTCATGGTTTTTAACCAAAACATCTTTAAATGAAGTAAAAAATGTGAAATTGCTTATTTGTTTTACCTAAAACAAATTTTAATGACGTTAAAAATGTGTCATCCTAATCATAATTGATACATGTATTAATCTATTAAATAACATTCCAGAAATAGTCATTTTTTGTCTTTAACATCTCCATAACTATGAAAGGTCGTTTTCTATAATTCTTATATAGTAGATCATAGAATTATCCTAATAAAATTGTTGAATAAGATGGATACTTTATCAATAAAGAAATACAATGTACAATATCCATAATATCTCCATTTAATTTTTTACATAGTAATTTAATTTAAAATATATTGAAATTGAATACAACATTAATTTTATAACCACAATCGTATTATAGTTATGCTCCCCCTTTTTTAATTTGATATTTTTTCAACTTTAGATGATAATATTATTCTCCTGCTCATTGATAATATAATTTACGTACAATATGGGCCTTTTTATCTCATCACTATTATCATTACTTTTGGGCATATGATTATCCTATATTCCTTTAATATCTCAACCTTATCTACTTATGAGAGACATAAGAAATCACATGTATTTCCTTTGAAAATAGACATTATTTTTACAACTCAATGTCTACATGGGAAAAACCATTGTATAAAACAAGATTGAATACCCAAGGTGATCAATGTTATAAAAAGTGTAATCATTATGTGATATCAATAATAGTTAATTCACTTATTCATGTTTTGGGGATGTTTTAAAAGATTTATCTTGAAAAACATTAAAGCATAAAAATATCTCCAAAAAAATCAACATTATAAATTAAAAATCCCCCTTCAAAGATTGATATTAACTCTCCCTTGATTACAAATATCTATTCATTTAGAGATGAGATATAATATTGATTTTTATATCTAATTTTACATTTTCATAATTCTCTTTATAATTTCCACATTAACTATGTGGTAAATATTAAAATCTATCAGTCATTAGTTATACTTCTAAATGGACACATCCAGCTACTTGGATTCTCAAAATGTTAGTATAAAATTATACATATAAGGTAATAATGTGGACTTGTTGTTCAATTGAAATACAACTAAAGATTATTATTTCCCTTCAATCTTTCTTTATTCTTCTTATTTTGATCTCGGATTATAAAAAAATTACCTTCATGTTTTCATCATTCACTGCATTCATGTTCACATTCATATTAATAAAAACTTCTTTCGGTGGATTTTTATTGTCCATATCTTATTCTAATACAATTTACATTCATTTTTCATCAATTACTTTCTTCAAAATCTCTTCTTATAATAGTAGTATTGAAATAAAAATATTTATCTCATTTTCTATTTTTCACAAATTTTTCATAGATTTGTTGAATCTGAAAATCAGCTACAGTAGATGACTAATTTTGGAATTCATCCCCTTCATTTTTAAATCCCCAAATTACTCTCAACTCCTTCATCCATATGAGATTCCACTATTTTTTATCTAATTTAAATTCATCTAGATGAACTGAAAAACAATATTTATTTGTTTGTATAAACTATTTAGCTATCTCACATTTCTTTTTAAAAGGTAAATGACTTCCTCTCTTTTATATTCTGAGTTTTCATCCATTTTATGATATTAGGAACCAGTATAGTTAATTTGGTCATGTGTACCTCAACTATATGGGCTTCTAATCCACATCTTCCACACATTTATTCTATGTATTCATACCTTCTTTATATAATATGATTGAATGGATATATAGTCACAAATTTATTTAATTGATAATAAATTTTAGTTTAGTTACAATGGTCCCCCTCGGTTTATTCCTATTTATTGGAAATGAAATTTTATAGTAACTAGAGTAGACTTATCCATTTTTTCCAATATATCGAGAAAAGTAATATAAATAGGGATCATTTATATTGATTACAAATCCATAATGAAATTACTAATTTCCTCTAGTCGTAA